>CM060943.1:890240880-890865880 GCA_030765085.1 Allium cepa
AAGATCAAGCTACATCATGGCAAGAATGCAACTGATCAGAGGTGGGAACTTGGAGCATCAGACCAAACAGTGCACATCGGCTATAAACAAACATACAAAAACACATATAGGTAGTGAACATGTGAAAATCAGACTAAAGGTACAAACCAGAATAGCATATAAAGGAATAGCAACAATGCACAAAGGACACAGGTCTGAAACTCCAAGACAAGCAAAACTCAAACCCGAGGCAACAATGGCTTACAAAGGAAATCGAAAAGTGCAAGGTTAAAACATTAAAGGATATGAATGCAAGCAATACAACTCGCAGTAACATGACAATGCAGACTCAGGTACACAATGAAGACTAAAAGTACAAGTCCAGTTACAACAAAGAACAAGGCACAGTGCAGAAGCAAATGTCACTGAGAAGCAGTGCAAACAAATATATAAAGTGACAACATCAGAAAATATATGCAATGTATAACAAAGTATAACTAAGTCAAGGTCGATACACAAAATCATATGACCGAAGTCAAACCAAAGACGTGGTAGCCACGAAATTCAAGCAGTAGTGAGATGACCAAGTCAGAAATCATGTTGAAGCCGTGAGCTACTGGACAAAATCATGGAATCGCATACACAAAATCAAGGCCGAAGCCAAATAAAAATAAAACCGAGTCGGAAAAAATCATCAACGTTGAAACAAAAATCGAAGGCCGAAGCACAGTTGAATTAGAGGTGTGAGTGGAAATTACTCACCTAATTTCGACGAGCACGATCCAATCTTTCAATCAAGTGAATGCATTCGAAAATTTGAAGCAGCCGAGAAATTAACCAAAGAAAGCAAACGAAGTATCATTCAATCTACCACAAGCGGCACTTCAAATCAATAAACTTAATTTGGAACGAAGGAACGAAAGCCCTAATTTTGATCGAACAAAGAAAAGAACAGAGCCGCCAATTCTTTTCTGTTTATTTTGTTAGGGATTGCAAAAGTGAATGAAAGGGAGGATCGCGTATTTGCTTTTGATAATAATCACAGCCCCAAGAAAAAGAAACATGGGCCAAAATTATATTGAAAGCCCACATAACCTTCAATTTTTTTAAAAGAATCACAACCCGATTAAAAACTCCCAATAGCAATTAGCTAGCAATTTTAATCGTCTAATGACGATAATTAATTGGTGCGGAAACCCAGGTTGTTACATCTGTATTTGAAATTGATAAAATTTGAATTTGTTCTTTAGAAGACTAAATTGAATGGAAATTGAAATTAGAGATTTAATTTAATCTGAATAGGAAAGTCGAGTTGATTTTTGAAGTGATCGGTGTAACTTGGGGAAATTATAAATACTTTACTTTATAAATTTTTCAAAATCTATATATATCTATTTTTATATTGTAGTGAAAATGATATTTTGGTTTTGAAATATAAATTAATTTGAAAGGACCATGGTGTTATAATGTATATTTCTACATTGTAGATAGTTCTTTAGATCCTTAGGGGATGGTTATCCCAAACATCCTTTAAGTTACTTATATTTCAGTTGATATTTCACTTGAGTTGGATTTATAGATATCAGAATGTTAATCTTGACTCGAGTGTTTTTTTGTTTTGCTTTACGCTCGGGTCAGACTGAGTGATACAACATTTGAGACTCACCTTCGAAGTTGGAGCTTTGCTTAAAGATCCAGCTATCTATCCTTTCAGTCATCCAATTGATTGGTTCAGAGAAGTCATCTGCTCGTACTGGAGACTTCACTGCATCTAAGATATTCTGTTGTATTTTATTTCTAACTCTGATGTTTATATAGTAGCTTCATAAACTACTATTCATTTATTCTGCTGCGTATTATTGTACTACTCTGTATCCGTGATTCTGTGATTGATTTATTTACTGTATATGCTAAGTTTGCCAAATTTAAATTAACAATCTGATATTTTGAGCAATTCAAGTCCGAATTGTGCGGATGCAAATAGTTGAAAATATCGGGTCGTTACAGTTGGTATCAGAGCTTTAGCTCTAGGAAAATTTAGCATGTATGGAAAATTTAATTACGGAATCACTTTCGTTCGGGCTTGAACTCCTTTCTTTTGATTGGAAGTTCCTTTGAATTTTGGAATGTCCCTCGATTTCGAAATTCATTCTCGTCTCTCCTTATTTATATTCGTTTGATTCTGGAGTATCCCATAACTCCCCTGAATGATTTGTAAAGGGGGTGAAAACACCTTTACAATTGGCATTGATTCACCAAAGATTTATGTATCCTCTATTTACGATGCGGTTATATCTTGATATGCCGAATTCTATCTCTGGCGATCGAATGTCGATTTGTTTTGGAATTCCGCATCGATTATATTCCTGAAGTCACGGTTGACCAGGTTAAGGTCGCCCGTGATTTATAGAAGTATATACATCTTCTATTTTGTAATTTAATTATCTCATCTTCGATCGAGCCTATCTTCGAATCATGATTCTATTGATTAGAGTTCCTCTAATTTAAATCTCTATCTTTGTTTGAAATCTATTCTTGAATCATCCTTTGAAAATCAGGTTTTGTTTGTATTTTAAATTTGTTTATATACCGAAATTTTTATTTGGGTAACTATGATTTTATTTTATACATAAAGGAGAAAATGTTTTAGATAAGGATTATATACCTATATATAAAACGAATAAGAAACGTTATTCTATATATAAAAGTTTCGAAAGGATTTGAAATCTTGAAGATTATATAAGAAATGGATTTATATAAAAATAATTTATAACTGAAGGCTTTTAATTTGAAATTCAAGAGATTGAATTCCGGTGTTTTGAAATTGGTTTTAAGATTTTGGAAAAAAATAATATAATAATACGATTTAAAAGATATTTTCCGAATAAGAAATGTTTCAAATGGATTTGAATGAATTCCAATGATTTCGAAGATATTTTTTTTAAAGAAGTTTCAAGAAAATGGAAGTCCAGAACTCACTTTTGTCGCTGTGAAATAATTTCGGTGATGAGTGCATGCATCATCGACATTGATTTTCGAGTTTCAAAGTGGGGGAGAGGCCACTCTAGTAGCTTTGTTATGCGAGTGATATTGTGAAACAAATTTTGATTTCAAATTCCGATGTATAATTTGATATTCGAAAGATATATGTATATATATTTGAAATAATTTAAAGGAATCCGGTGTTCAATCCTCTAGTTTCGATTTGATTTAGTATAACTCTATTTATAATAATTAATTTACTGATTTGTTGCTGATTTCTAACTCTTGGATTTGAAATTTGTTTTAACCAACTATTTTGAAGGTTCCAGCACTTCGAAATCAAGGTTTAAATTTTAAAACTAAGAAATTTCGAAGAGTATAATATATTTGATAAAGATTATAAGTTTAGTTTTGTATGTTTAAAGTATGAAGAGTATGACTTAAGTAAATTTGAAACTTTTGTTAAATAAATAATTTGCAAAGGAATATTGGATTTTTCATATAGAAATAAATAGTTTGAAGGTTTTAAAGGGATAGTTATAAATTTGGAAACCATTTTGGGTGTAATTGATTTTGAGAAAACATTTGGTTCTGAAAATAGATTGGAATGTAAAAGCCAGTACTTATATGATGATTTTGGAAATGAATTTGGTTGACTTGAATATTGTTAATTTGGAAACTGGGATTGTTTTCTAAACCTATCATTTTGGAAACTTTGAAACTGAAGATATTTAATTTGGAAGAAATGATTTGGTGAAATCATATATGATTTTGAAATTGAATTGATATTGAAATAGATTGAAATTTGAGAACGTTATGTTACTAAATACTTGATTGGAAGTTATCGAACTTATATAAAATGGATTTGTATAAGAAAGATACTCAATTTTGAAAGAGAAATCTTATATAATCGAAGTCTATATAAGTATGATTTGATATACTATTGATTTTAGAAAGTATTCGATTTGATAATGAAATCCTATATAATGGACTTTATATAAGTATGACATTTCAAAGTGATTTGAAAGGCACTATATGATATATATTTTCGAAGTAAAGATATGGGAAGTGCCTTCTGCTTGATATCCGCTTTGTGGCCACATTGTGGATTCATTCTATCGATATTATTCTCTCTGATTTTTGGTTTTTCGGATGTGATACTCGAGTGTCTCCCCGTGGCGTAACCCACAGTTTTTCTTACGAGCGCGACTACATAGCGTAACTGCCTGGTTGAGCTGGCCAAGGGGTACGGATTGTTTCCTGGGGGATCTTGGCGTAACCATTGTGTATCCTGCACTCTATGTAGGTCGCATTAGTAGCGAAACCGCCTGGCTGAGACGGCCTAGGTGTACGGAATGTTTCCTGGGGGATCCAGGCGTAACCATTGTGTATCCTGCACTCTACTAGTCATCATGGCGTAACTCACAGGGCTGAAAAAGCTTACGGATATAGATTGTTCCCTGGGGGAGGCGTAACCATTGTGTATCTACGAACCATGGTTAGACAAAGATTTTGGTTTGGTTGTTTTTTTGGATTGTACTTTCCATATCGGTTTTGAGGGTTTTTCAAGTATTTTCACTGGGTGTTGAAACAGGCCTACTAAGTGCTTGAAGAATTCTAGCTTTGCCCTTATCAACACGTGGCCAGAGTCTGCAAGAACGAGGATAAACTTGTTGAAACATCGAGTTATAAAAGTATTTTCGAAAGGAAAATTGGTTTCAATATAAAAGTATTCTATTATAAAGGTATTTCCAACAAAAATAATTTGTATTAATATTTGAAATTGAAATTCTTATGGTTTGAATTAATTGTTCATGCCCGATACTATTCTTTTGAATCTACTTTATCTACTCAGCTTTATTTATTCACCTATATTCTCTTTTTCGAATCTATCTTCTTTCCTTCTTTCCTTCTTTTGAATATATCCTTTAAAATATTGTTTATCTATATACTACCTGGTTTATTAGTAAAAAATTCTAGTGTTTTATAAATAATTGATCTCATAATTAATTGAATGGATTTAATAAAATGAGAATTAATTTAAATAAAAAAAATCATATGGTTTTAAATAAATTGTTTAATTTGTTTTTTAAAGTCTAATTTTTTATCTGGTTGTTTATATTCTCCTACTTTGTTCCTTTTCGGGGACGAAAAGTTTTGAGTGGGGGAGAGTGTAACGACCCATAAAATTTTAGCAATTTTTAATTGGCTTATAACGTATTGAATAGGATTTTTGAGAAATTATTAATAATAAAATTTTGATTTTTTTTTTGGACTACGTATAATTATAATTAATTCAAAAATTTGCATGACATCAAGGGAATCGACGGTTACCATAAATTTTATTTTCCTGTCCATTCAAAGTTTACATCAGTTACAAACCAATCAATACCTTGCCTTTATTACTCCCTGTATTCGTGTTGTAGCTCTTTAATTTTCTATCTGTTGCTATTTCATTTCGGGTTTGTTCCTTCCCTATTTATTCCATTCCAAACATTTTCTCTTTCTCTGGCAGAAATATAATATTTTACATCATTATATATATGTATATATATATATATCTTTAGCTTGCATTCATTCGTTTATTCACTTTTACGTTTCTCATACTTTCTACTTTATTGTCCTTAATTCCCATGCTTGACGTTATCATTTCAGTTTGTTTCCATTGAATGTGGCATGTTTCATGGTTAACGTTTTATTCCATTTATGTGTGGCTTTCCTTTTGCAACATGTTCCATTTCTATTTCCTTCATTTCAAAATTTGAAACATTACAGCTAAACCATATTATTTATTCGCTTGAATAAGGAAGCCAAATCAGTGGATGACCGTTGCCAATAAAATTATGACTTTTCTAACATATATACTCATTGCTACTTTTCCTGACCTTTTATTTATACTTTCTTTTTTTCCACTGTTTCGTTCGTGCTTCAAAATTTTAATATATATGTTATGTATGTATTAAAAATCTTCATGTCACTTGGTCACTCAAGCCGTTCATTTCTTTCCACTAAAACTGCTTATATTTAATTCCATACATTTCTTTATAACATTTTATAATATTGCTTTCATCTTGAGACTGAAACAAAATGCAACGCATACACATGTTCGTTCAAAAGAAAGTGGATAGGCCTAAAACGTGCAGCTTTTCATTTACTTTTCAATTGCTTTCCTCCCTTATATTTTTACTTTACATTTCAATTTTGAAACGTGGTGCTCAAACAATAGAAATTTGCTTTTATTATTCAGCTCAATTAAGGATGACCGTTACCATCACATAACCGGTAAAAGATTTGTATATGTTTTATTTGTTTATGTGGCAATGGTTCACATTTACACTATTATTGCCTTTTAAACTTCATTGGTTTTCATTTATTTGTGTACGTTTTGGTTCATTTATTTGCGCTTGAATTTTTCCATATTCGTTACTTTACATTTATATCGGTACGTTATTTTTGCGTTCATTAAACGTTATACGTTACTTTGCATTCATTAAATTTTAAACGGCCCACTTTATTCACCTTTATATTTATTCACATTTGGCCTTGATATTCCCAATATAAATCTTTACGTTGTCATTGTCCTTTCACTTTCTCTTCTCAGTCATCTGGTGTTGCTTGTGAGAGAATACAACAAAGGATATAGGTGGCCTTCTTCTCCATTCAGTTGCTCATTTTGTTCTCTTTGAAAAAAATAAAAAAATAAATAAATAAAATATTTCGCATGCTTGTAGATAGCAGTCCCCTCCTCCTTTATTTTCCGAACCCCACCTTTCTCCTTTCCTCTGCAACCTTTGCAGTTCTTTTATACAAGGTAATATCTATATTATAAATATATTGTGTTGTATTTACCTAAAAGTTAAAAGCTATAGTCTGTTTACCTTTTTATACTTATATATATATATATATATATATATGAATTCATACGAATTATTACAAGTTGTCTTATATATATATATATATATATATATATATATATATATATATAGTACGCTGATGATTTGTAAATAGCTTATATATACAATTGTTATATACACACTTATCAACATACAATTGGTTACATAAACAGGAGCATGTGTGCATATTTAGCCATATTTTACATATAGGGTCTTCATTTTTTTGTATATATAATTGTAAGAGCTGAATATATTTAGATTTATATCATTATTTTTTAATTGATCATTTTTTTTGCAGCAAGACTTATATAAATAATATGTTCACATATATATAAGTATATGTATTTTACAGTTTTAATGTATGCGTTTTAACACATGGGTTTTACATTCAGACCTTTTATTATAATCTCTTGGTTAATTCAAATTTATTTCATATATCGTTTGCAGCAATAAATTTTATTGTTGATAAAAATGTATGTTACATATGTCACTGTAATTATGCGCATAACTGATACGTAAAGATATATTAGTATATAAGTTTATATTTGTGTTATAGCCACGTTACTTTATATTTAAAATAATACATAAATAATCATATGTAGGTAGTTGCATGTTGCAGTGGGTGGGTTAGCTTACAGCAGTGAGGATTTGTAGATATTTGGAGATTTAAAAGGCCGTGCATATATTTTGCAAAAGGCTGTGCATATATTTTGTAAAGGCTGTGCATATATTCATAGTCGAAAACCTATTATATATATTTTGTTATAGATAGTTACAATTATATTTTAAAGTGTGAGTCATAGCAAAATTATAAAGGTTACTATATAACTTGTACTTGTATGCTGATGGGTCTGCATAGATTTATAATGGGTCTGTATACATTTGAGTAACATGAATGTAGTGGGTAGTATATATAAATATCTTACATATATTTGTTTATATATATATACATACTATTTTGGACTTAAGTTGATGTCGTCGATACTAAATTTATAACTAATATTTTTTAATTATAGCATACAACTTATTTAATATGTTTGACTTTAGTATATAAATCCACCAATATACCTTTTACCTTCATCGATCCAGTTCTGATTTGTTTTATCAATTCTTGATCATCAGCCTTGTTCGTCCAATTCGCGTTTAAATCTTACTTTGTTTTGAGTTGTTGTTTGGACTATGCGATGGTCAAGATTGTGATCCAATTCGTATGTTGTCAAGTCGTCAAAATCTCTAGCCTAGAAAGGTGAGCAATCACTCACGATTAACGTTCTTGTATTTTATTAAATTTGATTTCAATTGAAACGACAATTAAATATAATGTTGTAGTTATTTTGTTATATATGCTATTATCTGTAACTGTTCACCTGTGGGATATGACACCATATCCTGTTGTTTATATTTTATTTAAATTACTGATGACATATGCCTGCTATTATTTTATTATCTGCTATTACTTTGCAAGTTCCCTGTTAATATAGAATTCACTATGGGTTGAAATGATACATACCCGAATGGACTTTAGAATAGGATAAAATCGTTATGGGTTGAAATGATAAACCTAAGCGATTTTCTTTTGAACTGAATTGGAATTACGGGTCGAAATGATATCTACACACACACACACACACACACACTTAATTACAGATTGAAATGATAAATATCCATACCACTTAACCATGTGATAGAAGTATATACAGACACTGTTGGTCCATATATAAATATTTTGAAATGATTTTCTATCATTTTAGGAGAAATATAGGGATTTAGTTAATATTGGAAATATTTTTATATATAAATATGTTTAATGAAAAGTAGATTTAATAGTAAACTTTAATTTAATGAAGTTTGATTTAATTAATAGAATATGTTTAAGTATTTTATTTTAAATAGATTTTCAATGTTTGTATATGTTAAGGAAGATAAAGTTGAATTGATTAGAATGGTATTTAATTAATAATTTAATAATTTTGTTTAATTAAATCAAATTTGAAACTTATTGAATTTGAAAACTTAAAATATAGTTCATAACATAACTTTACTTTAGTGATTTAATGAATATTCACATTTAAAGAAATTGAAGGCAAATATAATGAATTGTAATATAAGGCTATATAAGTAATGTTGAGTGGATATTTCAAGAATAATTAATAATTAAGTTAAATCAAGATCTATATGAAACTGTTAGGTTTAGTTTGAAATGTTGAAGCTTTGAAATACGAGACTTAAATAGTTAAATTGTGATTCAGATCTGTATTTCAAATTGATAAAATTTGAATTTGTTCTTTAGAAGATTAAATTGAATGGAAATTGAATTTGAGATTTAATTTAATCTAAATAGGAAAGTCGAGTTGATTTTTGAAGTGATCGGTGAAACTTGAGGAAATTATAAATACTTTATAAAATTTTCAAAATTGTAACGTCCCGGAAATTTTCGACTTTCGAAAATTCAACATCGATACTCACTTTATCGACTGCCGAGAAATCGAAGGCCGGAAACCCGAAATGTTATGGTTGAAGAAGAAGAAAAAGGTAGAAGAAAAGAGAAAAGATAGAAGAAGAGATAAGAAGATAGAAAATGGAGAGAAAAGAAAATAGAAAATAGAACGGAATAGAAAATAACAGAATCTCACAATTCGCAACGGAACAACATATAATAAATAAATGAATAATCTTTAAAACAAAGAACTATATCAGTTATTACATTTTATACATTACATTACATTACATCAGAGTGTACAACAACAAACAACATCAAACAGCGGAAAAAGAAATACTATATACTAGTAATACGCCATGCCATCCAGCTTGCCTTCAGCAACTCCTAAATATCCAGAATATCCTGATAAATCTTAACTCTTGACTGCCCGTGTGGAAATTGGTGGGCACCCAGAGTTTAGGAAGGAAAACAATAAACTCCGAGTCAGTCATGTGACTGGTGTGAGAACTCAAAACAGTTTATTTATCTTTAAAATCAAAATAGAGGAATATTTTTAAAGTCAATTCGCAATGCTTTTAAAAATGAGACTACCATAAGACCTCCCACCACACACACAATGCAAACGCAGACTTGGAGGAGATTTCTTCTTATGTTAGTCAAAAATGCTTGATACGCATTAAAAGAAAGATTTGATATTATTATTGGTGCATAGTGTAGAAAACAATTTCGAAAGTAGAATATAAATCTTAGCCAGCATAGGTACCATTATATTATGCCTACTATAGCTACCTCCTGAGGAAGCAGGTTCTACAACTAAAACCGTACAAGATCGTATTGTTTCTTTGGATTTCCAACGAATGATCAGGCCAAGGAACTTCCCATTGCCACATGAGAATGCCTCTGGATGGACATCCCCGAGAACCAAACCGGATCTCTACCAACACAAGGCCGGGTTACCCCTAACTGAGTAACAACTGACCGAATATGCCATCCCCCGGTCCTTTGGGACCTTTCACCGAGCGCTCGCAATCAATTCACACAATCATAAAGTGTTTTCAACATGAGTAAGTATCTGGGCTCCATACCATGATACCACCCTTTTCCAGAAGGAAATGCACATACCCTAAAGGGCACTACGCCTCATAACCTTGCTGCATCTTTCCTGTTTTGACCATTCCCGGGGTGTGAGGCTCGACGAAGTCACGTCCACAAAAACATACTTTATACAAAAGCCATGCTTTGGGTCAACAAATGATCATAGAAATGATCACCAGGATAGACGATCAAATAAATGATCCTATCACAAATAATCAACACAATGATCATTTCACAGCAACACTCAACATGTCACATTACCAAATTGGGAATATATCGCTGATAACCTTCAACTACATAACCTCTGAGCTCGTACGTCTCAGAGAAGGGTGTTAAGCTAAAAGAATAAATTCTCCGCCACCAATAGAAATATATTTGAAAGAAATCTGCTTTATATCTCAATTTGTAATGTTAGACATACAATCCATACAAGTCTGTTCCGGGCTCGAACAGAACCGAACGCATTTACAAAGAAGTCCTTGCAATCCGGATATCCACAATCCTGATCGGATTTCCCATCACATATGGAGAACTCAATACCGGAGCAACTCGGTGCAGAGTCAATCGACAGGTCATCCTATCGCTCTCGCAAATACCCGGTCTTCAACACCGATCTTCAAATGCAATTCATAACGACGTATCACATATTCGGAATGGGTTATACAATCCCATGGTCCTTTGCCGGTTAACCCGAATAGTGAGCGCTTATTCAAAAATAAGTGTGGCATTCAAATTCAAGCAAATCACATCAATTACCCATTCAAAGGGAAATATTGATAGTCGGTTATTGAACTATCAATGGATATGCACAACATCACCAGATTCCAAATAATTTTCCAAATTATTTATTTTCCAAAAATATCTTTACTAGATATATAATTTCACACTTCAAAAATAAATCAATATTTATTTTTAAACAAATTCCACTTTCTTTTACAAATTCCATAGTGAATTTATATTCCAAAATATCTATGAGTATACGACTTCAATTATTCACTTCAATTTATCTTCAAAAAGATAAATTCTCAAAATATTCACTTTATATTGGAAAACATTTCCATACTTACTTATTAAGTAATTCTCAATCCATTTATTTTCAACCCTTGGAAAATATTCAAATATACTTAAATCGAGATTAAGTATATATTTCATTCTTTAAGGAAATCATTCACTTAAACGTATTTATTTGGGCCAAAACGAATGTTACGTAAAACATCGTTACGACAACCCAAAATCACTAGTATAGGGATTCGAAATTAAAATAGATATATAAATCCCAATATTATACAAAACATTTCCTTTCGAAATCATTTACTATAACAACAGTGTTATAGTCCACTATTTCCTTTTATTTCTCGAAAACGTCTATTTCAACAATAAATGTTGAAATCTATGGTTTCGAATCTCAACACATTTTAAAACATCGTTAGATCGTTTTAATTCTATTTAAAACATCACATTCAAAACAATTTCTTTAACATATTATTCACTATTCAAAAACGTGAATATACTACGTTAACCAATTTCATCATTTCTATACATTTTATTTTAAAGGATTATTCACTGTCTAAAACGTGAATATAACTCCATAAATAAGTTATAACAATTTACTTATCAAAATAAGTCGTTTGCGAATTTATAAAACAACGTTTATAAATTCCATTTCTATTTGTTTTATAACAACTTCCTTTTATAAATTCCTTTATTAACCTATTCAATTTGTAACTCAATTATAAAACAAAAGTTCATATCATAAGTGAAATACTTATAATTTATTTGTTTGAAAAATCGTTCCTTTGAACTTCATAATTATAAATCTTATAACTTATAAGATTCAATTATTTATCCAAAACCATTCTTTTAATAACTTTATAAATTTTATAACCCTACTGCTTATAAAATTCCATTTATAACTTCACCGTTTATAATTCTATGAATTTCATTCATTTATGAAATTCATTTCCAATTCATTCTAACCTTTATAAAAACTCGTTTTATAATTCAAATATTTTCATTTATAAATATCAATTTATAAATCCTTTATAAAATCAATTTATACTATTATTTTAAAACATCTTTAATCTCCTTTATAATTTCACCATTTTGATTTATAAAATAATCAAATTTTATAAATCCTATATTTAAACTTTTCACAATAAATTCAAAAATCCCGATTTAACTATTTTATAAAATCATTGGCATCATATTCTCAAAAATCAGTTTTTAACTATATTTCTCAAAAATCATAATTTTTATAACATTAAAATTATACGTTTATTTATTTAAAATGGATCAATTCCAAACATATAGTATATTTTCAAAAATCACTTTAAAAATCATTTTAAAGTTCCAAATTTGGTCCAATGATGCTACATACCAAATAGTCAATCACAACTACAACGATATCATATATCGATATGATAATCCATCAAATATCAAAATATCTGAAATCAAATAAATACTGTTGAGGAATCCAGTTGGATACCTCCAACCTGTTTTCCTGCATCCACAAACATTAGCACAATACCAATTTCGCTCCACTACGAAATTATCGCGGTATATGGGATTTAAAATATTATCCGCTTAATAGACGGCGCAATAGGGTCTCATCCGCTATACAAATGCGGGAAATCAACAACTGCAATATATACATATGCCAATATATATATATTTCTATTATATATAATACCAATTTCACTGTTTATGAAATATTCGCGGTATATGTTTTTAATAAATAACATCCGCTTACTAACGGCGCATAATGTCTATTTTAACAATCAATAGATAACAATCATCATTCAAACATGCATTCAAATATTTTAAATCTAACTATTTAAAATAAAATCGAAACCGATTCGATTGAGTGAGAAGTTCTCACCTTGATTTTAATTTCGTTTTAGCGATTTATTTCGAATAAAATTAAGCGGACGTTTAATTTTACCCGAAATTCTCACTAACTCCAAACGACTCCAATCCAATTCCATCGCGTAGTGCTCGTCCATACGATTCCAAGCAACTGGTTTCGCGCGTTTTCGACCTCGTATGAAAAAGTTACGATTTTATGAAGTTTATACGAATTTAAACTTAATAATTACAACATTAATTAACTAATTTTAAACCTAAGAGAATCTGGGCCCTTGGATCTAAACCCCTTGCATCAGAACCGTGTTTCCCTTCATCTCTCCCACGTTCTCCATCTACAGACAAAGGCCGTAACATATAACCCATCTCATTGAAACTAGGGTTCGACTTTGCAACCTCATCGCTCGACGAAACTTCATCAAACCACCTCCATATTGAAGCCCATTGCAAGAGCTATGTTCGACCTCCATCTTGGTAAACTCGGCTGCCACATGAGCCTCGAAATGCGCGCGCAACTTCAGGTCTTTGAGCTCCAATTGCCATCAATCCGTAGCGTATTTTCCGATCATAGCCGTTGGATTTATAGAACGTGTTGTGCTCTACAAGATTGTAGTTGGGGGTTTCTGATAATTATTAATGGATTTGGAGAAAAGAGAGGGGGAAGAAGAAGCATTCTCAGCCATTGGTGAAGGGGGTGGCGGCTGGCTATAGATTAGGGTTTTGAATTTTTTTTTTTTTTTATTTCTAAAGAGAGGAGGGTCTATTTATAAGGAACCGACGAAACACTATTTATTCCGGAAATCCCGAACTCCGATTCACGCACCGTAACCAGCGTTTCTAGGATTTACCCCGCGTTCCGGACACAATGGAATAGGTTTCGGAAGCTAATTCGATCATCTATGCGAGTTATGGCAATAAATGTTCAATTTAAATTAAACCGATTTAAACGATTTTCTAGGCGTTTTAATTTGTACCGGACAAACGGTGAATCCAATTGACGCGAAATTTGAAACTATACAATAATATCACATTATGGATCCGATGAAACTGGTTTCGTCAAAATCCGAGACTTTTTGAAAAATGGCTATTTTAACAAGCCAAATTAATATTAAAAATAATTCGATGCGTTTCGAGCTGCCACGATCAAACGATAACTCCGATTGACACGAAAATTGAAATCCGGTAATAACTAACTATTACGGATCCAATGGAACTGGTTTCGTCCAATTCTGAGACTGTTCAAAAATTGACTATTTCACTAGTCGATTTAATATTAAAATATTCAATTTTTCACAAATTAACTTTTAATTCGATTTTAAAAGTTCTATAATATCGTTCTAACTTCAATATGATAAAATAAAATTTTACAAATCATTTTCAATCATATTTAACTCAATTTTCAATTATTTCCATAATTTAACATATTAAATTATTGATTTAATTGTCCAATTAAATCCAATTATTCGAAATAAAATTTATTCGACTTATAAATTCACTTATAAATATTTAAAATTAATTAAATATTCAAATTTTAATTACTAAAATTTCTGGGTCGTTACAATCTTCCCCCTTAAAAGAATTTCGTCCTCGAAATTATCAAGTAAGAAAAGTTACAGAATCTATTAATTTTCCAAAATCCATAGTTAAACTTCTTACAATAACTTTACTAAGTTTTCAAATCATACTTAGTTATCTTTTCAAAAACAACTACTATTGTTTAACTTTCAATTCCAAATCAAAGTTAAAGTTTTCAAAATTTTCCAATTTTCTCAAATTTTTTCTAACGCCTTAAATTTCCGGAAAAATTCGCCATAGTCTCCTTTGCGCGGCTCGATCCGAAAAAAAATGACAGTATATATATTACAAATATACATCTCATCAAGTAATGAGGCATCCCGAAGGGAAAAAAGTGTAAAAGTACGATATTTAATCCGAGATATGTACCTTATATTTTATTACCGAGCATATACGGCTAATATAGCGCGAAAGCGAGCTCCAAATGCGAAGCAAACGCGATCCGCACCCACTAAACACTCAACAAACAACATGAGAATCATGTATATATGAAAATAGCATCGATATACAACATATAGCAATATAATAACTATATATGTCAACATAGCAATTGCAATAAAAGAAATATATTCAACCATCAACCAACTATCATCCATAACCAATTAATATTCATTCATATTCTCATTAATATTCAATGAAATGGTTTTCAATTTAATCACATTTGATTCATTAACAGTGGATGTTCTTACTAACATTCATGCTCAATTAGTTTTATATTCACTAATTCATATTCAAGTTGGTTCACTTCCAAATCAAATTCAATTCTATTCAAGATTCACTTAACTTCCAATTGAATTTCAATTACTTTAGCTTCCAATTTCATTAACTCAATTTCATTAACACTTAATGAATTATATACAATCCACTAACAATCATATATCAACCAATGTATATCAATTGCAACCAAATTCCTTTGCTTATCAATTGGTTTAACACCATCACTTTCAATTGGTTCAAATTAAATTGATTTTCATTCAATTATTCAAATTCCAATAACATTAGATTTTAATGAATTAACACTTATATTCATTATTTCATATCAATTATTCACATTTAATTGATTATTAGTCAATCCATTCATTCAATTCAATTACAAAAGTTGAATTTCATTTACATAACCCAAGTTCATATCTATCATTTAACTTTATTAATTTACTTCGATACCAATATCAACCTCATTCAACATCTCTTAAGTTATATTCCATTTCATAAGCATTACTTGGTTTTACTTAACTTAAATTCCAACTTATAAATCAATTCAGCTTCCAATTCTAAGGTAAATTTTTATTTAACTTTAACCAAGGTCAAATTTCATTACTTATTCAAACTCATATTCATAAATATATTCATATAGTTTCACTTCTTATATATATAAGTTTATTTCACAATTGTAAATCACTTTGATTATAATTCAATTCTTATAATTCATTTTCTTATACAATTATTCTTTTACTTAAATTATTCAAACAACTAAACAATCCACTTATATACACTTTAATAATTCTGAAAAATTATTTTCTTTATATATAAAATATAATCAAGGTAAAATTATTTCATTTACCCAATTTTAAAACAATATCGTGTCGAATTATTCTATTCAAGTGTTTAGAAACCCCTTCGACATAGTTTTGCAGACCACGCTGACGAAAGTTCATATGCCACTCAATAAACCAATCATCACAATATAAAACAATTTTATATATTCACTAACAAATACGCTCTCATAGCTATTATTACACTCAAACTCATTATAGAGTACTACTGACTCTATCTCTAATGAGTAATACCCAACAGAGCCATGGTTGTCGCTTAACCATATGCTTTGATACCAAATGTAACGTCTTGGAAATTTTCGAATTTCGAAAATTCAACATCGATACTCACTTTATCGACTGCCGAGAAATCGAAGGCCGGAAACCCGAAATGTTATGGTTTAAGAAGAAGAAAAAGGTAGAAGAAAAGAGAAAAGATAGAAGAAGAGATAAGAAGATAGAAAATGGAGAGAAAAGAAAATAGAAAATAGAACGGAATAGAAAATAACAGAATCTCACAATTCGCAGCGGAACAACATATAATAAATAAATGAATAATCTTTAAAACAAAGAACTATATCAGTTATTACATTTTATAAATTACATTACATTACATCAGAGTGTACAACAACAAACAACATCAAACAGCGGAAAAAGAAATACTATATACTAGTAATACGCCATGCCATCCAGCTTGCCTCCAGCAACTCCTGAATATCCAGAATATCCTGATAAACCTTAACTCTTGACTGCCCGTGTGGAAATTGGTGGGCACCCAGAGTTTAGGAAGGAAAACAATAAACTCCGAGTCAGTCATGTGACTGGTGTGAGAACTCAAAACAGTTTATTTATCTTTAAAATCAAAAAAGAGGAATATTTTTAAAGTCAATTCGCAATGCTTTTAAAAATGAGACTACCATAAGACCTCCCACCACACACACAATGCAAACGCAGACTTGGAGGAGATTTCTTCTTATGTTAGTCAAAGATGCTTGATACGCATTAAAAGAAACATTTGATATTATTATTAGTGCATAGTGTAGAAGACAATTTCGAAAGTAGAATATAAATCTTAGCCAGCATAGGTACCATTATATTATGCCTACTATAGCTACCTCCTGAGGAAGCAGGTTCTACAACTAAAACCGTACAAGATCGTATTATTTCTTTGGATTTCCAACGAATGATCAGGCCAAGGAACTTCCCATTGCCACATGAGAATGCCTCTGGATGGACATCCCCGAGAACCAAATCGGATCTCTACCAACACAAGGCCGGGTTACCCCTAACTGAGTAACAACTGACCGAATATGCCATCCCCCGGTCCTTTGGGACCTTTCACCGAGCGCTCGCAATCAATTCACACAATCATAAAATGTTTTCAACATGAGTAAGTATCTGGGCTCCATACCATGATACCACCCTTTTCCAGAAGGAAATGCACATACCCTAAAGGGCGCTACCCCTCATAACCTTGCTGCATCTTTCCTGTTTTGACCATTCCCGGGGTGTGAGGCTCGACGAAGTCATGTCCACAAAAACATACTTTATACAAAAGTCATGCTTTGGGTCAACAAATGATCATAGAAATGATCACCAGGATAGACGATCAAATAAATGATCCTATCACAAATAATCAACACAATGATTATTTCACAGCAACACTCAGCATGTCACATTACCAAATTGGGAATATATCGCTGATAACCTTCAACTACATAACCTCTGAGCTCGTACGTCTCAGAGAAGGGTGTTAAGCTAAAAGAATAAATTCTCCGCCACCAACAGAAATATATTTGAAAGAAATCTGCTTTATATCTCAATTTGTAATGTCAGACATACAATCCACACAAGTCTGTTCCGGGCTCGAACAGAACCGAAGGCACTTACAAAGAAGTCCTTGCAATCCGGATATCCACAATCCTGATCGGATTTCCCATCACATATGGAGAACTCAATACCGGAGCAACTCGGTACAGAGTCAATCGACAGGTCATCCTATCGCTCTCGCAAATACCCGGTCTTCAACACCGATCTTCAAATGCAATTCATAACGACGTATCACATATTCGGAATGGGTTATACGATCCCATGGTCCTTTCCCGGTTAACCCGAATAGTGAGCGCTTATTCAAAAATAAGTGTGGCATTCAAATTCAAGCAAATCACATCAATTACCCATTCAAAGGGAAATATTGATAGTCGGTTATTGAACTATCAATGGATATGCACAACATCACCAGATTCCAAATAATTTTCCAAATTATTTATTTTCCAAAAATATCTTTACTAGATATATAATTTCACACTTCAAAAATAAATCAATATTTATTTTTAAACAAATTCCACTTTCTTTTACAAATTCCATAGTGAATTTATATTCCAAAATATCTATGAATATACGACTTCAATTATTCACTTCAATTTATCTTCAAAAAGATAAATTCTCAAAATATTCACTTTATATTGGAAAACATTTCCATACTTACTTATTAAGTAATTCTCAATCCATTTATTTTCAACCCTTGGAAAATATTCAAATATACTTAAATCGAGATTAAGTATATATTTCATTCTTTAAGGAAATCATTCACTTAAACGTATTTATTTGGGCCAAAACGAATGTTACGTAAAACATCGTTACGACAACCCAAAATCACTAGTATAGGGATTCGAAATTAAAATAGATATATAAATCCCAATATTATACAAAACATTTCCTTTCGAAATCATTTACTATAACAACAGTGTTATAGTCCACTATTTCCTTTTATTTCTCGAAAACGTCTATTTCAACAATAAATGTTGAAATCTATGGTTTCGAATCTCAACACATTTTAAAACATCGTTAGATCGTTTTAATTCTATTTAAAACATCACATTCAAAACAATTTCTTTAACATATTATTCACTATTCAAAAACGTGAATATACTACGTTAACCAATTTCATCATTTCTATACATTTTATTTTAAAGGATTATTCACTGTCTAAAATGTGAATATAACTCCATAAATAAGTTATAACAATTTACTTATCAAAATAAGTCGTTTGCGAATTTATAAAACAACGTTTATAAATTCCATTTCTATTTGTTTTATAACAACTTCCTTTTATAAATTCCTTTATTAACCTATTCAATTTATAACTCAATTATAAAACAAAAGTTCATATCATAAGTGAAATACTTATAATTTATTTGTTTGAAAAATCGTTCCTTTGAACTTCATAATTATAAATCTTATAACTTATAAGATTCAATTATTTATCCAAAAGCATTCTTTTAATAACTTTATAAATTTTATAAACCTACTGCTTATAAAATTCCATTTATAACTTCACCGTTTATAATTCTATGAATTTCATTCATTTATGAAATTCATTTCCAATTCATTCTAACCCTTATAAAAACTCGTTTTATAATTCAAATATTTTCATTTATAAATATCAATTTATAAATCCTTTATAAAATCAATTTATACTATTATTTTAAAACATCTTTAATCTCCTTTATAATTTCACCATTTTGATTTATAAAATAATCAAATTTTATAAATCCTATATTTAAACTTTTCACAATAAATTCAAAAATCCTGATTTAACTATTTTTTAAAATCATTAGCATCATATTCTCAAAAATCAGTTTTTAACTATATTTCTCAAAAATCATAATTTTTATAACATTAAAATTATACGTTTATTTATTTAAAAAGGATCAATTCCAAACATATAGTATATTTTCAAAAATCACTTTAAATATCATTTTAAAGTTCCAAATTTGGTCCAATGATGCTACATACCAAATAGTCAATCACAACTACAACGATATCATATATCGATATGATAATCCATCAAATATCAAAATATCTGAAATAAAATAAATACTGTTGAGGAATCCAGTTGGATCCCTCCAACCTGTTTTCCTGCATCCACAAACATTAGCACAATACAAATTTCGCTCCAGTACGAAATTATCGTGGTATATGGGATTTAAAATATTATCCGCTTAATAGACGGCGCAATAGGGTCTCATCCGCTATACAAATGCGGGAAATCAACAACTGCAATATATACATATGCCAATATATATATATATATATATATATTGCTATTATATATAATACCAATTTCACTGTTTATGAAATATTCGCGGTATATGTTTTTAATAAATAACATCCGCTTACTAACGGCGCATAATGTCTATTTTAACAATCAATAGATAACAATCATCATTCAAACATGCATTCAAATATTTTAAATCTAACTATTTAAAATAAAATCGAAATCGATTCGATTGAGTGAGAAGTTCTCACCTTGATTTTAATTTCGTTTTAGCGATTTATTTCGAATAAAATTAAACGGACGTTTAATTTTACCCTAAATTCTCACTAACTCCAAACGACTCCAATCCAATTCCATCGCGTAGTGCTCATCCATACGATTCCAACGCAAATGGTTTCGCGCGTTTTCGACCTCGTATGAAAAAGTTATGATTTTATGAAGTTTATACGAATTTAAACTTAATAATTACAACATTAATTAACTAATTTTAAACCTAAGAGAATCTGGGCCCTTGGATCTAGACCCCTTCCATCAGAACCGTGTTTCCCTTCATCTCTCCCACGTTCTCCATCTACAGACAAAGGCCGTAACATGTAACCCATCTCATTGAAACTAGGGTTCGACTTTGCAACCTCATCGCTCGACGAAACTTCATCAAACCACCTCCATATTGAAGCCCATTGCAAGAGCTATGTTCGACCTACATCTTGGTGAACTCGGCTGCCACATGAGCCTCGAAATGCGCGCGCAACTTCCGGTCTTTGAGCTCCAATTGCCATCAATCCGTAGCGTATTTTCCGATCATAGCCGTTGGATTTATAGAACGTGTTGTGCTCTACAAGATTGTAGTTGGGGGTTTCTGATAGTTATTAATGGATTTGGAGAAAAGAGAGGGGGAAGAAGAAGCATTCTCAGCCATTGGTGAAGGGGGTGGTGGCTGGCTATAGATTAGGGTTTTGAATTTTTTTTTTTATTTCTAAAGAGAGGAGGGTCTATTTATAAGGAACCGACGAAACACTATTCGTTCCGGAAATCCCGAACTCCGATTCACGCGCCGTAACCAGCGTTTCTAGGATTTGCCCCGCGTTCCGGACACAATGGAATAGGTTTCGGAAGCTAATTCGATCATCTGTGCGAGTTATGGCAATAAACGTTCAATTTAAATTAAACCGATTTAAACAATTTTCTAGGCGTTTTAATTTGTACCAGACAAACGGTACATCCTATTGACACGAAATTTGAAACTATACAATAATATCACATTACGGATCCGATGAAATGGTTTCGTCGAAATTCGAGACTTTTTGAAAAATGGCTATTTTAACACGCCAAATTAATATTAAAAATAATTCGATGCGTTTCGAGCTGCCACGATCAAACGATAACTCCGATTGACACGAAAATTGAAATCCGGTAATAACTAACTATTACGGATCCAATGGAACTGGTTTCGTCCAATTCTGAGACTGTTCAAAAATTGACTATTTCACTAGTCGATTTAATATTAAAATATTCAATTTTTCACAAATTAACTTTTATTTCGATTTTAAAAGTTCTATAATATCATTCTAACTTCAATATGATAAAATAAAATTTTACAAATCATTTTCAATCATGTTTAACTCAATTTTCAATTATTTCCATAATTTAACATATTAAATTATTGATTTAATTATCCAATTAAATCCAATTATTCGAAATAAAATTTATTCGACTTATAAATTCACTTATAAATATTTAAAATTAATTAAATATTCAAATTTTAATTACTAAAATTTCTGGGTCGTTACAAAAATCTATCTATATATATATATATATATTTATATTGAAGTGAAAATGATATTTTGGTTTTGAAATATAAATTAATTTGAAAGGATCATGGTGTTATAGTGTATGTTTCTACCTTATAGATAGTTCTGTAGATCCTTTGGGAGATGGTTATCCCAAACATCCTTTAAGTTACTTGGATTTCAGTTGATATTTCACTTGAGTTGGATTTACAGATATAAGAATGTTAATCATGACTCGAGTGTTTTTGTGTTTTGCTTTACGCTCGGGTCAGACTGAGTGATACAGCATTTGAGACTCACCTTCGAAGTTGGAGCTTTGCTTGAAGATCCAACTATCTATCCTTTCAGTCATCCAGTTGATTGGTTTGGAAAAGTCGTCTTCTCGTACTGGAGACTTCACTGCATCTGAGATATTCTATTGTATTTTATTTCTAACTCTGATGTTTATATAGTAGCTTCATGAAGTACTATTCATTTACTCCGCTGCGTATTATTGTACTGCTCTGTATCCGTGTTTCTGTGATTGATTTATTTACTGTATATGTTCAGTTTGCCAAATTTAAATTAACAATATGATATTTTGAGCAATTCAAGTCCGACTTGTGCGGATGCGAATAGTTGAAAATATCCGGCCGTTACACTACGAGCCTTGACGGTTTTGATTGTGCCCAACTATTGCTGAAATATGAGATGCAAGCATTTCAGCTAGATTCTATTTTACTTTCTATAGACACTATTATAATATCAGACGGATTTAATAAAAAGTGTTTTGGCTATCGTAAGGTAAAAAACTGACATGTTTATTTGTAGCGTGGTCTTACGAGATGCTTTTAGTTTCAAAGGATTTTTGAAAACTTTAATAATCAATTTGAGTGGTTTTCTCACGTTGGTATTCCAGACTGACTCGGGTGTTATTTAACTATAATGCTCGGGTCAGACCGAGTATTATAAATTACAGGAAAGGATGCTATGGAGCTCAGGAGACGAGCTGGATGGCGATACGTACTTCCGTACTTGTTTAAATATTCCATTGTGTTGATTAGCTGTGTATTCTGTTTTGTGAGGACATATTATGATTGTTGTCCAGTTGGGTGTTATGTGTGCTCTGATGATGTAATGTATAAACAGATTTGTTTTTGTTTAAAGATTAGTTATTACCTATTATATTTTATTCCACTGCGATGGTTAGATTCTGTTGTTGTTCTATTTTCTTCTTCTACCTCCTTCTTCTTAACCCTAATGGTTCGTATTTCCGTTCACTTTGAGTTGATATGTTGGGAATAGTGTCGAATCAAGGGGTACGGAACTGCGGGTTATTTCACTTGGTATCAGAGCTAAAAGGTTAAGCGAGAACCTTGGCTCTTATGGGAATTACTCGTTAAATAGAGTCCGTAGTACTCTAGAAATGAGTTTGAGTGTATTAGTAGATATGAGTGCGTATTAGTTAGTGAATATAGAAGTTGCTTTCATATTGTGTTGACTTATCGGCTCAGTGATTATGGATTCTAGTCGATGTATGGGATGCCATGTCATCGATAGGAGTCTCTAAACTCTTCAACAAGATAAACCGACACGGTATTGTTTTAAAATAGGGTAAATGAAATAATTTTACCCAAATTATTTTTGTATATAAAAGAAATAATTTTTATAAATTATTATAGACATATATGGTTGCTTGATTGTTAGGAATGATAATATTAAATTATTATCATTGTTGTGTAAAATTGAGTAAGAAATTGGAATCATAACCGAAAGCTAAGAAATAAATTCATATACGAATGTGAATTATAATTGAAATGAGGTAAATTCCAGGGAATGTTGGATATAGATTGAAAGAATTTAAAATTTAAAATTTTGGGAAAGGTCTAAAATCTTTTGGGTTTGAAAATGGCTTTCAAGAGTTTTAGAGTAATAATAGTAATACTATTTGGGAAATATTTTTGAATTGGATATGAAATCTAGTGAGGCTTGGAATTAAGAATATTTGAAATGTTTTTTTTAAGACATAAAAGCATTTAACTCTCTTTCGGTCGCTAGAAAATAACTTCGGTGATGACTACAGCATCATCGATGTTCATTTTCGAGTTTCCAAGAGAGGGATTGCTACCAAATTGTTTTGAATTGAAATTGTTTGCAAAAGTTGGGTTGATTTTATAAATGCAAAGAATTTGGATATAATTGATTTCAAATGATTTTTGAAATACTTAAGTGAGTATTGAAGACTGTGGAATTGGTTTAAATGTTTTGAGTGTCTAAGTAATGGCTTAAGCTCTAGAGGTTTAACTAAAAATATTTATGGATTATATAAAGATTTGCAAATTTATAAAGTTCGATAATTTCTTGGAATGAAACTAACTTGTAAAAAGTAAATAAGTTAGAAGAGTTAGTTGAATTAAATAAACTCAAGCTAAGTCTACTAATATTGTGATTAGATTTGAATCAAAGTCGAAATATAATTGAGATGGAATTGTATCATGTGGTGGATACATTAAATGAAATTAAGTTCTTACTTAATAAAATGTAAATAAATTGTGTGAAGTCAAAGAATAGTATGGGGTTAGATTTAACTGGAGTTTAGTTAAATAGGATTGAATGGGAATAAATAGATTTCGATGGCTTATAAAAGAATTGAAAACCAATTGAATATATATATATATATATATATATACTTGGCTAAATTAAATATATAATCCCGAGTTAAAAAGGAAAATGTGAACGGGATTCATTGTAAATGGAGGAAAGTATGGATATAAATAAGTTGTGACTTATAAAACTTAGAAGTAAAATAAATAAGCCAAAATAAAATTGTTTTGAAATTTGAAAAATGAATAAAAATCAAAAACTTGAATTATAAAATAGATTGAACTCAAGAAAATTAAGTGAAGTGATTTTTGAAGGAAAGAAATCAAATATTGAATCAAAAGTAGGGAATGAACTAATTTGAATAAATTAGTTAAGTGGGTATGTTAATGGAATTCTGATTGGTTGGATAAAAATTAAACTAGGAGTTAAAAATGGATTTTTGTGAAGTTAAACTTGAGTTATAAATTAAATTCAACTTAGAAGTGCTAAGTGAATTGAATATGATTGAAATATGGTGAAATGAAATGAAGTTGGATTAAAACAGAAATGGTTTGAATTGAAAATAAAATTCAAAAGAGTGGAAATAAAATTGAAATGGTCTTGTTATTAATAAAATAAGTTCGAAAGTGAAATGAGAATGTGAAATAAAGTTTAAAATGGATTGAATGAATATACTAACTGAATTAAATAGAATGGAATTTAATTGGAAATGGAGATGAACTTAAGTTTTTAACTTAAGCAAATTGTTAAATGGTTGTTAGTGAGCTTTACGAAAAGGTTTTGAATAGAACTTGTTTGAATGATGAAATGGAATGTAAGTAAATGGATAAAATTAAAAATGAAGTGAAAATGAGAATGCATGGATTGTGAATAAATTTAAAATGGAATTAAATTTATATAAATTGAGTTGAGATCAATTTAAAATGGTAAAAGCTTAAGAAATTATCTATTCACATGAATATCGTCAATTTCAATAAGAATAAATTGTCGTTTGACGCAAACGGAAGTAAATTAAATTCTGTGAATTAAAGGAAGTAAATAAATTGATTTTGAAATCAATGAATAAGAATATGAGTTTGTTTGGACTTAAAAATGAATTGAATGAAGGAAAGTGGGTTGTAAATCACTTGAAATTGGAAATAATAGTTTAAGAATTGGTTGTAAGCAATTGAAATTAGTGTTGGAATCTTATAAATTACATTTAGGTATTGTTTAGTGTATATGGTTTGTGAAATGCATGTGTCTAGCTATTGAAAGTAAATAAATGTTAGTGAGTTACATATATTTTATACTTACATGTTTGAATTAAGTAAGTACATGTACAGAGAAGCCGTATGGCTAGATTTGGACGTGCAAAATGATAAATAAACAACCCCCTTGCTTAAAATGCAAAATAGAGGTACGCCTACGCAATAAAAGTTAGGAAATATGAACGATTGTTCGTTTTTTTCCGACCGTGTGGGTCGATGTATATATATTTATATATCTCTTGTCAAATTGCAAAAGCTCCTCCGTACAAAGGAGACTCTGCCAAAGTTTTCCAAAATTTTGGGAGTTGGAAGATTTTTGAAAATATTTGGGAAAATTTTTGTTAGCGACAAAACGATTTCAAATTGGAATTGATTAAGGGATTTTGGAAATGGAAATTGGAACTAGTTGTTTAGTTGGAACTAAAGGATTAGAAAAGTGAATATTGGATTTTCGCTAAGTATTTTTTTGTAAGTTGGGGGTTTGGGACATTCTTTTGCCTTAGTAATTTCGGGAACGAAATTCTTTTAAAGCGGAGGAATGCAACGACCCTGATTATTTTGAATGGTTAATTTGAGATATTTAAATGGATTTAAATATTTGATTTGGGTTATGAATTGATTTTGAATATGGAAAGTATGGTTTTCATTTATAAAATAAATTCAGGATCTAAATATAATGATTAATTGGAAAATTCGACTTTTGAGTTATATAATTGGTAATTGGGTAAAATATAAAATCCGGAGTTATAAGCTTGTCAAAAATATTTCAAAGGCTTATAAAATTTATATTGATAATACTGGAAGTAATAGATGGGGTAAAATTGAACTTAACAGTAGTTTGTTCGATTTTAAAAATACATCGTTTAAATTGATGTTCAAAAATAGCCTTCTGAGGCATAGTCTCGGATTTCGACGAAACCTGTTCCATTGGATCTGTAATATTGTATTATTATCGGATTTCAATTTTCATAGCATTTGGAGTTGTTGTGTGAGCACACGGTATGTAAACGCGCTGGAATTTATATCGGAAGTTTAATATAATAACCGAGTCCAAAGGCTATCTTCTCCATACGATTGAATTAGGACTCGAAACCATTTCCAATGTGTTCGTAATAGGGTTACAACATTACAAACGCCTAGCGACATGCCTCTATAGGGGTTTGATATTTTGAGATGTGTAATATTGGAAAGAAATTATTTTTATATATATAAATAAATCAAATCTTATCCAAATTGTCTTCCCAGCCACCCTATGATCTGCACACCCCTACCTTTCGTGTAAACCACGCCTCCTTTCTTTCACTTCGGTTAAATCACGAAAGAAATATATTCCATTGCCCCTTTTTCCTTCTTCTATACGATCAAATACAATAGAAAATTTATCAATTACCGAAGTAAACAAATTAAATAGTAATGGCCGAGCAAAATCAGATCGTTTCGTTCGAAGTCATAAAACCTCGTCTTTTCAATTCACGAAGGCATTTCAAAAATTGCGACTTCCATTTTTAAGTTCTACGACCTAATCGAAGGAGCCAAGGCAGGCGAGCAACGATCGAGCGAAGGCAGCATGATGGCAGTGAACGAGGTAGCTCGACTTGAGCACGCGAAGGGGAGTCTCTCACGATGGTGAGCGGCAGCGCGAGATGGAGGGAGTCATCAAGGGAAGTGTGTGTTTGGTGGGCAGTGGCTCGCGATCGAAAGGGCAGAGGTGAGGGTTCGACTTCGTGATCGAAAAAGGGGAGTTTCTCGAAGAGGCCGAGCTAGGGCATGAGGGCAGTGACGTATTCGATTTATTTTTCGTTCAATTTAAATTTAATAATGTATATATATGTGTGTGTGTGTATACTGAGGCAGGAAGAAGAAAGTTTAAAATCAGATTTTTATTTTACAAAGATATATATACATATTAAAGAAGGAATTTTTACATTAAGAAAAAAAATTAATTATCTGATAAGCAGCTTTTAAAAATTTTAACAGTAAATAAAATTTGTGTTTGTTTATATATACAGTAAAGATAAAAAGGTATAAATAAATAAATATATATACCCACATATCTATTTTGGTTTAAAAGTACATAGATAGGCAGAAAAATAATATATGTAGACAAGATTTAGAAAATAGAAGTTTTAATCATAACATAGATTATTATTTTGATTTTGGAATCTATATACACTATATTTATGAGGATATGTGTTTTCAAAAAAATAAAAATAAAACAAACATACATATACACAGTTTTATCTTACTAATTTAATTGTAAAAATTAAATCATTAGTTAAAATTAAATTATTAGATTAAAATAAATTCATTAAACAGTAACTAATTGTTCGATTATTTCTAATATTAATAAATCATATAATTTTATACAAGGTCTAAATCATGGAGAATTAAGCCGGTGTGGATCGGATTTGCAAATCAAAAATCAAAGGCGAGTTAATCTCACTCTTCTAGATTGCTATTTAAATTCAAATGGTTAAATTTAAATAATTGGTTGAATGATTGAATTGATTTGAGGTGCTATATTATATACAGTAGTATATAGTATATATTGGAGTGATTTTTTCCCGCATTATATAGCGGATGAGACCCTATGCGCCGCATAATAGTGGATGATATTATACAAACCCATATACCGCGATATTCCACCTCGAAGTGGAATAGGTATTGCGCTAACATCTATGGATGCAGGGAACCAGGTTGGAGGGGTCCAACTGGATTCCTCAAATTTATTTAGATTGTTTAATACTCTGTGATATGGTTTATGTGATAATCGGTGATAGATTATGTTGGAAATTCAAATGTTGGATGCTATGGTTTGATTGAATATATTTGGATATATCGAGTTATCAAACTGTTTAGATTTGGATTTTTGGAAGGAAATAAAAGAGAGAATTTTAAGTAAACAATTAAAGGAATTTGAATAAATTAAAGAATGAATTGGAAAAGAATAAAAGTTGATTTTTGAATTCTAATAAGTAAAATTCCAAGCATGGGGAAATGAGATTTTTAAATAAATGGGGATAAGTGGTTTTCTTAAAAACTTAAGTGATTTTATGTAAAGGAATGAAGAATTTATTTTAAACAATTCAAGGTTTGAATTTATTTAAAAGGATAAATAAGGAATTTGGAAAATCTGAAATTGGTGTTTCAGTTAAAAAGATTTTAAATCATAATTATGGAATAAAATATGAAGTTAATGGATTTTGAAATAAATGGAGTAAGTAAGGAAATTTATTTCAAAATGGAGTAAATTGGGAATAAATTTGGAAATTGATCTAAGTGTCTGGAATCGGAATTTTAAAGGGAAGTTGAGTCTATGAAACTTATAAACTGGGTTAATAAAAGTAAAGCCATATATCAGTGGATATTGGGAAGAATAAATTCACGGTGGGAATTTATTAAAGGAATGGGTAAATTTATTTAAAAATAAATAGGGGTTTATTTTTAAGATGTGTAAGAGGAGGGTATTTCCCTGAATAGCCAAGTAAGTTTTCAAAAAATTTTTAAGTATAAGTAAAAAGTTAAAGTTGTTTAAAAGTATGTTTTAAAAAGGTTATTATTTCTAAATGTTTAAATTTTAAAGTAAGTATATTTTTCTAATTTATTATAGCAGCAATTATTTAAAGGTGGCTTGGTATTATGTTTTTAAGGTTAGAAATTTAGTTTTATACCGTACAAAGTTGTTTTATTTTAAATATACTTAAAGTATATATTTTGAATAAGTATTAAAGTAATTTTTAATTTAAATGTTTTAAAGGATATTTTATAATAAAATGTTTTAAATTATTTTAAAAATCTAAAGCTTTTGTGCTTGGTGTTTTTAGTAGGAATAAATATTTGGGAATTTATTCCATGAGAAGAGTATGGTTTGAAAACTGTTTTTAAAAGGGTTGAAAGTGGAAATATATCTTGCGAAGATATTTTGAGATTAATAAATAATTTGGGAGATTATTTATTGTTTGATGGTTGTTTGAGAATGTTAATTGATAGTTAAATAACCGACTACCAATATTGGCCAATGCGTTGATCGTTTCGAAGAGACCGGGATCGGCATTTATTTCCCGAAAACCACTTCGATCCGGTTTGAATGTTTTAGTGTGGAAAACAAGAGTTTGGATTCGAAGGTGGAGTAGTGAAGTGCAAGGGCTAGTCGCTACTAATCCTGAGGTGATTCCAAAATGGATGCAGTAGGAGTAGTGCCTTCGGTTCGGTTCGAACCCGAAACGAACTTGTACGGATGAATGCTTTCAGAATATCATCAGGTGGGCGATGAGCATTCTGAGAGATGTGTTACAAAATGGTAACGCTTAGCCTCGAACCTCATCAACCGAGAATGACCGAAAATCAGGGGTTATGCAGCAAGGCTAAGTGGGTAGCACCCATTAGGGTGAGCTCATCCCTGTCAGATGTCCCTTTTTATTCGGCTGTGTGGCGGTTGCTGATCCCTACCGCGGGGTGATCTTACCCGGGATTATCTAGTAAGGGGTAGTCCCGGTCTTGTGTTGTAGGGGATCGGGAGGGATCTTTGGTACGGTGATCTAGGCCATGTACTGTGACAGGTGGTACCCAGTGCCTAGTCATTAGTTGGAAATCTATTTTCCCTACGAGCCTTTACGGTTTTGATTGTGCCCAACTATTGCTGAAACATGAGATGCAAGCATTTCAGCTAGATTCTATTTTATTTTCTATAGACACTATTATAATATCAGACAGATTTAATAAAAAGTATTTTGGCTATCGTATGGTTAAAACCCGACATGTTATTTGTGGCGTGGTCTTACGAGATGCTTTTGATTTCAAAGGGTTTTTGAAAACTTTAATAATCAATTTGAGTGTGGTTTTCTCACGCTGGTATTCCAGACAGACTCGGTTGTTATTTAACTATAATGCTCTGGTCAGACCAAGTATTATAGATTACAGGAAAGGATGCTGTGGAGCTCAGGAGACGAGCTGGATGGCGATACATACTTCCATACTTGTTTTAAATATTCCTTTGTGTTGATTAGTTGTGTATTCAGTTTTGTGAGGACAGGTTATGATTACTGCCCAGTTGGGTGTTATGTGTGCTCTGATGATGTGATATATAAACAGATTTGCTTTTGCGTAAAGATCGGTTATTATCTACTATATTTTATTCCAATGCGATGGTTAGATTATGTTGTTGTTCTATTTTCCTCTTCTACCTCCTTCTTCTTAACCCTATTGGTTCGTATTTCCGTTCACTTTGAGTTGATATGTTGGGAATATTGTCGACTCAAGGGGTACAGAACTACGGGTCATTTCAGTATGTTTTAAAAATATAAGTTAGTGATGAGAACTTATATTGAGAAATTGAAATAACTTTGAAAGGAAATAGTGGAATATATTTCGAATATGAGAATGTTGAATATGGTCGACATGATAAGAATTAAGAGGAATTTATGAATTGAGTTGGTGAATATTAGATTTTTTTTTAAAATAGACTTTGTTGAGAAAGTAGAAATTTGTTTTAAATGGAATTTTAAAATTACTATACTATATAATTTTTATAAAACACTATTATTGGACTTAAAGTATACCGAAGTTAGTTATTATTATGAATTTTTATGTTGATAATTAGTTTTACCTTAAACCATATTTTGAAAATAAAACCACTATTCTTATTTTATAAGTATATATGTTTTTAAATGTTTTAAATTCAATTATAAATCCTCGTGAGATGAGAAGCGAAATTTATTAAATATGATAAGATTGTAGAGGAAAGGTCTTATAGTGGGGTTTATGGAAACTTAGAATATAAGATAGGGTTTTCAGAAGGTGAAATAAAATTCATAAGAGGGAAGTAAAAGTGAAACTGGGATTTTAATAAGCAAAGAGGGCTTTGGAAATATAAAAGGAATTAATTATGGAAATCTAGAAATTATAGCATTCGTGTAAAATGAGTTGGAAATTTACAAATTCAGTTGTAAATGATTTTTGGGAAAGAAAATAAGGAAAAAAATGAATTTTTTTCAAGTGTTGAATATTAAATGAAGTGGGAAAATTTCTATGTATTGGGAAAAGTTTGAAATTTATTTCGTGAGAATAAAAGTGATTTGAAAACTATTTTCAAGGTGTTGAAATGTTAGAATAGTATCTGATGTAAATATATTGAAATAAATAATTTGAAAAAATATTTAAGGCCTGATGGTTGCTTGTGAATGTTATTTGATAGTTAAATAACCGACTATCAATAATAGCCCATGCGTTGATTGTTTCGAAGAGACCGTGATCGGATTTAATTATCCGAAAACCACTTAGATCCGGTTTGGAATTTTTATAAATGAAGACTGTAAAGATGATGAAGACGGTGATTCGGTTTGTCCAGACATATGGCAACTTGTATGGACGAATGCTATCAGAACATCGTCAGGGGGACGATGAGCATTCTAAATGAATGTGTTCTAAAATGGAAATGCATAGCCTCAAGCCTCGTCAACTGGAAATGGCTGAAACAAAGGATGAGTAGCAAAGCTAAGTGGGTAGCACCCAATCAGGGTAAGGTCATCCCTGTCAACATGTCCCTTTTTATTCGGTTGTATGGGCGGTTGCTGATCCCAATCGCGGGGTGATCTTATTCGGACTATCCAGTAAGGGGTAGCTCTGGTCTTGTGTTGCAGGGGATCGTGAGTGATCCTCGGTACTCTGATCTAGGTTAGGTACTGTGACGGGAGGTACCCCATGTAACAACCCGCATATTTAACGGCTATATATTTAAATATTTTATTTAAATATAGCGCCGTTAGTCGGTTTTTTGGATCCGAAATGTTACTTTTTGCAAACGGCCGAATTAGGACTCCAAACCACTTCCGTTGAGTTCGAAATGGAGTTTGCGATCTTTTTGTGTATAAACTTTGATATGTTTGGAGTAAGTTGAATTTTGCTAATTTTTCTAGTTGGGTTTTGGGTTTTTGTTCAGCCCACTAGCTAACTAAATACCTTAACTCAGTCCCTCTCCTCCCATTCACTCATTTTCACTTCTAAACTCAAGCTAAAACTGAAAATGGGGGAAAGGAAGAAGAATTAGAAATTCCAAGCACAAATTCTTCTTTGCAAACTTGAATTCTTGCTCCAAAATCAAAGAGAAGCTATTGGTAAGCCCTCTCTTCATCTTCTCCAACTCTTTCTCCTTCAATTCAGAAATTTTCCTAAACCTAACTTAGGAAAATATTTGTTTTGATTTTAGATTGAAGCTTGTTGGGTTGAAGTGGAGAGTGGTTGGTCTTTTCTTTGCAATTGAGCTTTCCATCTTTGTTTGTGAGTTAAAAGGTGAGATTTTTATCTCACATCTTTTCCTATAACTATCTTTGATTGTTGGGTATGAATTCCTAACACTTATTCATGTGCACATGCTTTTGGTTTGGATTGAATTGGTGAATATCCCAATTTTTTGTGTTTTGGGTTCAAATCTTTAAAGATCCTAACTTTGATGCTTGAACATTTTTTTGGTGATGCATCGAGGAGCCAATAGGACCAGGTAGCCGATGGGTGTAATCCCCTAGAGTCCGTGCTCGACGGTTGCCAATTGTGTAACAACCTTGTATTTTGTAATTATTTTATTGTATATTTTAATTTTTTATGTAAGATTTTGATTTAAAAACTTATTTTACTTATTTGAAATGATTAAATTTATTATTTAAATATAATCTTGATTTTTATATGAGTTATAATTCCAAAATTTTGTAAGTTGAATATTTGCCTGAAATGCTGATTTTGGTCAAAATAGTCAAACTGTGACTTTCAACTTAGAATTTTAAAAGTTTAAAAATTTAAAATTTCTCTTTTATTATGAAAGTATATAAAATTTTAAGAACACCACTTTTCGTTTCGTTGAATTTGGATGTAAATTGTGAAAGTTATACCCTTTACAATATTGTGCGTATATTGGGTTATTTAACAATGACTATTTTAAATTGTATAAATTACTTCTTCTTGGTTATATTTATTTTAATATGTGATAATATGTTTTATTATGTATATTTTGACTTTTAAATATTTTTAAATGATAATAGAATTTTTCCAAAATTTACTATATTTATTTCCTATTTTTAAAGGCTGTTTTCTAATTTTCTGCCATTTTCTTCATATAAATTATATTTAATAATTTTTTTTTTGTGAATGCACTTTTATTTTTTTTTGTTATTTTATTTGTTATAAATACAAGTCCATGAAAATTTTCTAAAGTTCATTTGGATTTATTTCTAATTTTAAAGCCCAGTCTACAATTTCAAGCCATTTTCTTATTTTAATTATATATAATTAAAATTTATTTATTTATTTTATGCACTCACTTTTATTTGCTGTGTTTTACTTTATTTTATTCATTTTACATGTATTTAAATTTAAGTAAATTTTTCCAAAGTGTATTGAAGTTATTTCTAATTCTTAAGTCTAGTTTTCATTTTTCTGTGCTATTTTTCTTATTTAATCATATCTAATTAATATTTAATTTTTAATATTTTGTTTATCTGTTATATTTTCGAATTTTAACTGAGATTTTAATTATTTTCAGTTATTTGGATGTATATAAATATATATGAGAAATTTGAAAGGGTTAAGAGCTAAGAAACGGAAAAACGTTTTATCCGTTTCTTTTGCAGTTTCTTCTGTCATTAATACATCAATTCATCTTAGCCATTCCTTTTCCCATCCTTTGCAGCCGACTTCTTCTTGTCATTCACGAATTTTTGAAGCCCCAAAACCCTAAAAATCATGGCCTCCACCTTGAAGAAAAAAAAATTAGGTAAATCCCTCTCTTCTTTCTACTTTTCTTACTTTTCTATGCAATTTTGCCTTGTTTCTCTTCTAAGTTTGGATCGGCCTCTTCTCCATAGCCGCAGCCACAAACTCCTACATCTCTTCCATGCCTCCAACACCATCTACTCCACCAACCATGACCATGGCCGAGCCATCTATGGTGGCCAAACCCTTCAAATTGCAACCTACATGCCTAAAAACAATGTTTTTGACCATTGTTGCCTCATTCCCTTCATCTCCACTTGTTGCCTTACCTATATGATGTTAAACCTGACTTATATGATGTCATACCTGAGCCAAAGCATCATCATAGCCAAGCATAAGTGTCCCTTAGGCCAAGCATTGAAGTGGTTGAAGCAAGGTCCAATCTATCTTGTTCATTTCTCTTTGTATTTCAAAATTGTTTCAATGTTATTTTATGTTGAATGTTTATATATTGTCTGGTTTGTTTTGTTTTGGGTTGATGATACAAAATCATATCTTGGCTATCTTTCAAATCAAATCAGAAGTCGTGAAATTGTGCTTGTCGTGCCTTTGGAGTCGTGCTTGTATGTTGTTTTGGTCTCTAGCTTTGAAAAAGGTGAGTCTTTCTCACTCTGACATATATACTTATGAAAAGTGGATTGATGACAAGTGTTAGTAATGTAAAATGTTTATGCAAGTTAATGATTATCATATGATATGCTATGCCATGTTATTACCATGTTATTACCATGTTAAAACTGTTAATTTTCACCTGACATCTGATATATGACTGTATATTGTGATATTGACATTGTTTATATTATTTCTGTATATGATCACACTGCAAGTTCCCTGTTAGGATAAAAATCATTATGGGCTGAAATGATAGGCCTGAGTTATTTTATTTATTTATTTAAACTTGGGATTGTGGGTTTGAAATGATAGAACCCGGATTTTTACCTTTTAAACTACGGATTGAAATGATACATATCCGTATCACTTGACCTAGGTTAGAAAACTATATACAGACCCGTGGTTATTCTATAAAGTGCTTTGAATATTTTAAGTATTTTAAAAATATAAAATTATGAAATTTGATTTAAATAGATTTTGAAAGGTTTTAAAATAAATAAATTATGATTTTTCTATGTGTTAAAATGTAATTTATGAATGGATTAACTGGATTTTGAAATATAACTTATGTTTGAAATTGGAATTTTGACTAAAAATGATATTTAAGTTACATGAATAAAATGGACTTTAATTTTATTTGGAAAATGGTAAATATGATAAATTGATTTATATTTGAATTTAAGTGATTTATTAAAGAATTATTGATTTTCTATAAATTTAAGTTGTTGAATAAATGACTGTTGAAAATGAAATTTTAAATTATAACTTGACTTGAAAATGTGAAATTTGAGTTTTAACTAAAGATGTTAAATTAATTAAATAAACTGGAAGTTTAGTTAAATTTGTGAAATGGTAATATAAATCTGAAATGTTAAGTTTTAATTAATGAAAGTAACGTATAGGTTTTAATTAATGAAGGTAACGTATAGGTTTTAATTAATGAAGGTAACGTATAGGTTTTAATTAATGAAGGTAACGTATGGGTTTTAATTAATGAAAGTAACGTATAGGTTTTAATTTATGAAAGAAACGTATAGGTTTTAATTTATGAAAGAAACGTATAGGTTTTAATTTATGAAAGTAACGTATATGTTTTAATTAATGAAAGAAACGTATAGGTTTTAATTAATGAAAGAAACGTATAGGTTTTAATTTATGAAAGAAACGTATGGTTTTAATTTATGAAAGAATCGTATAGGTTTTAATTAATGAAAGAACGTATGGTGTTCTAATTAATGATAGGAACATGTAAATTCCTAATTAATGAAAGAAAGGTATAAGTTTTAATTAATAAAAGAAACGTATAAGTTTTTAATTAATGAAAGAAACATGTAAAGTCCTAATTAATGAGAGAACATGAAAGTTTTAATTAATGCAAGAACGTATAAGTTTTTAATTAATGAAAGAAACATGTAAAGTTTTAAGTAGTGTGGTATTGATTTAATTAATAAATGTTAATTATTGTAATAGGAATATAAAATTTAAAACGTACATTTGACACGTAGATTTTAATCAATGTAATGGTGTATTTTAAATTGATTAAAATGATAAATGTTACTTACTGTAATAATAAAATGTAAGTTGATAACGTACATTTGATAAGCAAGTTTTAATTTATGTGAATGGCATACTATAAATGATTAAAATAATAAAGTTTCTTTATTGTAATAATAATGTAAGTTAATAAGGTGCTTTTAACTTAACATAAGAATTTCGGTTTAAATTGTATATTACAGTAAGAAAGTTTATTTAACTATAAGGCTATGATAAATTGACATGTTAAAATTTTAAGCTTATCAATCTTTGATTATATACAATGTAAAGTGGAAAGTAGTACATTCTAAAAATGCTATGATTCCTTAAGGTAACATTTCCAAAATGCTATGATAATTTAAAGGAATATTTCAAGTTTAATAAATTTAAAGAAATATTCAATGATTTGAAAATTTGGGTTTTATTTGAATGATATAATATTGAATTATTTTGAAATGGAAATGATACAATTGTGATATTGTTTTGAAATGAGTATGATATTTTGGTCTTGGAAGTATAAACTATTTGAAATAAATATCCATGGGTTATAATAACGATTGGTTGTTAAAGAGACCGGGATCAGATATTGTCTTATAACCGGACAATACTGAAAACCACTTTAACAACTGTGTACGCGGTGGAGATTCCAGAATGAAGTAGGATAGTGGCGACGTTCTCGAGGTATGTTACGTGGACCCAACTCCCGTGAGTTGGCATATATGACTAAAACAGGAGCTATACCGGGCTACACAAAGGGTCGCACCCTTTCATCGAGCATGCTTCATCGGAAACTATTCTATTACTGTTGTGATTCGATTCGGTGGCGCCACTTTGATTCGGGGGTATTATTCGAGGAGGGCGGAAGCTGCTGGCTTGCCTTCACCACCGGTCCGGGAGTGCAAACGGTATATCCACCCTGGCATTGCCTCTCGTACCGTGTCATATCCTTATATCGAGCCCACTACGATTTTGGTTTAAAGATCCGACCGCGTTAAGGTTCACCATCCCCTTAACGCTATTTTCTATATGATTATACTTTACTAATTAAACACTACCGTATATAGCATATATTACTACATAGTAAATAGTTTAACGGATCCTTAGTGGATGGGCGGTCCCAAGCAACCTTTAAGTTACTGATGCATTTTGTTACTGTTCACTTGAGTTGATTTACAGTTTATAAGTATTTATGTCCTGACTCGAGGGTTTTGTGTTTTCTTTATGCTCGGGTCAGATTGAGTGAGTTAGCATTCCAGATTCACCTTTGGCGTTGGAGCTTTCCTTGAAGATCCAGCCACCTATTTTGTTTCAGTATCCAGTGGTTCAGTGATGTATCTGATTTGTACCTGATGTATCCTGTTACTCTTCTGTTGTACCTTATTTAACTCTGATGTATCTCATATTTATATAGTAGCTTCATGAACTACTATATCTTTTTCTTCCGCTGCATTTTTTTTTATACTCTGTGTCTGTGATCTGTGATTTTTATTTACTGTATATCCTGAGATTTGCCAAATTTTTATTTACAACGCGGTATTTTGAGAAATTCAATTCTGGCATGAGTGTCTACCTATGGATGCGAATGGTTGAAAATACCGGGTCGTTACAGTTGGTATCAGAGCTTTGGTAGCTCTAGGCAAAGCTCAGCATATAGAGTGAATGTATTTACAGAATCACTTTCATTCGAGTTTGAATCTCTTCCCTTTTGACTCGATTCCTTTGAATTTTGGAACGTTCCTTGCGGTTCCATAGTCCATTCTTATTCCCCGCTGTTCATCTTCATTTGATTCTGGAGTATCCCACAACTCCACTTCGAATGATCTTTATAGTGAATTGGCGGTCCCGCCAATCTCAAAAATTTTCTTGTAAGAGGGGTGAAACTCCATTACAACAGCATCGATTCACCAAAGATTTTATATCCTCGGTTTAGATGCTAGTATCTCCTATTATCCCAAACTCTAACTCTTGAGATCAAACATAGATTTACCCCAGAAAATCCACTTCGATCTTATACGTTAAGTCACGGTTGACCCGATTAAGGTTGCCCGTGATTTATTTTAGCTTATCCACCTCCCTACTCTGTATTTAATCATCTTGTCTTTTGTTTCCAACATATTTTCAAACATTTTGAATTGTATTTGTCAATCTATATTTTTTTTTATTGTGTTGTTGGAGTTGTTGATGTTGATTTGGGTTTCCGATCGATTCGTCTGATCAACGCTATCGATAGGATTTCTAAAACACTTTGACAGAACAAACTGACACAATATTATTTTAAATTTTGTTTTGGTTAATGAAATAAAATTTTGATATATATATTTATGGAACTTAATAAAATGATTCAAATTGATAATTTAAATGATAATACTTGATTTATCATTTATTGTACTATAAATGAATTTATAAATAATTGTTTATAAATTTATATGGGAACTTAAATGAATTTAGAAAAAGAAATTTGAGAATTTAATTTCCGATGGTTCCAAACCTTTTGTTTAAAAGTTTAAAGGGATATAATATTTAAAATACTTTCAAATAGAAATTTGTTTCCAAAGAATTTTAAGTTTAAAACTAGTACTCTTCTCTTTGTCGCTGGAAAATAACTTCGGTGATGACTGCAGCATCATCGACGTTCATTTTCAAGTTTCGAAGTGAAGAGACTGTTCTGTAGTCTTGCTACAGCTTTGTTTTGGGAAATTAAATAGGTTTGAATTTCTAAAATATGACTGAATTTATAATATATATAGATATATGATTGAAATTTGATTTGACATATTATATATATATATATTATTTCTTATCTCTAAATGGTCTGAAGAAATCGGAAATTTAATTCTTAAATTCTATTTTTAAAGAATAATTTCAATTATAAAAATAAAAAAAAATTGATTTAAGCTTGAAATGATTGAATTGGAAATTTTATTTGTATAATACAATTGCATTCAAATATAACTTACCAAAATTTTAGAAGTTAACAATGTAATTGAATAATATACAATATAAAAAGTTTTTTTTTATAAAATTTGAGTGGTTATAACAAATGTTATACACTTAAATTTTAATTACAAAATGATTAACAGAGGTAAATATAATAAAGGGAAATTGAATAACTTACAAATGATGTTAAAAGAACTAAGAATAAAAGAAAGCAGTTATAATAAGTGTAAGTATATTGAACATGAGTGATAAATATATTGAGAGGAATAAATTTAATTTTTATTAGGAATAAAGAAGAATAAAATTTATTAAATACATTGTGAGTGTAATAAATGATTATTTTTCTAACCCATGGTTTTAAAAAAAAATTGTTAATTTAAGATGATTGGATAATAAGATAATGAAATTTGAGATAGTTAAGATTTATGTAACATGTGTAAAAGTTTATTTTCTATTTAAGCTGAAATCTCCATGCTTTCAAATTCACTTCCTTATTTTGGTTTTCAAACTATCTATTGGTTGTTCTTATCATCCTTATCTTGCTATGACTGGTATGTGCACCTTTCTATGATCTTTCTGTTTAGAAATCTTTCTATAATCTTTGATAATCTGCACCTTGCGAAACTTACCTATAACAACAGTTATCAGGTATAATTTCAATCTCCTTGCCATCTTTTCTTAATCCTATTTCACTCTATCTTTTCTGTGCCCTTCCATACCTCATTCCTTTTCGGGGACGAAAAGTTTTGAGTGGGGGAGAGTGTAACAACCTTGTATTTTGTAATTATTTTATTGTATATTTTAATTTTTTTATATAAGATTTTGATTTAAAAACTTATTTTACTTATTTGAAATGATTAAATTTATTATTTAAATATAATCTTGATTTTTATATGAGTTATAATTCCAAAATTTTGTAAGTTGAATATTTGCCTGAAATGCTGATTTTGGTCAAAATAGTCAAACTGTGACTTTCAACTTAAAATTTTAAAAGTTTAAAATTTTAAATTTTTTCTTTTATTATGAAAGTACATAAAATTTTAAGAACACCACTTTTCGTTTCGTTGAATTTGGATGTAAATTGTGAAAGTTATACCCTTTACAATATTGTGCATATATAGGGTTATTTAACAATGACTATTTTAAATTGTATAAATTACTTCTTCTTGGTTATATTTATTTTAATATGTGATAATATGTTTTATTATGTATATTTTGACTACTAAATATTTTTAAATGATAATAGAATTTTTCCAAAATTTACTGTATTAATTTCCTATTTTAGAAGGTTGTTTTCTAATTTTCTGCCATTTTCTTCATATAAATTATATTTAATAATTTTTTTTTGTGAATGCACTTTTATTTTTATTTTTTTTGTTATAAATATTTTACAAGTCCATGAAGATTTTCTAAAGTTCATTTGGATTTATTTCTAATTTTAAAGCCCAGTCTACAATTTTAAGCCATTTTCTTATTTTAATTATATATAATTAAAATTTATTTATTTATTTTATGCACTCACTTTTATTTTCTGTGTTTTACTTTATTTTATTCATTTTACATGTATTTAAATTTAAGTAAATTTTTCCAAAGTGTATTGAAGTTATTTCTAATTCTTAAGTTTAGTTTTCATTTTTCTGTGCTATTTTTCTTATTTAATCATATCTAATTAATATTTAATTTTTAATATTTTTTTTATCTGTTATATTTTTGAATTTTAACTGAGATTTTTTCAGTTATTTGGATGTATATAAATATATATGAGAAATTTGAAAGGGTTAAGAGCTAAGAAACGGAAAAACGTTTTATCCGTTTCTTTTGAAGTTTCTTCTGTCATTAATACATCAATTCATCTTAGCCATTCCTTTTCCCATCCTTTGCAGCCGACTTCCTCTTGTCATTCACAAATTTTTGAAGCCCCAAAACCCTAAAAATCATGGCCTCCACCTTGAAGAAAAAAAAATTAGGTAAATCCCTCTCTTCTTTCTACTTTTCTTACTTTTCTATGCAATTTTGCCTTGTTTCTCTTCTAAGTTTGGATCGGCCTCTTCTCCATAGCCGCAGCCAAAAACTCCTACATCTCTTCCATGCCTCCAACACCATCTACTCCACCAACCATGGCCATGGCCGAGCCATCTATGGTGGCCAAACCCTTCAAATTGCAACCTACATGCCTAAAAACAATGTTTTTGACCATTGTTGCCTCATTCCCTTCATCTCCACTTGTTGCCTTGCCTATATGATGTTAAATCTGACCTATATGATGTCATACCTGAGCCAAAGCATCATCATAGCCAAGAATAAGTGTCCCTTAGGCCAAGCATTGAAGTGGTTGAAGCAAGGTCCAATCTATCTTGTTCATTTCGCTTTGTATTTCAAAATTGTTTCAATGTTATTTTATGTTGAATGTTTATATATTGTCTGGTTTGTTTTGTTTTGGGTTGATGATACAAAATCATATCTTGGCTATCTTTCAACTCAAATCAAAAGTCGTGAAATTGTGCTTGTCGTGCCTTTGGAGTCGTGCTTGTATGTTGTTTTGGTCTCTAGCTTTGAAAAAGGTGAGTCTTTCTCACTCTGACATATATACTTATGAAAAGTGGATTGATCACAAGTGTTTAGTAATGTAAAATGTTTATGCAAGTTAATGATTATCATATGATATGCTATGCCATGTTATTACCATGTTATTACCATGTTAAAACTGTTAATTTTCACCTGACATCTGATATATGACTGTATATTGTGATATTGACATTGTTTATATTATTTCTGTATATGATCACACTGCAAGTTCCCTGTTAGGATAAAAATCATTATGGGCTGAAATGATAGGCCTGAGTTATTTTATTTATTTATTTAAACTTGGGATTGCGGATTTGAAATGATAGAACCCGGATTTTTACCTTTTAAACTGCGGATTGAAATGATACATATCCGTATCACTTGACCTAGGTTAGAAAACTATATACAGACCCGTGGTTATTCTATAAAGTGCTTTGAATATTTTAAGTATTTTAAAAATATAAAATTATGAAATTTGATTTAAATAGATTTTGAAAGGTTTTAAAATAAATAAATTATGATTTTTCTATGTGTTAAAATGTAATTTATGAATGGATTAACTGGATTTTGAAATATAACTTATGTTTGAAATTGGAATTTTGACTAAAAATGATATTTAAGTTACATGAATAAAATGGACTTTAATTTTATTTGGAAATTGTAAATATGATAAATTGATTTATATTTGAATTTAAGTGATCTATTAAAGAATTATTGATTTTCTATAAATTTAAGTGGTTGAATAAATGACTGTTGAAAATGAAATTTTAAATTATAACTTGACTTGAAAATGTGAAATTTGAGTTTTAACTAAAGATGTTAAATTAATTAAATAAACTGGAAGTTTAGTTAAATTTGTGAAATGGTAATATAATTCTGAAATGTTAAGTTTTAATTAATGAAAGTAACGTATAGGTTTTAATTAATGAAAGTAACGTATAGGTTTTAATTAATGAAGGTAACGTATAGGTTTTAATTTATGAAGGTAACGTATAGGTTTTAATTTATGAAGGTAACGTATAGGTTTTAATTTATGAAGGTAACGTATAGGTTTTAATTTATGAAAGAAACGTATAGGTTTTAATTTATGAAAGAAACGTATAGGTTTTAATTTATGAAAGAAACGTATGGTTTTAATTTATGAAAGAAACGTATAGGTTTTAATTTTTGAAAGAAACGTATAGGTTTTAATTAATGAAAGAACGTATGGTGTTCTAATTAATGATAGGAACATGTAAATTCCTAATTAATGAAAGAAAGGTATAAGTTTTAATTAATAAAAGAAACGTATAAGTTTTTAATTAATGGATGAAACATGTAAAGTCCTAATTAATGAGAGAACATGAAAGTTTTAATTAATGCAAGAACGTATAAGTTTTTAATTAATGAAAGAAACGTGTAAAGTTTTAAGTAGTGTGGTATTGATTTAATTAATAAATGTTCATTATTGTAATAGGAATATAAAATTTAAAACGTACATTTGACACGTAGATTTTAATCAATGTAATGGTGTATTTTAAATTGATTAAAATGATAAATGTTACTTACTGTAATAATAAAATGTAAGTTGATAACGTACATTTGATAAGCAAGTTTTAATTTATGTGAATGGCATACTTTAAATGATTAAAATAATAAAGTTTCTTTATTGTAATAATAATGTAAGTTAATAAGGTGCTTTTAACATAACATAAGAATTTCGGTTTAAATTGTATATTACAGTAAGAAAGTTTATTTAACTATAAGGCTATGATAAATTGACATGTTAAAATTTTAAGCTTATCAATACTTTGATTATATACAATGTAAAGTGGAAAGTAGTACATTCCAAAAATGCTATGATTCCTTAAGGTAACATTTCCTGCTATGATAATTTGAAGGAATATTTCAAGTTTAATAAATTTAAATAATTATTCAATGATTTGAAAATTTGGGTTTTATTTGAATGATATAATATTGAATTATTTTGAAATGGAAATGATACAATTGTGATATTTTTTTGAAATGAGTATGATATTTGGTCTTGGAAGTATAAACTATTTGAAATAAATATCCATGGGTTATAATAACGATTGGTTGTTAAAGAGACCGGGATCGAATATTGTCTTATAGCCGGACAATACCGAAAACCACTTTAACAACTGTGTACGCGGTGGAGATTCCAGAATGAAGTAGGATGGTGGCGACGTTCTCGAGGTATGTTACGTGGACCCAACTCCCGTGAGTTGGTATATATGACTAAAACAGGAGCTATACCGGGCTACACAAAGGGTCGCACCCTTTCATCGAGCATGCTCCATCGGAAACTATTCTATTACTGTTGTGATTCGATTCGGTGGTGCCACTTTGATTCGGGGGTATTGTTCGAGGTGGGCGGAAGCTGCTGGCTTGCCGTCACCACCGGTCCGGGAGTGCAAACGGTGTATCCACCCTGGCATTGCCTCGCGTGCCGTGTCATATCCTTATATCGAGCCCACTACGATTTTGGTTTTAAAGATCCGACCGCGTTAAGGTTCACCATCCCCTTAACGCTATTTTCTATATGATTATACTTTACTAATTAGACACTACCGTATATAGCGTATATTACTACATAGTAAATAGTTTAACGGATCCTTAGAGGATGGGCGGTCCCAAGCATCCTTTAAGTTACTGATGCATTTTGTTACTGTTCACTTGAGTTGATTTACAGTTTATAAGTATTTATGTCCTGACTCGAGGGTTTTGTGTTTTGCTTTACGCTCGGGTCAGATTGGGTGAGTTAGCATTCTAGATTCACCTTCGGCGTTGGAGCTTTCCTTGAAGATCCAGCTACCTATTTTGTTTCAGTATCCAGTGGTTCAGTGATGTATCTGATTTGTACCTGACGTATCCTGTTACTCTTCTGTTGTATCTTATTTAACTCTGATGTATCTCATATTTATATAGTAGCTTCATGAACTACCATCTCTTTTTCTTCCGCTGCATTTTTTTTTATACTCTGCGTCTGTGATCTGTGATTTTTATTTACTGTATATCCTGAGATTTGCCAAATTTTTATTTACAACGCGGTATTTTGAGCAATTCAATTCCGGCATGAGTGTTTACCTATACACTTATAATGGATGCGAATGGTTGAAAATACCGGGTCGTTACAAATTGAGTGAGTTTGCACTTCAATTAATAGGGTAGGAAATGCAAGAACTTGGGGTTCGGTCAACTGAACTCTCTGGTCAGTCGACCGAGCTGGAGCCCGAAGCCTTCTGGGCTATTTTCGATCGGCCGACTAAGGAAGTTCGGTCAACCGACCTGCTCCTGTTTCCTTGTTTTTCCTAGTGTGCCTATTTGTTTGTGATTCCAACTTTTATCGATTTAATATGATTCCAATTAGTTATTTATGCATATTTGACCTTAATGATTTCTTTTTGACTTCATCCACGAGTTTTTATAAAACAATCTTTTAAATTGTATTAAAAGCTTGCTTCTCCAATTTATAAATCTTATTTTAAAACGCACATACACAATTTCACACTTCGAGCGGAGTGGAAGGGGGATTAAATGGTTAGGTAAAACACAGACCATGAATCCATGTGTTTATCTTTTCGATTAATCCCCGCCCTATTCGATTGATCGTTTTAGCCTTTTGGTCTGGTTTACTAATGACATGAGGTAAACTTTGTACTGCTTTGAGTGTGAAATTAACTAACGGATAGTAAACCGTTTAGTGCGAACGAGTGGTTATGGGACTCACGTTACAACTTTTCGTATTCCTTTTTGAGAGTTATGACACATTCTGCCAGTAGTGGTTTCCAGTAATGGGCCTCCGGACCTTCACCACTACGGTTTGTTGCCTTTGGGATAGTGTCTTCGAACTGTCTCCTTCAGGTTTGTTGCCTTCGGGTATGTTGCCTTTGGGTTTGTACCTTCGGGTTTGTGCGTTCGGGTTTATTGCCCTATTGTATCGCTTTCGGAGTTGGTCATTCGTCACCGCTCGAGTGAATTTGGGTTTGGAGTCTTCGGATTCATGGATCCTTGTTTATACAGTACTGAGCTCGTGCAAATTTTCTGATGTTTCAATGATATGTATATTCCCTAGGTATCGCCCTTCGATGATGGTCTTTTTGAGCCGCACGATATATATATAGCGATTACCTTGTGGAACTTGTGTTACCTTCATTGGTATTTGTTATTTGCCTTTTTGGCTTGTTTTAGGATATTCATATCCTTTGTTTATTGTATTGCCGATGATATGAAGCTTGTCTTGTTATGATTCACCTTTTGTTAGATGATTGTGATATCCCTTTTAGAGATATTTGTTATACTTTATGACCTTGCGGGTTATTGTTGTTCAGTTTATCTAACTGATTTGTTTAGCTAGACTGACTCGTGTATTTATACTCGGGTCAGACCAAGATGTTTCAGGTTAGGTGCTTTTGGACTTAGCCTATTTTGCTTCCGCATGAACTATCCAACTTGTTATTTTTTTATAGTTTTTGTGTAGTCCATTTTTCTGCAACTCTTATATATGTATTCTTTTGGATTCATCTGTATATTGTTGTTTGCTATACCACTTGACGTGTATCAGTCTGTATACTCTGTTATGTATCAGTATATGTGTATATGAAGATCTACTGTTCTGTTATATATATTACATTTGAGTTGTTATATTCTGTTCTGATAGATCCTCCAACCACCTATGGTTTTGTTTTAAGTATTCATTGGATATGTCGACCTGCTTGGTATGTCTATTGTCGATGTATTCAATAGATAGTTAGAGCAAGGCTATAGATGGTCACTCCTAACCTGCCTTATTCTCTGTGTTAGTTGACGACATTACCCTGTAGTGTCCTTGGCTAGCGTGGGTATAGAGTCGGGGCGTTACAGCTTGGTATCGGAGCAAGGTTCAGAACAAAATATGATAAACACAGAATAGATGCACATATTACGATACATCAAAGTGTAATAAGTGATACAAATCTTTGAGCCATCTTGCCTCTATTCCTTCCGTGCCTTTGGTGGTAGACAGAAATTGGGAATACGTCTAGGAATGCATTTTGTACCGTAGTATTCCATATTTGGATTGGTGATATCTACCTTGTGAATAATCTTGTTCTTATCTTACTTTCAGCGTATGGTTGGAAGAGGAAGGGGACGACGTTCAGATGCTGGGCAATCCAGTGGCTCACATCCAGATGGCGTTTATATGTCTGTCGATCAGTTTTTGGAATTGTTTAGGAGCACTCAGCCTCCAGTTCCTCCACGAGTATCTCCACCTCGCAAGTCTGCCTTTGCACGTCAGTGTAGTGATTTTGCTCATCTTGGAGGAAAGCCGTTTAAGGGCTCCGAGTCCGTTCTTGAAGTCCAAGCTTGGCTTCACACGTGCGAGCGTATTTTCTCTCGCATGGATCTTACTGTTCAAGATAGAGTTTTTGTAACTTCTAGTTTATTGCAAGAGCGTGCTCCTGATTGGTACGAGCTTCTTGTAGCCGAAATTGATGAGTCTACTCTTTCTTGGACTCAGTTTCGGGGACGATTTGAACTCAAGTTCGTTCCTGAATCTGAAAAAGTTTTATTGACCCGTCGCTTCCTTGAGTTGAAGCAAGGGAAATCTTCTATTTCTGAGTACGTTGCATCATTCGAGGCTTTATCTAAGTACGGTCTTGAATTCAATAGCACTTCTTATAAGAAGAATTTGTAGTTTGTTTCTGGTCTTATGAAATATCTTAAGAAGTCTTTGTTGCTCCAGCTTAAGCTCTCTTTTGAGGAGTTGGTTGGTTCGGCACTTCATATCGAAGCTATTGAGAAGGAATGTGATGGTCACGGTGTTAAGGTTTCCAAGAATCCCAACAAGAGGCAGTTTCCATTTCAGAAGTCCAGGTCTTTTCCTTCTAAGAAGAAGAAGACTGGTGGTTCTAGTTCTCAGCCTCAGTCTTTTGGAACACCTTTCATTCGAAAGTGTTTCAATTGTGGTTCTCCTGATCATATGATTCGAGCTTGTTCTAAGCCTCTCTTCTGCCGCTATTGCAAGAGGGAAGGTCATCATGTTTCCACTTGCCCTACTGTTTCGGCTGGTGCCAAGTCTAGCAAGCTTTATGCTGCTAAGGGTTCTGAAGGTTCTTCTCAACCCAAAGGTATATCTCCATCTATTTTTGTAAGGTTCTATTTTATTTCATGACCATAGAATTCGAGTTCTTTTCGATACAGGTGCTTCACATTCTTTCGTATCGAAAAAGCTCGTCGACGTTTTATCTTTGGATGTTTCTTGTTTGGTTACTTCTTTAAGGACTGCAAATCCTATTGGGGGATCCATGACCCCTAGCATGCTTTGTGATGTTGTTGAGATTGTTTTATGTGGCTTTCTTTTCGTGTGAATCTGCACGTTATTTCTTGTCTGGGATTTGATATGATTTTGGGTATGGACTGGTTAGTGAGGTACGATGCCAGGATTATTTGTTCTGAGAGGATTTTATATCTTCGACATCCGGATTCGCCTACTCAGCTATCACTTGTTCTTCGGAATGTGGATAATTCCGAAATGTCTTTACATTCTCTTGATTCTCGAGATGATGATGATATATCTCGTATTCGTATTGCTTGTGACTTTTCTGATGTTTTTGAACCTGTTTTAGGTTTGCCACCCAAGCAGGAAATTGAGTTCCGTATTGATCTCATTTCAGGCACGCAGCCAGTTAGTCGTCCTCCCACAAGGATGTCTCCAAAGGAAAATGAGGAACTCAAGAAGCAGCTTTTAGAGCTTGAGTCCAAGTAGTTGATTCAGTTTAGTTTTTCTCCGTGGGGATCCGCGGTCGTCTTCGTGAGGAAGTCCGATGGAACTCTTAGGCTTTGCATTGAGTATCGCAAGCTTAACGAGTTAACCATCAGGAACAGGTATCCATTGCCTAGGATCGATGATATGTTCGATCTATTGAGTGGTGCTAAGGTCTTTTCTCACTTGACCTTGCCATGGGTTTTCACTTGTTACGAGTCGCAAGGGATATCATACCTCTTACCGCTTTCTGCACTTGTTATGGTTCTTTTGAGTGGCTCGTTATGCCATTCGGTTTGACGAATGCTCTTGCTTTCTTTGTCGATCTCATGAATCGAGTATTCGGGGAATATCTCGATAAGTTCGTCCTTGTGTTTATTGATGGCATCCTTATTTATTCTAAGTCTGAAGCTGAGCATGCTAATCATTTGAGAATAGTCTTGAGTACTCTCCGTCATCATCAACTTAGAGCTAAATTCTCCAAGTTCCATTTTTGGGAGAATGGGGTTATGTTCTTAGGCCATGTTGTATCTTCTGATGGCATTTCTGTCGATCCCTCAAAGATCGAAGCCATCCAGAATTGGAAGAGGCCTGAGAATGTGCATGAGATTCGTAGTTTCCTTGGATTGGCGGGTTATTACCGTCAGTTCATTAAGGATTTTTCCCGTGTTGTGCTTCCTCTCACCAGCCTTGCTCGGAAAGGCATTAGTTATATTTGGTCTGACAAGTGTGAAGCTTCCTACCTGACATTAAAGGAACTTCTCACTAATGCTCCTATTCTTGTGGTTCCCGAGGGGAATCATGATCTTGTTGTCTACACCGATGCTTGTGGTAGTGGTCTCGGTGCTGTTTTTATGCAGAAGGATCGGGTAGTTGCTTATACTTCTAGGAAACTGCGTCCGAATGAAGTTCGCTATGCCACTCATGATCTTGAGTTAGCCGCCATTGTCTTTGCTTTGAAGATTTGGCAACACTATTTATTGGGCGAGCGCTTCATTCTCTATACCGATCATAAATCCTTAAAGTATTTGTTCACTCAGAAGGAACTCAATATGAGACAATAGCGTTGGCTCGAGTTTCTTGCTTCCTATGACTTTGATATCCAGTATACCCCTGGTAAGGTTAATCGTGTTGCTGATGCACTTAGTCGCAAACATTCGGCTGTTGTTTCTATGATGCTTGCCGAATAGGATATTCTTGAGACTCTATCTTTTTGTGAAATTCGTGATAGAGGTTCATCTTCAGATTCTCCTATTCTATTATTTAGTTTGGGAGCTCGACCCATTTTATTGGATCGTATTGCCGATGCTCAGCGGCATGATCCTAATTTGTTGCATCTTATTCAGCTTTGTAAGTCTGCATCCTGTGATGAGGCATTGCTGGATTTCAGCATTGATTCTCATCGGTGTCTTCGTAAGAAGAACCGTCTTTTTGTGCCTTCTAATTTTGCACTTAGGCATGACATTCTTGATGACTGCCACCGTTCTAAATATACCATCCATCCTGGTAGTAGTAAGATGTATGCCGATATGCATCATCTTTATTATTGGGAAGGCATGAAGCGCGATGTGGCAAGTTATGTGAGTAAATGCATAACTTGTCAGCGTATTAAGGGCGAACATCAGCGTCCTTCGGGTCTTCTTCAGCCTCTAGAGATTCCATTATGGAAATGGGACCAGATTTCTATGAATTTCATTGACGGCCTACCTCATTCGAGATCGGGCCATTCTAGCATCTGGGTTATTGTTGATCGCCTCACTAAATCTGCTCATTTTGTTCCTATTAAGTCTAATAGGACTGCTTCGCATTTGGCTTAGTCGTATGTCAAGGAAATCATGAGACTTCACGGTGTACCTAATTCTATTGTGAGTGACCGTGATCCTTTATTCACGAGTCATTTTTGGCAGAGTCTTCCGCAAGCTTTGGGAACAAAGCTTAATTTTAGCATAGCATATCATCCGCAGTCTGACGGACAGACTGAACGAGTGAATCGTATCTTGGAAGATCTCCTCCGTATTTGTATGTTTGATTTCGTTGGTAGCTGGGAGGATCACCTACCTCTTGTAGAGTTCTCCTACAGTAATAGTTTTCAGTCCAGTATCGGTATGGCTCCTTTCGAAGCCTTATACGAAAGGCCATGTCGATCACCATCTTGTTGGTTGGAATCTGGGGAGAAGCTTATTCTTGGTCTAGATTTTGTTCGTGATTCTTCTGAGAAGATTGATTTGATTCGGTTGAGAATGAAAGAGGCACAGAGCCGCTGGAAGTCCTACGCGGACAACCGTAGGAGGCCTCTCGAATTCTTGATTGGTGATCTTGTTTTTATTCGTGTTTCTCCTTTGAAGGGGGTTATGCATTTCAGTACGACTGGGAAATTGGCTCCTCGCTTTATAGGACCATTTTCTATTACTGAACGTATTGGCCCTGTGGCTTATAGAGTTTCACTTCCTGCTTATTTATCTAGCAGTCATGACGTGTTTCACGTCCCTCAACTTTGGAAGTGTCTTCGAGAGTCGGATTCTATTATCGATTCTCCTGATTTGCAAGAACTTGAGATCTCACCAGACTTATCTCTTGTACAATAGCCTATTCGCGTACTTGACACGGAGGTGCGACACCTTCGGAACAAGGACGTGCCGCTCGTTAAAGTTCAATGGTCCGCTAACCCCAATGACTGTAATTGGGAAACCAGAGAGTTTATCGAGCGATCTTATCCGGGATTTCTATCTTTGTTTGGCAACGGTGAGAATATCTTTTCATCTCAAGCTTATTTCCTTTTCTTTTGATGATGTATGTAGTTGTTACAAATATCGTCTCTAGGAATTGCTGGGACGCAATTTTGTAAGGAGGGGAGATCTGTAACAACCCGCATATTTAACGGTTATATATTTAAATATTTTATTTAAATATAGCGTCGTTAGTCGGATTTTTCGATCCAAAATGTTACTTTTTGCAAACAGCCGAATTAGGACTCGAAACCATTTCCGTTGAGTTCGAAATGGCGTTTGCGATCTTTTTGAGTATAAACTTTGATATGTTTGGAGTAAGTTGAATTTACTTTTTCTAGTCGGGTTTTGTGTTTGGGTTCAGCCCACTAGCTAACTAAAACCCTAACTCATCCCTCTACTTCCATTCACTCGTTTTCACTTCTAAACTCAAGCTAAAACTGAAAATCGGGGAAAGGAAGAAGAATTAGAAATTCAAAGCCCTAGTTCTTCTTTGCAAACTTGAATTCTTGCTCCAAAATCAAAGAGAAGCTATTGGTAAGCCCCCTCTTCATCTTCTCCAACTCTTTCTCCTTCAATTTCAAAAAGTTTCCTAAACCTAACTTAGGAAAATACTTGTTTTGATATTAGATTGAAACTTGTTGGGTTGAAGTGGAGAGTGGTTGGTCTTTTCTTTGCATTTGAGCTTTCCATCTTTGTTTGTGAGTTAAAAGGTGAGATTTTTATCTCACATCTTTGTCTATAACTATCTTTGATTGTTGGGTATGAATTCCTAACACTTATTCATGTGCACTTGCTTTTGGTTTGGATTGAATTGGTGAATATTCAATTTTAGTGTTTTGGGTTCAAATCTTTAAAGATCATAACTTTGATGTTTGAACATGTTTTTGGTGATGCATCGAGGAGCCAATAGGACAGGGTAGCCGATGGGCGTAATACCCTAGTGTCCATGCTCGACCGGTTGCCAATTGAGTGAGTTTGCACTTCAATTAATAGGGTAGGAAATGCAAGAACTTGGGGTTCGGTCGACCGAACTCTCTGGTCGGTCGGTCGATCGAGCTGGAGCCCGAAGCCTTTCTGGGCTATATTCGGTTGGCCGACTCAAGAAGTCTGGTCAACCGACCTGCTTCTGTTTCCCTGTTTTGCCTAGTGTGCCTATTTGTTTGTGATTCCAACTTTTATCGATCTAAGTTGATTCCAATTAGTTGTTTATGCATATTTGACCTTGATGATTCCTTTTTGACTTCGTCCATGAGTTTTTATAAAATAATCTTTTAAAGTTTATTAAAAGCTTGCTTCTCCAATTTATAAATCTTATTTTAAAATGCACATACACGATTTCGCACTTCGAGCGGAGTGGAATGGAGATTAAATGGTTAGGTAAAACACAGACCATGAATCCATGCGTTTATCTTTCCAATTAATCCCTGCCCTATTCGATTTATCGTTTTGGCCTTTTGGTCTGGTTTACCAATGAGATGAGGTAAACTTTATACTGCTTTGAGTGTGAAATTAACTAATGGATATTAAACCGTTTAGTGCGAACGAGTGGTTATGGGACTCACGCTACCACTTTTCGGATTTCTTTTTGAGAGTTATGACACATTCTGCCAGATAGTGGTGTCCAGTACTGGGCCTCCGGACCTTCACCGCTACAGTTTGTTGCCTTTGGGATAGTGTCTTCGGGTATGTTGCCTTCGGGTTTGTACCTTCGGGTTTTGTGCCTTCGGGTTTGTTGCCCTATTGTATCGCTTTCGGAGTTGGTCATTCGTCACCGCTCGAGTGATATTTGGTTTGGAGTCTTCGGGCTCATGGATCCTTGTTTATATAGTACTGAGCACGTGCTAATTTTCTGTTGTTTCATTGATATGTATATTCCTTAGGTATCACCCTTCGGTATTGGTCTTTTTGAGCCACATGATATATATATATATATATATATATATATATATATATATATAGCGATTACCTTGTGTAACTTGTGTTACCTTCATTGGTATTTGTTATTTGCCTTTTTGGTTTGTTTTGGGATATTCATATCCTTTGTTTATTATGTTGCCGATGATATGATGTTTGTCTTCTTATGATTCACTTTTGTTAGATGATTGTGATATCCTTTTTAGAGATATTTGTTATACTTTATGATCTTGCGGGTTATTGTTGTTCAGTTTATCTAACTGATTTGTTTAGCTAGACTGACCCATTTATTTATACTCGGTTCAGACAGAGATTTTTCAGGTTAGGTGCTTTTGGACTTAGCCTATTTTGCTTCTGCATGGACTATCGAGCTTGTTCCTTTTTGTTATAGTTTTTGTGTAGTCCTTTTTGTTGTAACTCTGATATATGTATTCTTTTGGATTCGTCTGTATATTGTGGTTTGCTATACCACTTGACGTGTATCAGTCTGTATACTGTAACATCCCGCCTTTTCGCACACTTCAAATCGACACACGTGCCAATTCAAACCATACAGAATGGCGGATTTTTAGGGGGTAAATAAGAAAAATAGGAAAGAAATAAAACAAAACAGAATCTCACAGCGGAAGGATAAAATATAATAATCAAATACATAGTTTAGAAAGTTGTTTACAAAAACATTGATTTTATTTATATAATACATATCAGAGTTACACTTACCAATAACAATACAGCGGAACAGTGTAGTGCACTAGTAAATAATAATAGTAATACTACAAATCTTCGTCTTTGTCCTCCAGAGCTAAAACTTCAAATCCTGAAACGCTCGGACTGACCTGAGCGAATTGAAAAGACAAAACACTCGAGTCAGAACTAAAAGATCTTATGTGAGTTAAATTAATAGAAATAAATATGAGTGCAGTAACTCAAGAGATGCTCGGGATTTACATCTCCTAAGGATCCGTTAAACTATTTACTATGTGGTATATTGCGCTATTATAATAGTGTCTAATTGTAAAATAAACTTACTTTTAAATAGCGTTAAGGGGTTACCCATATAGCCCTTAACACAGAATATATTCTCATAGTCTATACAGTACCGTAATCTCCCCCGTACTGGTCGTCGTCAGAGGACACTCCATAGGTATGGTACAAAACCAAAATCGTATAAGGCGCGATAGGGTAGGTGACACGGCACAACTAGGCAATGCCAGGGTAGATATACCAATTACGCTTCCGGGTCGGTGGTAACGCATAGCCGCAGCTAGCGCCCACCTCGAGCCACACCCCCAAATCAAAGAAATCAAAAGTGGCCACTGAATCAATCCAAAAGTCAAAGTATAATATCGAAGAGATTTGTCTGATCAAAGGTGCTACCTTATTAACCCGTCAATCGCTCCTGTTTTAGCCACCTTATGCCAACTCACGGGAGTTGGGTCCACGTATTTACCTTACAGGAATCGTCGCCACCAACCTACTTCATTCTGGAATCTCCACTGCGTACACGGTTAGTCAAAGTGGTTTTCGGTATCGACAGAGAGTATGTCCATATCCGATCCCGGTCTCTTTGCCAACCCATCGTTATTATAACACCGCGGTCATTTTAAAAATAGTTTATACCTTAAAACCAGAATAAAAATTTCTATTTCAAAACTATAAATACGATATCATTTTAAAAACCCAAACAATATGATATCACTTTATCTCAAATATAATCCTTTTCCAAAATCATACTGCTTTAAAATTTATAATATCTGGAAACCAAACATTCGAATTATACTTTCAACCATAATATTTCTGAATTCATACTTTTTTAAAAACCATAACTTCTAAAACTTGAATGGTTTGGATATTCAACGGTATATAAAATAAATGGTTTAACTTTAAGGTTACTTTGTAAAGAAAATAATTTCCATAGTTTTACAAATATGTTTCTTTATTTAAAGTCTGAACCAAAATTTAAATATCACTTTCAAGTTCCAACCCACTTCAATTTCTATATATATATATATATATATATATATATATATATATATATATATATATCCATTTGGAGTAATAATATTTCAAACTAAAGTTGGAATTTATTCTTTCAACAAATTAAATGCTCTATTATTTAGTCTTGAATATTCACATAAATCCATAAATAAAACTCCAATTTTTTTAGCAATTAAATATTTTCTTCAATTTAATTATACTAGAATATTCATTTTAAATTTATCTTGGAAAAATCTAGTTATAAATATCATATCTTAAAATTTCCAACTTAAACATTTAACATATAATATAAATCATCGAACTCCATTTCCTCAATTTTTCCATTTTTATTTAAGAGATTTATACACAGCTTAAATTCATAATTTCTAACTTCATATGTATATATATATATATAAAAGAAAATATCAAAATTAACATATTATAAACCGTATCATCCAAACCATAGAAATCACTTTAAAATATTTTATATATAGACCACGGTGGCTGTATAAAATTTTCTATCCTATGGTCAAGTGATACGGATATTTATCATTTCAATCCGCAATTTAAAAGATATAAAATTTTGCGGTTGTATATCATTTCAAACCACAATCCCGAATGAAATGAAAAATGCATGATAACTTGCAGTTTAATGATATGAAACAAAACATCCATTCATCCATCATCAATCATCAACCAAATTATCTCAAACATCATCAGTTTAAACAAACATCAATATATGGCATATACAATATAACAGGAAATAATTGGCAGTTATTAATTAACATTTCATATTCAATTAAATTTATAATTGTTTAACTAGCAGTTTATATGCACATAAATAAATTCTAACTGCCAATTTATATGCAATACATAAAAGAAATTAACAGTTAATTTAGTAAATGCGATTTAACAGATATGCTGAATAAAACATGCCAACAGTCATAAATAAATTTCTACTGATATCTAAAATAAATTTAACAAACATAAAAACGTTTTATAAGTTGTGGGTGGGTTAAAACACTCACCTTTTGAATTTAAATCGAATTTAAATTCAATTTAAACTCAAAATTTTGACGGTCTCCGAATCTGTCCAAACTAGTGTCAACGGATCCGGAATTTTATTATGATCCTAACAAAAGAAATTTCGCGTGAATCGGATGTCGTATGAGAAAGTTATAGCAAAATTTGTATTTGAAAACGAAATAAAATAAAAACAAAACAAAACTTGCCACAACTAAAACTAGGCCACGTCATCGCTTGCTTTAGCTACCGGAACGCACCCTCCAGTTCACGCGTTCGAACATCATCAGGGAGAAACCCTAGCCGCCGAAACAAACTCAAAAATCACGCCTCCCCTCCTTGACTTCGCCACGATCTGATGACGCCTCCAGAACCGCCCTAGCCAGGCGCCCCCTCGGCCTCCGTCTCGGCTGTTGCGCCGCCCTCCAGTGGGTCCCACTGGAACCATGAACCGGTCAGAAACCGTGAAAGATATGGCGACTCCGGTCAACTAAAAGATGATGTAGCCGTATGGATTCAAAGCCTTTGGCCTCCTCTACGCGACTATGCTTCCCGATCGACGAATCGTGGAAGATCCACCGTTGAAATCACCAAAAATAAAAACGAACGGCCGAGCTTGATTTGCAATTACAGGTCAAACTATGATTCTAATCAAAGAACGAATTGCACCACCAAATTACACATCTCGAGGACATCGACATATTTTAATTTGGAATTTTTCTAGAGAGTTTGAATTTTCATTTGATTTTGAACTGTAGATAGATCTAGGTTGTGCAACCATTGAGGAAGAGAAAGAGATGAAGAAAATGAACGTACAGACAAATGATAGAAGATGGAGGCTAGGGTTTATAATCGTCTATTTATAAGTAGGGTTGGATTGGAGTAGATAGACCAGATAGATGAACGTACGGAACAAACTATGGCCCAAAAAGCCCGTTCTACCCCGGAACAAAATTTATTAAACCCATATATCCAAATAGGTATTTTAAAATATTCTGAACGCGATGGAAAAAGTTTCACGTCCAAATTTGATTGTATGAAGAAGTTATGCTGAAAACAAAATTTCCAAATTGATTTTAATTAAATCGATTTCAAGGCGTTTCGCGTCCGTACGATCAAATGACAGGTCCGATCGATACGAAACTTGAAACCCTACAATAATTCACCGATACGGATCCGATGAAACTGGTTTCGTCGAAATCCGAGTCCGTGGCCAAAATGGCTAATTTTTATATTCATTAAATAAATTAAAATAAATTATAAAAATCCAATTTTATATCTAAATTCTAAAATTGACCAAATTTTTACCGCTTATATATTCCTTAATCACTTTCAATGATTTAACTAGTTTAGATGTGAATAAAAAGTTGATAAGTCTATCGATTTCAGTGTTAATTTCTCCACTTCCTTATATTTAGAAATTATAAATTAAATTCTCAAAACCCATTATTAGGTTTTCAACTTTTATATTCTCAACCTTTATCCAAAATAAGGATGCCACTAACATTGGTTCATGATTTCACATTATTTTCCTCAAAGTCCATTTTAAATTTCAATAACTTACTATTCAACCATTAAATTCCATTTTACTGTGCAATAAATGCAATTGTTGAATTTGATACTCAAATTAAATTTATAAATCCTGCTTTCTAAAATCTATATCAACAAATGGTCCAATTATAAATAGAATTTGCATTAACTTCATCTTATAGAATTAACTACTTCAATTACAAAACAAATCTACGCTAACTGCACAATTTAAATCAATTAATTGTGATTAAGTCTACATTAAATGTTATAAATTATACATTCGAACCTCAATAAATTCGTTTATTGAATTAAAATCTTTCTATTCAGTAAATAGACATTTTATGGGTATAAATAACATTTGAATTATAATACATTTCATTAGTGCATGTTTCATTTCCTATAAATTCCCTTTTATTAACTAGAACACATTAACACACCACAAATAATAAATTTAGATTTTTTTCAATCGATTTCCATTCTTAACTTAATATACTAAATAAATGGTTAACTAAAAAAAAATGTTACCCTTTTATATTCAAATTCACTTACAACATCAATAACTACAATATTGCCATAGATTTAGATTCAATTAAGTAAATTAGATGAATGGGTAAAACTTTGTAATTATCCCAAATTCCAAATATATTTATGCATTAATTACTACTTCTTATTATGAATTCATTTATTAATTTACTAGTTGCCTTTGTCATCTTATTTCCTATTTACTACCAAACTTCCTACTTAGTTATAGTTTATCAATATATACATACCTAGGCAAATCAAGATCTTGTCCTTTCTGTTACTTCAATTAAATCGGGTATGCACAAATAAATTGTAAATTAACTTATTCCTACAAATTATTTACATATATTCAGTTCCAAATTTTATAGAATTAAATTCTAATTACTTACCACTTAATCCATCAATTATATATTCTATCCAACATGCATTTAAATCTTTTTATTTTAAATAAATTTATTCAATGTTGACATCCACTAAATAAAATTTACTTTCATTTATATAGTTGCAATTCCATTCAGTTATTATTTCATTAATACTATTTCCGCTTTATATCTTCTAGTATTAATTTCACAAACCAATTTAATCAACAAATTATAACTTATAACCACAAACGCCAATTTACGTTATTTCAATCTATTGCCATATAAACATTTAAAATTGTTAACCTTAAATTATAGTTACTATATCTAATTCCTACATTTACTCAAATAAAATCTTAAGACTTTTATTTCATTCTAAATTAGATTAGAAATCATATTAAATTAACTCATTTAATATCATCAAATTTAACGGGTCGTTACACTCTCCCCCACTCAAAACTTTTCGTCCCCGAAAAGGAAAAAGAAGGGAGAAGGAAGAATTTAAAACAGTACATCTTATTTCAAACATTAACTTATAAACAATAATTTACTAAATTAATTTCCTTAAATGAAATATACCCGTTTTATAATCATTATATCCTTTTATACTTAAATAATTAGAGTTTGGAAACATTTTCAACATAATTCTAAGTCCAAAATTTTCGGAAAATTTTGGCAGAGTCTCCTTTGTACGGAGAGGCTAGGGAGAAAAATAAAATATTTAACATAACAAGTATCATATATAATATTCAAACTTATTATATCCCAACCCGAGAAAAATATACAAAATTGCGCTATAAACCGTAATCCAAAGCGTGCCTATTTGTTGGGTAATTTACGCTTATTATTATGGAACCAAAAGCAGTAGCAGTTGCTTCCATAACCTGCATTTTACTTATAAAAATCCAAAGGTTTAACAATTTATCACAAGTGAAATATTTAAGTGGTTACAATCACTAACAACAAAGAATACAACGACCATCAATTTCAACAAACCGCATACACAACAAAACAAACAATCATTCAATCAAACAAGCAAATAGTTGTTCGGGTTCAAAACTTGAAATGGTACGGAAAAAAATAACTATCAAGTGCATCATTTACTCAACAGTTTTAGATGGGAAAAAATAGATTATTTATTTATCCAACAACTTCAAATTTCCTTACCCAACCAACCCTAAATCAAACAATAACAATTCAAACCAACAAATCAATTAACTCATTATAAATTTTTATTTCATACATTAGCAGTTTGATCTTTTCATTCATATAACAGTTTATCTTTTATTTTCATTTATTTAGGTCATGTAAGTTTCTTCTATTTTATTACATTTAATGCACTTCTCACTTCCAATCATTTATTTAAGGCTTACATTCCTATTATATTTAATTATAGTAATCATTTTTAATTACACTTAAATTCTTAACTCATTCTTATAAGTAAAGGATTTTATTTATTCATTAACTATGGTTTGCAGTCATTTATGTATTTTACCTACTTTCCATTATACTCAGCTAGTAGCATTTAAATCATACTTGAGTTTATAACCATACACATCAATCCTTATTTATTAAAGAATTTCATTTTATTTACTTAAGTTTAAAATCACCTATTTATAATACTTACATTTAATTTTGGTAAAATTTCAATTTATAACTTCAGTTTATAACATTAAATTCTCATTTATAAAATAAATTCATTTAATACTTTATTATTTCCAAGATTTCCACTTGTATAATATTCCATTCCAATCTCTTATTTAACTTTTCAACTTTTCATATTTGGTAAGTTATATATGTTAAAGAAAATGCAATTGAACTTATACAAGTTATGCCAATTCTTTAATTCATTCATTGTTCAATAGATCTTTACCATTTTCTTATAAGTTAAAATTTTAACTTCCTTTATAACTTAGCATTTAAGTCTCTTATTTTTTTTAGGGTTTCAATTATTAATTAAATTCTGTTTCACTACCATAATTGAAACAATTAATTAATGGAAATTAAGAATTAAATACCGGGTTAAATTTTAATAGATAAATATATTCTTATAACTTATATACCTCTAGTTTTATTTAAAACAATTAAAAATTTAAATATTTTCAAAATAAAGCTGCAGTAGAATTACTACAGTGGCCTTTCCCCTTCGAAACTCGAAAATAGAAGTCGATGATGCGGCCGCCATCACCGAAATTATTTTCCAGCGACAGAGAGGAAAGTACATAACTTATTTTCTCCAAAATCTTCTTTAAAACAATTCTTACGAATTATAATGAAATATTTATATCGTAAAATATTTATAAACAATATTATTATATTTCAAAATCCTTTGAAAGAAAATTTTCAAAATCCCGGACTTAAGTCCTAAAATTTCCAAATTTCATTGATTTTAATTTCAATCTCAATTTACCTATTATTTGAAATTTTGTTCCTAACAACCAATCTATTGCAACCAAATATATATATATATATATATATATATATATATATATAATATTTTTAATATAGAAAATATAATAGGCGAAGTTATTTCATTCACCTATATTAAAAACATATATTATGTCGGTCTGTCCTATTAAGTGTTTAGAAATCCCTATTGATGTCACAGCGTCCCATGCACCAACCAGAATTTTTAAATACAAAACGGAACAAACTAACACAATATTAAAACCTTTTTTATAACACTAATAAATACGCTCTCTCATATATACACTCAGTGACTCCCATAGGGTATTACTACCCTATTAATAAAGAGTCAAAACCACAAAGCTAAGGTTTATCGCTAAACCAAAGCACTGATACCAGATGTAACATCCTGCCTTTTCGCACGCTTCAAATCGACACACGTGCCAATTCAAACCATACGGAATGGCGGAGTTTTAAGGGGGTAAATAAGAAAATAGGAAAGAAATAAAACAAAACAGAATCTCACAGCGGAAGGATAAAATATAATAATCAAATACACAGTTTAGAAAGCTGTTTACAAAAACATTGATTTTATTTATATAATACATATCAGAGTTACACTTACCAATAACAATACAGCGGAACAGTGTAGTGCACTAGTAAATAATAATAGTAATACTACAAATCTTCGTCTTCGTCCTCTAGAACTAAAACTTCAAATCCTGAAACGCTCGTACTGACCCGAGCGAATTGAAAAGACAAAACACTCGAGTCGGAACTAAAAGATCTTATGTGAGTTAAATTAATAGAAATAAATATGAGTGCAGTAACTCAAGAGATGCTCGGGATTTACATCTCCTAAGGATCCGTTAAACTATTTACTATGTAGTATATTGTGCTATTATAATAGTGTCTAATTGTAAAATAAACTTACTTTTAAATAGCGTTAAGGGGTTACCCATATAGCCCTTAACACAGAATATATTCCCATAGTCTACACAGTACCGTAATCTCCCCCGTACTGGGCGTCGTCAGAGGGCACTCCATAGGTATGGTACAAAACCAAAATCGTATAAGGTGCGATAGGGTAGGTGACATGGCACAACTAGGCAATGTCAGGGTAGATATACCAATTACGCTTCCGGGTCGGTGGTAACGCATAGCCGCAGCTACCGCCCACATCGAGCCACACACCCAAATCAAAGAAATCAAAAGTGGCCACTGAATCAATCCAAAAGTCAAAGTATAATATCGAAGGGATGTGTCCGATCAAAGGTGCTACCTTATTAACCCGTCAATCGCTCCTGTTTTAGCCACCTTGTGCCAACTCACGGGAGTTGGGTCCACGTATTTACCTTACAGGAATCGTCGCCACCAACCTACTTCATTCTGGAATCTCCACCGCGTACACGGTTAGTCAAAGTGGTTTTCGGTATCGACAGAGAGTATGTCCATATCCGATCCCGGTCTCTTTGCCAACCCATCGTTATTATAACACCGCGGTCATTTTAAAAATAGTTTATACCTTAAAACCAGAATAAAAATTTCTATTTCAAAACTATAAATACGATATCATTTTAAAAACCCAAACAATATGATATCACTTTATCTCAAATATAATCCTTTTCCAAAATCATACTGCTTTAAAATTTATAATATCTGGAAACCAAACATTCGAATTATACTTTCAAACATAATATTTCTGAATTCATACTTTTTTAAAAACCATAACTTCTAAAACTTGAATGGTTTGGATATTCAACGGTATATAAAATAAATGGTTTAACTTTAAGGTTACTTTGTAAAGAAAATAATTTCCATAGTTTTACAAATATGTTTCTTTATTTAAAGTCTGAACCAAAATTTAAATATCACTTTCAAGTTCCAACCCACTTCAATTTATATATATATATATATATATATATATATATATATATATATATATATCCATTTGGAGTAATAATATTTCAAACTAAAGTAGGAATTTATTCTTTCAACAAATTAAATGCTCTATTATTTAGTCTTGAATATTCACATAAATCCATAAATAAAACTCCAATTTTTTTAGCAATTAAATATTTTCTTCAATTTAATTATACTAGAATATTCATTTTAAATTTATCTTGGAAAAATCTAGTTATAAATATCATATCTTAAAATTTCCAACTTAAACATTTAACATATAATATAAATCATCAAACTCCATTTCCTCAATTTTTCCATTTTTATTTAAGAGATTTATGCACAGCTTAAATTCAAAATTTCTAACTTCATATGTATATATATATATAGAAGAAAATATCAAAATTAACATATTATAAACCATATCATCCAAACCTTAGAAATCACTTTAAAATATTTTATATATAGACCTTGGTGCCTGTATAAAATTTTCTATCCTATGGTCAAGTGATACGGATATTTATCATTTCAATCCGCAATTTAAAAGATATAAAATTTTGCGGTTGTATATCATTTCAAACCACAATCCCGAATGAAATGAAAAATGCATGATAACTTGCAATTTAAGGATATGAAACAAAACATCCATTCATCCATCATCAATCATCAGCCAAATTATCTCAAACATCATCAGTTTAAACAAACATCAATATATGGCATATACAATATAACAGGAAATAATTGGCAGTTATTAATTAACATTTCATATTAAATTAAATTTATAACTGTTTAACTAGCAGTTTATATGCACATAAATAAATTTTAACTGCCAATTTATATGCAATACATAAAAGAAATTAACAGTTAATTTAATAAATGCGATTTAACAGATATGTTGAATAAAACATGCCAACAGTCATAAATAAATTTCTACTCATATCTAAAATAAATTTAACAAACATAAAAACTTTTTAGAAGTTGTGAGTGGGTTAAAACACTCACCTTTTGAATTTAAATCGAATTTAAATTCAATTTAAACTCAAAATTTTGACGGTCTCCGAATTTGTCCAAACCAGCGCCAACGGATCCGGAATTTTATTGTGATCCTAACAAAAGAAATTTCGCGTGAATCGGATGTTGTATGAGAAAGTTATAGCAAAATTTTATTTGAAAACGAAATAAAATAAAAACAAAACATAACTTGCCACAACTAAAACTAGGCCACGTCATCGCTTGCTTCAGCTACAGGAATGCACCCTCCAGTTCACGCGTTCGAACAACATCATCAGGGAGAAACCCTAGCCACCGAAACAAACCCAAAAATCGCGCCTCCCCTCCTTGACTTCGCCACGATCTGATGACGCCTCCAGTACCGCCCTGGCAAGGCGCCCCCTCGGCCTCCGTCTCGGCTGTTGCGCCGCCCTCCAGTGGGTCCCACTGGAACCATGAACCGGTCAGAAACCGTGAAAGATATGGCGACTCCGGTCAACTAAAAGATGATGTAGCCGTATGGATTCAAAGCCTCTGGCCTCCTCTACGCGACTATGCTTCCCGATCGACGAATCGTAGAAGATCCACCGTTGAAATCACCAAAAATCAAAACGAACGGCCGAGCTTGATTTGCAATTACAGGTCAAGCTATGATTCGAATCAAAGAACGAATTGCACCACCAGATTACACATCTCGAGGACATCGACATATATTAATTTGGAATTTTTCTGGAGAGTTTGAATTTTCATTTGATTTTGAACTGTAGATAGATCTAGGTTTTGCAACCATTGAGGAAGAGAAAGAGATGAAGAAAATGAACGTACAGACAAATGATAGAAGATGGAGGCTAGGGTTTATAATCGTCTATTTATAAGTAGGGTTGGATTGGAGTAGATAGACCAGATAGATGAACGTACGGAACAAACTATGGCCCAAAAAGCTCGTTCTACCCCGGAATGAAATTTATTAAACCCATATATCCAAATAGGTATTTTAAAATATTCTGAACGCGATGGAAAAAGTTTCACGTCCAAATTTGATTGTATGAAGAAGTTATGCTGAAAACAAAATTTCCAAATTGATTTCAAATTGATTTTAATTAAATCGATTTCAAGGCGTTTCGCGTCCGTACGATCAAATGACAGGTCCGATCGATACGAACTTGAAATTCTACAATAATTCACCGATACGGATCCGATGAAACTGGTTTCGTCAAAATCCGAGTCCGTGGCCAAAATGGCTAATTTTTATATTCATTAAATAAATTAAAATAAATTAAAAAAATCCAATTTTATATCTAAATTCTAAAATTGACCAAATTTTTACCGTTTATATATTCCTTAATCAATTTCAATGATTTAACAAGTTTAGATGTGAATAAAAAGTTGATAAGTCTATCGATTTCAGTGTTAATTTCTCCACTTCCTTATATTTAGAAATTATAAATTAAATTCTCAAAACCCATTATTAGGTTTTCAACTTTTATATTCTCAACTTTTATCCAAAATAAGGATGCCACTAACATTGGTTCATGATTTCACATTATTTACCTCAAAGTCCATTTTAAATTTCAATAACGTACTATTCAACCATTAAATTCCATTTTACTGTGCAATAAATGCAATTGTTGAATTTGATACTCAAATTAAATTTATAAATCCTGCTTTCTAAAATCTATATCAACAAATGGTCCAATTATAAATAGAATTAGCATTAACTTCATCTTATAGAATTAACTACTTCAATTACAAAACAAATCTACGCTAACTGCACAATTTAAATCAATTAATTGTGATTAAGTCTACATTAAATGTTATAAATTATACAATTGAACCTCAATAATTTAGTTTATTGAATTAAAATCTTTCTATTCAGTAAATAGACATTTTATGGGTATAAATAACATTTGAATTATAATACATTTCATTAGTGCATGTTTCATTTCCTATAAATTCCCTTTTATTAACTAGAACACATTAACACACCACAAATAATAAATTTAGATTTTTTTCAATCGATTTCCATTCTTAACTTAATATACTAAATAAATGGTTAACTAAAAAAAATGTTACCCTTTTATATTCAAATTCACTTACAACATCAATAACTACAATGTTGCCATAGATTTAGATTCAATTAAGTAAATTAGATGAATGGGTAAAACTTTGTAATTATCCCAAATTCCAAATATATTTATGCATTAATTACTACTTATTATTATGAATTCACTTATTAATTTACTAGTTGCCTTTGTCATCTTATTTCCTATTTACTACCAAACTTCCTACTTAGTTATAGCTTATCAATATATACATACCTAGGCAAATCAAGATCTTGTCCTTTCTGTTACTTCAATTAAATCGGGTATGCACAAATAAATTGTAAATTAACTTATTCCTACATAATTATTTACATATATTCAGTTCCAAATTTTATAGAATTAAATTCTAATTACTTACCACTTAATCCATCAATCATATATTCTATCCAACATGCATTTAAATCCTTTTATTTTAAATAAATTTATTCAATGTTGACATCCACTAAATAAAATTTACTTTCATTTATATAGTTGCTATTCCATTCAGTTATTATTTGATTAATACTATTTCCGCTTTATATCTTCCAGTATTAATTTCATAAACCAATTTAATCAACAAATTATAACTTATAACCACAAACGCCAATTTACATTATTTCAATCTATTGCCATATAAACATTTAAAATTGTTAACCTTAAATTACAGTTACTATATCTAATTCCTACATTTACTCAAATAAAATCTTAAGACTTTTATTTCATTCTAAATTAGATTAGAAATCATATTAAATTAACTCATTTAATATCATCAAATTTAACGGGTCGTTACATTTACTCTGTTATGTATCAGTGTATGTGTATATGAAGATCTACTGTTTTGTGATCTATATTACATTTGATTTGTTATATTCTATTCTAATAGATCCTCCAACCACCTATGGTTTTGTTTTAAGTATTCATTGGATATGTCGACCTGCTTGGTATGTCTATTGTCGATGTATTCAATAGATAGTTAGAGCAAGGCTATAGATGGTCGTTCCTAACCAGCCTTATTCTTCGTGTTAGTTGATGGCATTACCCTGTAGTGTCCTTGGCTAGTGTGGGTATATCCCTGCCATTGTATGAAAATCCAATCTCCAATAAGTGCCTTCAAACTTGTTTGTATACCTATTATGCTAGAATTTAATGAATGTTACAATTTCGGCCATTTAAAATACGTATTTGTACTTAGACACTATTATAATATCAGACGGATTTGATAAAAAAATCATTTTGGTTATCGTAAGGTAAAAAACCTACATGTTTATTTGTGGCGTGGTCTTACGAGATACCTTTGTTTTCAAAGGTTTTCAAAAATGTAGTAATCCAATTGTGTGTGATTTTCTCACGCTGGTTTTCCAGACCGACTCGGGTGTTGTTTTATTCTGATGCTCGGGTCAGACCGAGTTGTACAGATTTAGGTTAAAACGCTAAGTGGCTCAAGAGACGAGCTGGATGCTAGAGACGTATCTCCGCACTTGAATTACCATTTCCGTTGTGTAAGGATAGATAATAAGTTGTCCAAAGTGATGGATGATTGTTGTACTCTGATAATGGTATGTATATAACAGTACAGATTTTTGGTATTTAAAAGCTTTTATTATATATTGTATTTTGTTCCGCTGCGATTGTGAGATTCTGATGTTGTTATTATCTTCTCCTTCTACTTCTTTCTTGTTTTTCCCTTACGGTCGGGTTTTTCCGGCATTCGATTGTTTGACAGGTAATATAGTGGACGTATTGATATCGACTTTCGGAGGTCAAAAAACTGGGTCGTGACATTGTGGTATCGAAGCTGAAGGTTAAGCACGAACCATGGCTCTGGTAGGGATTACTCATTAGAGATGGAGCCAACAGTACTCTAGAATGAGTTTGAGAGTATTAATAGATATGAGCGCATACTTGTCAGTGAATTTCAAATTTTTAAAATATCATGTTGACTTATTGGTTGAGTGGAATATGAATTCTGATCGAGTTAGTAGGCCGCTAATTCGATACGAATTTATAAACACTTAACTCAATAAACCGACACGGTATGTTTTAAAATGGGCTGAATAAAATAATTTTACCCAAAAATATATTTGATATAAAAAGAAATAATTTTCTGAAACTATTATGTAATTGAAATGTTTGGATGATAATGTTATAGTCAAAGAAGATTATAAAATTTATAATGGCTTATATAACTAATTGGGAAAAATTGGATAAGTCAAAATTATACAAAGGAAAAAAATTTAATTTAACTTTGATTTACTTGAAGAATAAAAATTTTGGAATTTAACTGATGGTGATTTAAAAGAAATAAATTAGGGAAGTAGATTAGTTAAATGGATTAAATTTTAGTTGAATGAATTAAATTTTGGACGTGATTTGTAACGACGCGTAAATTTTCAATAATTAAGTTTGGTTATTTTAATTAAAATTGAGCAAATAAATTTAAAAGAAAACAAAAAATTTATAATTTATATTGAAGCCAACGTTAAAAAGGTAATGTAGCTATGGTAAATTAAATAAGACTTTGTGATTTAATAATTGGAAAAATAAATTCACGTAACTTATTAACGAAATAATAAGTAAATTAAAACGTAACAGTGCTAATTATGGTTAATAATTAATAAGATGAATGAAATGACAACTAATTAATTTATTTAAATTTGTAAAGTTATAATGGAATTATTGTATTTATGTGTGAAAGCAAAGTTAAAATAGAAACATAGATGTAACAACCCGCATATTTATCGATTTTATATTTAAATATTTTATTTAAATATTTCATCGTTAGTCGGATTTTAGTCCGAAAAGCTACTTTTTGTATACGGTCGAATTAGGACTCGGGACCACTCCCATTGAGTTTAAAATGTCGTTTGCGACCTTTTTGAGTATAAGCTTCGATATGTTTGGAGAAAGTTGATTTTTGCTACTTTTCACTTTGGGTTTGAGTTTGGGTTCAGCCATTAGCCAACTTATACTTAAAAACTGAACCCCTCCTCCCCATTCTCCCTCACTTCTTTCTCTTTTCAGTTTTTATAGCATTAATGGTGGGAGAGATTGGAAATTAAAACTCTAAAACCCTAGTTCTTCTTGCAACTTCAAATCCCTAGCTCCAAATTCAAGAGAACCCATTGGTAAGCATTCTCTTCATCTTCTCCAACTTATTCTCTTACCAATTTCAGAAATTCCTAAACCTAATTTTGGGAATGTTCTTGTTTTTGAGCTTAGATTCAAGCTCAATTGGGTTGTGTTGAAGAAAGGTCGATTCTCCATTTGCTTTCAAGCTTCTTCTTGTTTGATTTTGTGAAAAGGTGAGATTTTTAATCTCACATCTAAGTCTACGAATTATCTTCGATTGTTAGGTATAAATTCCTAACACTTATTCTTGTGCAATTGCTTTTGATTTGGATTTCTTTTGAGAATATTCCAATTTTAGTGTTTGAAAGCCAAATCCTTAAAAATCATAGCTTTGAGGTTCAAATGTGTTTTTGGTGATGCATCGAGGAGCCAATAGGGCCGGGTAGCCGTTAGGCATAATTCCCTAGCGTCCGTGCTCGTTCGGTTGCGAATTGGTGGAGGTTGCATATCAATTTATGGGCATCAATTTGCAGAGCATCAGGTTCGGCCGACCGACCCCCCTGGTCCGGTCGACCGACCTGCTAGTAAATTGCACTTCTTTGTTTCTGGTTCGGCCGACCGACCCCCCTGATTCGGTCGACCGACTTGATGCCCGAGAAGTTTTCAAAACAGGGTTCGGTCGACCGAGCTCTGTAGCCGGCCGACCGACCTGATGCATTTTGCCTATTATCGCCTAGTCGCGTGAATTTCCAACTTTGATCGATTCGAGTTGTTTCCTAGTTGTTGTTATCATTTATTATGACTTTGATGACTCTTTTTAGGGATTTTTGAATATCCATTTCGATGGATCCTTTATCGATTTCTTTGGATTTTATTCACGTCTTCGTATGTGAATTTTAGTGATTGATTGTTCTTACAATCTTCTTCGTGATTTGTCGCTTTAAAAATATAAAGGTTTTCTATACTAGTAGTAAATATCAAAACTCTTTCCTCAAACGATTTCAATACTATTTTAATACCAAATTCGTTTATAAAACCGTTTTCCAATCAATTAGTATATACAAACCTTTACCTCACTCGTATGAGAAATCTAATTAAACGACTTAGTAAAACAAGTGGTATGAAACGCTTGCGTTCACTTTGTTGGTTAATTCTTGGACTTGTTCGATTGAAACTCTTGTGACAATTTTCTAGTGGAGATCTATAATTTGTTCGTAAATATTTAAGTTAAGCTAGTGGTTATGGGACATGATGCTAAGCTCATATATTTACTAGCTTACTGTAATCGACACTTCTCGTTGATCATGACGATCATCTTTGTGATTTAGACTAGCAATGTGCGATGTCTCTTTGTCTGCGAGGGAGACTAAACCCCGTTTTGTGGAGTTTCGACTCAATTTGGTGGGGTAGCAACCCATGGTCTTCGGGCCGTTTGTGGAGCTTCGGCTCAATTTGTGATGGTTAGCAACCATGGAATTAGCGTTCCGTTTGTGATACACGTGTTGGTGGGCTTTATGCTCCCGTTTGTGGTAGGCCTCCCCCCTTTGTGATTTCTGGATTTCTTGAGATGATTTCTAGAATTTGTGTTTCACCAATTTTCGTGATTTCCATTGATAAGTTTTATCAATATTTGTGCATTGGTGAATTTGTGCGTCATTGACTTTTGTGATTTCTGGATTTCGCATATTGAATTCTGGAATTTGTGTCTCATTGACTTTTGTGATTGACATTGATATTATTGTCAATATTTGTGCATTAGTGAATTTGTGTATCATTGACTTGTGTGATTGACATTGATATTATTGTCAATATTTGTGCATTGGTGAATTTGTGTGTCATTGACTTTTGTGATTGACATTGATATAATCGTCAATATTCATGGTTTGATGAATGAAATAAGGAGTATGGCATTTCTTTGATTCTTGTGTAGATTTGGTGATATTGATTAATCTCTCGTTGATTTTCAATTACTTATATATATCACAGCTTGGAATTGTGATTATTATGTGTTTAGTCATATCTCTTATTCTATATCGTTTCATCTGATATCTATAGTTAGACTGATCCGTTTATTATTTTCTTATTAAATAATACTCGGGTCAGACCGAGATGTTACAGGTGCTTCTGCTTGACTTCTCTCTTGGGATTGATTTCTCTGACTTTTGGTTAACTACTTAGATTAGTAGTTTTTATTGTATACATTTGAGATATAGACTCCATAATGTATACTTATTCTTTTGTGTAGTTCATGTAACTATTCTTTTGTGATATTGTGGATCTTTTTAGAACACTACTCTGATGTACACTTCCTAGTGTAATATTCATATCTATTTCCGCCTTTGTGATATGAATTGTCTGTGACTGATTTATGTTATGTTTATTTCTATATTTGTTTCCGAAGATATTATAGCCACTGTGTAGTAGCTTTGAGTTTGTGTTGGTATGTCGGATTTCCCTCTTGATAAAGAAATGCATGTTATACTATCTGACATATCGATGCTCGCGCAAAGCAATTACACGGATGGTCGCTCCTCAACAGCCTTATTCTCCGTGCTAGTTGACAGCATTCTCCGTAATGTTCTTGGCTAGCGTGGGTATAGAGGTGGGGCGTCACAGCTTGGTATCAGGGCCAAACTTCGGAACAATATGGAATAATATAACAAGGATCATCGTCCTAAGTCCATCTTAGGAGTCGTGCTTTAGGATTTAATTCGAGTCTTCGTACCGATTCATCCTATTTTCCTTATGATTCCTTGTTTATCTATCAAGATTGCTTGATATTCAATTTGGTGAATAACCTTTTTCTTCTTCTTCTTTCTTTCTAAAGGGAGAAAAATGTCTAGACCAGGCCGCCCTAGAGCCGTACCGTCTAGCACTCCACCCCAAGATGGAGTTTTTATGACTGCTCAACAGCTTCTTGATTTAGTGACAAATGCTCAAGCAGCTGGAGCTAACCCGAAACCTACTCACCCAAAGTCGGGATTTGCACGCTTGTGCAGCAATTACACTAATTTGGGTGGGGAGCCATTCAAAGGTTCCGAAACTGTTATTGAAGTACAGGCTTGGCTAAGGTCATGCGATCGAATCTTTTCTCGCATGAATCTTATTGACCTTCACCGAGTTCAGGTGGCCACTAGTATGCTCCGAGAAAGAGCATTGGACTGGTACGAACTTCTTATTTCTGAGATTAATGAAGCGGATCTCACCTGGGAGTAATTCCGGGAACGCTTCGAGTTGAAATTCGTACCGGAAGCTGAGAAAGTGACATTGGCTCGACGATTTATAGACCTTATTCAAGGTGAGTCCTCCGTGACTGATTACGTCGCCTCCTTCGAGTCGCTTTCCAAATATGGGGTTGAATACATCAACACCCCTTTAAAGAAGAACCAGAGGTTCGTCTATGGCTTAAACAAAAATCTCAAGAAGCCATTACTTCTAAAATTAGAAGTTTCTTTCGACCAACTCGGTTATATCGCTCTTCGTCTTGAAGAGGCGGATAGGGAGAATGATGTTGAAGTGGTGGGTTCCAAACCAAACTTCAACAACAAGAAGAGGCCAAATAAATTCAAAGGACCTTATCCCAATAAGAAAGGGAAGTAAGCAACCTCCGTGGCAAAGACTTCTTCCTTTGGCCGTGGGGAATGCTATAATTGTGGTTCGAAGGACCATTATGCGAACAAGTGCCCAAAGTCTCTGTCTTGTCGCTACTGCAAAGTTCCCGGTCATGTTATATCTTCATGCCCCAAACTTCAAGGCAAGAAGGAGGGAAAGTTAAATGTTGCTCAAGCCCCTGGCAACACATCTCGTGGCCAAGGTATTTCTCATTCTATTCTGGATGGAATTATTTTATTTCATGATCATCCTATTTGAGTTCTTTTTGATACGGGTGCGTCCCATTCTTTTATATCAAAAGAACTTGTTGATACTTTTTCTTTGGATGTTTTGTGTTTAATGACTTCGTTGAGAATTGCGAATCCGGTTGGTGGATCCGCAACAATCAGTTTATTGTGTAAAGATGTCGAGCTTATTTTGTGTGATTTTTCTTTCCGAGCCGATTTGCATGTCATGCGTTATTTAGGCTTTGGAACGATTTTGGGAATGGATTGGCTTAACCGTTATGAAGCTCATATTCTATGTCCTGAGCGGACTATTCATCTTCGACATCCCCAATCTGTTAAGCATATTTCTATTAATCTTCAAGATTCAGTTTCCAGCTTGGTCGCATCTTTATATTCTTTAAATCCTCGTGATGACGACGATGATGATGAGGGTAATATTATTTCTCTTATTCACGTCGTTTGTGAATTTTCCAACATATTCGAACCCGTTTTAGGATTACCATCTAAGCGGGCAATTGAGTTCAGAATTAATCTTATTCCTGGAGCTCAACCTATCACTCGTCCTCCGTATCGTATGTCCAATAAAGAAAACGAGGAGATGCGTAAACAATTATCCGAATTGGAGACGAAGCAATTTATTCACTCTAGTTCCTCGCCTTGGGGAGCTTCGGCTATTTTTGTGAAGAAATCCGATGGTACACTTAGGCTTTGCGTTGACTACCGCAAGCTTAATGATCTTACTATCAAAAATAAATATCCTTAACCTCGGATTGATGATCTATTCGATCAGCTTAGTGGTGCTAAGGTCTTTTCACAATTAGACTTAGCTACTGGATTTCATCAGCTTCGTATTGCAGAGGATAGTATTCCATTGACCTCGTTCCGTACTCGTTATGGATCTTATGAATGGCTTGTCATGCCATTTGGTTTGGCGAATGCTCCGGCGTATTTCGTTGACCTTATGAATAGAGTTTTCAAAGATTTCCTCGACCGGTTTGTTCTTATCTTTATCGATGATATTCTTGTGTATTCTAAAACCGAGGAGGAGCATGAAAAACATCTTCGGATTGTGTTGGAAACTCTTAGGAGTAATCAATTAAGGGAAATTTTTTCTAAATGCCACTTTTGGCAATCTCGTGTGAAGTTTCTCGGTCATATTATTTCCGAATCCGGAATTTCCGTGGATCCTTCAAAGATTGAAGCGATTCAAGATTGGAAGAGACCGGAGAGTGTGACAGAGATTCGTAGTTTTCTCGGATTGGCGGGCTATTACCGTCGTTTTATCAAAGACTTTTCTAAGATTGTCGTGCCTCTCACTAGCTTGACTAAGAAAGGTGTTAAATACATTTGGTCGGACAAATGTGAAGCTTCTTTTCAGAAATTAAAAGAACTCCTTTCTGATGCTCCTATTCTTGTTATTCCCGAGGGGAATCAAGATTTCGTTGTTTATACCGATGCTAGTCGTGTTGGTTTGGGTGCCGTTCTTATGCAGAAAGAACGTGTTATTGCTTACGCTTCAAGGCAATTAAAGCCTGCCGAGACTAGATATGCCACTCATGATTTAGAACTCGCGGCTATTGTTTTCGCTCTTCGGATTTGGCGTCATTATCTTTTAGGAGAGAAATTGGTTCTTTACACGGATCATAAGTCTTTGAAATATTTATTTTCTCAAAAGGAACTTAATTTGCGTCAACAACGTTGGCTCGAGTTCCTTGCTCCTTATGATCTTGATATTCTTTATACACCCGGTAAGGGTAATCGTGTCGCCGATGCTCTTAGCCGTAAACAACAAGCTGTTGTTTCTATGATGATATCCAAATGGAACGATCTCGAGATCTTATCCACTTGTGATATTCGAGACCGCGTATCCGATTTATGCTCATCATTTGTTTTATGTAGCCTTGAGGCTCATCCTTCTCTTTTGGACCGCATTCTTGAAGCTCAAAGGCTAGATCCCGAATTGGCTCTTCTTGGCCAAAATATTAAGGATAAAATTGATATTGAAGGTTTGAAAGACTTTGATATCGACTCTGTGGCGGTATTCGGAAATTTGGTAGACTTATCGTGCCAAATATTAGTGATCTTCGTAAAGATATTTTAGAAGATTCACATCGTTCTAAATTTACCATTCATCCCGGTAGTAGTAAAATGTACGCGGATATGAAGCGACTTTATTATTGGGAGAGAATGAAACTTGACATCGCTAACTTCGTTAAGCGTTGCATGACTTGCCAACTCATTAAGGCCGAACATCAAAGGCCCGGTGGGTTATTGCAACCTTTAGAAATTCCAATTTGGAAGTGGGACCAAATTTCCATGGATTTTATAGATGGCCTTCCCCGTTCTCGTTCGGGTCATGATAGTTTATGGGTGATTGTTGATAGGCTTACTAAATCCGCCCATTTTATTCCCGTTCGGTCTAACCGAACCGTTCCTCTTTTGGCCAAACTCTTTGTTAAAGAGATTGTTAAATTACATGGTGTTCCTACTTCTATTGTTAGTGATCACGATCCATTGTTTACTAGTGGATTTTGGAAGAGTCTTCAAAAAGCTTTGGGAACGAAGCTTAATTTTAGCACCGCTTATCATCCTCAGTCCGATGGACAAACCGAGCGTGTGAATCAAACTCTTGAAGATCTTCTTCGTGCTTGTGTTCTTGATTTTGGTGGAAGTTGGGAAGATCATATTTCACTTGTTGAATTTTCCTATAATAATAGCTTCCAATCTAGTATTGGTATGGCACCTTTTGAGGCACTCTACGGAAGGCCATGCCGATCTCCTTCTTGTTGGCTTGAGACCGGTGAGAAGCTGGTTTTAGGTCCAGATTTTATTCGTGATTCCACAGAAAAGATTGACCTTATTTGTTATAGGATGAAAGAAGCCCAGAGTAGACAAAAATCCTATGTCGATAACCGGAGAAGGAAATTAGAATTTTCTGTCGGAGATCTCGTGTTTGTTCGTGTTTCGCCTATGAAGGGTGTTGTGCGATTCAGTCGATCGGGAAAACTAGCGCCTCAATATATTGGGCCATTTCCTATCACCGAACGTATTGGTTCCATGGCTTATCGCCTTTTATTACCGGCTCAATTTTCTGCTATTCATGACGTGTTTCACGTTTCTCAATTACGGAAGTGCCTTCGAGATTCCGATTCTGTTCTTGAGCCCGGTGTTGTGGAAGAGATTGAAGTTTCGCCTAATTTAACTTATGAGTAACATCCTATTCGTATCATTGCTTCGGAGGTCAAACGACTTCGAAATAAAGATGTTCCGCTTGTTAAAGTTCAATGGTCTTCAAATCCTAAGGATTGTTCTTGGGAATCTAGAGAGTACATCGAGCGAACACATCCGGACTTACTTTCTCGTGCCCTTGGAGGTGAACTTCTTATTTCAAACTTCTTTTGTGTTGAATATGCTTTTATGGTTGTTACTATATATCTTCTTCTTAAAATATTGCGAGGACGCAATTTCTTTAAGGAGGGGAGTCTGTAACAAACCGCATATTTATCGATTTTATATTTAAACATTTTATTTAAATATTTCATCGTTAGTCGGATTTTAGTCCGAAAAGCTACTTTTTGCATACGGTCGAATTAGGACTCGGGACCACTCCCATTGAGTTTAAAATGCCGTTTGCGACCTTTTTGAGTATAAGCTTCGATATGTTTGGAGAAAGTTGATTTTTGCTACTTTTCACTTTGGGTTTGAGTTTGGGTTCAGCCATTAGCCAACTTATACTTAAAAACTGAACCCCTCCTCCCCATTCTTCCTCACTTCTTTCTCTTTTCAGTTTTTATAGCATTAATGGTGGGAGAGATTGGAAATTCAAACTCTAAAACCCTAGTTCCTCTTGCAACTTCAAATCCCTAGCTCCAAATTCAAGAGAACCCATTGGTAAGCATTCTCTTCATCTTCTCCAACTTATTCTGAAGAAAGGTTGATTCTCCATTTGCTTTCAAGCTTCTTCTTGTTTGATTTTGTGAAAAGGTGAGATTTTTAATCTCACATCTAAGTCTATGAATTATCTTCGATTGTTAGGTATAAATTCCTAACACTTATTCTTGTGCAATTGCTTTTGATTTGGATTGCTTTTGAGAATATTCCAATTTTAGTGTTTGAAAGCCAAATCCTTAAAAATCATAGCTTTGAGGTTCAAATGTGTTTTTGGTGATGCATCGAGGAGCCAATAGGGCCGGGTAGCCGTTAGGCATAATTCCCTAGCGTCCGTGCTCGTTCGGTTGCGAATTGGTGGAGGTTGCATATCAATTTATGGGCATCAATTTGCAGAGCATCAGGTTCGGCCGACCGACCCCCCTGGTCCGGTCGACCGACCTGCTAGTAAATTGCACTTCTCTGTTTCTGGTTCGGCCGACCGACCCCACTGGTTCGGTCGACCGACCCCCCTGGTTCGGTCGACCGACCTGATGCCCGACAAGTTTTCAAAACAGGGTTCGGTCGACCGAGCTCTGTAGCCGGCCGACCGACCTGATGCATTTTGCCTATTTTCGCCTAGTCGCGTGAATTTCCAACTTTGATCGATTCGAGTTGTTTCCTAGTTGTTGTTATCATTTATTATGACTTTGATGACTCTTTTTAGGGATTTTTGAATATCCATTTCGATGGATCCTTTATCGATTTCTTTGGATTTTATTTACGTCTTCGTATGTGAATTTTAGTGATTGATTGTTCTTACAATCTTCTTCGTGATTTGTCGCTTTAAAAATATAAAGGTTTTCTATACTAGTAGTAAATATCAAAATTCTTTCCTCAAACGATTTCAATACTATTTTAATACCAAATTCGTTTATAAAACCGTTTTCCAATCTATTAGTATATACAAACCTTTACCTCACTCATATGAGAAATCTAATTAAACGACTTAGTAAAACAAGTGGTATGAAACGCTTGCTTTCACTTTGTTGGTTAATTCTTGGACTTGTTCGATTGAACTCTTGTGACAATTTTCTAGTGGAGATCTACAATTTGTTCGTAAATATTTAAGTTAAGCTAGTGGTTATGGGACATGATGCTAAGCTCATATATTTACTAGCTTACTGTAATCGACACTTCTCGTTGATCATGACGATCATCTTTGTGATTTAGACTAGCAATGTGCGATGTCTCTTTGTCAGCGAGGGAGACTAAACCCCGTTTTGTGGAGTTTCGACTCAATTTGGTGGGGTAGCAACCCATGGTCTTCGGGCCGTTTGTGGAGCTTTGGCTCAATTTGTGATGGTTAGCAACCATGGAATTAGCGTTCCATTTGTGATACACGTGTTGGTGGGCTTTATGCTCCCGTTTGTGATAGGCCTCCCCCCCTTTGTGATTTTTGGATTTCTTGAGATGATTTCTAAAATTTGTGTTTCACCAATTTTCGTGATTTCCATTGATAAGTTTTATCAATATTTGCACATTGGTGAATTTGTGCGTCATTGACTTTTGTGATTTCTGGATTTCGCATATTGAATTCTAGAATTTGTGTGTCATTGACTTTTGTGATTGACATTGATATTATTGTCAATATTTGTGCATTGGTGAATTTGTGTGTCATTGACTTGTGTGATTGACATTGATATTATTGTCAATATTTGTGCATTGGTGAATTTGTGTGTCATTGACTTTTGTGATTGACATTGATATAATCGTCAATATTCATGGTTTGATGAACGAAATAAGGAGTATGGCATTTCTTTGATTCTTGTGTAGATTTGGTGATATTGATTAATCTCTCGTTGATTTTCAATTACTTATATATATCACAGCTTGGAATTGTGATTATTATGTGTTTAGTCATATCTCTTATTCTATATTGTTTCATCTGATATCTATAGTTAGACTGATCCGTTTATTATTTTCTTATTAAATAATACTCGGGTCAGACCGAGATGTTACATGTGCTTCTGCTTGACTTCTCTCTTGGGATTGATTTCTCTGACTTTTGGTTAACTACTTAGATTAGTAGTTTTTGTTGTATACATTTGAGATATAGACTCCATAATGTATACTTATTCTTTTGTGTAGTTCATGTAACTATTCTTTTGTGATATTGTGGATCTTTTTAGACCACTGCTCTGATGTACACTTCCTAGTGTAATATTCATATCTATTTCTGCCTTTGTGATATGAATTGTCTGTGACTGATTTATGTTATGTTTATTTCTATATTTGTTTTCGAAGATATTATAGCCACTGTGTAGTAGCTTTGAGTTTGTGTCGGTATGTCGGATTTCCCTCTTGATAAAGAAATGCATGTTATACTATCTGACATATCGATGCTCGTGCAAAGCAATTACACGGATGGTCGCTCCTCAACAGCCTTATTCTCCGTGCTAGTTGACAGCATTCTCCGTAATGTTCTTGGCTAGCGTGGGTATAGAGGTGGGGCGTCACAATAGATTTATTATAAGGTATTAATTGATGAAATAGAAAGCATGAGACTAAAAAGGTAAATTCATTAAGGATATTAATTGTAATTGGATGTAAGCTAATAAATAAATTAATTTAGTGCAACCCTAATTAATTGAAATAACTGTAAGGTCATAATTTGGTGTATTCAGTAAATTTGGAAAATAAATTTCAGTAAATCTAATAAAGTATTTGGAACATATATTGTTTCCATAGAATAATATAAAGAATTGAAAACTTGCAACCTGTGTTTGGAATAATGACCAAAATAAGTCAAATAGTGTTAATGTAAGTAAATTGATAACAAATTCCCATGATTAATTGGAAATTTTATATGTTACAACTTGGTTATGAATTCAATATAAGGTAAGTGAGTGGAAATATTATAATCTGTCTATAAACGTAATAATGTAGTGTTAATGGAAATTAATTAGTGCTATATATAGAATTATAACTTGGGTGGGTAAGTAATAAACTTAAATGAAAGAAAAGTAAATAGGTGACCATTTATATATGTTATTTATTCATTTAGTGTATTAAATAAAAATTTGGAAATCAGATTTCAATTAAGGGAAATTAGTAGTACGTTAATTGAAAATAAATTTTAATAATTATTACATTAATGTGAAATGTAATACAAATAGTTAGGGGTGTCAAATTTGGTAAACTAAGGTAATTATTAATAAATTGAATGAATTTCAATTCAATGGAAATAATGTAAATATACACTTAGCTGCAAATTGAATATATGAAAACAAATGTAAGCATTGAATTAAATTAATGAATTTAAATTATAATAAATGGTCATTAAATACAATCAATGTTCTGTAAGTAATTATAATATTGGTTTGAAGGAAATGAATTTAAAAGGTAATGAATGAAAAGAAAACAAGGCAACTAAGTTTATAGAATAGCAATGAACTTAATAAAAATTTTGGATTGAAACAAATCACTCCAATTGAAATCCAAATTATATTAAATGTAATTTTTGTAGCAATTGTAGCAATTGACTTCATTGGTGCAATACCAATTAATTAAAGCAATTAATTGGATAAGAATAATGGAAATCAAAACTTTATTTTATTTAATTGAAATGAAAAATTCAATAATTGGATTAATTGCAATTAGATGAAATTGAAATAGCTAAATAATACGTTATTTGAAATAAAGATGGAATATGAGGAAATTTATGTAATAGTTTTGAATCCAATGTTAAATCCATCTATTTGACAATAATGAATGGAATAATGATTGTTAATTTAATTTAATAGAAATTTTGGAAATTAAATTTATAATTTCTAAATTTGAATGGAATTGAGGAAAATACTGAAATCGATAAGTTTATCAACTTTAAATTGACCTTTAATTTGTTTAAAACATTGTAATTATTGATAAATATAAAAGTGATAAAATTGGTCAATTTTAAGATTGAAATTAAAAATTGGATTTTATTAATTAATTATTAAACTATTTAATTAGTGGAAAAATAGCCACTTTGGCCACTTACTCGGATTCTGATGAAACCATTTTCATCGGATCTGTAACGGTGAATTATTATAGGATTTGAAGTTTCGTAGCGATCGGATTTGTCGTTTGATCGTGCGGACTCCAAACGCCTTTAAATCAATGAAATTGAAATCAATTGAAATCAATTTGAAAAATATTGATTTCAGCATAATTCTTCATATGATAGAATTTGACTTGAAACTTGTTCCATCGCGTTTAAAATAGTTTAAAACGTCTATTTTGATATACGGGTTGACCCAATTTCGTTCCGGAGTCAGAACGGGCTTTTTGGACCACTTTGTCGTTAGCACGTATATTCAGGCTGATCCATCTATTCTATTTCAACCTTACCTATAAATACCTGGTTATAAACCCTAGCCTACTCCTATTTCTCATTTTTCTGTACGTATATTTCAACTATCTCTCCTCCTTAATGGCAGACAAAAAATCCTAGATCCAAACACAAATCAAAATTCCCACTTCGAAGCTCTCGAAGAGCATAATCTTTTGGTGTGATTCTTTTTTGTTTTGGTTCATCGTCTGATCCGTAAAAATCAAAGAATTTCCGACCGTTCATCGCTCGACAATGAACATCATCTGGTCGGTAAATCCCTTCTGGGTTTTGAAGAGAGGACCGAGGGGCTCGCATCCATGTGGGTTTCGTGGCGTTTCGACGGTTAGATCTACGACAAAATTTGGTTTGGGCATCATTTTTTTTCGGCGGCTGCTAGTGAACGTGACTTGTTTGCATGGGGGAGACGGAGCGTGGGGGTCGGCGGCGTTGCTAGCTAGGTTCGGCGGTGGCCAAGGTTCCTGGAGGCGGCGGTGGTTCGAGTTGATCGTGCGATGCATCCGTTGGGTTGTATGAGGCGGAAAGGGTTCTAGAAAGGCATGCCTGCATGTTCCTGTAGTTTCGTGAGTGCTTGGAAGATGATGAAGCAGCTAAGGTGAAATGTGTTCTATTTTATTTTATTTTAATAATTGATTTCAATCGCATTAATCGTCATAACTTTTGCATACGATATACGTTTTACACGCGGTTTCTTTTGTTAGGATCTTATATGAATTTCGGACTTTTTGGCCATTAGTTTGGATGAATTCTAAGACTGGTCAATTTTTTGGGTTTAAATTGGATTTAAATTGAATTTAAATTCAAAAGGGGAGTGTTTTAACCCACTCACAAGTTCTAAAATTTCTTATGTTTGTAAAATTAATTTTTGTTGTGATTGTGCATTTATTTATGACTTTTTTGTATATTTTAATCATCATCTCAGTTAATTGCATTTATTGAAATTAAATCGTTTTTTAATTTATTGTTAAATATAACTGCCAGTTAATTTCCTGTTATACATATTATCAGTTATATATTGATACGGATTATTTTTTTTGGATGATGATTGTGATGGATGTGTGATTTGTTGATGGATAAATGGATGTTTTATTTATATTATCATAATCTGCAAGTTGTTATGCATTTGTTTTGATTCGGGATTGCGGTTTGAAATGACATAGAACCGCATTTTTATTTTAAACTGCGGATTGAAATGATAAATATCTGTATCACTTGACCATAGGGTAGAAAATTTTATACAGGCACCGCGATCTGTATAAAAATATTTTAAGAATGATTTCTATTGTTTGGAAAGTAATATACGGTTTAATAAATATTAATTTTTCGTGTTATATAAATAATATTTTATGTACATATATAGTTAAATTCTTGGATTAAAGCTAGGTATAAAATTGTTTAATAAAAAAATGAGTTTAATAATGGAGTTGATTGTTTTATATTATATGGTGTAGTACCTATTTAAGATAATGTATATATAGAGTAAATTAAATTTAAGTTGGAATATAAATATGGAATTGGTTTAAATTGAATTATTTAAGAATTGTACTTGAATAAATTTGATTTAAATTTAATAAAAATGGAGATTTTAAAGGGTATGATTCTTATAACTTGATTTGGTATAAAGTAATTTAAATGAATATAAAGTTGAGATAAATGAATTTATCAAGTTAATTAAATTGAAAAATATCCGGTTGTTGGGAGTTAAAGGTTTTCTTAAATTATATTGAATTTATTAAGTAAACATCTCAAGTCTAAATATTAGAAATTGAATTTGATATATATGGAATTATCAAAGAATTAGTTTTGAAACAGTGGAATATTTAAAGCTTTGAAAAATATGGAAATTGAAATGTTTATTTGGGATTTAAATCTATATTTAGAATTGATTTATGAATGTGAAGAAACTATTTATTTAAAATAATTTATATTTTGACCATTTAAATGGTGTGGTTATATTTCAAAGTTATGTAATTCAAAGTTTTATGTTTTGGAAGGCTATATTCCGAGCGTTGGTTTCGAAATATTGTAACTTTGAAAATGTTATGATTTTGGAAAAAGGATATATTTGAAATAAAAATGATATCATATTGTTTGGGTTTTAAAATAGAAATGATATCATATTTATATGGTTTTGAAATGGATATTATATTCTAGTTTTAAAGTATAATTATTTAAAAATGACTGCGGTGTTATAATAACGTTTGGTTGTTAAAGGGACCGGGATCGGAAGTTTTCATAATCTCTGCCAACCCCAAAACCACTTTAACAACCGTGTACGCGGTGGTGATTCCAGAATGAAGTAGGATGGCAGCGGCGTTTCCTTTGAGGTAAATACGTGGACCTGACTCCCGTGAGTTGGCATAAGGTGGCTAAAACAAGAGCGATTCTCGAGCCAAAGAGGTAGCCCCTCTTATCGGACACATCCCTTCGACACTATACTCTGACTTTTGGATTGATTCGGTGGCCACTTTTGTTTTTATTTGGAGGTGGGCTCGAGGTGGGCGGTAGCTGCGCGCTACGCGTTATGTAACGACCCACTATTTTTAACCATTCAAATCGACAATAAAACCATACATATCCGACTTGAATAATTCAAGATACAGAATTGTTAATTAAAATTTGGAAAAACTTAAAATATATAGTAAATAAATCAATCACAGATCACAGAGTAATATAACGCAGCGGAATAGATAAAGAATAGTAGTTCATGAAGCTACTATATACATCAGAGTTAGAAAAATACAACCGAATAGTTCAAATGTAGTGAAGTCTCCAATGCAACAGATGACTTCTCTGAACCAATCAACTCGAAAGGCTGGAATCTGAATCGATAGTTGGATTTCCAAATGAAGCTCCGAACTCCAAAGGTGAGTCTCAAATGCTGTATCACTCAGTCTGACCTGAGCATAAAGCAAAACTCAAAACACTCGAGTCAGGATTAACATTCTTATATCAATAAATCCAACTCAAGTGTAATATCAACTGAAATACAAATAACTTAAAGGATGTTTGGGAGGTCCATGGAACTTTCTACAAGGTAGAAATATACACTATAACACCGTGGTCATTTCAGCTTAATTTATACTTCAAAACCAAATCTCATTTTCACTTCAAATATCTCTATATTTCCCAAAATTGATTTATATATATTAAATAATTTATACAGTAAAGTATTTTCAATTTCCTCCACTTAACAAATCGTTCCAACATCAACCCGACCTACCCATTCAAATTAAATTCAATCTCAATTTGCCAATTTAAATTCAACTCAATTTCTAAAATAACCACTTAAATTTTATTGATCTCAAATTCGGATTTATAATCACAAATACCCCTTTATATTTCCATATATTTCAAAACTTTAAGTATTCAATGTTTCATCTAAATTTTCATTCAATTTAGTTTTCTAAATAATAAATTCAAATTTAGTTCAACCTAAATTTTCATTTTAATTCAATTCATTTGCTAAATAACAAATTCAACTACGTTGATTTCAAATACAGATCCGAATCTCAACATAAACCATTTAAATTCCAATATAGTTCAAGGCTTTAATATTTAAATGTTCTATATAACAGTTTCATATAGATCTCGATTTAACCTCATTATTATTTAGTCTTGAAATACTCCCTTATTAGATTCAATATCATTTAAGTAACCTTAAATTACATTTTACTCAATTTTCTTTAATTTATTTAAACGTGAATATTCATTAAATCACTTAAATCAAAAATCCAGTTATACAATCATACCCTTTAAATTTCGCATTAAAAAATTTCAAATCGATTTAATTAAATAAATCCTTATGTAAATACCATTTTTATAAACCCAAATTTATCTCCCAATCTTAATTATTCAATTTATTACAAGAGAATCTATTTTAAATATAGATTTGCATAAATACTTAACCATATTATATGTATTAAATCAATCTAATTTAAATCAAATATTACTACTAAATCTATATATACAATTTTCATTTATATAATATCTTAAGAGGCAAATTTATTAAACCATATATTTCTTTCCAAAATTATAGAAATTATTTTCAAAATATTTATATGGACCAACGGTGTCTGTATATATTTCCTATCATATAGTCAAGTGCTACGGATATTTATCATTTCAATCCGTATACTAAATATATACGGGTGGATATCATTTCAATCCGTAATCCCAAATTCAATTAAATGAAAATCGCTTGGGATTATCATTTCAACCCATAACGATTTTCTCCTATTCTAAAGTCAGTTCGAGCATGTATCATTTCAACCCATAGTGATTTCTAAACTACAGGGAAATTGCAGAGTGATAACAGAAAATACAATAAAATAACAGGCATATATCATCAATAACAATATAATATAAACAACAGGATATGGTGTCATATCCCGCAGGTGAAAAGTTACAGATAATAGCATATGTAACAAATTTAAATAAATACAGCAGCATATTTCAATTGTCGTTTCAATTGAAATCAAATTTAATAAATAAAAAAATGTTAATCGTGAGTGATTGCTCACCTTTCGAGGCTAAACAGATTTGACAAGGAAACGAGCTATGAATTTCAAGCGACGCTAGATGGATACGATGTGATGGAGAAAGTGGGCACGACGGACAAAGCTGATAACAAGAATCGACGGAATCAAATTAGAGCCGGAACGATGAATAAAATGGTCATAAGTGAACCTATATATGTGTAACGACCCGTAAATTTCGTGGATTTAATTTGGTTAAATTAATAAGTTTTGTAATTAAATCTAGAAGGAAAAAAAAACTTTATAACAAATATTGAAATAAACGCTAAATTAAATTTTATAAATGGTGACTTAAAATCTATTTACTAGCAATTTGAATAAATTTCAATAAATGAAGTGGAGTAAGTATTATACCTGGATATATGATTCATTTAAAGGAAATTTATTTACAGGTTAATGTAAATTAAGGAAATATTATAATAAATGATAATTCCATTCGTACTTGTAAGCTGTTACTATAAGTTGCGTGTTGAAAAGGGTTGATTGAATTGAAATTTATATTTAATTTGGATGAAAATATTAAAGGTTTACAATAAGAAGAAATTTAGGTAGTAAGGTTTGAGCAAGTTGATAAGTAGTAACCAAGATAAGGGGATAACATTAATAAATAAAGTTGGAACAAATAGGATATAGAGAAATAAATGTAAGGATTTAATATATTAATTAACGTTGGTTTATGATAACGTTACTTGGTGATTAATTATAGAGTAACGGAAGTGTGAACGTAAGATAATAAAAGCATGGATTTATATTAGGACATAATTTGTGGATTTGGGAATTTAAATCCAAAGATTTATTAATTGAGGAAATAATACGTATTTAATTTCAACTTGATAAATCAATGCAAATTTAGAAATATAAATTAAATTTTAAGTTGGTAATTTAGGATGAATGTGAGTAAAATTTGGCAGGTGAGATAATTGTAAAGTTTTACCCCTTCATATAATTTATTTAAATAAATATAAATCAATGTGTAACGCTTCGATTTTTCGTTGCCGAAAAACCCGAATAGTTATGGGTTTAAGAAAAAGAAAAGAAGAAAAGAAAAAGTAGAAAGAGAAGATAAGAAGATAGAAGGAAAAGAGAATAGAAAATTTGAAAATATAGAAAAATGGAGAATAGAGGAAAAAGAAAAACAGAAGAAAATAGGACGGAACAGAAAACAACAGAACAACATCAGAATCTCACAATTCGCAGCGGAACAACATATAATAATAAATGAATAATCTTTAAACAAAGAACTATATCAGTTATTACATTACATCACATTTCATTACATCATATCATCAGAGTGTACAACAACAACAAATAGTGCAGCGGAAAAAGAAATACTATATAAACTAGTAATACGCCATGCCATCCAGCTTGCCTCCAGCAATTCCTGAATATCCAGAATATCCTGATAAACCTTAACTCTTGACTGCCCGTGTGGAAATTGGTGGGCACCCAGAGTTTAGGAAGGAAAACAATAAACTCCAAGTCAGTCATGTGACTGGTGTGAGAACTCAAAACAGTTTATTTAACTTTAAAATCAAAATAGAGGAATATTTTTAAATTCAATTCGCAATGCTTTTACAAATGAGACTACCATAAGGCCTCCCGCACACACACACATGCAGACGCAGAATCGGAGGAGATTTCTCCTTATGATAGTCAAAGATGCTTGATACGCATTTAAAAAGAACATTTGATATTATTACTAGTGCATAGTGTAGAAGAAAAATTCATTTCGAAAGTAGAATATAAATCTTAGCCAGCATAGACATTCCGAACTATGCCTACTATAGCTAACTATGTTCAATAGCAGGTTACCGCCACATTCCATAGCAGGTTATACAACTAAAACCGTACAAGTCACGTATTGTTTCTTTGGATTTCCAACAAATGGTCAGGCCAAGGAACTTCCCATTGCCACATGAGAATGCCTCTGGAAAGACATCCCCGAGAACCAAACCGGAACTCTGCCAACACAAGGCCGGGTTACCCCTAACTGGGTAACTACTGACACGAGCACGCCATTCCCCGATCGTAAACGACCTTTCTCACGGGATCCCGAAACCAACAACCACAAAGTAATAAATTCGTAGTAACCACATAGGTTAAATATCTGGGCTCCATACCATGATACCACCTCTATCCAGAAGGAAATGTACATACCCTAAAGGGTGCTACCCTTCATAACCTTGCCGCATCTTTCCTGTTTTGACCATTTCCGGGGTGTGAGGTTCGACGAAGTCACGTCCACAAAAACATACTTTATACAAAAGCCATGCTTTGGGTCAACAAATGATCAACACAATGATCACTAAGATAGACGATCACATAAACGATCCTATCACAATAATCAACACAATGATCATTTCAGCAACACTCAGCATGTCACATTACCAAATTGGGAATATATCGCTGATAACTTCAACTATATAACCTCTGAGCTCGTACGTCTCAAAGAAGGGTGTTAAGCTAAAAGAATAAATTCTCCGCCACCAACAGAAATATATTTGAAAGAAATCGGCTTTACATCTCAACTTGTAATGTCAGACACACAATCCATACAAGTCTGTTCCGGGCTCGAACAAAACCGAAGGCACTTACAAAGAAGTCCTTGCAATCCGGATATTCACAATCCTGATCGGATTCACCATCACATATGGAGAACTCAATACCGTAGCTACTCGGTGCAGAGTAAATCGACAGGTCATCCTATCGCTCTCGCAAATATCGGGTCTTCAACACCGATCTTTAATGCAATTATAACGACGTATCACATATTCGGAATGGGTTATACGACCCCATGGTCCTTTCCCGGTTAACCCGAATAGTGAGCGCTTATTCAAAAATAAGTGTAGCATTCACATTCAATCAAATCACATCAAATACCCATTCAAAGGGAAATATTGATAGTCGGCTATTGAACTATCAATTGATATGCACACATCACCAGATTCTAAAAACATTAGCACAATACCAATTTCGCTCCAGTACGAAATTATCGCGGTACATGTTCTTATTAAATATTATCCGCTTAATAACGGCGCAATAGGGTCTCATCCGCTAAAAAATGCGGGGAATCAATTACTCCAATATATACATATGCCAATATATATATATTGCTATTATATATATAATACCAATTTCACTGTTTATGAAATATTCGCGGTATATGTTTTTATTAAATAACATCCGCTTAATAACAGCGTATAATGTCTATTTTAACAATCAATAGATATCAATCAACATTCAAACATGCATTCAAATATTTTAAATCTAACTATTTAAAATAAAATCGAAACTGATTCGATTGAGTGAGAAGTTCTCACCTTGGTTTTAAATTCCGTTTTAGCGATTTATTTCGAATAAAATTAAACGGACGTTTAATTTTACCAAAAATTCTCACTAACTCCAAACGACTCCAAACCAACTCCATCGCGTAGTGCTCGACGATACGATTCCAACGCAACTGGTTTCGCGCGTTTTCGACCTCGTATGAAAAAGTTATGAATTATTGAAGTTTACACGATTTATATTTACAATTTTCAACTTTAATTAACAATTTTAACCTATATCACATCAGGACCGTAGGATCATGCTTCCTTCATCACAGCCGTTCCACGCAACCATCTTCCTTCTTGCGTGAAACATCTCCGGGAACTCACGCATATGAACCCATCACATATCAAAACTAGGGTTAATTATTGCTTCACCATCTCTCATCTATACTCGATCAAACTGCAGCCATCGCGAAGCACTCGACACTAGCTACACTCGGCCCCAAGGATGAGAAGCTCGGCCTCACCCCCTGCATGGAATTCCGTGCGCAACTATCACCCTTCAAGCTCGATTTGCCGCCAATCCGTCACGCCATTTACGATCATAACCGTTGAATACAAGGATCTCACGTAGCTCTACAACTTTGTAGTTGGAGATTTCTTGAATGGGTTTGTGGATTGAAAGATAATTGAAGAAAAGGGACTGCAATTTTCGGCCATCCATTGGGGTGAACGGCGGCTAGGGTTGCATTTTATTTTTTTATTTTTATTTTTGTGAATAAAAGGGGTATTTATAGAGAAAACCGAAACACTATTCATTTCGGAAATTCCGAACTCCGATTTACGCGCCGAAACTGACGTACCTAGGGTTTATCCCGCGTTCCGGACACAATGGAATAGGTTTCGGAAGCTAATTCGGAAGTATGTGCGAGTTATGGCTGTAAACGCTCAATTTAAATTAAACCGATTTAAGTCGATTTCTAGGCGTTTTAATTTGTACAGGACAAACGGTAAATCCAATTGACTTGAAATTTGAAACCTTACAATAATATCACATTACGGATCCGATGAAACTGGTTTCGTCGAAATCCGAGACTTTTTGAAAAATGGCTATTTTAGCTCGTCAAATTTAAATTAAAAATAATTCGATGCGTTTCGAGCTGCCACGATCAAACGATAGCTCCGATTGACACGAAATTTGAAATCCGGTAATAACTAACTATTATGGATCCAATGGAACTGGTTTCGTTCAATTCTGAGACTGTTCAAAAATTGACTATTTTCACTAGTCGATTTAAATATTAAAATATTCAATTTTCACAAATTAACTCTTAATTCGATTTTAAAAGTTCTAAAATATCTTTCTAACTTACATATGATAAAATAAAATTTTACAAATCATTTTCAGTCATATTTAACCCAATTTTCAATTATTTCCATAATTTAACGTATTAAATTATCGATTTAATAATCCAATTAAATCCAATAATTCAAATAAAAATTTATTTGACTTATAAATTCACTTATTAATACTTAAAATTAATTAAATATTCAAATTTTAATTAATAAAAATTCTGGGTCGTTACAATCTTCCCCCCTTAAAAGAATTTCGTCCTCGAAATTACAAGTAAGAAAAGTTACAGAATCTATTAATTTTCCAAAATTCATTATTAAACTTCTTACAAATCTTTACTAAGTTTTCCAAATCATACTTAGTTATCTTTTCAAAAACAATTACTATTGTTTAACTTTCAACTCCCAAATCAATGTTTAAAGTTTTCAAAATTTTCCAATTTTCTCAAAAATTTTCTAACGCCTTAAATTTCCGGAAAAATTCGCCATAGTCTCCTTTGCGCGGCTCGATCCGAAAAAAAAATGACAGTATATATATCACAAATATACATCTCATCAAGTAATGAGGCATCCCGAAGGGAAAAAAGTGTAAAAGTACGGTATGTAATCCGAGATATGTACCTTATATTTTATTAGCTAGCATATACGGTTAATATAGCGCAAAAGCGAGCTCCAAATGCGAAGCAAACGCGATCCGCACCTACTAATTACTCAACAAACAACATGAGAATCATGCATATAGACAATAATCTCAATATACAACATATAGCAACATAATAACTATATATGTCAACATAGCAAATGCAACTAAACAACAAATGCAATATATATTCAACCATCAACCAACTAACATTCAACAAATTCATAATCAATATATATTCATTTATATTCTCATTAATATTTAATGAATTGGTTTTTCAATTTAAATCACATTTGATTTATTTACATTGGATGTTTTTACTAACATTCATTCTCAATTAGTTTATATTCACTAATTCATATTCAAGTCGGTTCACTTTCAAATCAAATTCAATTTTATTCAAGATTCACTTAACTTCCAATTGAATTCCAATTACTTTAGCTTTCAATTTCATTAATTCACTTTCATTAACACTTAATGAATTTATATACAATCAACTAACATTCATATAACAATCAATGTATATTAAATACAACCAAATTCCTTTGCTTACAATTGGTTTAATTAATTGATTTTTTTTATTCAACTTCCAATAACATTAGATTTTAATGAATTTAACACTTACATTCATTATTTCATATCAACTTAATTTACATTCAATTGATTATTATTCAATCTATTCATTCAATTCTATTCAATTTAAAAATCGAATTTCATTTACATAACTTAAATTCACATTTATCTCTTAACTTTATTATTTTTAACTCATATTCATAAATATATTCATTAGTTTCACTTCTTATATATATAAGTTTATTTCACAATTGTAAATCACTTTAATTATAATTCAATTCTTATAATTCTTTTGCTTATACAATTATTCTTCCATTTAGATTATTCAAACAACCAAACAATCAACTTATATACTTTAATAATTCTGAAAAATTATTCCTTTATATATAAAATATACTCAAGGTAAAATTATTTCATTTACCCAATTTTAAACAATACTGTGCCGAATTGTTCTATTCAAGTGTTTAGAAACCCCTTCGGCATAGTCTTGCGGACCACGCTGACGAAAGTTCATATGCCACTCAATAAACCAATCATCACAATATAAAACAATTTTTATATATTCACTAACAAATACGCTCTCATAGCTATTATTACACTCAAATTCATTCTAGAGTACTGCTGACTCTATCTCTAATGAGTAATACCCAACAGAACCATGGTTGTCGCTTAACCATAAGCTCTGATACCAAATGTAACGTACGCGATTTTTCATTGCCGAAAAACCCGAATAGTTATGGGTTTAAGAAAAAGAAAAGAAGAAAAGAAAAAGTAGAAAGAGAAGATAAGAAGATAGAAGGAAAAGAGAATAGAAAATTTGAAAATATAGAAAAATGGAGAATAGAGGAAAAAGAAAAACAGAAGAAAATAGGACGGAACAGAAAACAACAGAACAACATCAGAATCTCACAATTCGCAGCGGAACAACATATAATAATAAATGAATAATCTTTAAACAAAGAACTATATCAGTTATTACATTACATCACATTTCATTACATCATATCATCAGAGTGTACAACAACAACAAATAGTGCAGCGGAAAAAGAAATACTATATAAACTAGTAATACGCCATGCCATCCAGCTTGCCTCCAGCAATTCCTGAATATCCAGAATATCCTGATAAACCTTAACTCTTGACTGCCCGTGTGGAAATTGGTGGGCACCCAGAGTTTAGGAAGGAAAACAATAAACTCCAAGTCAGTCATGTGACGGGTGTGAGAACTCAAAACAGTTTATTTAACTTTAAAATCAAAATAGAGGAATATTTTTAAATTCAATTCGCAATGCTTTTAAAAATGAGACTACCATAAGGCCTCCCGCACACACACACATGCAAACGCAGAATCGGAGGAGATTTCTCCTTATGATAGTCAAAGATGCTTGATACACATTTAAAAAGAACATTTGATATTATTACTAGTGCATAGTGTAGAAGAAAAATTCATTTCGAAAGTAGAATATAAATCTTAGCCAGCATAGACATTCCGAACTATGCCTACTATAGCTAACTATGTTCAATAGCAGGTTACCGCCACATTCCATAGCAGGTTATACAACTAAAACCGTACAAGTCACGTATTGTTTCTTTAGATTTCCAACAAATGGTCAGGCCAAGGAACTTCCCATTGCCACATGAGAATGCCTCTGGAAAGACATCCCCGAGAACCAAACCGGAACTCTGCCAACACAAGGCCGGGTTACCCCTAACTGGGTAACTACTGACACGAGCACGCCATTCCCCGATCGTAAACGACCATTCTCACGGGATCCCGAAAACCAACAACCACAAAGTAATAAATTCGTAGTAACCACATAGGTTAAATATCTGGGCTCCATACCATGATACCACCTCTATCCAGAAGGAAATGTACATACCCTAAAGGGTGCTACCCCTCATAACCTTGCCGCATCTTTCCTGTTTTGACCATTTCCGGGGTGTGAGGTTCGACGAAGTCACGTCCACAAAAACATACTTTATACAAAAGCCATGCTTTGGGTCAACAAATGATCAACACAATGATCACTAAGATAGACGATCACATAAACGATCCTATCACAATAATCAACACAATGATCATTTCAGCAACACTCAGCATGTCACATTACCAAATTGGGAATATATCGCTGATAACTTCAACTATATAACCTCTGAGCTCGTACGTCTCAAAGAAGGGTGTTAAGCTAAAAGAATAAATTCTCCGCCACCAACAGAAATATATTTGAAAGAAATCGGCTTTACATCTCAACTTGTAATGTCAGACACACAATCCATACAAGTCTGTTCCGGGCTCGAACAAAACCGAAGGCACTTACAAAGAAGTCCTTGCAATCCGGATATTCACAATCCTGATCGGATTCACCATCACATATGGAGAACTCAATACCGTAGCTACTCGGTGCAGAGTAAATCGACATGTCATCCTATCGCTCTCGCAAATACCGGGTCTTCAACACCGATCTTCAATGCAATTATAACGACGTATCACATATTCGAAATGGGTTATACGACCCCATGGTCCTTTCCCGGTTAACCCGAATAGTGAGCGCTTATTCAAAAATAAGTGTAGCATTCACATTCAATCAAATCACATCAAATACCCATTCAAAGGGAAATATTGATAGTCGGCTATTAAACTATCAATTGATATGCACACATCACCAGATTCCAAATAATTTTCCAAATTATTTATTTCACAAAATATCTTCACTAGATATATAATTTCATACTTCAAAAATAAATCAATATTTATTTTTAAACAAATTCCACTTTCTTTATAAATTCCTTAGTGAATTTATAATTCCAAAATATCAATGAATATTCGATTTCAATTCGATTTCTAATTTTCATTTTCAATTTATCTTAAAAAAGATAAATTCAAAATATTCACTTTATATTGGAAAACAATTCCATACTTATTTAATAAGTAATTCACAAATCTTTTATTTTCAACACTTGGAAAATATTCAATATACTTAAATCAAATTAAGTATATAATTCATTCTTTAAGGAAATCATTCTCTTAAACATATTTATTTGGGCCAAAACGAATGTTACGTAAAACATCGTTACGACAACCCAAAATCACTAGTATAGGGATTCGGAATTAAAATAGATATATAAATCCCAATACTATACAAAACATTTCCTTTCGGAAATCATTTACTATAACAACAGTGTTATAGTCCATCATCTCCTTTTATTTCTCGAAAACGTCTATTTCAAAAGTTAATGTTGAAATCAATGGTTTCGAATCTCAACACAATTAAAACATCGTTAGGTCGTTTTAATTCTATTTAAAACATTCAAATCTAAACCATTTTCTTTAACGTGTTATTCACTATTCAAAAACGTGAATATTCTTTGTTAACAGATTTCATCCTTTTATTCATTTTATTTCAAAGGATTATTCACTATTCAAAAATGTGAATATAACTCCATTTATAGGTTTCAACAAATTTTCTTGTCAAAATAAGTCGTTTGCGAATTTATAAAACAACGTTTATAAATTCCATTTCTATTTATTTATAAAAACTTCCTTTTTATAAATCCTTTTATTAACCTATTCCAGTTTATAACTCAATTATGAACTAAAAGTTCATATTATAAGTCAAATGCTTATAAAACGATTATTTTACAAAATCGTTCTTTTAAAGACTTTCCAAATCATAAATCTTATAACTTATAAGATTGTTTATTTATCCCAATCTATTCTTCAAATAATTTCACCAAATATATAAATCTTACTATTTATAAATTTCTTTTATAACTTCACAGTTTATAATTCTATAAATTTCATTCTTTAATGAAATTCATTTTCACTTCATTAAAACACTTATAAAAACTCGTTTTATAATGTCAATATTTTCAATTTATAAATATCCACTTATAAATCTCTTAATATAAATCACTTTATATTATTCTTTAAAACGACTTTTAATCTCCTTTATTATTTCACCATTTTGATTCATAAAATAATTAAATTTTATAAATCCTGTATTTAAACTTTTTATAATAAATTTAAAAATCCCAGTTTAAACTATTTTATAACATCATTAATTCCTTATTTTCAAAAATCAGCTTTTAACTATATTTCTTAAAAATCATAATTTTTATAACTTTAAAAATTATACGTTTATTTATTTTAAAATGAATCAATTCCAAAAAATATTTTTATAACGTATACTTTCAAAAATCACTTTGAAATCATTTTAAAATACCAAAAATTTGGTCCAATGATGCTACACACCAAATAGTCAATCACGACTACAACGACACCATATATCGATATGATAGTCCATCAAATATCAAAATATCTGAAATCAAATAAAAACTGTTGAGGAATCCAGTTGGATCCCTCCAACCGGTTTTCCTGCATCCAAAAACATTAGCACAATACCAATTTCGCTCCAGTACGAAATTATTGCGGTACATGTTCTTATTAAATATTATCCGCTTAATAACGGCGCAATAGGGTCTCATCCGCTAAAAAATGCGGGGAATCAATAACTCCAATATATACATATGCCAATATATATATATTGCTATTATATATATAATACCAATTTCACTGTTTATGAAATATTCGCGGTATATGTTTTTATTAAATAACATCCGCTTAATAACGGCGTATAATGTCTATTTTAACAATCAATAGATATCAATCAACATTCAAACATGCATTCAAATATTTTAAATCTAACTATTTAAAATAAAATCGAAACTGATTCGATTGAGTGAGAAGTTCTCACTTTGGTTTTAAATTCCGTTTTAGCGATTTATTTCGAATAAAATTAAACGGACGTTTAATTTTACCCAAAATTCTCACTAACTCCAAACGACTCCAAACAAACTCCATCGCGTAGTGCTCGACGATACGATTCCAACGCAACTGGTTTCGCGTGTTTTCGACCTCGTATGAAAAAGTTATGAATTATTGAAGTTTACACGATTTATATTTACAATTTTCAACTTTAATTAACAATTTTAACCTATATCACATCAGGACCGTAGGATCATGCTTCCTTCATCACAGCCGTTCCACACAACCATCTTCCTTCTTGCGTGAAACATCTCTGGGAACTCACGCATATGAACCCATCACATATCAAAACTAGGGTTAATTATTGCTTCACCATCTCTCATCTATACTCGATCAAACTGCAGCCATCGCGAAGCACTCGACACTAGCTACACTCGGCCCCAAGGATGAGAAGCTCGGCCTCACCCCCTGCATGGAATTTCGTGCGCAACTATCACCCTTCAAGCTCGATTTGCCGCCAATCCGTCACGCCATTTACGATCATAACCGTTGAATACAAGGATCTCACGTAGCTCTACAACTTTGTAGTTGGAGATTTCTTGAATGGGTTTGTGGATTGAAAGATAATTGAAGAAAAGGGACTGCAATTTTCGGCCATCCATTGGGGTGAACGGCGGCTAGGGTTGCATTTTATTTTTTTATTTTTATTTTTGTGAATAAAAGGGGTATTTATAGAGAAAACCGAAACACTATTCATTTCGGAAATTCCGAACTCCGATTTACGCGCCGAAACTGACGTACCTAGGGTTTATCCCACGTTTCGGACACAATGGAACAGGTTTCGGAAGCTAATTCGGAAGTATGTGCGAGTTATGGCTGTAAACGCTCAATTTAAATTAAACCGATTTAAGTCGATTTCTAGGCGTTTTAATTTGTACAGGACAAACGGTAAATCCAATTGACTTGAAATTTGAAACCTTACAATAATATCACATTACGGATCCGATGAAACTGGTTTCGTCGAAATACGAGACTTTTTGAAAAATGGCTATTTTAGCTCGTCAAATTTAAATTAAAAATAATTCGATGCGTTTCGAGCTGCCACGATCAAACGATAGCTCCGATTGGCACGAAATTTGAAATCCGGTAATAACTAACTATTACGGATCCAATGGAACTAGTTTCGTTCAATTCTGAGACTGTTCAAAAATTGACTATTTTCACTAGTCGATTTAAATATTAAAATATTCAATTTTCACAAATTAACTCTTAATTCGATTTTAAAAGTTCTAAAATATCTTTCTAACTTCCATATGATAAAATAAAATTTTACAAATCATTTTCAATCATATTTAACCCAATTTTCAATTATTTCCATAATTTAACGTATTAAATTATCGATTTAATAATCCAATTAAATCCAATAATTCAAATAAAAATTTATTTGACTTATAAATTCACTTATTAATACTTAAAATTAATTAAATATTCAAATTTTAATTAATAAAAATTCTGGGTCGTTACACAATGGCAACATTTTGTTAATAATAGTCGTAAGTAAACTTGAATGCTAAAGGGTAACAATCGTTGTAGGTTAACCGTTTATTTAGTATATTAAGTCAAGACTGGTAATCGATTGAAATAAATCTAAATTTATTATTTTTTTTGTTAATGTGATTTAGTTAATTAAGGGGAATTTTTAGGAGATGAAGCATGCATGGGAAATGCATTATAATTCAATGTTTTGTTTACCCATTTAATGTATTTACTGAATAGAAAAATTTTAAAATCAATAACGAAATTTATTGATGTTTCAACTTTAATTAATATCAATTAATGTGGAATCAATTATAGTTAATTGACTAAAATTGCTGCAGTTAGGGTAGAATTGTTTCAGAATTTAAGATAGTTAATTTTATAAGTTGAAATTTATGATAAGCCTATTTGCTATATGAAACCTCATTGATTTAAAAAGTAAAGAGGCAAGATTTATTAATTTGATTAAGTGCAGAGTTCAATAAATGAATTTATTGCAATAAAATGAAATTCAATATTTAATATTTCGTAAATTGAAACTTGATGGAATAAGAACACTAGTATAATAAAAAGAAAGACAAATATTAACTATGATTTTTGAAAGGTTTAAATAGATAAAGGAAGAATTGAAATCAGGTAAAGAAATAATTATAAATAACTAGATTTATTAAATTGAATGTTAAATACTATAATTTGTGAATTTATTTACTTTACCTTGATATGAGATTTGGTTTAAAGGATTTTTAAATTTCTTAAGTAATACAAGGTGATAAATTTATGAATTTTAAAATTGAATTTCAAATAACGATTTAACCAATTAATTATTAATTTATTTAATTTATATAAAAATAGTCATTTTTTGTCACGGACTCGGATTTCGACGAAACCAGTTTCATCGGATCCATAATAGTGAATATTGTAGGGTTTCAAGTTTCGTAGCGATTGAACTTGTCGTTTGATCGTACGAATGCGAAACGCCTTGAAATCGATTTAATTGAAATCAATTTGAAATCAATTTGGAAATATTGATGTGAGCATAACTTCTTCATACGATGGAATTTGGACATGAAAATTTTTCCATCGCGTTCAGAATATTTTAAAACACATATTTTGATATATGGGTTTACCAATTTTCGTTACGGGGTCAGAACGGGCTTTTTGGGCCAATTATCGTTCAGCACGTTTGTTTAACCGATCCATCTATTCAAATCTCTAACCTACCTACATAAAACCAATTATAAACCCTAGCCTCCATCTATTCTCATTTGTTTGTGCGTCCATTTCTTCAACTCTTTCTCTTCCCAATGGCTGCAAACCCTAGATCTAAACTCAAATTTCAAAAATCAAATCAAAAGTCAAAATTTATAGTCCTCAGAAAAATTCCAAAAAAACATAGGTCGATGCTCTCGACGAGCGTAATTCAATGGCGTAATTTTTTTTCGATTTGGTTTGTGGTTTGTCCAGAAATTGGGGTTTTTGTCCCGGCCGTTCATATTTATCGTCAAGATTTAACGGTGGATCTCTAGCGATGGTTCGATTGGAGTATGCAGCCCCGTAGAGGGCGACTAGGGCTTTCAATCCATGCGGCTATTCCCTTCTATTTGCTTTGGAATTCACGGCGATTGATGGCCAAACCAGCGGCAGCCGCAACCGTGTTCTGGTGTCTGAGGTGGTGTGCGAGTTACCGGGGGCGCGGTTCGATGAGGAGGTGAAAACGGTGTATCCCGATCAACTCAGAAGTGGAGGACGTGTTGGCAAAAATTTGGCATAGGGTCGGCGGCTAGGATTTCTTCCTGGAAGAGACGATCGTGCAGCAATTATTGAACGAGAGGAACTACACGTGACCGTGTTGACGTGGCAATATTTGGGAAAGGGCAATTTTGTTTTTCTAAGTATTTTAATTTGAATTTCAATCGCTCAAACGCGTGTAACATCCTCATACGTTATCCAATTTACGCGCAATTTTTTTGTTAGGGTCGTAATAAAATTCCGAACGCTTTGACGTTGGTTTGGACAGATTTGGAGACCTTCAAATTTTTGGGTTTAAATCGGATTTAAATTCGATTTAAATTCCAAAGGTGAGTGTTTTAACCCACTCACAACCTCTAAAATTTCTTATGTTTGTTAAATTGATTTGAGATATGAGTAGAAATTTATTTATGACTGTTTGGCATTTTTTATTCATTATCTCAGTTAAATCGCATTTATTTAAATTAACTGTGAATTAATTTTATTATTGCATAAAAATTTGAAAGTTAAAATTTATTTATTTGCATATAAACTGCTAGTCAAACAGTTATTAAATTTATTATTGAATATAAACTGTTAGTTAATATATGTATTTATTACCTATTATATTTTATATGCTCTATATTGATGTTTGTTTAAATTAGATGATGATTTGTAATAAATGGTTGACGATTGATATTGGATGAGTGAATGTTTATTTATGAAAATCTACAAGTTTCATGCATTTCATTTTATTCGGGAGTGCGGTTTGAAATGATATACAACCGCATTTTTATTTTTAAATTGCGGATTGAAATGATAAATATCCGTATCACTTGACCATAGGATAGAAAATTATATACAGGCACCGCGGTATATATATAAAATTATTTTTGAAATGATTTTATGGTTTGGATATGATACGGTTTAATAAATATTAAATTTGGATATGATATAAATATATTTTATATATACATACATAGTTAAATTGTTGAATTTAAGCTATGCATAAATCTGTTAAATAAAAATGAATAAGTTGAAAAATGGCATTTGATAATTTATATTATACGTTTAAGTACATGTTTATGATCTTGTGTGTGTGTGTGTGTATATATATATATAGAATTATAAATGATTCAAATCAATTAAGATTGAAAGATAAATTTGAAATTTAATTAGAATTGAGCTTATTTGAAAATTTAACTCTATAATTTGATGTTAATTTGTTAAAATTGGAAATTTTAAAGGTATGATATTTATAACGGGATTTCTTAAATAATTCAAATAAATGGAAGGAAATTTTAGCGTAAATAAATTTAGTTTATTTTAAATGGTTATGGATTTATCATGTAAACCTTTCAAACTAAATAATAGGAAAATGAATTGTTGATTGAATTCCCAACCTTAGTTTTGAAATTCATTAAATACTCAAAGTTTGAAAATATTGAAATCGAAGTGTTTTATTTAAACTGAAAGTGAATATAAAAGTCATGGGTTTAGACTGGAATTAAAGTGAATAAACATTGTGAAGGTGTGGAAATTATTTACTTTTAAAGAAATTTTGAATTCAACTTGTTTATTTTATATACTGTTGAATATCCAAACCATTTAAGTTTTGAAAGTTATGGTTTTAAAACTATGGATTTCGAGGTATTATGTTGAAAATTAAAATTCAAATATTTGGTTTCGAGGTATTATAAATTTTAAAAGTGGCATGATTTTTAGAAAAAGAAATATATTTGAAAAAAATGATATCATATTTATTTGGGTTTTAGAAGGAAATGATATAGTATTTATGGGTTTTGAAATGGATAATTATATTCTGGTTTTGAAAGTATAATCATTTTTAAATGACCGTGGTGTTATAATAACGTTTGGTTGTTGAAGAGATCGGGATCGGAAGTTGTCATACTATCCGCCAACTCCGAAAACCACTTTAACAACCGTGTACGTGGCGGAGATTGCAGAATGAAGTAGGTTGGTGGCGGCGTTTCCTATAAGGTAAATACGTGGACCAAACTCCCATGAGTTGGCATAAGGTGGCTAAAACAGGAGCGATTGACGGGTTAATAAGGTAGCACCTTTGATCGGACACATCCCTTCGACATTATACTTTTGACTTTTGGATTGATTCGGTGGTCACTTTTGATTTTATTTGGGGGTGTGGCTCGAGGTGGACGGTAGCTGCGCGCTACGCGTTTCCATCGACCCGGAAGCGTAATTGGTATATCTAACCTGGCATTGCCTAGTCGTGTCGTGTCATCTACCTTATCACGCCTTGTACGAGTTTGGATTTCTCCCGTAGCCCGTGTGGTATCCTCTGGTGGCTTCCCGATCAGAAGGGACTATGATATTGGATGGACTACTGGGACTATTACGTGTTAAGGGCTATATGGATAACCCCTTAATGCTAAAAAAAAGGTAAGTTTATTTTACAATTAGACACTATTATAGTAGCGCAATATACTATATAGTAAATAGTTTAACGGATCCTGAGGAGATGTGAATCCCGAGCACTCTTGAGTTACTGCACTCATATTTATTTCTGCTGATTTAACTTACATAAGATCTTTTAGTTCTGACTCGAGTGTTTTGTCTTTTCAATTCTCTCGGGTGAGTCCGAGCATTTCAGGATTTGAAGTTTTAGCTCTAGAGGACGAAGACGAAGATTTGTATTGCTATTATCTACTATTATTCCACTACAACATTTAATTCCGCTGCATTGATATTTTGGTATGTGAACTCTGATATTTATTGTATATAGTAGAAGCAAATGTTTGTAAACAGTTTTATGAACTATATATTGATTATTATATTTTATCCTTTCGCTGTGAGATTCTGTTTTATTTTATTTCTTCTCTGTTTTTCTTTTTTACCCCATAACAATCCGCCCTTCTGTATGGTTTGAATTGGCACATGTGTCGATTTGAAGCGTGCGATAAGGCGGGACGTTACAATATATATATTAAAATCGTATTCTAAATTCAAACACATTTTAAACTTAAATATATACGTATTTCAAAACATAAATAAATAACGTAAGAAGTTACTATATAATGACCATGGTATATTAAAATTTACGTATAAAATTTGTACAAGCAAGATATAATTATAATTTCACAAATCCTCTGACACAACTATATATAATAACCTATATATCTTAAAAATTTCCACTATAAAAAAACAAAAATTTACGCGTAAACAAATGTTCTTGCCACTTGAAATATGTGCAGACCGTATAATAAATGTAGATGCAGACTTAATATGATATATAAATGTGACAGACAAAAACAGTGTGCATATAAATGTGACAGACCAAAATAGACAAAATACATACACTCTTGCCTGTAATATAACTAATTATTATGTACTAATATAAGCCTATGTATACACCAACAGATCCAACATATATAAATAATAACATCCTATTATATAATAACAAGGCAAGCCCAAAGAGAAACACAACTTACCTGTAACTATCATCTATATCTCTTTAAATCAATGTTTTTAAAGTAAATTACTCTAACTTTATACCATATTAACTTTAACTTACATGTGACTACTAACAGAATTATAAAACTTACATCCGATAACTCAAAACTTATATAACTATTTTTCTTACTCAGCAAATAATATAATTAACAAAATAATAAAATATTTACGCAGGCCTATAACTAACCATTCAGTAAAATAACTATACTGTAGAATATAGGACGGAAGAAAAGTATGAAATCATTGATATATTCACTCATTGATCAATGCACAACGGATGAGAAGCATGTCCATGGAGGACGAATTTTCTGCGCCTACGGCGGAAGGAAAGAGGGACGGAAAAATGGAAGCAAGGCGGGTGTTGGAGAATGGCCGGTGCGTGCTACACGAGGAGGAGGGATGGCACGGTTGCAGGCGGTGAGCTTGCTCACGTGAGGCCGGGTGGAGGTTGTGAGTGGGTTCGGCCAAAGTTAGTGCGGGGGAGGTGGGTGGAGAGTAGTCGGCGATGCTGGTGTAGGCTGGAGCAAGGGTCGTCCGAGGGTGGCTGAAGCTTTGGTGGGCTGTGGTGCGGGTGGCGAAAGGGTTTTGGTAGGGGAGAGGAGGCAGAGAGAGGTGAAAGAGGTCGGGGAGAATGGAAGCTTGGTGGAGAGAAGAATGCTTTGCTGTAGTTAAATTATGGAGAGGAGAAGGAAAGAAATTTATAAAAGGAGAGGAAGATGGAGTTAGGAATAAAAAGGATAGGAGAAGTAACGGCTACAGGGAAAAATAAAGAAGGAGAGGAGTGCGCGTGCTCTGATTTTGCTAAAATAAATTTCAACGTTTGGAATAATAAAGGCTGGAATTCATTTCAAAAGTAACAGCAGTACCCTAGATTGACGGGCAGATAATTAAAGCAATTTTTATCTGATTGGATAGTGCGTTTCAAATTTGAAGACAAAGAAAAGTTAAGAAGGCACAATTTATGGTGTCGTTACAACGAACAATTTTATTGCTTCCGTTGTGCACCGGATTTCAAAATACAGAAATAAATATACCCCTAAGATCAGCATGACGAGACGATCAAAACGGTATAAAGATATCAGTGGTATGATTGAATTATAAAATTCGAATTTTCTACTAAGGGAAAGTGCAGCAAAACACATAAAATAAGATCGACGGAGCTAAAGAAGTCCGAATTTAGAAAAACGAAAAATGACGTCTCCGTCAGAAGATGATTTAGAATTTTCTTATGTAAAAATATTCAGGCTTGGAAATAAATTTATTATCAGCAATATTTAACCGATATAGATTGAAATAGAATTATACAAAAAAATAAACTCCCATATAATTAAGTGAAATTTACTATCTGCTATAACTTCATATACGTATTCAAAAAAAAATTATTTCAAAACTCAATTATTTAAAATTTTCTCAAAATTCAATTAAATATGTAAATAAAACCATTCAAAATGATTAAAATATTATGGGTCGTTACACTCTCCCCCACTCAAAACTTTTCGTCCCCGAAAAGGATGGAAGTAGGAGAATAGAACAACCCAGAAATAAAGGTAGATTGAAAGTCAAGGGTAATTATTAATTTTAAAACTATATAAATTTTACTTGAAATATTCGTTTGCAATTCAGTTATCTTTAATACTTTAAAATTTTCAAAACTCATTAGAATTTAATATGTTTAACTAACACCTTTATACATATATGAAAGCTATTTGAGAACAATTATTTGCATCATTAGTTATATTTACAAAGAAGCTATTGAGAACATTAAATCCATAATTCATAAATTTATAAATTTGTCTTTAGATCCTTTTCAAACATTATTAATAAATCATTCACTTTAAATATGTTTTATTTAATTAATAACTTCAAAAATATTTATAACACTAAAATTTTCTATTAAACAATGTAGTATACAAATAAGCAATATTTAAAAGATTTTATTCAAAAAGGAAAGAAGGTAGATTCGGAAAAACAGAATCAAGGTGAACAACTAAAGCTGAGAAGATAAGGTAGATTTAAAGAATAGAATCGGGTAAGAATCATAAATTTCAAACCATAAGACTTTCAATTTCAAATATTAACACAAAATTTCTTTGTTGAAAAATACCTTTATATCGAAATAAATCTTTCTTTTAGAAATATTTTTATAACTCGATGTTTCAACAAGTTTATCCTCGTTCTTGCTGACTCTCGCTATGCGTTGATCAGGCGCAAAGCTAGAATTTTTCAAGTACTTAGTAGGCTTGTTTCAACACCCAGTGAAAATACTTGAAAAACCTTTAAAACAGATATGGAAAATACAATCCAAACAAAACAACCAAACCAAAACCTTTGTCTGACCATGTTTCGCAGATACACAATGGTATGCCTGGATCCCCCAGGAAACAATCTGTATCCGTATGCTTTCTCAGCCCTCGAGTTACGCCATATGACTAGTAGAGTGCAGGATACACAATTGTTACGCCTGGGTCCCCCAGGAAACAATCTGTACCCCTAGGCTGTCTCAGCCAGGTAGTTTCGCTATTATTCGCGACCTACACAAATTGCAGGGTACACAATGGTTACGCCTGGATCCCCCAAGAAACAATCCGTACCCCTAGGCCAGACTCAGCCAGGCAATTGCGCTATGCAGTCGCGAGAGAAAAAAACCATGGGTTACGCCACGGTGGGAACACTCGAGTATTACATCTGGAAAACCAAAAATCAGAGAGAATAATATCGATAGAATGAATCCACGATGTGGCCACACAAGCAGAAGTCACTTTCCATATCTTTACTTTGAAAATATATATCATATAGTACCTTTTCAAATCACTTTCAAATATCTTACTTATATAAAGTCCATATATGTTTGCACAAAAAATGGGCAAACACCTCCAAGTCGTATAATTTAGTTGATTATATGTTGTTCTTAATGATTTGGGTGATTTATGCGAATATATAAAATAGATGGAGTAAACTGCAAAAGACACACAGATTTATAGTGGTTCGGCCAGAATGTGCCTATGTCCACTTTATATGTTATTCTCCTTTTCTATTCAGATTACAAGTACAAAGCTTTGATTACAAGAATCTAAAAATTGTTTGAAAGTTCTATACGTGCTTGAGCTCTCAAACTTGTCTGCCATTGTTGTACCCCTACCCCTCTATTTATAGAGTGAGGTTGGGGGCAGGGGTCTTGGATGTATATAGCGGTTGGTGGACCTGGGCCGATGCAATTTGGCCTGGCAGAATTGGTCTAGTCATGTCCTCCCTTGCTTCTGGTTCGTCAGTGGACGGAGGTAGGTTGGTTCGGTAGCGCTTGGTTCGGTGGGACATGATCCGGTGGTGAGTGGATGGAGATTGGTTCGGTGGGACATGATTCGGTGGTAAGTGGATGGAGCTTGGTTCGGTTATGTAGGGGAAGTTGGTTGGTTCGGCAATGCTTGGGAGTGGTGTTGGACCGGTAGGGCTTTGGAGAGTGTATTGGTCCGGCATTGTTTGGAGAGGAGATGGTTCGGTGAAGGTGAATCCGGTAGTAGGTGGGAATAGGTTGGCTCGGCAATGCGTGGAGAGGGGATGGTTCGGTAGTAGGTGGAAACATGCCCAACATTTGCCCCCTAAAGTGGGGCATATGCCAGCATATGCCGCACATTGTTTTAGCTTGGACAGCCTCATCCGGTATTCTCATCCGGCGCTGTGTGCCGAACCAGTGGTCTGGTCACTTCCATTTGCCTATAAGTATGGGCATTGTGCTTTCGTTATTTCTTACCAAGTGAAACAGCCGAATCGAATTCTTAACTGACGAACAAATTGTAGTGCCGAACCAGTTCTGACTGCCGGATCAACTGTATACCGAATCGACTTAACTGCCGGACCAGGTAAGCTTTCTTCTTTTGGACGATTTTTTAAGGTTGAACCTCCGAATGAACTTAGAGACTTTGATTTACCGAATGAACCTTGTGGGTTTTAAGTACCGAATGACACTTTCGTGCTTTGAATTGCCAAATGGAACGTGTGCTCGAACCATCGAATGGGAACGGGAAGTAAAAGTGCCGAATGAGCTTAAAAACCCCTGAATTACCGGATGAAACCGAAAGAACTTTTTGCCACACTTTACCACTCAGGGGTTTGAGCGCCGAATGACCTTCCGACTTTAAACTACCAAATGTTCTTCTTATATTTTGAATTACAAGTGAAATTCCGGGCTACATATACTTGCTTGCTTATGTCTCTATATTCCTTGTTTTTAACAGTATGTTTCTCTGGTATCGCAGATAATGTCTCACAAAGTGGAAACTCGATCAGAAAAGAGAAAATCTACGGAAAGAAGAGAGTCCCCTATGGTGCCCCCAGCCCAGCCAGGACCGGGACGACAGGGACCTACCCCGAGATCACTGGTGGACGGATATGGTCCTCAAGAGCTTCTGAACTCTCCTCCTGATTGCTTTCCTAGCTCTCTCAAAGAAGAGCAGCTTGATGTTATCTCCCGCTCCTTTGGGATTGATAGAGCACGCATGTTGTTGCCAGGGAAGGGGGTCATGCCATATAATCCCCCTGAAGGATACTTCGCTTATAGTAGGTACCACTGCATGTGTGGGGCCATTCCTCCAATCAATTCCTGGATAGTTAGCTTCGTCACCTATTTCAAGGTGGCCCCTTTCCAGATCTAGCCCAACTCCTACGCTATCTTGGTGTGCCTATTCGTGATTTTCCAAAGAAAGTACGGGCACCCCCTTCCAACCGGGAGATTCGGTACCTATATAACATGAGGGGTTACAAGAAGGGGTCTCCATACATCAGCTTGGATTCGGCCGTGTCCTTCAAGCCGGTCCTGGACTTGTATTCAAAGTTCACCATATTTAAGAAGGAATGGTTCTTCGTCCAGGATGACTCTGTTTCTATCCACCGCTTCACCTCTGGCTGTAAGTTGAAGCTTATTCATAATTTCCGTTCTGACTGAGATGCTTCTTCTTATGTACTTTTATTTCTTGCTAGCGACAGGTGGCTTTGCGGTCGTGGAGAATGATCACCTGGTTCAGATGGCCGCAGAGATAGAGGCCATTTCGGGAAGGGATAGGTCAGCTTCTTACCTAATCAGGAATGCCACTCTCCTGGGACACAACTTGATTCTACCACATCAGTCTGTGGTCAAGCAGAGGGATACGGCTGAGGAAAGAGCTGCCAAAGCCAAAGGAGGGGCCACGAAAAAGAGCAGCAAGAGGAAACCCTTCTCGATACCTCCAGTTGTTGGGGGAAAGAAGCTCAGGAAATCTGATGGACTCTCTCCCAGCACATGCCCAGATGTTCCGGAGGAGAAAAGTGGAGAGGAGGAAAGAGGCGAGGAGTAGAGCGGAGGTGATGGAGAATGCGATGGTGGTAATGGTGGCGAAGGACAGAGTGGTAGTGGCGTTGGTGCCTTGACCTCTGGGCAAGCAGGTGAGATTCAAGAGTGGACGGATGATGCTTTCTGCCAAGCCTTTGAGGGGTTGGAGGAAGGGTCGGCCTTGGTGGAGAAACCGAAGAAATCTGATAAGGCCGGGACTGGTGCCAGTCCATCTTCTGAGAGAATTTCAGCTAGGGCAACTCCGGCGGTTCAAGGTGAATTTTTGACTCCTCTTTTAACTTCACGTGTTTCTTGGATTATAGTCTCGTGCATGCTTGTAACACTTGGTTTTTATTCCAGGAACGGGTAAGGCGGCCAATACATCAGACATTCAGCACCGCCTCGAGCAATTCAAACTCCTCAAAGCTTCTGCTAAACCGAAGCCCTCGACTGACCGTTCCGGGGGCGTAGTCGGCTACCGTCCTCTCCTCGGAGTCATTGAAGAGGATATTCAAAAGAGAAAGAGGAGGCGTTCCATGTTCGAACCATCACTTAGACCTCAGCCCCCAACCCAGCCCATTCATGACATCACGGGGGAAGATACTGATTCCATACCATCTCCGCATCCATCAGAGAATCCAACCGTTACTCATGTTGGTCGTCCCGTCTTGGCTCGTAACCCATTTGCGGGTCATCCAGATCTGGACCCGAGTTCTCATGATATTTCCTTCGATGAGTTTACCGGTGAGCACCTCCTACCCCGCAATCCTATGGTAAGGGTGCTTGACGAGGCTAAGTCTTTGGATCTCGACTTGTTGACCACTCAGATTGTGACTATAGGGGATGAGGCCAAGGCAAACATCGATCGGGTGGCTGAGGAGACCAAGAAGTTGATGGGGCATCATGCCCGACTGGTCAAGGCTGGAGAGGAAATCGGAAGTGCTAATATTCTGTTGCGGCTAATGGTTTTCGATCAGGCCAAACAGCTTGCCGATCAGGCCATTAAGATCTCCCAGCACGAGGCGGCCTCTAGACGACTAAAGAAAACCATGGAAGAGGCTAGCAAGGCAGAATTGCGAAAGATGGAAACTGCTTGCAAGAAACGAATTGACATGGCCATCGCAACGGTGGATGACGTTCAGAGAGCGGATCTCGAGCATGTAGAGGTGTGACAACCCGGAATTATCAAGCAATATCAATTTAATAATCTGTATTAAATATTAAATTGATTTGAACATCTTTGTTAATAAGATTTGAATTGATACTTTTCTTTTAATAAATATCTAATTGGTAAATTTTATCTGTTAAGATAAATCCATTGTTTTCTATTTATATATGTATATATTGGTATACATGTAAATAGTTGAGCTTTGTTTTTAAAAATTTAACTAATAAATTATGTTTTCAAATTTATATATATACATGTTAGTGAATTAGGAATTATGTTTTATCTAATATAAACTTTTCAAAGCTAATTAATAAATGAATATAGGGTTTTAGATATATAGGATAAATACTTAAATAGTTTGAAACTTATTTTAACTTAAGTTTAGATTTAAATTTATTAACAAAAAGATTTGTTTTCTTTTCTTTTTAGTATAGCCTGATAAAAATATGGATTTAAAATTTTATACGAGTTTTAATGCAATTTCGTCAAATGGTACATTAATAAAATAAGCAGTTTATAACAAAAGGATAATTTCTTTTATAAATCATTTCAAATTGATAAACGTGTTGCTTTAAAATAATGTTAATAAATAAAAAAATAAAAGACTATAAGATAAATTAGGAAAAATATAAAGTATGTACATTGGCTAATTTAATAACATAACAACTATAAAATTCATTTAGATTTCAAACAATAAAACAAAAGAAATAACATTCACATAAATTTCAAAAATATAATAACAAGACAACAATTAAACTAGAAACAAATAAATCTTCAAGTTTGTAAACTATCATAAGAAAAACTGCAGCATATATATAAGTTTAAAGCATCAAGACCAATATGTGATTGTACAAACAAAATCAAATATGTGTGCAGGCTGAGATTTCAAAAAAAAAGAAATAAAAATATAAGACAAGTAACATATTTATTCATAACACATGAATAGGTAAGTAGAAACAAACAAAATAACAAGGCAACAATTAAAATCTATAAGCAAATCAAATGTGTGCAGGCTGAAAAACAAAATAAAGATAAAAAATATATATGTGAAGGCTTGCTAGGGAAGACAGTATTATGTATTCTTAAACAAACAAACAAACGAAATTAATGTAAATCTTTCTAGCACACAATGTATTTCATATCAGCCTCCATCATAAAATATCTCTGTTTTAAATCAGTTCAAACAAAGATTATGTATGTTGTATTGTACTAAAACATAATAATCACCTGTACCAAAGATGAAATTCTGTCCACTGTAACTTATTTATAAATATCACCCTGTAAGCTACTCTCCTATGTCATCTTTCATTTCAGTTCGAACTGAGAAAAATATAAAATAAACTTCATTTAAAAACTTGAGTAAACCACTCAACATCGACAAGGCAACCCAACTAATCAGAGGATTCAAGAGGATTTAAGAAATGTTTCAGCAAACAAATCAAAGCCTGCTTCAACAAAAAGAGTCTATGTTTTTTTTCAAAGGCGAGTAACTTTTTAAACAAAAACTAAAGAAATAGATTTCTGCTTGCTTGTGAAGTTCTGAGATGGATGATACTTGTTTATGCATATATAAGTGATAACTCAGTGTTATGAATATCTGAAAGCATGCATGTATGGTCTGCCTATTTGGGTATTGAACATCTTTGTTTTTTTGTTTCAAGCTTAGAGGTTTTGAATCAAAAATTCCAAACCAATTTATCTGTTCAATATGAACCTTAGGATTTTAAATAAAATAAATCTGTTTAAACATAAATATAGTTTCAAAATTTCTTCCAAGTATTTATGTTTTGAAAATCCCCTGAAAATCAAGAAAATCAGTAGAAATTAAAACATCATGTTAAATCAAATAATGAAATGGGATGAATCAGTTATATAAATCGATTCGTCTCTCGAAGATATGAATTTTAAAAAGAAAATCAAGACTTTTAATACTGTGTTGTGTATGGAATTTGGTAATGACCGGGGTAAGGACTTTGAGCTTTTCTGGTGATCTATGGGTTCGGGGAAGCCGAGGTTTTTGCTGGTGATATGGAAGTGATCAGGGAGTATAGAAAAAATACCGCGATGGTCGGCCGATGACCATGGTGGCGGCGGGAGGCGTTTGAATTCTGGTAACCTAGTTTTGAGGTGCCGTGGATTTTTCGTTCCTACGACGTCACCGTTCGATCGAGTGTCAAGTGCAGCTGGAGTTTGGTAAGGGAGTTGTTGACGTAGCGGTGACCAGAATTTCAGGGGTTCCAATGGACGAGGTGGCGAGGACGGCGAAGTTTCAGGTATGGTGGTGATGAGGCTAGTGTGTTTCCAGGTTTGGAATGAAGGTCTCGAATTCGAATTCGAGATTTGGGAAACGATCTGGTGATCGTACTTGGGTGTTTGGATGGTTGTTGACGTGAGGGGATCATCAGTGGCGGTCTGAGTTGATCGGCGACCTTGTGCATGTGTACGGAGGTGGGATTGGAGGAACTGGGTTTGTGGGTTGGGTGCTGTGTGAATTTGTGATTGTCTTGAAATGGCTCGGGTTATTCGAGTACATTACTCGAAGCAGTGGGCATCTGAACTCGAAGCAACATGAAATGGCACGGGTATAAACTATTTTTCCAGGTTTAGGCCAAAACCTGTTCTGTTGCTTTGAATTTGAATTAAATTTATAAAACAAAGTTAAACCTAGTTCTAAATCAAAGTTCAATAATGAATTCAAGTAAGTTTTGAAACAGAGTTGGAAATAATAAAGTTTCAAAATTTAAATTATTTTAATAACTTAAAAAAGCTTAATATTTAAGTGTATTAAAAAAGAGTTGAATTCAAAAATGAAATATAAATGGTTAAGAAATGATTGAAACAAGTTAACTCCAAAATTGAAAACCAAAACTTAAATTTGAAATTCTAGATGTAGAAATAAAATAAGGTTTTATAATTTAAATTCATTTAAATAAGTTTTAAGCGTTAAAATATGCTTTTAAACATGTGAGTTTTAAAAAGGGGTTTGAAATTTTTTTTTTAAACTTTATTAAGGATAAATTGGAATTTATTTATGAAGTAATTTGAAATAAATGTTTTTAGAACATATTGAAAGTGGAAAATTTAATCCATAATAAGGATAGTTTACCTTAATTAATGAAGATTTAGAATTTATATTCATTAACCTTTAAGTTAATTAAGTATGAATAAATAATGATTTATATTAATTAAATTAGTAATTATAAGTTTAAATGTATTAATTAAAGTTTTTAAATAATGAATTAAGTAATTGATATGCAATTAAGAACCATAGATTAGATTTTTATTTCAATTAATAAATTTTAATGGTCAATCAAACTTATAATTAATAATGATTAATATAAGTTAATTATTTTAGAAGAAAATAACTAAATAAGTGTTAATGAAGATCATTAACTAGATTATTTTATAATTAACTAATGTGATTGATTTTTAATAAATTAATTGGATTAATTAATTCAATAATAATCATTATAATAGTTTAAATGTAATTATTTATTTGGAAAGTAATTAAGAAATTAATTACTTATTGATTGTGTAAATTGATTTAATTTGAGTTAATTAATTTAGTTTAATTAACTGATATTTTGGAAGTAAATTACTTAGTGAAGTAATTGATGAAATTATTGGATGATGGGAAATGGAAGTAATTGGAGTACAATTACTTGAAATTAATCAAGGGATTAATTAAGCTTGTTATTGAGAAGTAATTAATTTAGGACGGTTAATTATTGCATGTTATTAATCAAGAGGGTTAATATATGTGATTTGAAGATTTGTATTCTTAATATAATTAATAAAATAACAAATGAAAATGTAATTAGAAATCATTCATTAATATAATTAATGATGGAATTAGAAATTGATTTATTTGGGAATAATAAATCAACAAGATAATTAAACGGTAATAAATCTATATAAATGTAATTAAGTATTGGATTTATTCAAAGATTAATCTCCGTAAATAAATTTAAGGAAACTACCGAAATATAGCAAAGGTTATTTAAATCAAGATGATTAATTGGAATATATAAGTAACTAATGATAAGATTTAAATTAAGTTAATTAATTTTAATTAATTTAAGATATCATTTGATGATTTGGTATGTGTAATTACTTAGTGTGATTAATGGAGTATAATTACTTAGGAAAGTAATTAGATGATAATTACTTGATGAAATTAATATAAGACAATTTGTAAATGAAGTAATTTGGGAAATTTCTTTTGTAATTAATCAAAGGATTAATTTATTGAAATGATTAATCATGGGATGATTAATAAGAAATTAAGGGTACTTAATTACTGGTTTGTTATTAGTCTAGGGTGATTAATAATTGTGTTTAAATAAAGATTTATCACTTAGTGTAATTAATTTAAATAAAGTAATTTAATATAAATTAGAGGTCATTAATTAATATAATTAATGATGTAATTAAGAATTGTTTAATTAAGGAATAATTAAATGGGGAAGTAATTAAATGTTAATTGCTATGAATGATTTAGAATAATTCATTTGAGAAATTAATTAAAGACTAAATTATTTATTGCAATTAGGGAATGATTAATATAATTAATCAATGGTGTATGAGCAGGATTTATGGAATTAATAATTAATTTAATTCATTAAGGATGGAAGTAGTTAATTTAATTCATTTTAAATTAATTATAGATCGTGATTCATAAATCATTGCTTATGGATGATATTGATATTTCATTGATTGATTGTGATCTCAGATATGAGATGGGTAATATCTATGGGTTATGGATGTATGGCTTAAGCATGATAATATTTAATTATCTGTTTGGATGATGATATTATTTATCTGTTTATGATGATAATGTGATTATCTATTATGAGATGTGAATTATCTATCTGTGTGTATATTGATAACATTGAATTGACTGTTAAGACTAAATAGACAACTTGGCCTTAAAAGATACGTTTTGGATTTCGATGAGACCAGGATCGGATTTTCCATATTTGGACATCCGAAAACCACATCGATCCAAATTAACGATAGGTCGTGAATCTGAAGTGAAGATGAAGATTCAGAATGCAAGGATTATCGTCGTTAACTCTGAGGGTGATTCCAAAACGAGTGTAACGAGATGATGCCTTCGGTTTCGTTCGAACCTGGAACGAACTTGTATGGATTGAATGCTTTCAACACATCGTCAGGTGGGCGATGAGCATTCTAAGAGATATGTTCTATAAAGGTAATCGTAACCTCAAGCCTCATCAATCGGGAATGGCTAAAACAGGGGAGGTGCAGCAAGGTTAGGTGGGTCATGCCCAAGCAGGACAATATTTTCCCCTATCTAGATGTCCCTTTTTATTCGGCTGTGTGAGCAGTTGGTCTGCAGCCAACTGGGGGGTTATCTTTTCGAGACTGTTCAGTAAGTAATGGTTCTGGCCTTGTGTTGCAGGGGGTCGGGAGTGATCCTCGGTACGTTGATCTAGGCCACGTACTGTGACGGGCGGTACCCCAGTAGCCCTGCCATTGTATGGAATCCACAATCCAATAAGTGCCAACGATTTTGATTGTATTACCCACTTTTGTGGCTAGTAGCTGGAATTTAATAGATGTAACAATTTCGGCTATTTTCTATTTACTTGAAAACCCTAGACCTATTATAATATCACTGGATTTCCTATCAAATATTTTGGTTAGCGTAAGGTAAAAACTTTTCCATGTTTATGTGTGGGAAGTCTTACGTCATACCTTTAGTTTTCAAAGGATTTTCAAAATTAAGCAACTTTAACCTGTTACTCACACTAGACCCATGTCTGACCTGGAGTTTATTTTCTGTTTTCCTAAACTCTCGGGTACTCAAATTTTTACGAGTAGCCAAGGGATTCAGGTTGGCTTTTGACGACTTCTGGAGGAGCAATGGAGCAGGAGGCTTCAGCGTTTGTAGATATAGTGTTCCGCTGCGTTGATATCTCTGTGATGTATTGTGTTGTATAACTAGACAGGTGTCTATAACTGTCTAGTATGTGATGTACTATATGTATCACTCTGATTGATGTTATATATTATGTAAATACTTATGTGATTAATATAATTTATTCGTTCTGCTGTGAGATTCTGATGTTGTTTTTCTTTTTCTCTATCTTTTCTATTTTCTCACCCCTTTCTTTCTTTATTAACGATACGTCTTCCTGGGCGTAGGAAGTTGGGTCGTTATAGTGGTACCGGAGAACTAGGTTGAGTGAATACCTAGGCTCTTGAGTGATTTCTTTCCTGAGAGAGCGTTTTGATATATATATATATATATATATATATATATATATATTTCATCTATTTGTTGGATTACCTGTTCGGGTTTTCCAATATAAGTATGAGGGTAGATTGTGTAGTGGTGTGTGTAACACGACTACCTGTGGTTAGAAGTATATCTGACGAGACTGTAGACCTAATACCGTCTCAAGTAAATTCGTGGTTTAAGGATTTCACCAAATCCCTGGAGAAAACCTGTTAATATTTGGAGTCCATTTTTGTTGTACAAGTTTGGATGAGTAGAATTTGGATTTTGTCAGTTGAGTAAAAGCTAGAAATATTATCTTGGTAACTCAAGAAGTAGTAGTTGTGTGTTGAGATGCAGTAACGATGGATTGTTTCCGAAGAAGTTCTCAAGGATTTTTGGATAAGGAAGTGTGTCTCCATTAGTTTTGGGGCTAAGTTCAGCTAATTGTTGTGTTTGGCTTTGAGGCCTGAGCTTTCAAGGAGTTTAGGATTAAGAAATTTTTGGCATCAGTAGTAGTGTTGCAGCTCAGATTGTTCTGCCGGCACGCGAGGAGGTCATCTGTCAGCAGTTCTTTAGAGGTGAAGTTCAGAGGCAGTTTTGTGGATCCATTTCTTCAATGGATTTGTTAGATAAGCTTAAACCGTTCAAATTGGTAAGGAGAGAATATTTTTCTTTGGATATTAGCCTAGGTTGATCGCAAAAGTGACTTGAGATAGTTAAGTACCTCTGGATGGCAGAAATTTTTCTGGATATCTTTGAAGAGGTCAGTGGTTTGCCGTAGCATCTGAGGATTGAGTTTTCATATCGACTAGATTCCAGAAGTGGTACCGATGGTTCAGCTTAGTAATAGAATGGTTTCTAGAGAAAGGAATTGGTAAAGCGGCTCAGGTTTTGAAGGAACCTCTGAGTTATTATGGATCTGTTGAACCATATTTTTGTAATGTGTTGTCTAGTTTATACTTATGTGTATCATCAGCATTTTCATCTACCCCAGATCAGAGTTGTGCAGCGGAAGCAGTTGGGAGTGCATCTGTTTTTCTTTTCTTTTCTGGAAAAGAGAAGTTGTTTTCTACTGATGATAAAGGTTGTGTTCTTGGTTTTGGTTGATTTTGAGAAGATCATTCTACTGGATTGTTTTTGGATTCAGATTGTTTTAGGAGTTATCAGCAAAGGTTGAGCTGATCAGTAAGGATGAAAGCAGCCCTGGATCATCAGAGGAATTTGGTGAATAAGTGACGGAGGAATTTGGATTTGGGAGTCGTAGATTTGATTTGGATGAATTTTCTCTGATTCAAAGGAGCTCTGTACATTAGTAGTATAGACTGTTTGGATTTTATAGATCGAGTATTCCGGTATTACTAGGAAAACTCTAGGGAGCTCTATCCAGAATTTTGTCTGGATGGTTAGCTTTGTTGATTTAGTAGATTGGCTGTGATGATTGTTAGCATATGATTGATATATGAGTGTGATTTAAAATTAAAAGCTTAAATAGAGTATTAAATCACCTTTGCTTTTAAATTTCGAGGACGAAATTCTTTTAGGGGGGAGGAATGTGACAACCCGGAATTTTCGAGCAATATCAATTTAATAATCTGTATTAAATATTAAATTGATTTGAATACCTTTGTTAATAAGATATTAGTTGATACTTTTCTTTTAATAAATATCTAATTGGTAAATTTTATCTGTTAAAATAAATCCATTGTTTTCTATTTATATATGTATATATTTGTATACACTATAAATAGTTTAGCTTTGTTTTTAAAAATTTAACAAGTAAATTATGTTTTCAAATTTATATACATACATTTTAGTGAATTAGGAATTATGTTTTATTTAATATAAACTTTTCAAAGCTAATTAATAAATGAATATAGGGTTTTAAATACATAGGATAAATGCTTAAATAGTTTGAAACTTATTTTAACTTAAGTTTAGATTTAAATTTATTAACAAAAAGATTTGTTTTCTTTTCTTTTTAGTATAGCTTGATAAAAATATGGATTTAAAATTTATATGAGTTTTAATGCAATTTTGTCAAATGGTACATTAATAAAATAAGCAGTTTATAACAAAAAGATATTTTTTTTATAAATCATTTCAAATTGATAAATGTGTTGCTTTTAAATAATGTTAATAAATAAAAAAATAAAAGACTATAAGATAAATTAGGAAAAATGTAAATTAAGTACATTGGCTAAATTTAATAACATAACAACTATAAAATTCATTTAGATTTCAAACAACAAAACAAAAGAAATAACATTCACATACATTTCAAAAATATAATAACAAGACAAGAATTAAACTAGAAACAAATAAATCTTCAAGTTTGTAAACTATCATAAGAAAAACTGCAGCATATATATAAGTTTAAAGCATCAAGACCAATATGTGATTGTACAAACAAAATCAAATATGTGTGCAGGCTGAGATTTCAAAAAAAAAAAAAGAAATAAAAATATAAGACAAGTAACATATTTATTCATAACACATGAATAGGTAAGTAGAAACAAACAAAATAACTAGGCAACAAATAAAATCTATAAGCAAATCAAATGCGTGCAGGCTGAAAAACAAAATAAAGATAAAAAAAATATGTGAAGGCTTGCTAGGGAAGACAGTATTATGTATTCTTAAACAAACAAACAAAAGAAATTAATGTAAATCTTTCTAGCACACAATGTATTTCATACCAGCCTCCATCATAAAATATCTCTATTTTAAATCAGTTCAAACAAAGATTATGTATGTTGTATTGTACTAAAACATAATAATCACCTGTACCAAAGACGAAATTTTGTCCATTGTAACTTATTTATAAATATCACCATGTAAGCTACTCTCCTATGTCATCTTTCATTTCAGTTCGAGCTGAGCAAAATATAAAATAAACTTCATTTAAAAACTTGAGTAAACCACTCAACATCGACAAGGCAACCCAACTAATCAGAGGATTCAAGAGGATTTAAGAAATGTTTCAGCAAATAAATCAAAGCCTGCTTCAACAAAAAGAGTCTCTGTTTTTTTAAAGGTGAGTAACTTTTTAAACAAAAACTAAAGAAATATATTTCTGCTTGCTTGTGAAGTTCTGAGATGGATGATACTTGTTTATGCATATATAAGTGATAACTCAGTGTTATGAATATCTGAAAGAATGCATGTCTGGTCTGTCTGTTTGGGCATTGAACATCTTTGTTTTTTTGTTTCAAGCTTTAGAGGTTTTGAATCAAAATTCCAAACCAATTTATCTGTTCAATATGAACCTTGGGATTTTAAATAAAATAAATATGTTTAAACATAAATATAGTTTCAAAATTTCTTCCAAGTATTTATGTTTTGAAAATCCCCTGAAAATCAAGAAAATCAGTAGAAATTAAAACATCATGTTAAATCAAATAATGAAATGGGATGAATCAGTTATATAAATCGATTCGTCTCTGGAAGATATGAATTTTAAAAAGAAAATCAAGACTTTTAATACTGTGTTGTGAATGGAATTTGGTAATGACCGGAGTAGGGACATTGAGCTTTTCTGGTGATCTATGTGTTCGGGGAAGCCGAGGTTTTTGCTGGTGATGGGGAAGTGATCAGGGAGTATAGAAAAAATACCGCGATGGTCGGCCGATGACCATGGTGGCGGAGGGAGGCGTTTGAATTCTGGTAACCTAGTTTTGAGGTGCCGTGGATTTTTCGTTCGTACGACGTCACCGTTCGATCGAGTGTCAAGTGCAGCGGGAGTTTGGTAGGGGAGTTGTTGACGTAGCGGTGACCAGAATTTCAGGGCTTCCAGTGGACAAGGTGGCGAGGTCGGCGAAGTTTCAGGTATGGTGGTGATGAGGCTAGTGTGTTTCCAGGTTTGGAATAAAGGTCTCGAATTCGAATTCGAGATTTGGGAAACGATCTGGTGATCGTACTTGGGTGTTTGGATGGTTGTTGACGTGAGGGGATCATCCGCGGCGGTCTGAGTTGATCGACGACCTTGTGCACGTGCACAGAGGTAGTATTGGAGGAACTAGGTTTGTGGGTTGGGTACTGTGTGAATTTGTGATTATCTTGAAATGGCTCGGGTTATTCGAGTACTTTACTCGAAGCAGTGGGCATCTGAACTCGAAGCAACATGAAATGGCACGAGTATAAACTATTTTTCTAGGTTTAGGCCAAAACCTGTTCTGTTGCTTTGAATTTGAATTAAATTTATAAAACAAAGTTAAACCTAGTTCTAAATCAAAGTTCAACAATGAATTTAAGTTAGTTTTGAAATAGAGTTGGAAATAATAAAGTTTCAAAATTTAAATTATTTTAATAACTTAAAAATGCTTAATATTTAAGTGTATTCAAAAAGAGTTGAATTCAAAGATGAAATATAAATTGTTAAGAAAATATTGAAACAAGTTAATTCCAAAATTGAAAACCAGAACTTAAATTTGAAATTCTAGATGTAGAAATAAAATAAGGTTTTATAATTTAAATTGATTTAAATAAGTTTTAAGTGTTAAAATATGCTTTTAAACATGTGAGTTTTAAAAAGGGGTTTGAAAATTTTGTTTTAAACTTTATTAAGGATAAATTGGAATTTATTTACGAAGTAATTTGAATTAAATGCTTTTAGAACATATTGAAAGTGGAAAATTTAATCCATAATAAGGATAGTTTACTTTAATTAATGAAGATTTAAAATTTATATTCATTAACCTTTAAGTTAATTAAGTATGAATAAATAATGATTTATATTAATTAAATTAGTAAATATAAGTTTAAATGTATTAATTAAAGTTTTTAAATAATGAATTAAGTAATTAATATGCAATTAAGAACCGTAGATTAGATTTTTATTTTAATTAATAAATTTTAATGGTCAATCAAACTTATAATTAATAATGATTAATATAAGTTAATTATTTTAGAAGAAAATAATTAAATAAGTGTTAATGAAGATCATTAACTAGATTACTTATAATTAACTAATGTGATTGATTTTTAATAAATTAATTGGATTAATTAATTCAATAATAATCATTGTAATAGTTTAAATGTAATTATTTATTTGGAAATTAATTAAGAAATTAATTACTTATTGATTGTGTAAATTGATTTAATTTGAGTTAATTAATTTAGTTTAATTAACTGATATTTTGGAAGTAAATTACTTAGTGAAGTAATTGATGAAATTATTGGATGATGGGAAATGGAAGTAATTGGAATACAATTACTTGAAATTAATCAAGGGATTAATTAAGCTTGTTATTGAGAAGCAATTAATTTAGGACGGTTAATTATTGCATGTTATTAATCAAGAGGGTTAATATATGTGATTTGAAGATTTGTATTCTTAATATAATTAATAAAATAACAAATGAAAATGTAATTAGAAATCATTAATTAATATAATTAATGATGGAATTAGAAATTGATTTATTTGGGAATAATAAATCAACAAGATAATTAAACGGTAATAAATCTATATAAATGTAATTAAGTAATGGATTTATTCAAAGATTAATCTTTGTAAATAAATTTAAGGAAACTACCGGAATATAGCAAAGGTTATTTAAATCAAGATGATTAATTGGAATATATATGTAACTAATGATAAGATTTAAATTAAGTTAATTAATTTTAATTAATTTAAGAAATCATTTGATGATTTGGTATGTGTAATTACTTAGTGTAATTAATGGAGTATAATTACTTAGGAAAGTAATTAGATGATAATTACTTGATGAAATTAATATAAGATGATTTGTAAATGAAGTAATTTGGGAAATTTCTTTTGTAATTAATCAAAGGATTAATTTATTGAAATGATTAATCATGGGATGATTAATAAGTAATTAAGGGTACTTAATTACTGGTTTGTTATTAGTCTAGGGTGATTAATAATTGTGTTTAAATAAAGATTTATAACCTAATGTAATTACTTTAAATAAAGTAATTTAATATAAATTAGAGGTCATTAATTAATATAATTAATGATGTAATTAAGAATTGTTTAATTAAGGAATAATTAAATGGGGAAGTAATTAAACGTTAATTGCTATGATTGATTTAGAATAATTCATTTGAGAAATTAATTAAAGACTAAATTATTTATTGCAATTAGGGAATGATTAATATAATTAATCTATGGTGTATGAGCAGGATTTATGGAATGAATAATTAATTTAATTCATTAAAGATGGAAGTAGTCAATTTAGTTCATTTTAAATTAATTATAGATTGTGATTCATAAATCATTGCTTATGGATGATATTGATATTTCATTGATTGATTGTGATCTCAGATATGAGATGAGTAATATCTATGTGATATGGATGTATGGTTTATGTATGATAATATTTAATTATCTATTTGGATGATGATATTATTTATCTGTTTATGATGATAATGTGATTATCTATTATGAGATGTGAATTATCTATCTGTGTGTATATTGATAATATTGAATTGACTGTTAAGACTAAATAGACAACTTGGCCTTAAAAGATACGTTTTGGATTTCGATGTGACCGGGATCGGATTTTCCATATTTGGACTTCCGAAAACCACATCGATCCAAATTAACGATAGGTCGTGAATCTGAAGTGAAGATGAAGATTCCGAATGCAAGGATTATCGTCGTTAATTCTAAGGGTGATTCCAAAACGAGTGTAATGAGATGATGCCTTCGGTTTCGTTCGAACCCGGAACGAACTTGTATGGATTGAATGCTTTCAACGCATCGTCAGGTGGGCGATGAGCATTCTAAGAGATATGTTCTATAAAGGTAATTGTAACCTCAAGCCTCATCAACCGGGAATGGCTAAAACAAGGGAGGTGCAGCAAGGTTAGGTGGGTCATGCCCGAGCAGGACAAGATTTTCCCCTGTCTAGATGTCCGTTTTTATTCGGCTGTGTGGGCAGTTGGTCTGCAGCCAACTGCGGGGTTATCTTGTTCGTGACTGTTCAGTAAGGAATGGTTCCGGCCTTGTGTTGCAGGGGGTCAGGAGTGATCCTCTGTATGTTGATCTAGGCCACGTACTGTACGTTGATTGTATTAACCACTTTTGTGGCTAGTAGCTGGAATTTAATAGATGTAACAATTTCGGCTATTTTCTATTTACTTGAAAACCCTAGATCTATTATAATATCACTGGATTTCCTATCAAATGTTTTGGTTAGCGTAAGGTAAAAACTTTTCCATGTTTATGTGTGGAAAGTCCTACGTGATACCTTTAGTTTTCAAAGGATTTTCAAAATTAAGCAACTTTAACCTGTTACTCACACTAGACCCATGTCTGACCCGGAGTTTATTTTCTGTTTTCCTAAACTCTCGGGTACTCAAATTTTTACGAGTAGCCAAGGGATTCAGGTTGGCTTTTGACGACTTCTGGAGGAGCAATGGAGCAGGAGGCTTCAGCGTTTGTAGATATAGTGTTCCGCTGCGTTGATATCTCTGTGATGTATTGTGTTGTATAACTAGACAGGTGTCTATAACTGTCTAGTATGTGATGTACTATATGTATCACTCTGATTGATGTTATATATTATGTAAATACTTATGTGATTAATATAATTTATTCGTTCCGTTGTAAGATTCTGATGTTGTTGTTCGTTTTCTCTATCTTTTCTATTTTCTCACCCCTTTCTTTCTTTATTAACGATACGTCTTCCTGGGCGTAGGAAGTTGGGTCGTTACAAGAGGAGTCATCTGGAAGGCTCGAAGCCGCTGGGCTTGCTCAGGCCAAGCTAAAGGAGGAGATGGAGGCGATGTGGAGATCCCTTCAAGCTGACTGCTCGAGATACCGATTGGAGAGGGATGCTGCAGTTGCAAAGTTGTCGGTTTCTGAGGCCCGTATGAGGGAGTTTTAGGAGAACGAGGGGATGATGGATGATATGTTGCAGGATATGTATTTTCGTACTTGGAAGCAGGGCAACCTATCCTGGATGGACGATTACCCCCAGGTCATGGCTAGGTATATCTTCGGGCTTTGGAGGAGGCCAAGGCTGATGCGGATAAAGAGGGTGGCGTGGTCTTCAGAATGGATGTGGTTACCGCTCAGTTCACCAAGGAGGAGAAGGTGGCGGTGAAGGAGGGCATGCGGCTGCTTACCGCCGAGGAAGTGGGTGTGCAGTTGGAGGATGATGATCAGGGAGCAGACACTGGTAAGTCTTCCCTTTTAATCTTTTCTTAACTTGATTGCTTATCGTTTGCCTAATAGATTCTTCTCCTGAATTGGACTGGTGGGACCTCTGGTCAGCATGCTGGGAGTTCTGATCCTGCTGTCAAGTAGATCTTGGGGGGTTGGAAGGATAGAGATGAAGTTCTGATGCTGCCGACTATTTTGACTTGATCCGGGCATTTTTGGTTTTACTTGACATTCCTGTATATACTAGTTCTAAAACATTAATGTACTTTCAGGTTGTAATTATGTCATTGCAATGAACGACTTCATTTTTAATATGTAACTTTATAACATAAGCTGATTCTGTCATATTAGGATGTTGTCATTATTTTGATGTGTTGCATAAGAAATATAGCTGTGCATGTGCTAGTGATTCAATTGTGTTTTGATGTCGAGTTCTCGCTTAACATATAATATCATGTCTTGCAATGTTAATGTGATGTGTGAATATATCAGAGCTACTTATTTGTACACAAGGGAAGAGAGTATCGCCCTTCAAGTTTTTGCTGTAGACGGTAGCTTTGAATGCCTTGTGTAATCGAATATGGAATGTAGTTGAATGTCCTGCCATCCAGTTGGGAGTTCTTATTCCCATTAGCGAGTGTCTCCTATATTGTATCCTGTACTTTAGTGATCGTTATAGAGGATAGGAGGAAAGTTTTTATAAATAAAATGGAAATATAAGGAATAGTAAAACTTCTAATCATGGAAGGCCTTCGATGTGCTTAAGTTCGTGGCAAATGGGTTTTGTAGTCACTTTCCCTAGCTGTGGGTCTTGGAGACATTCGTCACCCATCTTACGCCTCCGCGGGGAGTTTTCTTTTTTACCACAGCCGTACTTAAGACACATCGGAGCCGAGATCGCGCACAGTAACTACCCGGGCCATTATGGCTCGTAATCGTGGGTATTATTCGATTTACTGTGGCCGGCTAGCGTGGGTGTCGATCGTCAACTGTGAACTGCCCCTGGCTGGCCACACCTTATGTTGGGGCTTATAATCGGTTCAAAGTCGCCGGCGAGCCGAACACCGTAATGAGCTGCCTCGGCTATAGTCGGCCTTCTCGGTGGCTTATGATCGGCTCATTATAGTTGGCTTTGAAGGTCGTCGTGAGCAATGAGTTAACCCGCAGCAGAGGGATGCTGGAGCAAAAGTGTCTCACTGACGAGGGCATATATTCGTATAGTACCTGTTAGGTCTTGTCCAGGTGAGGTTGTGCCGTGAAGTGTTCAGAATGGAAATGCCGTTATACAGGATTTTGTTCAACAGAAAAGGATAAAGCTTAACAAACAGCCAAGATATAAAGGAACAAGTTAAAAAGAGACAATATTTTAAAGTGGTTCGGCACGAAAATGCCTACGTCCACTGATTCTTTTTGTTAATTCACTTCATATGTGCAGTACAAGTTAAGAAAAGTACCGACGAAGGTGTTGGATGTTCCATGCCCTCTGGAACACCTCTCCGTCCACTGTTGACAAAATATAAGCTCCATTGAGGAGATCTTTATGAATTACATAGGGTCCGTCCCAGATTGGATCTAGCGCTCTGGGGCCCGGGAAGATCCGTTTGAGAACAAGATCTCCTTCTCGTAAGCTGGGGTGCCGGACTTTGGAGTTGTATCGTGCTGCCACTTTTTGCTTGTGAGCTGCCGCTTTAAGTGTTGCATCATTTCTTCTTTCTTCAATTAGGTCCAAAGACATGTGTAGGAGTTCTTCATTCTCTTCTGGGTTGTAGTGGATCCTACGGTGGGAGGGCACTACAGTTTCAACTGGAAGCATGGCCTCCGATCCATATGCCAAAGAGAAGGGAGTATGCCCTGTTGATGTTCTGAAAGAAGTGCGGTAGGCCCAAAGTGCCGTAGGTAGTTCATCCACCCAAGCGCCTTTTGACTTTTCAAGCTTCTTCTTGATCAGAGTTTTGAGAATTTTGTTGACAGCTTCGACTTTTCCATTGTCCTGGGGATAAATGACAGATGAGAAGCTTTTGTGAATTTCATGCTCTTGGCACCAGTCGGTGAACTCCTCGCTGTCAAACTGTAGTCCATTGTCCGCTATGATTTTGAGCGGAACCGCGTACCTGCATAGAACATTTTTGATCAAGAAGATAATAACTTTTGCCGAAGATATTTTATTTAAAGGTTCCACTTCCACCCATTTGGTGAAATAGTTGACTGCCACTATAGCATATTTGGCTTCGCCTCGTCCCATTGACAGTTCGCCAATCAAGTCAATTCCCCATACCGCAAAGGGCCAAGGACTGGTCATTTGAGTAATCTCATTTGATGGTAGTCGAGGAATCTTAGCAAATTTATGGCATCTGTCACATCTTCTGACGAAGTTTAAGGCGTCTTTGTTTAAAGTGGGCCAGTAATACCCATATCGGAGTATTTTCTTTGCCAGAGTCTGCCCTCCAGTGTGATCTCCGCAACTTCCTTGATAGATGTTGGACAGGACTTCTTTGGCTTCTCTTCCAGCGACACACCTTAATAAGGGGTTAGAGAAGCCGCGTCGATAGAGGATGCCTTCTTGTATTGTGTAGCGGGAACCTTTCCTCAAGATTTTCTTGACTTCGTTGCGCCCGTCGGGCAGTGTGCCACTTTGTAAGTACTTCCGGATGAGAGTCATCCAAGTTTCCTCTTCGATTGCAGCTATCCGATTCACTTGCTCGAAACTCGGGGCTAGTTGCTTTGAGATGGTTATTGTTCCGGAAGAGGTATCGTCCTTCATGCTAGCTTGCTTTGCCAGTTCGTCGGCCTCCTGATTCTCTCCTCGAGGAATGTGTTTGATTAAATAATGATCCAATTGATTGAGCAGTAGCTTAGTCTTCCTTAGATATGCTGTGAGTCGTTCTCCTCGAGTCTGGAATTCTCCCAGTATTTGATTTACAATAAGTTGAGAATCACTATGGAGACATAAAGAACCGACTCCAATCTCTAGGGCAAGTTCTAATCCGGCTATCACTTCTTCGTATTCTGCATCGTTGTTGGTGGCAGTGAATTCCAACCTTAGGGCATAGTGTAGCTTCCTTTCCCTGTGAGTGATTATTACAATACCTACCCCCGAGCCTTGTTCGTTTGATGCTCCATCTACAAAGAGATTCCACTTGATGTCTTCTGCTATTTCAGATGGCTCCTTTCCTTCGTTGGTAGTGAATTCGGCAATGAAGTCGGCCACGGCTTGTCCCTTGATGGCGGTGCGAGGGTGGTAGGTGATATCATATTGACTTAGCTCAATGCACCATTTAAGCAGTCGCCCGGATGTGTCGGGACGATGGAGTACCTGCCTCAGCGGTTGATCGGTTAGAACTCTGATGGAATGGGATTGGAAATAGTGTCACAATTTCGATGATGTGATCAGTAAACAATATGCTAACTTCTCAAGTTTAGGATATCTGGCTTCTGCCCCCGTGAACCTCTTGCTTACAAAGTATACTGGCCGCTACGCGTGGTTGTCTTCTCTTACCAAAGCGGCGCTTAGAGCATGAGATGACATAGAAGGTATAGGTATAGCTCTTCGCCTTCACTTGGAGTTGAGAGTGCTGGTGGTCTCTGGAGGTGTTCGATTAGGTTGTGGAAGGCTGTTACGCATTCGTCGGTCCACTCGAACTTTCCCTTGCCTTTCTTTATAGCTTCGAAGAAGGGGACACACTTGTTAGTTGCTTTAGAGATGAATCTGCTTAGGGAGGCCACTTTCCCATTTAGACTTTGCATTTCTCTTCAAGTGGAAGGTATCTTGATTTCTTTCAGAGCCTGGACTTGTTCAGGGTTCACTTCAATTCCTCTGGCATGGACGACTAATCCTAAGAACTTTCCCGATGATACTTCGAAGGAGCACTTTAGAGGATTCAGCTTCATTCCATATCGACGAAGTACTTGAAACATCCCGTCTAGGTGGCTTACGTGATCGTTGGCTTTTCTTGACTTTACTAGCATGTCGTCCACATAAACTTCCATGGTTCGTCCTATTAGTTCAGCAAACATCTTGTTGACGAGGCGCTGATATGTAGCCCCGGCGTTTTTAAGTCCAAAAGGCATTACTGTATAGCAGTACAATCCCCATTAAGTGAGAAAACTAGTGTGGTCTTGATCGGGGGCGTGCATAGGAATTTGGTTATATCCTAAATTTGCGTCCATAAAAGATAAGAGTTCGTGCCCGGCTGTGCTGTCCACAAGCTGATCGATCCGAGGGAGCGGGAAGCAATTCTTTGGGCAAGCGTCATTTAAGTTGGAGAAGTCAATGCATGTTCGCCACTTCCCATTAGCCTTCTTTACTAGTACCGGGTTAGCGATCCATTCCGGGTAGATGGGTTCCCGTATGAAGTAATTGGCAAGCAGGTTCTTTACTTCTTCATCGGGGGATGCTGATCGTTCTGCCCCCATGCTTCAGTTTTTCTATTTTACCGGCATCTTGGTAGGATCAATGTTCAGTACGTGGCATGTTACATCTGGGGAGATTCCAGTCATGTCAGCGTGCGTCCACGCAAACACATCCAAGTTGTGGCAGAGAAAATCAATGAGTTGACTCTTCAATTCTGCCTTTAGCTGAGATCCTATTTTCAATAGTCTACTCGAGTCGTGTTTGTCTACAGATACAAATTCCATAGCCTCTGCAGGCTTGGCGGTAGCCTTCTCCCCCCCGTTCCTGGGGTCTAATTCATTGAAAGGATCACTGGTATACCGAAGAGGAGGGGCTTTCTTTAGTTGCTATGCTTCCAAGTTTTTTGTGTAGAGAGTAGTCTCTCCATTCTTCCCTTTATCCTTTCTACGGTTATTGCGAAGTTCAGTCACATAGCAATCTCGAGCGATGTCTTGATCTCCCTTTATTTCTCCAACTCCGTTATCTGTTGGGAATTTAATCTTCAGGCACCACGGGGCTAGGACAATTTGGAAGCGAGACAAGGCTGGTCTTTCCAAAAAGGCGTTGTAGGCCGAGTGGTTTTCTATTAGCACAAATGTTTGTTTTCGTACAACGGAGCGGGATGACTTCCAATTTCGACAAAGAGGTCCAGTTGCCCGAGGGGCATCTTCGCATCTCCAGTGAAACCATGTAGCGGTTTGCTGCAGGGAGACACATCCTTCATTGACAACTTCATTTTGTCGAAAGCATGCTTGAATAGGATATTTACTGAGCTTCCAGTGTCTACTAGAATTCGAAAAACTTTGGCTGGACCGAACCAGGCATAGATGACCAAAGGAACCATGTGAGGGTACTGCCTTCCCTCAAGATCACGCTTACTGAATGTGATGTCATCATTCTCTTTCCGCTTCGGGTGGCGTTATTCTGTAACAGAATTAACGTAGCCTTCATTGTTTCTAAGTGACTTACCGTATCTTTCCATCTCTGCCCAGCTTCCGTCGGCGATATGTGGTCCTCCTGATATGGTAAGGACCACTATCTTCTCTTGACTGGAGCCGCTGGTGTTGCGATTTCCTCTGCCTGCTTCCGGGAGGGGTAGCCCTGGGTTCTCATTGGCAGGAGTTGAAGTCCTGTTCTGACCTTTCACATAGCGCTCCAGTCTCTTCCTTCTGATGTGTTCTTCAATCAAGTCCCGGAGATGATGGCATTCATTGGTGTCATGCCCATGAGATTCGTGGAAACGGCAGAACTTTCCGGAATTAATTGCATTATCTGATTCCTTCTTGTGCGGCGGGCGCTTGTATCTAACTTCGTCTTGGATGGCCAAGAAGATGTTCTCGATTGTTTCATTTAAAGGAGTGTAGGATTCAAATCTTGGTCATGGCCTATATAGACGCTTTTCTCCCTTCTTGCCCCAGCGCTATCTCTGGAGTCATTTCTTCGAACGTCCTTTGCTACAGCGGGTGTGTTGCCATGAGCTGCCTTGGTTTGTTGCCCTGTCTGCCTTTCAATGGCAGCGTCTTCAAATCTCATATATTTCCCGGCTTCATGGAAGAAATCGGGTAATGTAGCTGGCTTTTCTTTCGTTAATCTCCTAGCAAATTTAGTATCCGGATGTACACCACTGCAGAGGGCCATTAGGATAAGTTTCTCGTCGGCATCTTGGACTGCAGCCACTGCGGCGATAAATCGGGTTAGATATTGTTGCACTGTCTCTCCAAGTTTCTGTTTGATAGTAGATAGGGAGTAAGCGTCCTTGGGTTGTTCCACATAATGCGGATCTGGATGATGAACTTTTCTTTCAACATTTCCCATGAGCTGATGGACCCTTGGGGTAGATGGCAGAACCAGGAGGTAGCAAGATCTGCCAAGAATAGTGGGAAGCATTTACACAACACTCCCTCCATTGCTCTGCTCATGAGCATATGCTGTGTGTATCTCTGTAAGTGTACGACGGGGTCAGAGGTTCCCTTGTAAGGTTCCATTGTTGGCATTTTCCATTCTCGGGGGGTGATGGCAATTTCGATATTGCGGGTAAAGGGGCTGGTTACCCTAGCACCTATCCCTCGATCTCTTTGGTCCCGTCGGATGCACTTTCTGAACAATCGCGCCATCCTTTCATCAGAACTTGGAGCGGATAGAAATGAGTTTGGTTCTTCCCTGCGGGATTGATTCCGTCCAAATGACCTGTAGGGATGGTATCGTCTATCACTCCTAACATTCTCCAATGGTTGCCTCTGGTCTACCGGGGGCACGCTGGGGTCAGCCACAGTTGGCCATTGCCTTGATCTTCCCCTGCTGGGTTCTGTCCTCAGTAGTTCCTCGGGTCCAACTTCGGGATGGACTCCAGCTCGGCCCCGTCCATTGGCGTTTCCATGGTTAGGTAGCATGGCGGGCTCAGCTACATCCGACCCCTGCCTGGTACCTTCCCTGTTGGGTTCGGTTCCAAGTGTTTCCTCGGGTCGGAATTCGGGCTGATTCCAGGTTCGGCTCCTACCATAGCTGTTCTGTTGTTAGCCTCTTCGAAAAAGAAAGACCTTTGTCGTCTCCCAGATCCTCCATACCGGGACTCGCCCCATGATTCAGTGTTGCGGTTAGATTCTTCAGCATCCCTTAAGCGTGATATGAGTTGGTCCACCAAGGCTTCTTGTTGAGATGCGAAGCGGTTAGTTACTTCAGCCACAACCCTGTCCAGATCTGTCCTTGTAATTGGTGGTTCCGTAGCAGGGGCTGTCGGATTTGCCTGATTTGCATTTGCTGTTGGAACCGGACGATTGTCTTGATCTCTGATCACTGGATCTGGGATACTGCTAGTTGCGATGTTCTTTCTTTTGTTAGCATCTTTCTTCCGTCCGGGAAGCATGTTTTCCAAGCAATGAACGATGCTGATAGGAAAAGGGTTAAGTGGGAGAAGCTGAAGCTTCGAGCTCCTTTCTCAGTGAAAGCACCAAAAATGTTTGCACACAAAATGGGCAAACACCTCCAAGTCGTATAATTTAGTTGATTATATGTTGTTCTTAATGATTTGGGTGATTTATGCGAATATATAAAATAGATGGACTAAACTGCAAAAGACACACAGATTTATAGTGGTCCGGCCAGAATGTGCCTACGTCCACTTTATATGTTATTCTCCTTTTCTGTTCAGATTACAAGTACAAAGATTTGATTACAAGAACCTGAAAGTTGTTTGAAAGTTCTATCCGTGCTTGAGCTCTCAAACTTGTCTGCCATTGTTGTACCCCTACCCCTCTATTTATAGAGTGAGGTTGGGGGCAGGGGTCTTGGATGTATATAGCGGCTGGTGGGCCTGGGCCGATGCAATTTGGCCTGGCAGAATTGGTCTGGTCGTGTCCTCCCTTTCTTCTGGTTCGGCAGTGGATGGAGGTAGGTTGGTTTGGTAGAGATTGGTTAGGTGGGACATGATCCGGTGGTGAGTGGATGGAGATTGGTTCGGTGGGACATGATCCGGTGGTGAGTGGATGGAGCTTGGTTCGGCTATGTAGGGGAAGTTGGTTGGTTCGGCAATGCTTGGGAGTGGTGTTGGACCGGTAGGGCTTTGGAGAGTGTATTGGTCCGGCATTATTTGGAGAGGAGATGGTTCGGTGAAGGTGAATCCAGTAGTAGGTGGGAATAGGTTGGCTCGGTAATGTGTAGAGAGGGGATGGTTCGGTAGTAGGTGGAAACATGCCCAACAATATATATAGGATTCCATTTTTCCCAAATCAAATACTTTCCAAAATCAATAGTAGATCAAATCATACTTATATAGACTTCGATTATATAAAATCTCTTTCCAAATTGAGTACCTTTCAAATCAATAGATTTGAAATCAACTTCATACTTATGCAATCCATTTTATATAAGTTCGACCACTCCCAAATCAAGTGCTTAATAATATTAGATTCTCAAATTTCAAATCATTTCAATATCAATTCAGTTTCAAAACCATATGTGATTTCACCAAATTTTCTTCCAAATTAAATATCTAAATTTCGAAGTTCCCAAAATAATAGGTTTAGAAAATTATCCCATTTTCCAAATTAAAATAATTCAAGTCAAAAAAATTCATTTCCAAAAATCACCATATTAGTACTGGTTTTTCATTCCAATTTAATTTCAAAACCAAATATTTTCCCAAAATCAAGTATACTCAAAATGGTTTCCAAATTTATAATTATCCCTTTTTTTTAAAACTTTTAAACTATCTATTTCTATGTGAAATATCCAATTTACCTTTCTGAAAACCATTATTCAACAAATTTTTTTCAAAACATTTCAAAACTAAATTTATATTCTTTATCGAACATTTTATACTGTTCGAAATTTCCTAGCTTTGAAAATTAAATCTCGATTTGGAAGTGTTCGAACATTCAAAATAGTCAGGGAAATCAAATTTTCAATTCAAGAGTTGAAAATCAACAATAAATCAATTATTAAATCCGAAACTCGAGGACTGAACACCGGTCTCATTTTAAATTGTTTCAAATATATACTTATATCTTTCTAAAATATCAAATTATACTTTGGAACTTGAAATCGAAAACGGTTTTACAAAATCACTTGTATATCGAAGCTATTAAAGTGGCCTTTCCCCCACTCTGAAACTCGAAAATCAATGTCGATGATGCGTGCACTCATCACCGAAATTATTTTCCAGCGACATAAGTGAATTCTGGACTTCTATTTTCTTGAAAACTTCTTTTAAATTTCTTCAAAATTATTGGAATTCATTTGAACTCATTTGAAACATTTCTTATTCGAAAAATACTTTTAGATCGTATTATATTTATATATTTTCCAAAATCTTAAAACCAATTTCAAAATGCCGTAATTCAATTCTCGAATTTCAAATTTAACACTTCGGTTATAAATCATTTTTATATAAATCAATTTCTATAAATTTTCAAAATTTCAAATCCTTTTAAAACTTTTATATAAAAGGTAACATTTTCACTTTTATATATAGAATAAAATCATAGTTATCAAAATAATAATTTCGATATATAAAACAATTTTAAAATACAAACAAAACCCGATTTTCAAAGGATGATTCAAGAATGGATTTTAAACAAAGATAGAGATTTAATTTATAGGAACTCCAATCAATAGAATCCTGATTCGAAGATAGACTCGATCGAAGATGAGATAATTAAATTGCAAAATAGAAGATGGATATACTTCTATAAATCGCAGGCGACCTTAACCGGTCAACCGTGACTTCAGGAATATAATCGATGCGGAATTCCAAAACAAATCAACATTCGATCGCCGGAGATAGAATTCGGCATGTCAAGATATAGCAGCATCGTAAACCAAGGATACAGATATCTTCAGTGAATCAATGCCAATTGTAAAGGAGATTTCACCCCCTTTACAAAATATTCAGTGGAGTTATGGGATACTGCAGAATCAAACACATATAAATAGAAAGAGGCAAGAATGAATTTCGGAACCGAGGGACATTCCAAAATTTAAAGGAAATCGAGTCAAAAGGAGAGATTCAACTCGAACGAAAGTGATTCTGCTAAGGTTTGCCTAGAGCCAAAGCTCTGATACCAACTGTAACGACCCGCTATTTTGGACCATTCAAATCGACAAAAAAACCATACATATCCGACTTGAATAATTCAAAATACTGAATTGTTAATTAAAATTTGGAAAAACTTAAAATATAAAGTAAATAAATCAATCACAGATCACAGAGTAATATAATGCAGCGGAATAGATAAAGAATAGTAGTTCATGAAGCTACTATATACATCAGAGTTAGAAAAATACAACCGAATAGTTCAAATGCAGTGAAGTCTCCAATGCAACATATGACTTCTCTGAACCAATCAACTGGAAAGGCTGGAATCTGAATCAATAGTTGGATTTCCAAATCAAGCTCCGAAATCCACAGGTGAGTCTCAAATGTTGATCACTCAGTCTGACCCGAGCGTAAAGCAAACACAAAACACTCGAGTCAGGATTAACATTCTTATATCAATAAATCCAACTCAAGTGAAATATCAACTGAAGTACAAATAACTTAAAGGAGTTTGGAATAACCATCCTCTAACGGTCCATGGAACTTTCTACAAGGTAGAAATATACACTATAACACCATGGTCATTTCAGCTTAATTTATACTTCAAAACCAAATCTCATTTTCACTTCAAATAACTCTATATTTTCAAAATAGTATTTATATATATTAAATAATTTATATAGTAAAGTATTTCAATTTACTCCACTTAACAAATCGTTCCAACATCAACCCGACCTTCCCATTCAAATTAAATTCAATCTCAATTTATCAATTTAAATTCAACTCAATTTCTAAAATAACCACTTAAATTTATCGATATCAAATTCAGATTTCTAATCACAAATACCCCTTTATATTTCCATGTAACGTCCCGCCTTTTCGCACGCTTCAAATCGACACACGTGCCAATTCAAAGCATACGGAAGGGCGGATTGTTATGGGGTAAATAAGAAAAATAGAGAAGAAATAAAATAAAACAGAATCTCACAGCGGAAGGATAAAATATAATAATAAATATACACTTCATAAAACTGTTTACAAAACAATCGATTCTTTTTTTATACAATAAATATCAGAGTTCACATACCAATAAATATCAACGCAGTGAAATTAAATATTGTAGTTAAATAATAGTAGATGATAGTAATACAAATCCTCGTCTTCGTCCTTCAGAGCTAAACTTCACATCCTGACACGCTTGGACTGACCCGAGCGAATTGAAAAGATAAAACACTCGAGTCAGAACTAAAAGATCTTATGTAAGTTAAATCAGCAGAAGTAAATATGAGTGCAGTAACTCAAGAGATGCTCGAGATTTACATCTCCTAAGGATCCGTTAAACTATTTACTATATAGTATATTTCACTATTATAATAGTGTCTAATTGTAAAATAAACTTACTTTTAAACAGCGTTAAGGCTTTACATTTTCCACCTTAACACATTTATGTATTCCCATAGTCTATACAGTACCGTAATCTCCCCCGTACTGGGCGTCGTCAGAGGGCACTCCATAGGTATGGTACAAAACCGAAATCTTATAAGGCGCGCTAGGGTAGGTGACATGGCACAACTAGGCAATGCCAGGGCATATATACCAATTATGCTTCTGGGTCGGTGGTAACGCGTAGCCGCAGCTACCGCCCACCTCGAGCCACACCCCCAAATAAAAATAAAAAGTGGCCACCGAATCAATCCAAGAGTCAAAGTATAATATCGAAGGGATGTGTCCGATCAAAGGTGCTACCTTATTAACCCATCGATCGCTCCTGTTTTAGCCACCTTATGCCAACTCACGGCAGTTGGGTCCACGTATTTACCTTAAAGGAAATGCCGCCGCCATCCTACTTCATTCTGGAATATCCACCGCGTACACGGTTGTTAAAGTGGTTTTCGGGGTTGGCAGAGAGTATGACAACTTCCAATCCCGGTCTCTTCAATAACCAAGCGTTATTATAACACCGCCGGTCTTTAAAATAGTTTATACTTTAAAACTAGGAATAATTATCCATTTCAAAACCCGTAAATACGATATCATTTCCTTTTAAAACCCAAATAAATATGATATCATTCTTTTTCAAATATATTTCTTTTCCAAAATCATGACACTTTAAAATTTATAATACCTCGAAACTAAATATTTGAATTTTAACTTTCAACATAATACTTCGAAATTCATAGTTTAAAACCATAACTTTCAAAACTTAAATGGTTTGGATATTCAACAGCAAATAAAATAAAACAGTTGAATTAAAATTTCTTTAAAAGTAAATAATTTCCACGCCTTCGCAATTTTTATTCACTTAAAATACAGTCTAATCCCATAACCTTTATATCCTCTTTCAGTTTAAATAAAACACTTCGATTTTCAATATTTCAACTTTGAGTATTTAATGAATTTCAAAACTAAGGTTGGGGTTTCAAATCAACTATTCATTTTCCTATTATTTAGTTTGAAAGGTTTACAAGATAAATCCATAACCATTTAAAATAAAACTAAATTTATTAACACTAAATATTTCCTTCCATTTATTTATACTAGAATTATTCATTAAATCCAGTTATAAATATCATACCTCTTTTAATATTTCAAGTTAATAAATTTTACATCAACTTATGAAGTTAAATACTTAATTAAGCTCAATTCCAAATAAATTCTCCAATTTAACTCCCAATCTTAATTGATTTAAATCATTTAAAATTCTATATATTTTCAATATATTAACATGTACTTAACCATATAAAATAATCAAACTCCATTTATTCAACTTATTTATTTTATTTAACAAATCCATACGTAGTTTAATTTAATATTTTAATTATAGATGTATATATAAAACAAGATTTTATAAAACATCCAAATTTATATTTATTAGCCGTATCCTATCCAAACCATAGAAAAATCATTTCAAAAATAATTATATATATATATACCGCGGTGCTTGTATAAAATTTTCTATCCTATGGTCATGTGATACGGATATTTATCATTTCAATCTGCAATTTAAAACTAAAAATTACGGTTATATATCATTACAGACCGCAATCCCGAATGAAAGAAAATGCATAATAACTTGCAGTTTATAAAATGTAGAACACATAATCCATTCACCCAATATCAATAATAAGCCAATTAATCACAATCATCATCACTTTAACCAATCATCGATATATAGCATATAAAATATAACAGGTAATAAATAACAGTTATTAACTAACAGTTTATATTCAAAATAAATTTATTAACTGTTTAACTATCAGTTTATATGCAAATAAATAAATTCTGACTGTCAAATTATATGCAATAATAAAATTAATTAACAGGTAAATTAAATAAATGCGATTTAACTGAGAAGATGAATAAAAAAGGCCAAACAGTCATAAATAAATTTCTACTCATTTAAGTCAATTTAATAAACATAAGAAATTTTAGAAGTTGTGAGTGGGTTAAAACACTCACCTTTTGAATTTAAATCGAATTTAAATCCAATTTAAACCCAAAAATTCGACGGTCTCAGAATCTTTCAAAACCAGTGTCAAAATCTCTGGAATTTTATTACGATCCTAACAAAAAAAAATCATGCGAAACGGAGTTCGTACGCGAGAGTTGTTGATGTTAGAACGAGTTGACATTTAAATTAGAATAAAAGAAACAAGAAAAAAACGAACCACACAAATGATGCCATGTCACCGTTACCTGAACATCTCCCTCACGCATTTTGACCGAGCTTCCAGGGAAAAACACGAAACCGAACCCAATTTTATAGCCGTTGAACCTCCTTTGAATACGCCACCTACGGCCATCGCCCTCCAGGCCGACCACCACCATGCTCCTCGCCCAGCCGAGGCGCACGCAACCCTCCAGGTCCGTCCCTCCCTTGTCACGATGGGCTGTCACTTTGCACCCTATAGCCGAAACCCTAATCCAATTGTTTAGCACGATCCCACCATTGATTTCCCAAATGAACACTCCCGATGCACTCCACTCGTCCGCCTTCACGCGACTGTACCTCTGATTCGGCGATCCGACGAAGATCATCAAACGGCAATGAACGACTGGAACTATTGCAATTTTTCTCTGGGTAAACGGTGCGTCGAATGGAAAAACGAACAACACCAGAAGATTTTGTTCATTGAGGGCTTCAACATATAATTTTTTCGGAATATTCTGGGGACTTTGAATTTTTGACTTTTGGTTTGGATTGAAACTGGATCTAGGGCTTGCAGCCATTAGAAAGGAGCAGTTGACGGAAATGAACGCACAAAGAAATGAAGATTGATGGAGGCTAGGGTTTATAATTGGGTTTACATAGGTAGGTTAGAGATTTGAATAGATGGATCGGGTAAACAAACGTGCTACCGCTAACGTGGCCCAAAAAGCTCGTTCTGACCCCGGAACAAAATTGGGTAAACCTATATATCAAAATAGGTATTTTAAAATATTCTGAGCGCGATGGAAAAAGTTTCACGTCCAAATTCCATCGTATGAAGAAGTTATGCTGAAATCAATATTTTCAAATTGATTTCAAATTGATTTCAAATTGATTTCAATTAAATCGATTTCAAGGCGTTTTGCATTCGTCCGATCAAATGACAAGTCCGATCGCTACGAAACTTGATACCCTACAATAATTCATCGATACGGGTCCGATGAAACTGGCTTCGTCGAAATCCGAGTCAGTGGCCAAAATGGCTATTTTAAAATCAATTAAATAAATTGATTAAATCCAATTTTATAATTTAAATTCTAAATTTGACAATTTTATCATATTTACAATTTCTTAAATCAAAATTCTAACAAGTTTAGATGTCAAATTAAAGAAGGTAAATTTATAAATTTCAATATAAATCCTTAATTTCATTAAATTTCCAAATTATAAATAATATCCTAAAATTTCGTTTAGTTAAATAAATTAATTAGTATTCCATTCATTCCTGTAAACAGATGGATTAAATATTGAATTTCAAATTATCACATTTTAAATCCAAATAAATAAATAAAGCTTGATTCCCGTTGAATATTTAACTCATTTAATTGTAGTTAACCCTTCTTATTAAATTTTAAAATTCCAAGAATTTAATAAAGCTTTATTCCCGTGTTAACTCCTCTTTTTCACGAATCAGCGATGTAACGAGCTAGATATGGCAGCGACCTAGCGACCTAGAGTATGAACGAGTTAACTTAGACGCGACTCAATGACCTAGAGGATTGAAAGGGCTCAGCGACCTAAAGGAGCAGATGGTCCAGCGACCTAGTGAATCAAAGAGTTAACAGCGACCTAACTGCTGAAGCGAGTTAACGACCTAAGGGGTACCGCGACTTATCGACTTACGGAAGACCACGACCTAACAACCCAAGCGACCTAACATGGATGCAAGGCCAACAGCGAGCTAGCGACCTATAGCACTAAACGAGTTAAGCCACTCAGCGAGCTAATGAGTTTAACTATATGAAGAATGTATGACCTAGCGACTTAAGAACCCAACGACTTAGCGACTTAAGTATCTAACGACCTAGCGACTTAAGTATCCAACGACCTAGCGAGCCAAAAAAGGAAGCGACCTAGCGGGGTCCAGAACAAAGCCACATGTTTACTCTCTCATTAGGTCGCTTGCGACCTAAGCAAGCCGATATAACATTTATGCTTTGTGCTAAGTCGCTGACAGCTAGCACCTGGAGCTTCATTAGGTCGTGGACGACTTAAGCTACTTCAGCACCGATCTCCCATAGGTCGCTACTACCCACTAACTCGCTCAGATGACCCAGTACGACCTTATTAAGTCGTAAACCACATCCCCTACGTCGCTGGCGACCTACGACCTATCCAAGGTCGCTCGCGACCTACGACCTAAAGCCGAACTCTCCTATAAATACGGCGCTAGCTCTAACATTCAGGGGATCTTTAGCTCATTCCTGGAACACCGACACTCTGCTGAATTCTCGACTCACTTGACACTTCAAACACGAAAGGCATCTCAACTAACTTCAAGAGTAAATCCAACAGAATCAACATGGATTCAAAGAATTTTTCTACATCGAAGTCCTAGTTGTTTGTTTCATCGGTATTGTAATTGAGGATTGTTATAAAGTTGTAATTGATTCAGTAATAAAGAGGATTAAAGTGGACGTAGGCTTAATCTCAAGCCGAACCACTATAAAATTGTTGTCGTTTACTGCTTTCTCTGGACTTTCTTACTTGTTTCTAATTCCCGTGTTCACGGTTGGTGCTTTCACTTAACCTCTACGTCCACCGGGTTGTTAGCGTTCAATTTTTAGCGTTAATATTTTTGGTGCTTTCACTGAGAACCCAACTCAGGCTATCTTCATATTGCTTCGCAAAAGTTTATGGAAAAAGTCTCTCTTAAAACCAGAAGTCTATCAGAAATAATGGCTCCTGAAAGAAAGCGTGGATATATAAGACCTAGTAATGTCCATGAAAATACTGCCACTTCTCCTTCATCAAGTCAAGCTGCACCAAGTGCCGGAATTACATGGGCAGAGTTAGATGCTGCAGTATCTGCATTATACCAGCAGATGGAAACTCAGATTGCTTGAAAGGATAAATGCGTTGCTCGGAGCAAACCGTCAACCGGTGAATAACGAAGAAAACCTTGCAGATGATATTCGTGATCCTGAGGAAAGGAATATTCCTCAAAGACCAGCTAGCCCCGCTAAAGAAACACCTCCTCAACCTGGAGGATCGAGACCACAGACAACTCTCCGCGAACGTTTGTCCCGACAAACTTCCAAGAAAATGGCCGAAGTCTGTCCTGCAGATCCTGTAAATGATGAGGAATATCTTTCAGGCATGGTGCGACAAATCATGAAAGAAAGTATGCAGAGAGATGAAGATGAGAAGGAATGGGGATTCGGTCGGAGCAAAACTCCATTCACTGAGAAGATTCTAAGGGAAGAATTCCCAAGGAAGTTCGTTCCTCCGACCATCCCGGCTTATAAGGGAACGAGCGACCCCAATCAATTTCTGTATAAGTATGATTGGCACATGACGGGTGCTAGAGCGTCTGATGAGATCAAATGCCGATACTTTCCGGTATATTTGGAAGGAGTGGCTCTGCTCTGGTTCACAAAACTTCCGGTCCGATCCATAGACCAGTTCGTCGATTTGACTCGGAAGTTTAAAGAGCAATTCAGGTTTTATGCTTCAAAGGCAAAGGATATTATGTCGCTGTCAAGCTTGGAACAGAATCCTGGGGAATCTATCAGGTCTTTCTCGAACCGCTTCAACATAGCTTTGGTTGAAGTGGACAATGCAGAGCCACGAATGGTCTTGACATACCTTTTGAGGGCAATTGACAAATCAAGCGAATTTGGGAAGTGGCTGAAGATGAAAGAACCGAATTCACTTGAGAAATTCTATAAGAAAGCTGATGAATTCACGCGCTTGGAAAGCCTTCGGGCACCAGTTAAAGTGGCATTGACAGATGTTAAGGATAATGCTGCTGCTCTTACCAAAAGAGAATCCAGGAGTCAAAAAAGGGAAAACAATGGTGGAAAGAAACAGAAAGATATGAAGAAACCTTGCTTCTTAAAATCTTCAGATTTCACTCCCTTGACTGACACTCCGGAGAATATCTTCATTGCTACTAAAGATGTGGTAGAATATCCTAAATCCCCTGAGATGAGAGTTAGCAAAAAAAGCTGCTCAAAGTGGGAGATTCTGTCGGTTTCATAACCAACCCGGTCATGATACCAACGAATGTCGCCATCTGAAAAATTTAATTGAAGAACTATTGAGAGAGAACAAGTTGCAGCAATATGTTAAGAGAAGTAGAAATCACCCAACCTCGTCTACTAAGGGTCAGCAACTTCCTGCTCATCCATCTGGCTCGGGTGAGAGGAACACTGTGCATGAATCTGAAAGACCTGTTATTAATGTGATTACAGTAGGTCCTCACCCAGTAGGCAGAAGCTAGGGCGAGATGGAAAGATATGCCCGTGCCTTGAAGTATGCACAACAGAAGAGAGTGTTTTTGTGCTAGAAGACGCTGCACCTTCAAAGCAGCAGAAATTTTTTAATGATGATATTGTTTTCAGAGCCAAGGACTCTATGGGCACTGAAGCTCCGACCATGGATCCCTTGGTCATCTCTACAGGCATTGGGCCGGCTATTGTGAGAAGAGTGCTTGTAGATTGCGGCGCTTCTTGCAATATTCTCTTTTAAAGGACGTTCGACCAAATGAAGATTCCAATGGATGATGTTCAAGCCTCATCTCATAAGATTGTTGGGTTCACTAGGGAACCGAAACAACCCATTGAAACTATCGACTTGTTCGTCGAGCTTGGAGAGAGGCAGAAAAAGGTAGTTCAGAAACAGACTTTTGTAATTGCTGATTAATTTTCTGCCTACAACGCCTTCCTAGGCCGACCAACTATTGCGGCTTTTAAGGCAATTCTCGCCCCGTGGTGCCTTACTGTGACGCCCCACCTCTATACCCACGCTAGCCAAGAACACAACGGTGTAGTGTTGTCAACTAGCATGGAGAATAAGGCTGTTGAGGAGAGACCATCCATGTGATTTCTTATCACATGGTGGCTATAAATAATCTTCGAAAACAAACGTAGAAATAAGCATAACACAAATCAGTCACAGACATCCATATCACAAAGGCGGAAGAAGATATGAATATATAACTAACACATGAAAGTGTACATCAGAGCAGTGGTCAAAAAGATCCACAATAATACAAAAGAATAACAACACGTACTATACAAAAGAATACATCTATGTGTCTATATCTCAAGTGTAAACGACAAAAACTGCTAATCTAAACGGTCAGCCAAAAGTCAGAGTAGTAAATCCCTGGGGGAGAAGTCAAGCAAAAGCACCTGTAACATCTCGGTCTGAACCGAGTATTATTTATAAGAAAATAATAAACGGATCAGTCTAGCTATAAATATCAGATAACATGATATAAACAACAGATATGGCAAGAACATATAGTAACCATAAAGACATACTGTTATAAGCATGTAAATGAAGATCATCAAGAGATCAAACAATATCAAAAGATTCTTCTAAAAGATCCAAATTCACCTAAACATAAAAGCTGGAAAATGATAACAATGAAAGTCATGAAATTAGGTGAAGTACAAATTCCAGAAGACTACACAAGAAATCCAAAAATCACAATATAGGAGCATGAAAACTCACAAAATGGAATATGAAAACTCACCTACACGTGTAACACAAAGCGAGACGCTATCTCATGGTTGCAAGCCATTAATTTCGACACACGAATGTCCCGAAGACCGTTGGGCGCTACCCCACATATGTGATGGCGAAACATCACACAAATGCGATGGGGAAACATCACAAGAGTCTCCCTCGCAGACAAAGAGACATCGCACAGTTGCTAGTCTAAAACACAAAAATGATCGTCATGATCATCAAGAAGTGTCAAATACACTAAGTTAGTAAATATAAAACTTTAGCTTCATGTCCCATAACCACTTGCTTAACTCAAATATTTACGAACAAACTGTAGATCTTCACTAGAAAATTGTCACAAAAGATTCAATCGCACAAGTCCAAGAATTAACCGACGAAGTAAATGCAAGCGTTTCATACCACTTGTTTTACTAAGTCGTTTAATTAGATTTCTCATACGAGTGAGGTAAAGGTTTGTATATTCTAATAGATTGGAAAATGGTTTAAGGAAAAAAACTTTGTAGTACAATAGAGTTAAAATTGTTTTGATGAAAGAGTTTTGATATTTACTACTAGTATTGAAAACCTTTATATTTTAAAGTGACAAATCATAGAGGTGATTGTAGAAACATCAATCACAAAAATTCACATTCGAAGACGTGAATAAAATCCAAAGAAACCGATAAAGAATCCATCGAAATAAATATTCAAAAATCCATAAAATCGACCGAGAAGCCCAAGATAGTTTGTCTCGAAGAATGGTCAACTCAGCATCTCAACAAAGCAAGTTCTGTTGAATGTTTTTCAGATAAGATCCCCTACGGAGGGGGGGTCCGGGGGGTGGCAACCCCCAAGGTGGGGGTGCGGGGGCCGAGCGACCTATAAGAAGCAGCGACTTAAATAGAATCGAGGTCCAACGACCTACGGGTTAGGTCATGCAAGTTAAGGAGGTCAACGACCTAACAGAGACACGCGACCTAATAAAGGAATGCGACCTAAAGGCACGCGACCTAGCGACCTAAGCAGGAAACGCGACCTATGAGGGACAACGACTTAAGTGGGTCAACGACCTACGGAATATAGGTCACGCGACCTAACGGTTTACAAGGTCTTGCGACCTAACTGGAAACGTGGTCTAGCGACCTAGTGGTTTAAAGAAATGGGTCACGCGACCTAAGGAGATAAGTCTTAGCGACCTACGAGCTAAAGGTTTAACGACCTAACAGGATGTAGGTCCAACGACCTAACAGGTAAGAAGATCACACGACCTAAAATGCCATAGGACCTAATGACCTAAGGTCATACGACCTAGCGACCTAAAGCCATACGACCTAACGACCTAAGGTCATACACCTAGCGACCTAAAGCCATACGACCTAGCGACCTAAGGTCCATACGACCTAACTCCGAAGACGTTAGAAATGGCCAGAACGACCTAGGACCTAAGGTCCATACGACCTACGACCTAAGGTCCATTCGACCTAAAGCCCAACGACCTAGCGACCTAAAACCAAACGACCTACGACCTAATTCCGAGTGCCGAGCGACCTAACGTTGTAGGCCATTTTAAGGTCGGAAACGAGCTATTTTGAGGCCGAGACTTTTCCACGCGAACGACCTAGCATAGGCAGAACGACCTAAGTGCAGTTTTTTACCAAAAACACTAAAATTTGGGGTTTTTCGCCAATCCAATCCAAACCAAATGCAAATGTACATGCAAACATGATAGGAATTCAATCCCAACCGTCCAAGATAGTTATAGGCTAGATTTGTGAGATAACAATCTCACCTTTTCACTAAAATGGATGAAGATGAAGCTTGAAATGATATGCAAGGATCAACCACTAGCTTTAATCAATGTCTTCACTTGATTTTTGGAGTTGATGTTGGATTAGCAATGAAGACTTAGCTTTCGGAGTTTTAATTTCTCTTTCCACTCACCATTAATGCAAAAGCTTGATTTGGTAGGAATTTATGAAGAGTGAAGAGAAGGAGGAGGTTGGGCTTGAGTTATAATGGCTAAGCTAACCCAAAGTCCAAAGTGGGAAAAGTTAGTGAAATTCCACTAACTCCCAACCTATCAATGTTTATACTTAAAAAAAGTTGTAAACGGCATTTTGAACTCAATGGAAGTGGTCTCGAGTCCTAATTTGACCGTTTGCAAAAGGTAGTTTTTCGGACCAATATCCGATTAACGACAAAACATTTAAATAAAATATTTAAATATAAAATCGATAAATATGCGGGTTGTTACACTTACTATGAAATTTCCCACAGATAATGGTGTTGGAGTTATTAAAGGGGATCAGAATGCTGGACGAGAATGTTATCTAATAGAGTTGCGTGAAGCAAGGAAGAGAGAGATGGGAAAGATGCGGCAGCCCCAGTCCGCATCAAAGAACCAACCTTGTAGCAATTACAGGGTGGACCCTGCACTGGCGAGCATAGCGGGGCACGAAGAGAAATGGATCCTAGAAAAGCTAGTGCAGGGGAGAATAGAGTGGTGCCAGTTGAAGTAATGGTGCCAGTACCTGTTGGCCCGAAAGACCCGAACAAAGTAGTGAATGTGGGTTTGCAACTTAATGGGGCGGTTCAAAATTCCTTAATATCATTCTTGAAGGCAAATCTGGACGTATTCGCTTGGACTCATGCTGATATGTGCGGAATATCCCCAGAAATTGCAATACATACTCTGAATATTGATCCAAAGTTTACACCAGTAAAACAGAAAAGAAGAACCCAGGGTCCTGAGAGATCAGCATCGTTGAAAGAAGAGGCTGACCGGCTTATGGAGAATGGTTTCATCAGGGAGTCTACTTATCCGAAATGGGTTTCAAATCCAGTACTGGTTAAGAAAGCTAATGGGAAATGGAGAGTTTGCATTGATTTTTCAGATTTAAACAAAGCCTGCCCCAAAGATTGCTTCCCGTTACCCAGGATAGATCAGTTGGTGGACGGAATAGTGGGGCACGAATTGTTATCTTTCATGGATGCTTACTCCGGATACAACCAGATTATGATGCATGAGCCGGATCAGGAGGATACGAGCTTCATCACCGATGTTGGTCTCTACTGCTATAGGGTCATGCCTTTCGGACATAAGAATGCAGGGGCAACTTACCAAAGACTCGTCAATGCTATGTTCAAACCGCAGATTCGCAAAACTATGGAAGTTTATGTTGATGATATGTTGGTAAAGTCAAAGAAAGCGGTAGACCATATGGACCACTTGGCGGAAATGTTTGCAATCCTCCGAAAGTATGGAATGAAACTTAATCCTTTGAAATGTTCATTTGGGGTGGAGTCCGGAAAGTTTCTAGGTTTCATTGTGAGTGCTAGGGGCATTGAAGCTAATCCTACACAGATTGCTGCCTTAAAAGAAGTCAAAGCTCCTAGAACAAAGAAGGAATTGCAAAGTCTTAATGGAAAATTTGCTGCCTTGAGTCAATTCATTTCCAAAGCTACTGATAAATGCATTCCATTCTTCGATGCACTAAAGAAAGGAAGGAAAAAATTTGACTGGACTCCTGAACGCCAGAAAGCTTTCGATGAGTTGATTCGTCATATGGAAACGCCTCCAATACTTTCTAAACCAGACAATGGTGAAGATCATTTTGTATATTTGGCGATCTCATCTCATGCTCTCAGTGCAGCATTGGTACGAGAAGACGCAAGAATTCAGCGCCCAGTCTATTATATCAGCAAGACATTCACTGGGGTAGAGATGAATTATTCCAAATTGGAAAAGCTCGCCTATTATCTACTCATTGCATCAAGGAAGCTGAGGCCGTATTTCCAAGCACATCCTATCAAAGTCCTCACTGATCAGCCTCTAAAGCAAGTCTTGTTTCGTCCTGAGACTTCGGGTCGTCTTCTGAAGTGGAATATTAAACTCAGCCAATACGACATCACTTCTCATCCCCGTAGAGCAATCAATGGAAGGGCCTTGGCAGATTTTATCGTAGAATGTACAGATAAAGGTGATAGTGACGAAGAACTGACTGATAATCCCCAAATTCAATGGAAATTATATGTTGATGGTGCAAGAAACGATTACTGTTCTGGAGCTGGGGTTGTGCTTGTAACCCCTGAAGGGCGGTCGTTGTGCTATGCATTGAGATTGGAATTCCCTTCGACAAACAATGAAGCAGAATATGAAGCCCTTATTGCCAGTTTGAGAATTGCTAAAGAGTTGAATGTCAAAGCGTTGCAGATCTTCAGTGATTCACAACTTATTGTATGTCAAGTCAAGAAAGAGTTTCAGACTAAAGGAGAAAATTTTCCTGCTTATTTGTCAAGAGCTTGGGAGCTTCTCGATGATCTTGACCATTATACGATAAATCATATACCCCAGGAAGAGAACATGAAGGCAGATTCTCTCGCAAAGTACGCAAGCACTAGTGAAGCTTAATTATTGGCATTAGTCCCTGTGGAAGTCCTATCATCCCCAAGCATTGATAAGATGGATATTGACCGGATCATGACTATATCTTAAGGGCAAGAATCATGGATGACTCCGATAATGGAATATCTGCTCGACGGTTTTTGCCAGAAAGTTCAAAAGAACGACAAAAGTTGCTAAGAACCTTCAGATACATAATTCAAGATGGCCGATTGTACATGCAGGGATTCTCAATGCCATTACTCCGATGTGTGACAAAGGAAGAAGCTAAAACGATTCTAGCTGAAGTACACGGAGGAGAGTGTGGAGACCATTCAGGTGGTCAAACTTTAGCAAAGAAAATCCTCCGTTATGGGTATTTTTGGCCAGATATTAATCGTGATGCTGCAAGCTATTCCCGAAAATGTGACCGATGCCAGAGATTCGCAAGATCCCAAGAGCACCTTCCACTAAGATAACACAGATGGTCAGTCCGTGGCCATTTGCTATTTGGGGAATAAATCTCATCGGGCCTTTGCCAACCGCCAAATCCGGAATCAGATATGCTATTGTTGCTGTTGATTATTTTACTAAATGGGCTGAATCTGAACCATTAGCTACTATTACCTCTAAAAAGATGACAAACTTTGTAACTAAGAATATCATTTGCAGGTACGGTGTGCCTCAAAAGATAATCACAGACAATGGAACCCAATTCGAAAGTGAAGAGTTCCAAGATTCTTGCAAGCGATTCAAGATCCAGAAAAGCTTCTCAACAGTGGCTCATCCGTAGGCAAACGGGAAAGTGGAAGCAGTAAACAAAATTATCAAATCAACCATCAAAAAACAGTTGGAAAAGGTAAAAGGTGGTTGGGTCGATAAGCTTTACACTAGCACTATGGGCATATAGAACTACCCACAAAAGTGCGACTGGGCACACTCCATTTTCATTAGCATATGGATCGGAAGTAATGATTCCGGTGGAAATAGAAGTCCCTTCACATAGAAGAATTCATTTCAACCAAGCTAAAAACGAAGAGTTTCAACTTGAAGCACTTGACTTCCTTGATGAAAAAAGGGAAGAGGCTCGGCTCAGAATTGCAGCTCATCAGCAAAGAATTGCCAGGCATTTCAATTCCAAAGTTCGCCAATGCAGCTTTGAGATTGGGGATCTAGTCTTGAAAAGGGTCATGACAACAACAGGAGTGTTTTCGCCAAACTGGGAAGGGCCATATGTCATAGGCCAAAAACATCTTGATGGCATTTTCAAACTGACAACTGTCGAAGGAGATCCAATTCCAAGAGCTTGGAACAGCAATCATTTGCGTCTATATTTTAATTAAAAGCTTTGCTTAAGTCTGTAGAAAGAATTATGAATGTATGATTCTTGTATTGAAAGCCATTGTAAAGCCAGTGCAAGTGAATAATAAGAACTATAAAGTGGATGTAAGCCCAATTCTTGGCCGAAGCACTATAAATCTTGTGTTCTCTACTGCTTGTTTTATTTCGATATATAAAGTACTTCAATTGTATTGCTAAAATGTCGATTTAATATTGCAGGTTATTAAAACAAAGCTTGCCCATCATAAGACCAAGCGATCCCTAACATCACTCAACAAATGAATATCTAGCCACAAAATTTCAGATTCAAATCCTATATAAGAAGTGCTTCAAGCAAACAGTTAGTGGTTTCTCCAGAAGTAGACCCTTCCTAACTAATTGTGATCGTTTGTGCAAACAAACATTCGATTAATTAGCCTATGTCTATCCCTGTGAATTCATTTAACAATGAAGTACACTTCTTTAGATAGAATAAGCTACTTGCAAAAGAAAGGAATGTGCGCTTGGAAATGATAACTGGAAACCGCTGATATGAGAAAATGACGAAAAGACATGGGCGAGCAGGCAGCAAACAGCAAAAGACCTCCTCGGAGGCACAACCCCGCTTCAGAGGCACAACTCTTCGGAGGATAAAGACCTTTAACGGGACGTGCCAAAAAACGAGAGTTCTCTTTCTCGATAGAAAGTTGTGGACTGATTGGTGGCACAGGACACTCGTTAACTAGCTGAGAACGTCTGTGCAATCAAACAACCCAAGTAACTTGTGTCCGCCCCGTGAATCCATCCAACCGAGAGAAGGAAACTCCAAACTTCCAGGCAACAGCCCTACTAGGAGGCATGCATTCCATCGAGATTTGAAATAAAACTTCACAAGTGTTGGAATGTGAAAAGCCCCCTTCGGAGGCCCATTTCACCATAGTTGAAATGCTAAAAGACCTTTAATAGGACTGGCCAGAAAAAGAGAGTTCTCTTTCTCGACAGAAAGTTGTGGACTGATCGGTGGCACAGGACACTCGTTAACTAGCTGAGAACGTTTATGCAAACAAACAATCCAAGTAACTTGTGTCTGCCCCGTGAATCCATCCAACCGAGAGAAGGAAACTCCAAACTTCCAGGAAAAAGCCCTACTCAGAGGCGCACATTTCACCGTGATCTGAAATAAAACTTCACACGAGTCGAAATGTGGAAAGCCCTCTTCGGAGGCCCGCTTCCCAGCGGACAGGGAAACAATAAAAGCCTCTCCCCAGAGGCAGAAACAAAAAGCCCTCTCCCCAGAGGCACAAACAAGAAGCCCTCTCCCAAGAGGCACAAACAAAAAGCCCTCTTCCCAGAGGTACAATCAAACAAAAAGCCCTCTTCCCAGAGGCACAATCAAACAAAAGCCCTCTTCGGAGGCACAAGCAGGTCAAAGCCCTTTTTCGGAGGACCACTGCTCCACGAAGGAAAATTCGCTTGCCAAAATAAAAGTGACTTTCTCCAAAAGTGAAGTGTAAAACTTCGCGATTGAAAAAGAGGAAACTTTTCCAATACGAGTTGCATTCTACTAAATCACACTACAACAGTTTATGGGTTTCATAGCGTTTGAAAAACGCTATAACAGGCTACCATAGCGTTTCAGAGAACGCCGTGGAACCACAAGCTATGGTAGGCCAGCAGCATTACATAGCGGGAAGGAAAACGCTATGATAGCTAATAGCGTTTACAAAAGGGCGTAGCGTTTGCAACCTACCATAGCGTTTTTTCTCTGTTATTAAACTTAAACGCTATAGGGAATATAATCCTTTATTTAACTTCTATAGCGTTTTCGAGCAGATTTTATAGCGTTTCATCAAACCATGTTATAGCGTTGCAATGTTTTTCGATAGCATTTCTTGTCACGCTTGTATAGAGTTTTTATTTTCTACTATAGCGTTTTTGATTCTATTATAGCGTTTTTGATGCATAAATCTTACATCTCATATAGAGTTGCAATAGCGTTTGATGAATCAATAGCGTTTTTCAAACGCTATTCTATATAATATCAATTTTCAGCATTTGTTTCAATTTTCTTTTTATTATATTATATTATATATATATATATATATGCACACAGATAGATATATGTATACACATTACACACACACACACACACACAAACATATATATATATATATATATTAAAATGTGAATCCCAAAAATGACAAATCGAGAAGATGACAAAAACTATACGTAACAATGATAACGTTGTAGTGAATTCTAATTGGAAACACACAATCAAACCAGTGGAAAAATTTCAAAGAATTCTGCTAATATTTCAAATACTACAAGACATGGTCGCATGATAATAGTTCAAAATAGTCTAACAAATGAACATAAATACTACAAGACATGGTCACATGATAATAGCTCAAAATAGTCTAACAAATGGACACAAATACTAAGTTATGGAGACGATGATACGAAAATGGCTGCTACAGAAGATTCTTGCAAGGATCTAAACATTGCTCCAGGTTGCTTCAGTGTTAACCAAGTTCCTGCATTAAATGACTTAGAGCACTAATATGTATAGAATATTATATCTACCTTTAAGCTATTACTTTATACATGCACATGTTTCCATTAGAATTATGATATATACGCATTGCAAATCTATATAGATATGGTCCCCAATCAAATTACTAAAAGATAAAAAAGGTTAGTCAAACCACTTTGAGATTGTTAGATCCTACAAAAATAATGTAGCACCAAGGATTCAGTCCTAATAGGCAGAAAATTATAGAGAAAGCAAACATGCTGATGCCAGAATTCGAGGTTAAACCTGTAAAATTGATTCATATCACAATCTGTAAACTTTGCAAAAAAAAAATGAAACATCCATCTTAGAGTTCATGCCACTTTCCTATTGCAACATCTTATATACAATCATAGCAAACATACTTTGCAATAATCAAACGATACATGAATGAGTTGGTATCTATAAACCAAAAATTTTATGTCCTAGGCAGATTTATTAGTGAAAATGCTCTAATAGTTTACGAAATGGTCAGAACGTTTATAAGAAAAAGATCAAATAATCTATGTTTAAAGACAGATATGCGAAGGCCTACAAGGTAGAGACTTTGTTTGTCATACGTTGAAAAAGATGAACATATAATCTCTATAATATGTAAATGTATCTTCTCCCCCACTTTCTCAATATTAATCAATTGCTCTTTAAAAGGTTTTATACAATGTAATAAGGAGCTGACGCAAAGGGGCCCTCTGTCCCCCTGCTTCTTCTATTTTGCGAAAGAATATCCTTTTGTTATGTTTGACTTAGAGCATCTAAAAGGCAACATAAGTCCATATGCTAAATCATATGATTCATGCAGATGAATATTTGTTTTTGCCAAGGTAAGCATAGAAAATTAAAACGTCATAACCCAGATAATGAAGAGTCTTGGAAACAGCACTAGCTTATCCATGAATGAGCAAAGTCAAGTTACTTTCCAGCAAAGGAGCTAGAATGAAGCATGGCATATCTAGTGTTTTGGGGGTGGGTATTGCAAGTCTGTCTATAATGTATTTAGGCCTCCTCTTAGCAATACAAAACTAAAAAGCAGTGATTTGGCAAATCAATAGATATAATACAGCAAAAACTTAATGGATGGAGTAATACCTTCAGTAATTTCCTTTTGGATGAAAATATGCCAAATGCCAATAAATATAATGAAAAAAATAGAACGCGTCTGCTCAAATTTCTTATGGCAAGGTAAAAGTCGTCAAGTAAATTGGAAAATTGGATATAAAACAAAGGACGAGGAAGATCGGGGTTAAGAAGCCTTGCTAATACGCAAAATGCCTTGTCTCTCAAATTATAATGGAAGTATTTATAGCAGGACTCCCTCTGCTCTAAATGGATGTGTGACTATTATTGTTTAAACCAAAAAAAAGGCTCATAAGGGTAGATCACAATGTTTCTTTCACATGGAATCTATTGCTTAAATAGAAGATCCCATTAGTCATGGCCTAATAGACAAGTAAATTGCAGATGGTAGAGACACAAATTTATGGGTTTATCCGTGGGTAAATGGAAAATCTCTCATAAACGTACTAGGAGGGCAATACATTGGATGTTCAAATAGTGTAAAGAAAGATGCATCTGCTCGCATTTGTAACTCAGTACAGGGCCTCAACACATCAGACCTACATTCAGCATAAGCAAGCTAATGGGGTTAAAGAATTGGTATGTGGAAAAAGAGATGCCGAATAAGTTCATAACTTACCTCAAAAAGTCGATTGATATTATCTGCTGCCTTTGTAGACGTCTCGATAAAAAACATTCCACTCTTCTCAGCATACTAGAGAGCATCCTTTAATTGGCAAAACAGTATTATCACGATTGACTTCTCAGTGATATATAGTTAAAAAAAGTGCATAAACCATTTTAAAAATAATAATAAAAAATAAATAAGAGGCATTTTGGAAGCAAGTTTACTTGAGTAGATACATTACGGTTTTCATGTAAGTCTGCCTTATTTCCAACCAATGCCATGACAATATCAGGGCCGCCAAGCTTCTGAAGCTCCTGCCGGATGGCAAATAATTGCAAAATATGAAAATTATTCACTAGAAAATCGCTCACAAAATTGGCAGCTCTACGATTATGAAAAGCGAGCTCATTCGTCAGCAGATGTTCACGATTTTCAATCCACCAGTGAAAATATTCAGAAATTGGTATCAACAATTCAATATACAAAAAAGATCAAGTTATGTAAAATACCTTTGTTTACAAGGTATATTTTAGAGTCGGTATTCATTAAAAGAACGTATATTGGGGCAGGTTTTAAACTGTTGTAGTTTTAATACTGAAAATTTGACGTATTGGGTTTGACTTTTCAGACAGTTTAACTACGATGCACAATTATTATTTTGTATAACACAACTTTGCAAAAGTATGCACGACCGGACCTTAATAGTTGAGCCAGTAAAGCTAGAGATCATGAAAGATTTGATCCGTGTTGAGACCGAAGAGTATTATTGTTTTCGGAGTAAGTTATCAAGGGCAATGGCTATCAGGACTGTTAAAGTGCAAACAAATGACAGCATCAGTAAATACTATGTAGAAGTCAGTAGATAAGGTTGGGAGAGTGTATCTAAAGTTCATATATATCGTATAAGTTCTATATATGTTTTGAGATATAATATAAGTTCGTAACATTTATTTGTAGTTTCATTTTAGAAAAATAAATAGTTTGTCTATATGATGCCCGAAGGGTGGACAGTGCATCATGTCTACAACTCATTCAGATTCAGACCATGTAGTAAAAATACAAATACAATGAAAAGAAGCAAGATAAAGCGAAAAAAAAGAGTCTTCGTTTACTGAAATTATCGATCAATAGAGGCAGCTTGATAGGCTCAAGAATGCTAAGGGAAATGGAACATAAGTTGACAGCTAAGAGAAATCAAGATTTGAACCCTCATGGACGTTTAATTTTCTCAAAGTTTTAGATAAAATGGACTGACATGTTATTATAATAAAACTGAAATTAGTATTATTTTCTAAAACATTCTCATCCATAAACCTGTAAAAATTGAAACTGAAGACTTGAAATTATTATCATGGTACAGGTAAATTATTATCATGGTATTATTTATTCGTTTCTGTCTTTAATGAAAAACCAATAAACTGATTGTTCACCGAGTCAAATTATTGTCATGGTCCAGGTAAATTGAAATTAAAATGAATTCAAATCAAAGTTTAGATCTTGTTGCCGTCATAAGCACGGAAAGTGTGACATTTCCACTAGTAAAGCATAACAAAGTGAACTCATATTTTCAAGTCAGAGGATAACTACTAGCTAGTTGCAAATAGTAGATTACCTTGCAAGATAATATACAAATTACTGCTTATGCTACCATGGTAGTAGCATCCAGTATAAGACCAACCACAATCGTGAGCAATTATAAAACTCTGCTTATTATGTATCTAGTCATCGACATCACCTGCAAGCAGAATGAAGTGTTCGTTGATATAACATTAAGAAAATTTTGATTTTTCTGTTGATTTATTTAAAAAGTTAGTATCAGACTGTGCACCGAAGAACAAAGTCAGCAGCCAACTCATTTGGCATCGGAAGTGCATATTTCATATCTAAAAAAATGAAAATAAAAGGAACTACTTATAACAAAAAACATTTCAAGCGCTAAAGCTTATGTTCGTAATGTTCGAACTTATTTCGTGCGTAAACCATATATTTATAATTATCTTTCCAAATTTGAAAATTTTAACAGAACGCAATCCATTACAGATGCAAGATATATGTGCAAACTGTATTACTTTAGGTTGGACATAAGCCATCTGCGACCTGTTGATCAACACATTTATATATCATATAAGAAAATGGGAGCTTAGACTTACCACAATGGTTTATTGTGATAAGATCAAAATGTCCATTTTTGGTAATAGCATTTTAATCAGTTAATGGGATTCATTTTCTTAATTTCCCATTAAAGCATTCATATCATATTTAAAGTGCGCATTTCTGTATATAATTATCATGCGTCCAGTTTTATGCTTCCCCTCCAAAAACCTCAACCCTGATTTCTCAACTCACATTAACATTCTCATTCCACTTCCCTCTCTGCGAACAATACAGATAAACGAAAAAAAATACAAATCAACAAATCCGCCATGGATTTAGAACCAGAAGACTTCCAATTTATCCCCCTCCCGTCCATCTTCCTCACCTACATCACACTTATCCTCAACCGTAGCCACTTCATTCTCTTCTCGCAGTCAACCACTAGTTTGCTCATCTAAAGACTATAAAAGCTTGTTCCGAACACAAATATATAATAATACCTCTCACAGTAGTTCGAATCGGAGATGCGCGAATGGTGGTTGCTCACAGCGGTTCGAATCGGAGAAGCGCGTATGGTGGCTGCTCACAGCGGTTCGAATCCGAGTAGCGCGGATGGTGGCTGCTCACAGTGGTTCAAATCGGAGAAGCACGGATGGTGGCTCCACACAGCGGTTCGAATCGGAGAAGCGCGGATGGTGGCTGCTCACAGCGGTTCGAATCGAGAAGCGCGGATGGTGGCTGCTCACAGCGGTACGAATTGGAGAAGCGCGGATGGTGGATGCATTTTGGGGATGCACTGAGATTCAGATTAGGGTTATGTGGATGGTGGCATCGATCGATTGTTGATGACGGATGTGGCACCGAACGACTGTTTTCTGGATTTCGTGAAAGTTTTTTTCTGGAGGTGATAAGTAGAAGGAACACTGTTTTCTGAAGAATCTCACAACACACGCTTTTTGTCCCCCCCCCCCAAAATTTTAATTCCCGCATTTCCTTTATTGTACAGCGTTGAGTACAACATATTTGTGCACATAATATAGCGTCTGAAACCCTAGATTGAATAGAGGGTAAAGGGGATAGGCGGAAACGCTGTACATTGATGCTATCAAAAGCACCTATTCTTGTAGTGTCAGAAAAATATTTCCTTAAAACAGAAATATTATCCTATAAAGTACAGATGCAAACCTCCTTCAAGTGGAAAAGTTGTTCTCTAAAGAAAGAGCACAAGTCTTCTTGAAACAGAAGAGTTATTCTCCAGAATTCTGCTAATGTGAAAGAGATTGCAATAAACCATGGTATGGGGGCAATATAATATAGTCGCAAAAATAAAAACAATGCTAAAAAGCGTAATACCATAGGTTTACCGCAGCATCACATAGGGAAAATAAAGACACTTGTATAAAAAAATGTGGAATGAATGCATTCTCAAATACAGACAGAAGTTTGTACAAGTAAAAAAATTATTTTATTCCATACTGTATTTTTTTTTATACATATGCAGGTTTCGAAACAAAAGAAGACGGGGACCGGTACCCCACAGTCGCCGGTCAACATAAGTCTTTGAACAATACAAGCAAATAAGCGAAAAGCAAGACAAGAAGCATAAGTCCTAAACCGATCACTTCTTCTTCCTACCACCTTTCGAGCCTACGCCTGGCCGGATGATCAGTTTTTGAGGCCGTCTTGTGAGAGTAGGGGAAGAAAGAGGAAGAGGCGCAATTGGACATTCTTCTGTTTTTTCCTCGCTAGCAGAAGCTTCTTTCCTTTTCTTTGAGACTCCGCGTTTCCCCCTCTTCTTAGAAGAAGACTCACTACCCGGAGTGAAAAGAGTGGATAATTTTATGTCATCAGAAGCAATCTGTTACGGAGTTCTCTTCCCTTCTTCAGGTTCTTCGACCTTTTGTTCCTAAGAAGCAACAGGATTGTCCAAGTTACGAAGAGCTCCTATCTGCTCTTCTTGCGACCCCGTTTGGGAGATAGAAAGGGGAGTAATCTGAAGGGGCGGAGAGGAAACAACTGGAAGAGGGGAAAGCTGAGCAACAGTGGGCACTTTCACTACATGAGAAGAGAAGTTAAAGTCAGTATCTCTCATGAAAAGAGGAGAAAGCGGCGCGTCAAGATTTGAGTAATAATCAAAAAGTTCATCAAGCTCATGTGAAGAAAGCAAGTAGTCCACTTGAGCAAGATCAACATTGAGGTTACCTAGAGAATAGACTTTACTATATCAACTTCGAAGTCCTGCGCTTCAGCACTTTCTTGAGTCTCATCTCCGGTGTGGGCAGCGGCACTTTCAATAATGGCTTTAGTAGGAGGAGGAGAATGGGAACTGGAGCCAGCAATATCGATATCGATCGAAACTGAAGGTAGAACTGAGTCGGTTGAGATTATCTTTCCTAAATGTTCTCCTTCTGTCGTTTCGGCTCTTTCTTTGGCAAGCTGCTCCTTCCCCCTTACAAGAGCGGCACATGCATCATCATCTAGATAATGCGCCATTAAATCTACTTCGGCATATCCGGCTCCTCCAAACATATCAAGTATGGCCTCCCACACTTTGGCCAAAGTGATTTCATATGCCGACCCCAGAAACTTAAGGCTACCACGCCCCAGAACGCTATGGATGTAAAACTCGAATAGAGTGGAGCTGACTTCAGCTTTAGTTGCCATATGAGACTCTTCGGCTGCAGTTTTGCCGGCAACAGCTTCGTCACGCTCCTTCTCAACTTCGGAAAGTCGAGCTTTCAGCAATTCAATCTCCAAGTTCTGGGCGTTGGCTTTCTCTCGAAGTTGAGCGACGTCAGCCAGGTAGTTTTCTATAGTTTGCTGCTGCGCTTCAAATTTGCCTTCAGCGTCTCTCTGCGCCGCATGAGCGTTCCTTACTTGTTTTTGAAGCATTTCCTCTCTCTGAGAGTAGGAAGTGGAAGAGGTGGCGAGCCCTTCCTTAAGTTTTTCCACTTCTGCTTCATGCTTCACATTATAAGTGGCTATGCTCCTCATTTCCACGACATGCTGTTCAACAGTTTTCTGCCATTCAGATTTGTCGTTTTCCATTGTTAGCATGGCCTCAAGATTCGCGCGATTTACTCTCTGAAGCTCATCGACAAGCTTCTGCCAGCTAGACATTCTCTCGATATCAAGTTCACAGCATCAAGATTGTGCAGCATAGCCTGCTTGTCAATCGGGACCAAATCAAGGTCAAAGCGCACTCCCTTCAGGCACCAATGCGGAAACCGACTTTGAAGAGTAGCCGGGCCTTGTCCAACCTGATATGAGGGCCTGCCAATAATTGTTTGAATATCAGTGCGAGCAAGGGCAGGAGATTGAGAAGGTACAGGAGCAGCGGGCTTTTCAGGAAGTTCGGACGCTGGTTTTTCGCCATGTTTGGCCCTTTTACTAGCATCTTCAGGGATGTGGCTTTTCCCTTTATCATCACGGGATATCCGTTTATGAGAATCATCTTCCCTCTGGGAAGAGTCGTGTCGCTCATCTCGCCTTTCGTGGCGTTCTTCATAGGCGCGCCTTTCACGAGGTTTCCTCGCAGCTCTTTCTTCGTCAGTTTCCCAAGAGGCAGGAAGATACCTCCTGGGGTCATAAGCACCGCGCTTCCCATAACGCTGCAAATCGTCGTAATAAGAGCCACTTCTTCCCATTGGAGAATCTGAAAATGAAGGAAAGATAAACTCAAAAATCCTGAAAGCAAGAGAGTTGAATGCATATAAGTGCTGAAAAGTCCTAAGTGTGTGTAACGTGCAAACTACGTGCGTCGAATCACGAACCACTCCTGGGTTGAGAGGTGGCGACAGATTTAACAGCTAGGGTCAATTCTTGAGCTGATGGAGTTTGTTGCAGAATGGATGTCGCTTCGACTGCTGAAGAAGTAACTTTAGTAGTGATAGGATCATCTTTAAAAAGCTCCTGCGAAGTAATCATCAGGTCGCTCAACCCCTCAAAAGTATCATCACCGCTGTGCGTAGCGGGACTTGTTCTCTCAGCTCCTTCGCCACCAAATCTCCCGGATTGTTGACGAGGTTGCTTTTCTTCAATGACCGGGGGAAGTGCGTGTTTGACGGATGACCCCGCAACATCAATCGAAGTAGAACACTTTACAAAGGAAGCCTCAACAGCATGTTCTTTTGGTGCAAGTTCTCCAACGGGGACTGGGGCATCTGATGTTTTTACTGGAGAGTCGGGGACTTCATGAGGTTGGGTAGAACGAGAAGGGTGTAAAAGCCCATACTGGTGCAGAAATTCATCTTTCAGCAAAAACTTAATACTTCTTTCTTCAACCGGCATGGCACTTAATCAATCAAAAGTTGTTTTGTGACTGGGATTTCTAGAGGGAGGAGGAAGTGCTGTAAACGAAAAGAATGAAGTTAGCACTTAACAATTCGGATCTTGAAAAGATGAAACGGAAAGAACGGGGATGAGCAATCTTACTTCCTTTTCTCCAGATGACATAAATCCCTAGGGGACAGCGGACGAAGAAAAATTGATTCAGAAAACCGTGAGCACTTTCGGGAAGATCAGTGATAAGTTTACGATTTCTGGCACTTCTCACGAGTATAAAGGAGGGGCGGTCTTTATTCTTCGCAAATGAACATAAGTAACAAATTTCTTCGAAGCTCGGAAGACGGCTAAGTGTCCTCCTGAATAAAACAAACAATCCCAGCAGGATGGCGTAGCCATTGGGATGTAGTTGAAAGGGAGAGATGGTTAGCCGGAAAAGGAGTTGATGAAGAAATTCATTGAAAGGAGGAATGGCACCACAAAGGCACATCTGACGGTTGACGGCGACAAAACCAAGAGGTGGCCTGTCGGCAGTATCATTGGGCCAGGAAATCTAGCATCCGCTTCGGCAATCCCAAATTGAACACGCAGTTGATTGAATGTCCGTTGACTCAGGGTAGTTGGAGTTCTCTCCGGAGGGTCGACCAATGGGTCGGCTATCGGGAAGACTCCTTCGGATTGCTCGAGTATCTCTTCTTGAGAAGACATTCTACACAAGGAAATGGATAATCAAATATGAAGGTGCACGTTTCCTAAATGTGTAAAGTGTTGTGCAGAACTAATAAAATAACGAGAAAATATAACTGAAATTAAAATAATTAATAGTTGTCAGTTAAAAAGCTTCAGGACTTGTTGTTTTAAGTTCAAGTACAGTGTTGAAGCAAATAGATTGGCTTTGGTTGATTAATTCAGTATTGCTTTAATACTTCACTTGATTTTGTTAATTCACAGCATTTCATATAATTTCTTTAAGTTGATTATCTTTTATCGACTAATCTGTCATTTGATGTGGGCTGTCAATGGCAGTATATTCGTCCTATTCTCTGCAAATGTTGTATTTAACAGGTTAATAGCATTAAAGTTAAAATAATCTGTAAAAAAGTACGACGAGTTCAGCCAGTTCATTCCAGCTATTCATGTTGGAAATTCAGTCAAGTTCTATCAAAGCTTTGCAAATATCCAAAGCAAACTCTCTTAGGTCACGTTGTTCGAGTTAAAGAGTTCAAGGCATAAGACTTCGGGGCAAGGTAGTGTAAATTTGGTTAAGTATTAGGTCGTTCAGACAGTCTCACGACCTAAAAGCCTAAGTCGCAGGAAGTTAAGCCACAACAAGTGTCCAAGTGTTAACTCGTCGGCGACTTAAAAGTCATGATGCAAGTGTTAACTCGTCCGCGACTTAAGAGTCATGCATGCAAAGGTTAGCTCGTCCGCGACTTAGAAGTTGTGTTGCAAGTGTTAACTCATCCGCGACTTAAAGGTTGTGATGCAAAGGTTAGCTTGCTCAAGTCATGATGCGACCTAGAGGTAGGTCGTTAAAGAGGATAATTCGTCCGGAATAGTGGGTCATGCATCATAGGTCGCAAGGATCTTAGGTCGTCTAACTCATTAGGTCGCTCTAAGAGTGTATCAGGAATATGCCTAGCTTTCTTCCATCAAGAAATTCTAAGTCTTATCCCCAATCGCATACTGCCACGTATTCATCTCCCTCACCTCACCGGAGTATCACAGCAAGGCCTAAAACCTACTAACCCGATAACCATCTCCTTGTCTCCTCCAAACTCCCAAAACATTCTCAAAAACCCCAAATCGATTCTAAAAACTTCACATTCACAAAGATAACTCTATGAAACCCTAGGCCGATTCACTTTTTAAAGCAATCACCAGCGATTCAATAATGATCGGAAGACGAATCAGGACATAATCTTATAGCATGGCGAAAGTGATCGGAATTACCTTTGTCTGCTGTTGGAATCATCAATTATGGATGAAAAAGAGGAGATTTTGTGATTAACCTTTGAGCCTGAATGACAACAATGGCGGTAAAGAGATAAGTGATAAAGTGAGGGAAACGAAGCGACTTACAGTATATTAAGGAAACAAAGGAAGAAGGTGAATGGGTGCGCGAGTTAACAATCTTCTTGAGTCGCTTACGACCTAACAGAGTTATATCAAAACATACGACCTATAACCCAGGTACATGCTTCTAGGGGCAAGTGATAACTCCTCTTTTTCACGAATCAGCGATGTAACGAGCTAGATGTGGCAGCCACCTAGCGACCTAGAGTATGAACGAGTTAACTTAGACGCGACTCAATGACCTAGAGGAATGAAAGGGCTCAGCGACCTAAAGGAGCAGATGGTCCAGCGAGCTAGTGAATCAAAGAGTTAACAACGACCTAACTGCTGAAGCGAGTTAACGACCTAAGGGATACCGCGACTTATCGACTTACGGAAGACCACGACCTAACAACCCAAGCGACCTAACATGGATGCAAGACCAACAGCAAGCTGGCGACCTATAGCACTAAACGAGTTAAGCCACTCAGCGAGCTAATGAGTTTAACTATCTGAAGAATGTACGACCTAGAGACTTAAGAACCCAACGACTTAGCGACTTAAGTATCTAACGACCTAGCGACTTAAGTATCCAATGACCTAGTGAGCCAAAAAAGGAAGAGATCTAGCGAGCTCCAGAACAAAGCCGCATGTTTACTCTCTCATTAGGTCGCTTGCGATCTAAGCAAGCCGATATAACATTTATGCTTTGTGCTAAGTCGCTGACAGCTAGCACCTGGAGCATCATTAGGTCATGGACGACTTAAGCTACTTCAGGACCGATCTCCCATAGGTCGCTACTACCACTAACTCACTCAGATGACCCAGTACGACCTTATTAAGTCGTAAACCGCATCCCCTAGGTCGCTGGCGACCTACGAACTATCCAAGGTCGCTCACGACCTACGACCTAAAGCCGAACTCTCCTATAAACACGGCGCTAGCCCCAACATTCAGGGGATCTTTGGCTCATTCCTGGAACACTGACACTCTGCTGAATTCTCGACTCGCTCGACACTTCAAACATGAAAGTCATCTCGACTAATTTCAAGAGGAAATCCGACACAATCAACATGGATTCAAAGAATTCTTCTACATCGAAGTCCTAGTTGTTTGTTTCATCAGTATTGTAATTGAGGATTGTTGTAAAGTTGTAATTGATTCGGTAATAAAGAGGATTAAAGTGGACGTAGGCTTAATCTCAAGCCGAACCACTATAAAATTGTTGTCTTTTACTGCTTTCTCTGGACTTTCTTACTTGTTTCTAATTTCCGTGTCCATGGGTGGTGCTTTCACTTAACCTCTACATCCACCGGAGTGTTAGCGTTCAATTTTTGGCGTTAACATCTTGATCCTTATAACTCAATAAATTTGTCAAATATGAATAACCTTAACAATACTTACACATATTATCTTACTTAAAATAACGTATATTAAACGTTGAATTTCATTTATTTACAATCAAGTAAATTTATCATTAAATAAATAAATCTTTTAAATCTTTACGTTATCAATAGTCATATGGAATTTACGTTATCTCCAATTTTTAAATTACTATCAGTTAAAATCTTACATTAGTTCCCTAAATTTATGCACTACATCCGTTACTACATTTATCGAAATCCAATCTCGCAGTCACTTCCAATCCGTTAATATGTATTACATTGACCTTTAAATTATTAGCTTATACCAACACTATCATCCTTAATTGAATTTTTTTTTACCAATTTGAATTGATTACTATTTATTATTATTGCTTAATGATTAATTTAATTTTGCATTGGTTTTGATTATATTAATTACCCATATTAATTAAGGTTTGAAAAAAATTAGTACTTTCCCATTTTTACCAAATATTTCCCTTCAAATAAATTCATGTTTCTATTAATACTTTCATTTACACTTTATTATTATTTTAATATACCCATTCTAACAACTCTTAACCCTAATCTTTACATTCCAAACACTTGTAATATTTAATTTCATTTATTACAATTTAATGTTGGCATTTGTTCCTTTTAATTAATTCAATAATTACAGCCGCTTATTTACAATTTCTTAAATTTTATACAGTTGCGATTCACTATTCATCAGTTACTTTTATATACTCCTTTCCTATAATAAACGAAATATAACAAATTTCACTATTCATTATTATATTAATGAATTCCATTTTAGGTAATATTTTTATTTAAAATTCACAAATTCAACATTTCTATTAGTTTCTCATATTAAACTTATACCCAAGTATGCCAAATTTACATTATTTCAATTTATTGCCATATAAATTTTAAATTGTTAACCTTAAATTAATTGCTTCATCTAATTTTCTATATTCACTCCCATATAAATTTTAAGACTTTTATTACTTTCTAAATTAAATTAGAAATCCTGATTAGTTAACTCATTTTAACATCATCGAATTTTACGGGTCGTTACACTCACCCCCACTCAAAACTTTTCGTCCCCGAAAAGGAAAAAGAAGGGTGAAGGAAGATTTTAATAAACAATACATCTTATTCAAAATATTAACTTTATAAACAATAAATTACCAAATTTATTCTTTTGAATAAAATATACCCATTATATAATCATTAAATCTTTTTATACTTAAATAAATAAAGTTTGGAAAAACATTTTCAAAATAATTTCTAAATACAAAAATTTACGAAAAATTTCGGCAGTCTCCTTTGTATGGGGAGGCTCGGGAGAAAAATAAAATATAAATATAACAATATACAACAAACATTTTACAATATAATATAAATCCCAACACGGGGAAAATATAAAATAGCGCTATAAACCGTAATCCGAAACGTACCTATTTGTTGGGCAATTTACGCTTAATTTATGGAACCAAAAGCAGTAGCAATTGCTTCCATAATCTGCATTTTACTTATGTATCCAAAGGGTTAACAATTTATATAAAGTGAAATATTTATGTGGTTCCAATCACTAACAACAAATCAATACAACAACCGTCCATTTCAACAACAGCCTACACAACAAATACAAAGTAACCATTCAAACAAACAACAAATAGTTGTTCGGGTTCAAAACTTTTAAATTATACGGAATGAAGAATAAACTACAAGCGTATCATTTACTCAACTGTCTTAGATAAATCTAAATAGGTTATTCACACATCCATACAAATCTAAAGTATCCTTACCCCAACAACCATAAACCAAACAACACAATTCAAATCAAATTTACTTCATTATTAATTTTATTTCATACATTAGTTGTTTAAGTTCCTTTCTTTCATTCATTTCAGTGATTTGTTTTTCATTTATATAATGGTTTATCTTTTTATTTTCATTTATTTCTTTCAATTTTATTTAGAAATAACTTCAACTCTTTTACTTAAGTTTACAGTTTCTCTTTATTATATTACATTCATTTATAATTGCATGACCTCATCTATTTACACTTTAATTACTTAAGTTTATAATCATCTATTTGTCATACTTACCTTTAATTACATTTACTTAGTCAAATTTTAATTATAACTTAAGTTTATAACATTAAATTCTCATTTAATAGAGATTTCATTGAATATTTTCATATTTTTCAAATTTCTACTTGTATAATATTCTATTACAATCTCTTATTAAACATTTCAACTTTTAATATTTGGTAAGTTATATATATGTTATTTAAGGGTGTAATTCGAAAGTTATACAAGTTTTCCCATTTCTTTTAATCAATTCATTGTCCAATAAATTTTTACCTTTTCCTTATAAGTTACAATTTCAACTTCCCTTTTTATTTCTTTTATAACTTAGCCTTAAATCGCTTACCTAAATTAGAAGTTTCAATTATTAATTACTTACCTATCTTTTCACTGCAATAATTGAAACAATTAATTAATGGAAATTTAAGAATTTGGTACCGGGTTAAATTTTTAATTTATTTTAAAATAATAGATAAATATATTCTCACAACTTATATACCTCTAATTATATTTAAAACAATTCAAAATTTATATATATATTTTCAAATTGAATCTGCAGTAAAACTGCTACAGTGGCCTTCCCCCTTCGAAACTCGAAAATGAAAGTCGATGATGCAGCCGCCATCACCGAAATTATTTTCCAACGACAGAGGAAAGTACAAAACTTATTTTCTCCAAAATCTTCTTTAAAATAATTCTTCCGAATTATATTGAAATATTTATATCAGAAAATACTTACAAACAATATTATTATATTCCAAAATTTATTCGGAAAAATTTCAAAACCCAGGATCTTAAGTTCTAAATTTCCAAATTTCATTTATTTTATTTTTCAATCTTATTTCTATTATTATTTATACACTTTATTACCTAACAACCAATCTATTGCAACCAAATATAGATATCCTTTGAAAAAATTTATTTTGTATATAGAAAATATAATGCGAAAAATTATTTCATTCACCTATATAAATCAAATATTATGTCGGTCTGTCCTATTAAGTGTTTAGAAATCCCTATTGATGTCCTAGCGTCCCATGCACCAACCAGAATTTATAAATACAAACGGAACAGATTAACACAATATAAAAACCTTTTTATAACACTAACAAATATGCTCTGTCATATATACACTCAGCGACCCCCATAGGGTATTACTACCCTATTAATAAAGAGTCAAACCCCACAAAGCTAAGGTTTATCCTTAAACCTGGCTCTGATACCAGATGTAACATCCCGCCTTTTCGTACGCTTCAAATCGACACACGTGCCAATTCAAAGCATACGGAAGGGTGGATTGTTATGGTGTAAATAAGAAAAACAGAGAAGAAATAAAATAAAACAGAATCTCACAGCGGAAGGATAAAATATAATAATAAATATACAGTTCATAAAACTGTTTACAAAATAATTGATTCTTTTTTTTATATAATAAATATTAGAGTTCACATACCAATAAATATCAATGCAGCGGAATTAAATAGTGTAGTTGAATAATAGTAGATGATAGTAATACAAATCTTCGTCTTCGTCCTCCAGAGCTAAACTTCAAATCCTGTAATGCCCGGACTGACCCGAGCGAATTGAAAAGACAAAACACTCGATTCAGAACTAAAAGATCTTATGTAAGTTAAATAACAGATGTAAATATGAGTGCAATAACTCAAGAGATGCTCGGGATTTACATCTCCTAAGGATCCGTTAAACTATTTACTATATAGTATATTTCGCTATTATAATAGTGCCTAATTGTAAAATAAACTTACTTTTAAATAGAGTTAAGGCTTTACATTTTCCACCTTAACACATTTATATATTCCCATAGTCTATACAGCATCGTAATCTCCCCCTGTACTAGGCGTCGTCAGAGGGCACTCCATAGGTATGGTACAAAACCAAAATCGTATAAGGCGCGCTAGGGTAGGTGACACGGCACAACTAGGCAATGCCAGGGTAGATATACCAATTATGCTTCCGGGTCGGTGGTAACGCGTAGCCGCAGCTACCGCCCACCGCGAGCCACACCCCCAAATAAAAATCAAAAGTGGCCACCGAATCAATCCAAGAGTCAAAGTATAATATCGAAGGGATGTGTCCGATCAAAGGTGCTACCTTATTAACCCATCGATCGCTCATGTTTTAGCCACCTTATGCCAACTCACGGGAGTTGGGTCCACGTATTTGCCTTAAAGGAAACGCCGCCACCATCCTACTTCATTCTGGAATCTCCACCGCTTACACGGTTGTTAAAGTGGTTTTCGGGGTTGGCAGAGAGTATGACAACTTCCGACCCCGGTCTCTTCAACAACCAAGCGTTATTATAACACCGCCGGTCTTTAAAATAGTTTATACTTTAAAACTAGGAATAATTATCCATTTCAAAACCCATAAATACGATATCATTTCCTTTTAAAACCCAAATAAATGTGATATCATTTTTTTTCAAATATATTTCTTTTCCAAAATCATGCCACTTTAAAATTTATAATACCTCGAAACCAAATATTTGAATTTTAACGTTCAACATAATACTTCGAAATCCATAGTTTAAAACCATAACTTTCAAAACTTAAATGGCTTGTATATTCAACAGCATATAAAGTAAAACAGTTAAATTAAAATTTCTTTAAAAGTAAATAATTTCCACGCCTTCACAATTTTTATTCACTTAAAATACAGTCTAATCCCATAACCTTTATATCCTCTTTTAGTTTAAATAAAACACTTCGATTTTCAATATTTCAACTTTGAGTATTTAATGAATTTCAAAACTAAGGTTGGGGTTTCAAATCAACAATTCATTTTCCTATTATTTAGTTTGATAGGTTTATAGGATAAATCCATAACCATTTAAAATAAAACTAAATTTATTAACACTAAATATTTCCTTCCATTTATTTATACTAGAATTATTCATTAAATCCAGTCATAAATATCATACCTCTTTTAGTATTTCAAGTTAATAAATTTTACATCAACTTATGAAGTTAAATTCTTAATTAAACTCAATCCCAAATAAATTCTCCAATTTAACTCCCAATCTTAATTGATTTAAATCATTTAAAATTCTATATATTTTCAATATCTTAACATGTACTTAACCATATAAAATAATCAAACTCCATTTATTCAACTTATTTATTTTATTTAACAAATCCATACATAGCTTAAATTCAATACTTCAATTATAGATGTATATATAAAACAAAATTTTATAAAATATCCAAATTTATATTTATTAACCGTATCCTATCCAAATCATAGAAAAATCATTTCAAAAATAATTATATATATATATATATATATATACATACCGCGGTGCCTGTATAAAATTTTCTATCCTATGGTCAGGTGATACGGATATTTATCATTTCAATCCGCAATTTAAAACTAAAAATTACGGTTATATATCATTTCAAACCGCAATCCCGAATGAAATGAAAATGCATAATAACTTGCAGTTTATAAAATGTAGAACACATCATCCATTCACCCAATATCAATCATCAACCAATTAATTGCAATCATCATCACTTTAACCAATCATCGATATATAACATATAAAATATAACAGGTAATAAATAGCAGTTATTAGCTAACTGTTTATATTAAAAATAAATTTATTAACTGTTTAACTATCAGTTTATATGCAAATAAATATATTCTAACTGTCAAATTATATGCAATAATAAAATTAATTAACATTTAAATTAAATAAATGCGATTTAACTGAGAAGATGAATAAAACATGCCAAACAGTCATAAATAAATTTCTACTCATATCTTAAGTCAATTTAATAAACATAAGAAATTTTAGAAGTTATGAGTGGGTTAAAACACTCACCTTTTGAATTTAAATCGAATTTAAATCCGATTTAAACCCAAAAATTCATCGTTCTCAGAATCTGTCCAAACTAGTGTCAAAATCTTTGGAATTTTATTACGATCCAAAAAAAAAATATTCGTGCGAAACGGAGTTCGTACGCGAGAGTTGTCGATGTTAGAAGAGTTGACATTTAAATTAGAATAAAAGAAACAAGAAAAAAACGAACCACACAAATGATGCCACGTCACCATTACCTGAACATCTCCCTCACGCGTTTTGACCGATCTTCCAGGGAAAAACACGAAACCGAACACAATTTTATAGCCGTTGACCCTCCTTTGACCGCTCGAATACGCCACCTACGGCCATCGCCCTCCAGGCCGACCACCACCATGCTCCTCGCCTAGCCGAGGCGCACGCAACCCCCCAGGTCCGGCCCTCCCTTGTCACGGCCGACCGCCACTTTGCACCCTATAGACGAAACCCTAATCCAATTGTTTAGTAGGATCCCACCGTTGATTTCCCAAATGAACACTTCCGATGCACTCCACCCGTCCCCCTCCACGCGACTGTACCTCTGATTCGGCGATCCGACGAAGATCATCAAACAACAATGAATAGCTGGAACTTTTTCAATTTTTCTCTAAGTAAACGGTGCGTCGAATGGAAAAACGAACAACACCAGAAGATTTTGTTCATTGAGGGCTTCAACATATAATTTTTTTGGAATTTTCTGGGGATTTTTAATTTTTGACTTTTGGTTTGGATTGAAACTGGATCTAGGGCTTGCAGCCATTGGATAGGAGGGGTTGAGGGAAATGAACGCGCAAAGAAATGAAGATAGATGGAGGCTAGGGTTTTATAATTGGGTTTATATAGGTAGGTTAGGGATTTGAATAGATGGATCGAATAAACAAACGTGCTACCGCTAACGTGGCCCAAAAAGCCCGTTCTGACCCCGGAACGAAATTGGGTAAACCCATATATCGAAATAGGTATTTTAAAATATTGTGAGCGCGATGGAAAAAGTTCCACGTCCAAATTCCATCGTATGAAGAAGTTATGTTGAAATCAATATTTTCAAATAGATTACAAATTGATTTCAATTAAATCGATTTCAAGGCTTTTTGCGTTCCTCCGATCAAACGACAAGTCCGATCGCTACAAAACTTAAAACCCTACAATAATGCACCGATACAGATCCGATGAAACTTGTTTCGTCGAAATCCGAGTCAGTGGTCAAAATGGCTATTTTTAAATTAATTAAATAAATTGATTAAATCCAATTTTATAATTTAAATTCTAAATTTGACAATTTATCATATTTACAATTTCTTAAATCAAAATTCCAACAAGTTTAGATGTCAAATTAGAGAAGGTAAATTTATAAATTTCAATATGAATCCTTAATTTCATTAAATTTCCAAATTATAAATAATATCCTAATATTTCGTTTAGTTAAATAAATTAATTAGTATTCCATTCATTCCTGTCAAACAGTTGAATTCCAAATTATCACATTTTAAATCCAAATAAATAAATAAAGCTTGATTCCCGTTTGAATATTTAACTCATTTAATTGCAGTTAACCCTTCTTATTAAATTTTAAAATTCCAAGAATTTACTAAAGCTTTATTCCCGATCCTTATAACTCAATAAATTTGTCAAATATGAATAACCATAACAATACTTACACATATTATCTTACTTACAATAACGTAATGTTAAACGTTGAATTTCATTTATTTACAATAATTAAATTTATCATTAAATAAATAAATCTTTTAAATCTTTACGTTAACCAATAGTCATATAGAATTTACGTTATCTCCAATTTTTAAATTACTATCAGTTAAAATCTTACATTAGTTCCCTAAATTTATGCACTACATCCGTTACTACATTTATCGAAATCCAATCTCGCAATCACTTCCAATCCGTTAATTTGTATTGCATTGACCTTTAAACTTATTAGCTTATACCAACACTATCATCCTTAATTGAAATTTTTTTTACCGATTTTGAATTGATTACTATTTATTATTGTTGCTTAATGATTAATTCAATATTTGCATTGGTTTTGAATATATTAATTACCCATATTAATTAAGGTTTCAAAACAATTAATACTTTCCCATTTTTACCAATTATTTCCCTTCAAATAAATTCATGTTTCTATTAATACTTACATTTACACTTTTTCATTATTTTAATATACTCATTCTAACAACTCTTAACCCTTATCTTTACGTTTCACACACTTGTAATATTTAATTTCGTTTATTACAATTTAATGTTGGCATTTGTTCCTACTAATTAATTCAATAATTACAACCGCTTATTTACAATTTCTTAAATTTTATACAGTTGCTATTCACTATTCATCAGTTACTTTTATATACTCCTTTCCTATAATAAGCCAAACATAACAAATTTCACTATTCATTATTATATTAATGAATTCCATTTTAGTTAATATTTCTATTAAAAATTCACAAATTCAACATTTCTATTAGTTTCTCATATTAAACTTATACCCAAGTATGCCAAATTTACATTATTTCAATTTATTGCCATATAAATATTAAATTGTTAACCTTAAATTAATTGCTTCATCTAATTTTCTATATTCACTCCCATATAAATTTTAAGACTTTTACTACTTTCTAAATTAAATTAGAAATCCTGATTAATTAACTCATTTTAACATCATCGAATTTTACGGGTCGTTACATTCCATATATTTCAAAACTTTAAGTATTCAACGTTTCATCTAAATTTTCATTCAATTTAGTTTTCTAAATAATAAATTCAAATTTAGTTCAACCTAAATTTTCATTTTAATTCAATTTAGTTGCTAAATAACAAATTCAACTACGTTGATTTCAAATACAGATCTGAATCTCAACATAAACCATTTAAATTCCAATATAGTTCAAAGCTTTAATATTTAAATGTTCTATATAACAGTTTCATATAGATCTCGAATTAACCTCATTATTATTTAGTCTTGAAATACTCCCTTATTAGATTCAATATCATTTAAGTAACCTTAAATTACATTTTACTCAATATTTTCTTTAATTTATTTAAATGTGAAATATTCATTAAATCACTTAAATCAAAAATCCAGTTATAAAATCATACCCTTTAAATTTCCCATTAAAAAATTTCAAATCGATTTAATTAAATAAATTCTTATTTAAATACCATTTTTATAAACCCAAATTTATCTCCCAATCTTAATTATTCAATTTATTACAAGAGAATCTATTTGAAATATTGATTTACATAAATACTTAACCATATTATATGTATTAAATCAATCTAATTTAAATCAAACTACTAAATCTATATATGCAATTTTTATTTATATAATATCTTAAGAGTCAAATTTATTAAACCATATATTTCTTTCCAAAATTATAGAAATTATTTTGAAAATATTTATATGGACCAACGGTGTCTGTATATATTTCCTATCATATAGTCAAGTGCTACGGATATTTATCATTTCAATGCATATACTAAATATATATACGGGTGGATATCATTTAAACCCGTAATTCCAAATTCAATTAAATGAAAATTGCTTGGGATTATCATTTCAACCCATAACGATTTTCTCCTATTCTAAAATCTGTTCAGGTATGTATCATTTCAACCCATAGTGATTTCTAAACTACAGGGAACTTGCAGAGTGATAATAGAAAATACAATAAAATAACATGCATATATCATCAATGACAGTATAATATAAACAACAGGATATGGTGTCATATCCCGCAAGTGAACAGTTACAGATAATAGCATATGTAACAAATTTAAATAACTACAACAGCTTATTTCAATTGTCGTTTCAATTGAAATCAAATTTAATAAATAAAAAAAGTTAATCATGAGTGGTTGCTCATCTTTCGAGGCTAAACAGATTTGACAAGGAAACGAGCTACGAATTTCAAGCGACGCTAGACGATTACGATTTGATGGAAAAAATGGGCACGACGGACAAAGCTAATAACAGGAATCGATGGAATCAAATTAGAACCGGAACGACGAATAAAATGGTCATGAGTGGACCTATATATATATATATTAAAATCATATTCTAAATTCAAACACATTTTAAACTTAAATATATATGTATTTCAAAACATAAATAAATAACGTAAGAAGTTAATATATAATCACCATAGTATATTAAAATGTACGTATAAAATTTATATAAGCTAGATATAATTATAATTTCACAAGTCCTCTGACACAACTATATATAATAACCTATATATCTTAAAAATTTCCACTGTAACAAAACAAAACTTTACGCGTAAACGAATGTTCTTGTGTAACGACCCAGAATTTTTAGAAATTAAAATTTGAATATTTAATTAATTTTTAAATATTAATAAGTGAATTTATAAGTCGAATAAATTTTTATTTCGATTTATTGGATTTAATTGAATAATTAATCGATAATTTAATATGTTAAATTATGGAAAATAATTGAAAATTGAGTTAAATATGATTGAAAATGATTTGTAAAATTTTATTTTATCATATGGGAGTTAGAATGATATTTTAGAACTTTTAAAATCGAATTAAAAGTTAATTTGTGAAAATTGAATATTTTAATATTTAATAATCGACTGTAAAATAGCCAATTTTTGAACAGTCTCAGAATTGAACGAAACCAGTTCCATTGGATCCGTAATAGTTAGTTATTACCGGATTTCAATTTTCGTGTCAATCGGAGTTATCGTTTGATCGTGGCAGCTCGAAACGCATCGATTTATTTTTAATTTAAATTTGACGAGTTAAAATAGCCATTTTTCAAAAAGTCTCGGATTTCGACGAAACCAGTTTCATCGGATCCGTAATGTGATATTATTGTAAGGTTTCGAATTTCAAGTCAATTGGATTTACCGTTTGTCCTGTACAAATTAAAACGCCCAGAAAATCGCTTAAATCGGTTTAATTCAAATTGAGCGTTTACAGCCATAACTCGCACATACTTCCGAATTAGCTTCCGAAACCTGTTCCATTGTGTCCGGAACGTGGGATAAACCCTAGGTACGTCAGTTTCGGCGCGTAAATCGGAGTTTGGAATTTCCGGGATGAATAGTGTCGTTCGTTCTCTTATAAATAGACCACCCCTTCATAAATTTGATAAAAAAATAACACTAAACCCTAATCAAACTGCATAGCCGGCCCTAGAATTCGATGGCCAGAATTGTCTCTCACTTTCCCCTCAATCTCTCTCAATCTACAACGAATTAGCCTTAGGTTTCAACATGAAACTTGTAGAGCTCGACGAGAGCTTTAATTTCATACGGAGATGATCGGAAACGGAGTCGTGTGGAGGAAGCTACAGAGGGCCGACAGGGGGGAGCTGCGCACGCAACTCGAGATGAATGGTGGGGTCGAGCTTGCTGGGGTTAAGGCCGAACATGGCTCTTGCGTAGGGGGTCGAGATGGTGGTACTTGATCGAGCTAGAACGCGACGAGGAAGAAGAATTATTCAACCCTAGTTTTCATTGATGGGTTCATTGATACGGCCTAAAACCTGTAGATAATGCGTGAAGGAGAGGGAGAGAACGTGCGGCCTGATGGAGAGGAGCTTGGATCCAGTGGTTGTGATGAAGCTAGGTAGAAAATTAGTTTATTTAAGTTGTAATTTAGTTATAAAAATCATGTACGATCTTTAAAAATTCATAACTTTTTCATACGAGGTCGAAAACGCGCGAAACCAGTTGCGTTGGAATCGTATGGACGAGCACTACGCGATGGAGTTTGTTTGGGGTCGTTTGGAGTTAGTGAGAATTTTGGGTAAAATTAAACGCGCGTTTAATTTTATTCGAAATAAAAGCTGAAACGGAAATTAAAATCAAGGTGAGAATTTCTCACTCAATCGAATTAGTTTCGATTTTATTTTAAATAGTTAGATTTAAAATATTCGAATGCATGTTTGAATGATGATTGATATCTATTGATTGTTAAAATAGACATTATACGCCGTTAGTAAGCGGATGTTATTTAATAAAAACATATACCGCGAATATTTCATAAACAGTGAAATTGGTATTATATATAATATCAATATATATATATATTGGCATATGTATATATTGCAGTTGATTGATTTCCCGTATTTTTTAGCGGATGAGACCCTATTGCGCCGTTATTAAGCGGATAATATTTAATAAGAACATATACCGCGATAATTTCGTACTGGAGCGAAACTGGTATTGTGCTAATGTTTTTGGATGCAGGAAACAGGTTGGAGGGATCCAACTGGATTCCTCAACAGTATTTATTTGATTATGGATATTTTGATATTCATTGATTTTCATATCGATATATGATATCGTTGTTGTCGTGATTGACTATTTGGTATGTAGCATCATTGGCCCAGATTTTGGGATTTTAAAATGATTATAAAGTGATTTTTGAAAATATAAAATAATTTTGGAATTGATCCATTTTAAATAAATAAACGTTATAATTTTTAATGTTATAAAAATTATGATTTTTAAGAAATATAGTTAAAAACTGATTTTTGAGAATATGATGCTATTGAGTTTATAAAATAGTTAAATCGAGATATTTTAGAATTATTGTGAAAAGTTTAAATATAGAATTCATGAAATTTAATTATTTTATAAATCAAAAGGATGAAATTATAAAGGATATTAAAGACGTTTTAAAAGAATAATATAAATTGATTTATATTAAGAGATTTATTAATGGATATTTATAAATTGAAATATGGACGTTATAAAACGAGTTTTTATAAGTGTTTGAATGAAGTGGAAATGAATTTCATAAATGAATGAAATTTATGGAATTATAAACTGTGAAGTTATAAAAGAAATTTATAAATAGTAAGATTTATAAATTTGGTGAAATTATTTGAAGAATAGATTTGGTTAAATAGATAAATCTTATAAGTTATAAGATTTATGATTTGGAAAGTCTTTAAAAGAACGAATTTGTAAAATAATCGTTTTATAAGTATTTAACTTATAATATGAAATTTTAGTTTATAATTAAGTTACAAACTGGAATAGGTTAATAAAGGAATTTATAAAAAGGAAGTTTTTATAAATAAATAGAAATGGAATTTATAAACGATGTTTTATAAATTCGCAAATGACTTATTTTGATAAGTAAATTGTTGAAACCTATTAATGGAGTTATATTCACATTTTTGAATAGTGAATAATCCTTTGAATTAAAAATGAATAAAACGATGAGATTTCTTAATGAAGTTTATTCACATTTTTGAATAGTGAATAACACGTTAAAGAAAATGGTTTGAATGTGAATGTTTTAAACAGAACTAAAACGATCTAACGATGTTTTAAAAAGGTGTTGAGATTCGAAACCATAGATTTCAACATTCATTGTTGAAATAGACGTTTTCGAGAAATAAAAGGAAATAGTGGACTATAACACTGTTGTTATAGTAAATGATTTCCGAAAGGAAATGTTTTGAATAGTATTGGGATTTATATATCTATTTTAAATTCAAATCCCTATACGAGTGATTTTGGGTTGTCGTAATGATGTTTTACGCAACATTCGTTTTGGCCCAAATAAATATGTTAAGAGAATGATTTCCTTAATAGAATGAAATATATACTTAATCTCGATTTAAGTATATTGAATATTTTCCAAGTGTTGAAAATAAATGGATTGAAAATTACTTATGAATAAATAAGTATGGAAATGTTTTCCAATATAAAGTGAATATTTAGAATTTATCTTTTGGGAGATAAATTGAAATGATAAATTGAAATCGTATATGCATGAATATTTTGGAATATAAATTCACTAAGGAATTTATAAATGAAAGGTGGAATTTGTTTAAAAATAAATATTGATTTATTTTTGAAATATTGAAATTATATATCTAGTGAAGATATTTTGGAAAATAAATAATTTGGAAAATTATTTGGAAACTGGTGATGTGTGCATATCCAGTGATAGTTCAATAACCGACTATCAATATTTCCCTTGGAATGGGTAATTGATGTGATTTGTTTGAATGTGAATGCTACACTTATTTTTGAATAAGCGCTCACTATTCGGGTTAACCGGGAAAGGACCATGGGGTCGTATAACCCATTCCGAATATGTGATACGTCGTTGTGAATTGCATTGAAGATCGGTGTTGAAGACCGAGTATTTGCGAAAGCGATAGGATGACCTATCGATTGTCTCTGCACTGGGTAGCTCCTGGTATTGAGATCTCCTAAGTGATGGGAAATTCGATCGGGATTGTGAATACCCGTATTGCAAGGGCTTCGTAAGAAGTGCCTTCGGTTTTGTTCGAGCCCGGAACAGACTTGTATGGATTGTATGTCTGACATTACAAGTTGAGATATAAAGCAGATTTCTTTCAAATATATTTCTGTTGGTGGCGGAGAATTTATTCTTTTAGCTTAACACCCTTCTCTGAGACGTACGTGCTCAGAGGTTATATAGTTGAATGTTATCAGCAATATATTCCCAATTTGGTAATGTGACATGCTGAGTGATGCTGAAATGATCATTGTGTTGATTATTTGTGATAGGATCGTTTATTTGATCGTCTATCCTTGTGATCATTGTGTTGATCATTTGTTGACCCAAAGCATGGCTTTTGTATAAAGTATGTTTTTGTGGACGTGACTTCGTCGAGCCTCACACCCCGTGAATGGTCAAAACAGGAAAGAAGCAGCAAGGTTATGAGGGGTAGCACCCATTAGGATGTGTCCATTTCCTTCTGGAAAAGGGTGGTATCATGGTATGGAGCCTAGATACTTACTCATGTTGAAAACACTTTGTTATGATTGTGTGAATTGATTACGAGCGCTCGGTGATAAAGGTCCCAAAGGACCGGGGGATGGCATATTCGGTCAGTTGTTACTCAGTTAGGGGTAACCCGGCCTTGTGTTGGTAGAGATCCGGTTTGGTTCTCGGGGATGTCCATCCAGAGGCATTCTCATGTGGCAATGGGAAGTTCCTTGGCCTGATCATTCGTTGGAAATCCAAAGAAACAATACGAGACTTGTACGGTATTAGTTGTATAACCTGCTATGGAATGTGGCGGTAACCTGCTATTGAACATAGTTAGCTATAGTAGGCATACGATAATGGTCGTATGTTGGCTAAGATTTATATTCTACTTTCGAAATGAATTTTTTCCTACACTATACACTAGTAATAATATCTAATGTTATTTTTAAATGCGTATCAAGCATCTTTGACTATCATAAGGAGAAATCTCCTCCGATTCTGCGTTTGCATTGTGTGTGTGTGCGGGAGGCCTTATGGTAGTCTCATTTTTAAAAGCATTGCGAATTGAAATAAAAATATCTCTCTATTGATTTTAAAGATAAATAAACTGTTTTGAGTTCTCACACCAGTCACATGACTGACTCGGAGTTTACTGTTTTCCTTCCTAAACTCTGGGTGCCCACCAATTTTCACACGGGCAGTCAAGAGTTAGGTTTATCAGGATATTCTGGATATTCTGGAGTTGCTGGAGGCAAGCTGGATGGCATGACGTATTACTAGTTTATATAATATTTCTTTTTCCGCTGCATTGTTTGTTGTTGTATGATGTTGTTGTACACTCTGATGATATGATGTAATGAAATGTGATGAAATGTAATAACTGATATAGTTCTTTGTTTAAAGATTATTCATTTATTATTATATGTTGTTCCGCTGCGAATTGTGAGATTCTGATGTTGTTCTGTTGTTTTCTATTCCGTCCTATTTTCTTCTATTTTTCTTTTCCGTTCTATTCTCTTTTTCTTCTATTTTAAAAGTTTTCTATCATCTTTCCTCTCTCTCTTCTAAATTTTCTGTTCTCTTTTCTATTTTCTTTTCTCTCTATTTCCTATCTTCTCTCTTCTTCTCTTTTCTTTTCTTAAATTCTTTTTAAAAACCCATAACATTCCGGTTTTTGACCTTCGAATTCTCGGCAGTCGATAAAGTGAGTATCGATGTTGAATTTTCGAAAGTCGAAAATTCTCGGGGCGTTACATTTGGTATCGGAGCTTATGGTTAAGCGACAACCATGGTTCTGTTGGGTATTACTCGTTAGAGATAGAGTCAGCAGTACTCTAGAATGAGTTTGAGTGTAATAATAGCTATGAGAGCGTATTTGTTAGTGAATATAAAATTGTTTTATATTGTGATGATTGGTTTATTGAGTGGCATATGAACTTTCGTCAGCGTGGTCCGCAAGACTATGCCGAAGGGGTTTCTAAACACTTGAATAGAACAATTCGACACAGTATTGATTTTAAATTGGGTGAATGAAATAATTTTACCTTGATTATATTTTATATATAAAAGGAATAATTTTTCAGAATTATTAAAGGTATATAAGTTGATTGTTAGGTTGTTTGAATAGTCTAAATTGAAGAATAATTGTATAAGTAAAAGAATTATAAGAATTGAATTATAATTAATGTGATTTACAATTGTGAAATAAACTTATATATATATAAGAAGTGAAACTATATGAATATGAGTTATAAATAAAAATAAATTTAAAGTTAAAGGGAAATATAACTTAAGAAGATGTTAAATGGAGTTGATATTGGTATCGAAGTAAATAATCAAGTGGATTAAATGAATATGAGCTTAAGTTATATAAATAAAATTCAACTTTGGAAATTGAATTGAATTAATGGATTGAATGATTAATCAATTAAATGTGAATTAAATTGATATGGAATAATGAATGTAAGTGAAGCAAAGGAATTTGGTTGTAATGAATAAACATTGGTTGTTAGATGATTGCTAGTTGATTGTATGTAATTCATTAAGTTAATGAAATTGAATTAATGAAATTGGAAGCTAAATTGATTGAATTCAAATTGAAAGTAAATAAATTTGAATAGAATTGAACGTGAATTGGATTTAATTAGTGAATGCAAACTAATTAAAATTGAATAAGAATGAATGTAACAACCCGGTATTTCGCATCGATTTATAATCGACTTAAATGATTAATATTATTGCAAATTTCCTTTTGAAGTTTTAAATTTTTAAATTTTAAATTGATTTATAAATTGTTAAAAGAAATTCTTAAAAATAAAATAAAATAAAATTTTTTATGTGTTGTGAGCTTTGAAATTTGTGATTACCGGCCATTTATTTTTGAATGTCGTTCGACCCATCCCCCTCTCTTCGTTCTTATAACCGTTCCCCTCTTCATTTCTGTTGGCGAACCCGATCCCTCTCTCTCATTTTCAATTATTCGAAACCCTAAACGAAAAGAAAAATGGCGGTCTCTCTTTGTCGAATTAGGGCTTCGGCTTCTTTCTGGAATTAGGGTTTCGATTCCGATGGTTGCTCGTCTCGCGTGGCTGCTGCGGTGTGCTTGGCTTCAATTCGTCGACTAGGTGAGTAATTTACATTACTCACATCTATTTCGAACTGGTCGAAGTCGTTTGTTGTTTTCGTTTCTTTGGCTTTGATCTGATTTTGTTTGTTGTCGATGCTTTTCTGCCTTGAATTGATTTTTGGGGCTATTGATTCTGAGTATGGCTTGACTCGTTCGAATTTCTGGAAATTTATTTTAGGTTGACCTTGACATTCTTTGACTTCGGCATTGACATTGGTCGTGGTTATTTTGGCCCTTTTGATTTTACTGCCGGGTATTGATCGAATAGTATACTGGATTTCGTGACGAGAAAAACTTTGGGCTTGATCGACTTTTGTCACGCATTTCACTGTGGCATTTGTCTATTCATTTGGTTTCTTCGTTTTACATGTACACGATTTTTGGGTTGTTCTGTGTTACTGCATATTACTTGAGTCATTCACTGATGTAATGTGTGTTGCCATTCACTTAAATTCAGTTGCATTCCTCGGATTCATTTCACGTTTGAGACCATGTGATAGTTGTCTCGAGCACGGTTCATGCCTTTACTTCAGTAGCTTGTCTTCATTAAGGCTTGGTCTTTAGTCTCTGTTCGACCTGAGTTTGCATTGGGGTTGTTCTCCTGTAGCGTATTTCTGAAAGAACCATTGCATTGTTGTGTAAGCACTCGAACCAAATACTTTTAGATGTTTGTTCCGTCCAGCTTCATGTTGTTTTTCGAGTATCCCTGCATACTATGTGCCACTCCGGCAGTTGCAGTTTATTTACATGTGCTGGATTGCTTCAATGTGCTGTTCACTGCTGCCTATCACCGCATTTTTATCACTGCACTGTTTTCCTGCAAGTAAACTTGTGTTCTTTGTATACTTACCCTTGTTCAAGTCTGATATTTTGAAGTTCCCATCTGTAGTTAGTGGTTCATGTGTTGGTATTGATTTCCTTCACATTGATTATGTGCTTTGTACATGTTACTCCTTTGGTATGGTTGCAGACCACCTAACTATTGTTCATGTTGCCTTGTCCTGTTTCATATAGTTGTTTATGGACCACTGCATTATTCATTTGCAATTGGTCTTGATGTTTTACATCACTGTGCATTCTTCCAGTTGAAGTTGTAGCCTTTGTGCATTGTTCACTTTGATTGCTATTACATAAAAATGCTGTCAGTGTCTTGTGGTCAGACCTGCATATACTCGAACCATTTTGTTGCTTATTTCTGAACATCACAGTTATACTTGTTGATGCCTCGAGTATGCTATGGGTTTTGGCCATATCTTTGTTTGCCTTCACTTTACCATATTGTCACTGTATATTGCTGCGAGTCCATTTCACTGTGTTGGCTTGTTATATGCTGTTACATTTCCTCACTCATGTATGTATAGAGGTGTATTTCGTCTTGAGTCTTGTCTCAGGCCATTCTTTGGTCTCTGACATTGTTAATTCACTATTTGGTTGTTCTGGTCATTTTGTAGCTTTCTTGCAGTTATGTTGTGACTGCACTTGAGCCTTGTTGTACTTCATATAGGTACTGGGTATTAGTTGCATCCATGTTTTTTTACTTTGAGCGTTGCAGTTTTACTTGCTGTCTTCGTATTGCGACTGTTTTGAGTTGGTTATGTACATTCACTTGTGTACATTCTTACATTCACTTGTGTACATCATCACTGTAGTGGCACGGCAGTGCACGCAAGCGTGAACTGCAGCCACACGGTATTCATTGGGTACATCGTCACTATAGTGGCAGGGCAGTGCACGCAAGCGTGAACTGCAGCCACACGGTATGGTTTTATGATATCTAACTTGTTTTGATTAATTGACCTTTTGCATATTCCCTATGCTGTAGTGGCGAGGCAGTACACGCGTGCGTGTACTGCAGCCCTACTCATCTTAATATTTTAATTGATATTTCAATGGTTTGAACTGTTCTGTTCGTTTCAATTCAATATTATGAATTGCATACTGATTTGGTTTAATTACTGTCGTCTATTCATTATTTGATTATTATTGCTTCTGTGCACTAATAACTGAGTTTGAATTAGACTGACCCGAGTATTATTTTCTTTTGAATTTAATACTCGGGTCAGACCGAGTATTTCAGGTTGTAGATATTCTGCTTTGGGTTGCTGCTAGAGCTATGAAGTTCTTTCATATCTTTTGGAGTAGTCGTCTTTTGTAGTAGACTGCATTATTGTATAGGAAGATATGTATTCATGTATATTATATACGTTAATGTACTTGTATATGTAACTTCCTGAGTCGACTGTTGTAGTTGTATCATATGTACCGTGTGAATGTATTGTAACTGACATCAGTTATTATATATATGAGACTTTCTGTTTCATCTGTGTTCCGCATTTATATTATCTGTGTTGTTATTTTATATTTACTGTTCTAAACTATTACGAACCATCGTAGTTCGTTTTATACTGGAATTGGGGTATGTCGATGGGAGAAAATAAATCAGAGATGAAAAATGAAAGAATATATATATTTATATCACTCCCATCGAGATAACCAATACTAGTGTAAGGCCAACTATTGATGGCCGCTCCTCAACAGCCTTATTCTCCGTGATAGTTGACAGCATTACACCGTAGTGTTCTTGGCTAGCGTGGGTATAGAGGTGGGGCGTCATAGCTTGGTATCAGAGCTTGGGGTTTAGAACAAATATAAAACATAACTTAGATAGTACATGTGTTACAACTATTTGTCGATGTTTTATTTCACATCTTTGTCTTAAGATCATCTTTGATTGTTAGGAATGAATTCCTAACGCTTATTCGTGAGCATTGCTGCTATTCTCTATCGCACTTGCTCACTTGAGTTTACACTTCTAAGTATCAGTGTATATATGCTCTACCAAGTTGCATATTGCTACAACTAGTACCCACTTCGATTTGAACTCGCATTGTTTATTCGAACTGCTATATATATGCATTCTTATCTCTGATTCGTGTTCTTAATGCAGTTTCCATACAATTGGGTTTTGGGTATCAATCTTTGAGACAAATTGCATTCCAATTGTCGACTCTGTCTGTTTATCCATGGTTTGTTGGTTTTCATGTGCCTCTCTCTGATAGTTTTAAAATTTCTTTGGTATAAAAGAAATTGTCTTGGTCTTTGCCTTGTCGATATCGACGTTGACTTGACTTTTACTTTTGCTAAAGTCATTCAAGCATTTATACTCGTTCTGCTTTGTTTTTCCAATTGTTGATCGGTTCTTCTTTTCCGGTTAGTTGTTATCACCTTTGTCAACTTTGATAACTTCTATTTCAGGAATTTTGGGTATTCCTACTTTGATGGATTTGGAATCGAATTCTTTATATTTTATTCACGTCTTCGAATGTGAATCTTAGTGAATTGATTTGGTTTTCGAATTTAATCGATTCTTGATTATTTCCCGATTTGTTGCTATCATTTATTAGCAACTTTGATGACCTTTTCTTCGGGATTTTTGTGAACATACCTTTCAATGAATTCGGTATCGATTTCTTTGGATTCTATTCACGTCTTCGTATGTGAATTCTTGTGATTGATTGTTTCTACAATCATTTTTGTGATTTGTCACTTTAAAAATATAAAGGTTTCAATACTGGTAGTAAATATCAAAAACTCTTTTATCAAAATGTTTTCAACTCTATTTTCAATACCAAACTCGTTTTTGAAACTGTTTTCCAATCTATTAGTATATACAAATCTTTATTTCACTCGTATGAGAAATCTAATTAAACGGCTTAGTAAAACAAGTGGTATGAAACGCTTGCGTTTACTTCGTCGGTTAATTGTTGGACTTGTTCGATTGAACCTCTAGTGACAAATTTTATTAGTGAAGATTTACAGTTTGTTCGTAAATATTTAAGTTAAGTAAGTGGTTATGGGACACGATGCTAAACTTTTACATTTACTGACTTAGTGTAATTGACACTTCTCGTTGATCATGACGATCATTTTTACGGTTAGACTAGGCCTCATCGGTGTGATTTCGTCTCACACATATCTCTTGGGCTTTGACGATTGTCTAGACACCACTTGTGTGATTTCATTCACACATACTTTTCTTTTGATTGTGAGGTTAGACTAGACACCACTTGTGTGATTCCACTCACACATACCTCTTTTGATTTTTTTTTGGTTAGTCTGGACCTCAATCTGTGTGATTTCGACTCACACATGTGGGGTAGCGCCCCACGGTCTTCGGGCCATTCGTGTGTCAAAATTAATGGCTTGCAACCATGAGATAGCGTCTCGTTATGCGTTGCACGTGTTGATGATTTTTCATGCTCGCGGGTAGGTGAGATTCCGTGCTCCCGTTCTCGCTTTGCGTTGCACGTGTTGATGATTTTTCATGCTCGCGTGTAGGTGAGATTCCGTGCTCCCGTTCTCGCTTTGCGTTGCCCGTGTTGGTGATTTTCATGCTCACGTGTAGGTGAGATTTCGTGCTCCCGTTCTCGCTTTGCGTTGCACGTGTTGATGATTTTTCATGCTCGCGGGTAGGTGAGATTCCGTGCTCCCGTTCTCGCTTTGCGTTGCACGTGTTGATGATTTTTCATGCTCGCGTGTAGGTGAGATTCCGTGCTCCCGTTCTCGCTTTGCGTTGCCCGTGTTGGTGATTTTCATGCTCACGTGTAGGTGAGATTCTGTGCTCCCGTTCTCGCTTTGCATTGCACGTGTTGGTGAGTTTTCATGCTCGCATGTAGGTGAGTTTTCGTGCTCCCGTTCTCGTTATGCGTTACATGTGTTGATGAATTTTCATACTCCGTTTGAGTTTTCATACTCCGTTTGAGTTTTCATACTCGGTTCGAGTTTTCATACTCCGTTTGAGTTTTCATACTCCGTTTGAGTTTTCATACTCCGTTCGAGTTTTCATACTCCGTTCGAGTTTTCATACTCCGTTCGAGTTTTCATACTCCGTTCGAGTTTTCATACTCCGTTCGAGTTTTCATACTCCGTTCGAGTTTTCATACTCCGTTCGAGTTTTCATACTCCGTTCGAGTTTTCATACTCCGTTCGAGTTTTCATACTCCGTTCGAGTTTTCATACTCCGTTCGAGTTTTCATACTCCGTTCGAGTTTTCATACTCCGTTCGAGTTTTCATACTCCGTTCGAGTTTTCATACTCCGTTCGAGTTTTCATACTCCGTTCGAGTTTTCATACTCCGTTCGAGTTTTCATACTCCGTTCGAGTTTTCATACTCCGTTCGAGTTTTCATACTCCGTTCGAGTTTTCATACTCCGTTTGAGTTTTCATACTCCGTTCGAGTTTTCATACTCCGTTCGAGTTTTCATACTCGCGTTCGAGTTTTCATACTCGCTTCGAGTTTTCATACTCGCGTTCGAGTTTTCATACTCCGTTCGAGTTTTCATACTCCGGTTCGAGTTTTCATACTCGCGTTCGAGTTCTCATACTCTTAGCTTGTGATTTCTGGATTTCTTGTGTAGATTTCTAGAATTCGTGCTTCACCAACTTTCGTGATTTCTATCGATAAGTTTTATCAATTCTTGTGCATTGGTGAATTCGTGTGTTATTGACTTGTTATGAATACAAGTTTAGGGTATGATATCCCTTTCTATCTTTGAGAAGATTCTTGTGACCTTTTTTATGAACGAAAATTCATTGGTATTATATTTTGATGCCAATTATTTCGATGAAATTTTGACGTATGTCGAAGTTGCTACTGACATTGCTATGTTAATCACGTGTTTTAAAAATTTGTTATTCTTCAAAATATTTCAAAATATAAATCAAAATTGTTTTCAAAATCTTTATGATTTGCGCTTTCAAAAGAATGAGGAAGCGAATTAAACGTTTCAGAAAAATCGAGGACTATGACCCCTTTCTTTTACTGATTCGCTTAATTCCGGACTTGTCCGTTTGAGAACGTAAAATGTTATTTATTTAAAATACACAATTTAACACTTTCAAGGAAACGATGAAGCGAATTAAACGATTTAGTAAAACTCGTGGTTATGAGTCATGTGTATTTGCTATTTCGGTTAATTTCGGACTCGTTAATTGAAAAATTTGTAATTTGAAATTTGATTACCGTTGTGGTAATTTCTGATTATCGTTTTGATAATTGGATGTTTATGATTTCTGATTTATCGTTTTTGATAATCAGATATTTATTGTTTCTGATTATCGCTTGTGATAATCAGATATTTGAGATCTAATTATCGTTTGTGATAATTAGATATTTGTGATTTGATTATCAATTGTGATAATTAAATAATCGTTGATTTGTGATTTCTGATTTATCGTTTTTGATAATCAGATATTTATTGTTTCTAATTATCTATTGATAATTAGATATTTGAGATTTAATTGTCGTTTGTGATAATTAAATATTTGTGATTTAAGATTGATTTTCGATTTTGATAATCGAATACTTGTTGATTTGATTATCGTTTTTGATAATCGAATATTTGTGATTTGAGATCTCTGAATTATCTATTGATAATTAGATTTTGTTGATAATTTGTGAATTTCCTTTATGAAATTAAAAGATTTCTTTGGCGTTTATATTGTACTACGCCAGTGTACCGGCTCAATTTTCTACTATTCATGACGTTTTCTACGTCTTCCAATTACGGAAATGCCTTAGGAATTTCCGATTTCAATTTTTAAGCCCGGAATTATTGAAGAAATTGAAGTTTCACCAGATTTGACGTTGAGCAACATTCTTTTCACATCAATGTTTCGGGGGTTCGTCACCTTCGAAATAAAGATGTTTTCTTGTGAAAGTTTATTGGTTCTCAAATCCTATGAATTTCACTTTGGAATCCAGAGAATTCATCGAGCAATCACGATCAGGCTTTCTCTATCATGCTCTTTATGGTGAACTTCCTACTTCGAATTTCTTCATCATGTGATGACATGCTTTTATGGTTGTTACCTTTTACCCGTTTGTTCCTTATGATTGCGAGGACGCAGTTTCTTTAAGGAGGGGAGTCTGTAACAACCCGGTATTTTGCATCGATTTATAATCGACTTAAATGATTAATATTATTGCAAATTTCCTTTTGAAGTTTTAAATTTTTAAATTTTAAATTGATTTATAAATTGTTAAAAGAAATTCTTAAAAATAAAATAAAATAAAATTTGTTATGTGTTGTGAGCTTTGAAATTTGTGATTACCGGCCATTTATTTTTGAATGTCGTTCGACCCATCCCCCTCTCTTCGTTCTTATAACCGTTCCCCTCTTCATTTCTGTTGGCGAACCCGATCCCTCTCTCTCATTTTCAATTATTCGAAACCCTAAACGATAAGAAAAATGGCGGTCTCTCTTTGTCGAATTAGGGCTTCGGCTTCTTTCTGGAATTAGGGTTTCGATTCCGATGGTTGCTCGTCTCGCGTGGCTGCTGCGGTTTGCTTGGCTTCAATTCGTCGACTAGGTGAGTAATTTACATTACTCACATCTATTTCGAACTGGTCGAAGTCGTTTGTTGTTTTCGTTTCTTTGGCTTTGATCTGATTTTGTTTGTTGTCGATGCTTTTCTGCCTTGAATTGATTTTTGGGGCTGTTGATTCTGAGTATGGCTTGACTCGTTCGAATTTCTGGAAATTTATTTTAGGTTGACCTTGACATTCTTTGACTTCGGCATTGACATTGGTCGTGGTTATTTTGGCCCTTTTGATTTTACTGCCGGGTATTGATCGAATAGTATACTGGATTTCGTGACGAGAAAAACTTTGGGCTTGATCGACTTTTGTCACGCATTTCACTGTGGCATTTGTCTATTCATTTGGTTTCTTCGTTTTCATGTACACGATTTTTGGGTTGTTCTGTGTTACTGCATATTACTTGAGTCATTCACTGATGTAATGTGTGTTGCCATTCACTTAAATTCAGTTGCATTCCTCGGATTCATTTCACGTTTGAGACCATGTGATAGTTGTCTCGAGCACGGTTCATGCCTTTACTTCAGTAGCTTGTCTTCATTAAGGCTTGGTCTTTAGTCTCTGTTCGACCTGAGTTTGCATTGGGGTTGTTCTCCTGTAGCGTATTTCTGAAAGAACCATTGCATTGTTGTGTAAGCACTCGAACCAAATACTTTTAGATGTTTGTTCCGTCCAGCTTCATGTTGTTTTTCGAGTATCCCTGCATACTATGTGCCACTCCGGCAGTTGCAGTTTATTTACATGTGCTGGATTGCTTCAATGTGCTGTTCACTGCTGCCTATCACCGCATTTTTATCACTGCACTGTTTTCCTGCAAGTAAACTTGTGTTCTTTGTATACTTACCCTTGTTCAAGTCTGATATTTTGAAGTTCCCATCTGTAGTTAGTGGTTCATGTGTTGGTATTGATTTCCTTCACATTGATTATGTGCTTTGTACATGTTACTCCTTTGGTATGGTTGCAGACCACCTAACTATTGTTCATGTTGCCTTGTCCTGTTTCATATAGTTGTTTATGGACCACTGCATTATTCATTTGCAATTGGTCTTGATGTTTTACATCACTGTGCATTCTTCCACTTGAAGTTGTAGTATTTGTGCATTGTTCACTTTGATTGCTATTACATAAAAATGCTGTCAGTGTCTTGTGGTCAGACCTGCATATACTCGAACCATTTTGTTGCTTATTTCTGAACATCACAGTTATACTTGTTGATGCCTCGAGTATGCTATGGGTTTTGGCCATATCTTTGTTTGCCTTCACTTTACCATATTGTCACTGTATATTGCTGCGAGTCCATTTCACTGTGTTGGCTTGTTATATGCTGTTACATTTCCTCACTCATGTATGTATAGAGGTGTATTTCGTCTTGAGTCTTGTCTCAGGCCATTCTTTGGTCTCTGACATTGTTAATTCACTATTTGGTTGTTCTGGTCATTTTGTAGCTTTCTTGCAGTTATGTTGTGACTGCACTTGAGCCTTGTTGTACTTCATATAGGTACTGGGTATTAGTTGCATCCATGTTTTTTTACTTTGAGCGTTGCAGTTTTACTTGCTGTCTTCGTATTGCGACTGTTTTGAGTTGGTTATGTACATTCACTTGTGTACATTCTTACATTCACTTGTGTACATCATCACTGTAGTGGCACGGCAGTGCACGCAAGCGTGAACTGCAGCCACACGGTATTCATTGGGTACATCGTCACTATAGTGGCAGGGCAGTGCACGCAAGCGTGAACTGCAGCCACACGGTATGGTTTTATGATATCTAACTTGTTTTGATTAATTGACCTTTTGCATATTCCCTATGCTGTAGTGGCGAGGCAGTACACGCGTGCGTGTACTGCAGCCCTACTCATCTTAATATTTTAATTGATATTTCAATGGTTTGAACTGTTCTGTTCGTTTCAATTCAATATTATGAATTGCATACTGATTTGGTTTAATTACTGTCGTCTATTCATTATTTGATTATTATTGCTTCTGTGCACTAATAACTGAGTTTGAATTAGACTGACCCGAGTATTATTTTCTTTTGAATTTAATACTCGGGTCAGACCGAGTATTTCAGGTTGTAGATATTCTGCTTTGGGTTGCTGCTAGAGCTATGAAGTTCTTTCATATCTTTTGGAGTAGTCGTCTTTTGTAGTAGACTGCATTATTGTATAGGAAGATATGTATTCATGTATATTATATACGTTAATGTACTTGTATATGTAACTTCCTGAGTCGACTGTTGTAGTTGTATCATATGTACCGTGTGAATGTATTGTAACTGACATCAGTTATTATATATATATGAGACTTTCTGTTTCATCTGTGTTCCGCATTTATATTATCTGTGTTGTTATTTTATATTTACTGTTCTAAACTATTACGAACCATCGTAGTTCGTTTTATACTGGAATTGGGGTATGTCGATGGGAGAAAATAAATCAGAGATGAAAAATGAAAGAATATATATATTTATATCACTCCCATCGAGATAACCAATACTAGTGTAAGGCCAACTATTGATGGCCGCTCCTCAACAGCCTTATTCTCCGTGCTAGTTGACAGCATTACACCGTAGTGTTCTTGGCTAGCGTGGGTATAGAGGTGGGGCGTCACAATGAATGTTGATAACATCCAATGTTAAGGAATCAAATGTGATTTGAATTGAAAACCCTTTCATTGAATATTAATGAGAATATGAATGAATATTATTGGTTATGGATGTTAGTTGGTTGATGGTTGAATATATATTGCTATTGAATGCATTGCTATGTTAGCATATATAGTTATTATGTTGCTATATGTTGTATATTGAGATTATTGTCTATATGCATGATTCTCATGTTGTTTGTTGAGTGATTAGTAGGTGCGGATCGCGTTTGCTTCGCATTTGGAGCTCGTTTTAGCGCTATATTAGCCGTATATGCTCGCTAATAAAATATAAGGTACATATCTCGGATTAAATATCGTACTTTTACATTTTTTTCCCTTCGGGATGCCTCATTACTTGATGAGATGTATATTTGTGATATATATACTGTCATTTTTTTTTCGGATCGAGCCGCGAAAAGGAGACTATGGCGAATTTTTCCGAAAATTTAAGGCGTTAGAAAATTTTGAGAAAATTTGGAAAATTTTGAAAACTTTAACTTTGATTTTGGAATTGAAAGTTAAACGATAGTAGTCGTTTTTGAAAAGATAACTAAGTATGATTTGAAAACTTAGTAAAAAGATTTGTAAGAAGTTTAACTATGGATTTTGGAAAATTAATGAATTCTGTAACTTTTCTTACTTGTAATTTCGAGGACGAAATTCTTTTAAGGGGGGAAGATTGTAACGACCCAGAATTTTTAGAAATTAAAATTTGAATATTTAATTAATTTTTAAATATTAATAAGTGAATTTATAAGTCGAATAAATTTTTATTTCGATTTATTGGATTTAATTGAATAATTAAATCGATAATTTAATATGTTAAATTATGGAAAATAATTGAAAATTGAGTTAAATGTGATTGAAAATGATTTGTAAAATTTAATTTTATCATATGGGAGTTAGAATGATATTTTAGAACTTTTAAAATCGAATTAAAAGTTAATTTGTGAAAATTGAATATTTTAATATTTAATAATCGACTGTAAAATAGCCAATTTTTGAACAGTCTCAGAATTGAACGAAACCAGTTCCATTGGATCCGTAATAGTTAGTTATTACCGGATTTCAATTTTCGTGTCAATCGGAGTTATCGTTTGATCGTGGCAGCTCGAAACGCATCGATTTATTTTTAATTTAAATTTGACGAGTTAAAATAGCCATTTTTCAAAAAGTCTCGGATTTCGACGAAACCAGTTTCATCGGATCCGTAATGTGATATTATTGTAAGGTTTCAAATTTCGAGTCAATTGGATTTACCGTTTGTCCTGTACAAATTAAAACGCCTAGAAAATCGCTTAAATCGGTTTAATTCAAATTGAGCGTTTACAGCCATAACTCGCACATACTTCCGAATTAGCTTTCGAAACCTGTTCCATTGTGTTCGGAACGCGGGATAAACCCTAGGTACGTCAGTTTCGGCGCGTAAATCGGAGTTCGGAATTTCCGGGATGAATAGTGTCGTTCGTTCTCTTATAAATAGACCACCCCTTCATAAATTTGATAAAAAAATAACACTAAACCCTAATCAAACTGCATAGCCGGCCCTAGAATTCGATGGCCAGAATTGTCTCTCACTTTCCCCTCAATCTCTCTCAATCTACAAAGAATTAGCCTTAGGTTTCAACATGAAACTTGTAGAGCTCGACGAGAGCTTTAATTTCATACGGAGATGATCGGAAACGGAGTCGTGTGGAGGAAGCAACAGGGGGCCGACCGGGGGGAGCTGCGCACGCAACTCGAGATGAATGGTGGGGCCGAGCTTGCTGGGGTTAAGGCCGAACATGGCTCTTGCATAGGGGGTCGAGATGGTGGTACTTGATCGAGCTAGAACGCGACGAGGAAGAAGAATTATTCAACCCTAGTTTTCATTGATGGGTTCATTGATACGGCCTAAAACCTGTAGATAATGCGTGAAGGAGAGGGAGAGAACGTGCGGCCTGATGGAGAGGAGCTTGGATCTAGTGGTTGTGATGAAGCTAGGTAGAAAATTAGTTTATTTAAGTTGTAATTTAGTTATAAAAATCATGTACGATCTTTAAAAATTCATAACTTTTTCATACGAGGTCGAAAACGCGCGAAACCAGTTGCGTTGGAATCGTATGGACGAGCACTACGCGATGGAGTTTGTTTGGGGTCGTTTGGAGTTAGTGAGAATTTTGGGTAAAATTAAACGCGCGTTTAATTTTATTCGAAATAAAAGCTGAAACGGAAATTAAAATCAAGGTGAGAATTTCTCACTCAATCGAATTAGTTTCGATTTTATTTTAAATAGTTAGATTTAAAATATTTGAATGCATGTTTGAATGATGATTGATATCTATTGATTGTTAAAATAGACATTATACGCCGTTAGTAAGCGGATGTTATTTAATAAAAACATATACCGCGAATATTTCATAAACAGTGAAATTGGTATTATATATAATATCAATATATATATATTGGCATATGTATATATTGCAGTTGATTGATTTCCCGTATTTTTTAGCGGATGAGACCCTATTGCGCCGTTATTAAGTGGATAATATTTAATAAGAACATATACCGCGATAATTTCGTACTGGAGCGAAATTGGTATTGTGCTAATGTTTTTGGATGCAGGAAACAGGTTGGAGGGATCCAACTGGATTCCTCAACAGTATTTATTTGATTATGGATATTTTGATATTCATTGATTTTCATATCGATATATGATATCGTTGTTGTCGTGATTGACTATTTGGTATGTAGCATCATTGGCACAGATTTTGGGATTTTAAAATGATTATAAAGTGATTTTTGAAAATATAAAATAATTTTGGAATTGATCCATTTTCAATAAATAAACGTTATAATTTTTAATGTTATAAAAATTATGATTTTTAAGAAATATAGTTAAAAACTGATTTTTGAGAATATGATGCTATTGAGTTTATAAAATAGTTAAATCGAGATATTTTAGAATTATTGTGAAAAGTTTAAATATAGAATTCATGAAATTTAATTATTTTATAAATCAAAAGGATGAAATTATAAAGGATATTAAAGACGTTTTAAAAGAATAATATAAATTGATTTATATTAAGAGATTTATAAATGGATATTTATAAATTGAAATATGGACGTTATAAAACGAGTTTTTATAAGTGTTTGAATGAAGTGGAAATGAATTTCATAAATGAATGAAATTTATGGAATTATAAACTGTGAAGTGATAAAAGAAATTTATAAATAGTAAGATTTATAAATTTGGTGAAATTATTTGAAGAATAGATTTGGTTAAATAGATAAATCTTATAAGTTATAAGATTTATGATTTGGAAAGTCTTTAAAAGAACGATTTTGTAAAATAATCGTTTTATAAGTATTTAACTTATAATATGAAATTTTAGTTTATAATTAAGTAACAAACTGGAATAGGTTAATAAAGGAATTTATAAAAAGGAAGTTTTTATAAATAAATAGAAATGGAATTTATAAACGATGTTTTATAAATTCGCAAATGACTTATTTTGATAAGTAAATTGTTTAAACCTATTAATGGAGTTATATTCACATTTTTGAATAGTGAATAATCCTTTGAATTAAAAATGAATAAAAGGATGAGATTTCTTAATGAAGTTTATTCACATTTTTGAATAGTGAATAACACGTTAAAGAAAATGGTTTGAATGTGAATGTTTTAAACAGAATTAAAACGATCTAACGATGTTTTAAAAAGGTGTTGAGATTCGAAACCATAGATTTCAACATTCATTGTTGAAATAGACGTTTTTGAGAAATAAAAGGAAATAGTGGACTATAACACTGTTGTTATAGTAAATGATTTCCGAAAGGAAATGTTTTGAATAGTATTGGGATTTATATATCTATTTTAAATTCGAATCCCTATACGAGTGATTTTGGGTTGTCGTAACGATGTTTTACGCAACATTCGTTTTGGCCCAAATAAATATGTTAAGAGAATGATTTCCTTAATAGAATGAAATATATACTTAATCTCAATTTAAGTATATTGAATATTTTCCAAGTGTTGAAAATAAATGGATTGAAAATTACTTATGAATAAATAAGTATGGAAATGTTTTCCAATATAAAGTGAATATTTAGAATTTATCTTTTGGGAGATAAATTGAAATGATAAATTGAAATCGTATATGCATGAATATTTTGGAATATAAATTCACTAAGGAATTTATAAATGAAAGGTGGAATTTGTTTAAAAATAAATATTGATTTATTTTTGAAATATTGAAATTATATATCTAGTGAAGATATTTTGGAAAATAAATAATTTGGAAAATTATTTGGAAACTGGTGATGTGTGCATATCCAGTGATAGTTCAATAACCGACTATCAATATTTCCCTTTGAATGGGTAATTGATGTGATTTGTTTGAATGTGAATGCTACACTTATTTTTGAATAAGCGCTCACTATTCGGGTTAACCGGGAAAGGACCATGGGGTCGTATAACCCATTCCGAATATGTGATACGTCGTTGTGAATTGCATTGAAGATCGGTGTTGAAGACCGAGTATTTGCGAAAGCGATAGGATGACCTATCGATTGTCTCTGCACTGGGTAGCTCCTGGTATTGAGATCTCCTAAGTGATGGGAAATTCGATCGGGATTGTGGATACCCGTATTGCAAGGGCTTCGTAAGAAGTGCCTTCGGTTTTGTTCGAGCCCGGAACAGACTTGTATGGATTGTATGTCTGACATTACAAGTTGAGATATAAAGCCGATTTCTTTCAAATATATTTCTGTTGGTGGCGGAGAATTTATTCTTTTAGCTTAACACCCTTCTCTGAGACGTACGTGCTCAGAGGTTATATAGTTGAATGTTATCAGCAATATATTCCCAATTTGGTAATGTGACATGTTGAGTGATGCTGAAGTGATCATTGTGTTGATTATTTGTGATAGGATCGTTTATTTGATCGTCTATCCTTGTGATCATTGTGTTGATCATTTGTTGACCCAAAGCATGGCTTTTGTATAAAGTATGTTTTTGTGGACGTGACTTCGTCGAGCCTCACACCCCGTGAATGGTCAAAACAGGAAAGAAGCAGCAAGGTTATGAGGGGTAGCACCCTTTAGGATGTGTCCATTTCCTTCTGGAAAAGGGTGGTATCATGGTATGGAGCCCAGATACTTACTCATGTTGAAAACACTTTGTTATGATTGTGTGAATTGATTACGAGCGCTCGGTGATAAAGGTCCCAAAGGACCGGGGGATGGCATATTCGGTCAGTTGTTACTCAGTTAGGGGTAACCCGGCCTTGTGTTGGTAGAGATCCGGTTTGGTTCTCGGGGATGTCCATCCAGAGGCATTCTCATGTGGCAATGGGAAGTTCCTTGGCCTGATCATTCGTTGGAAATCCAAAGAAACAATACGAGACTTGTACGGTATTAGTTGTATAACCTGCTATGGAATGTGGCGGTAACCTGCTATTGAACATAGTTAGCTATAGTAGGCATACGATAATGGTCGTATGTTGGCTAAGATTTATATTCTACTTTCGAAATGAATTTTTTCCTACACTATACACTAGTAATAATATCAAATGTTATTTTTAAATGCGTATCAAGCATCTTTGACTATCATAAGGAGAAATCTCCTCCGATTCTGCGTTTGCATTGTGTGTGTGTGCGGGAGGCCTTATGGTAGTCTCATTTTTAAAAGCATTGCGAATTGAAATAAAAATATCTCTCTATTGATTTTAAAGATAAATAAACTGTTTTGAGTTCTCACACCAGTCACATGACTGACTCGGAGTTTATTGTTTTCCTTCCTAAACTCTGGGTGCCCACCAATTTTCACACGGGCAGTCAAGAGTTAGGTTTATCAGGATATTCTGGATATTCTGGAGTTGCTGGAGGCAAGCTGAATGGCATGACGTATTACTAGTTTATATAATATTTCTTTTTCCGCTGCATTGTTTGTTGTTGTATGATGTTGTTGTACACTCTGATGATATGATGTAATGAAATGTGATGAAATGTAATAACTGATATAGTTCTTTGTTTAAAGATTATTCATTTATTATTATATGTTGTTCCGCTGCGAATTGTGAGATTCTGATGTTGTTCTGTTGTTTTCTATTCCGTCCTATTTTCTTCTATTTTTCTTTTCCGTTCTATTCTCTTTTTCTTCTATTTTAAAAGTTTTCTATTATCTTTCCTCTCTCTCTTCTAAATTTTCTGTTCTCTTTTCTATTTTCTTTTCTCTCTATTTCCTATCTTCTCTCTTCTTCTCTTTTCTTTTCTTAAATTCTTATTAAAAACCCATAACATTCCGGTTTTTGACCTTCGAATTCTCGGCAGTCGATAAAGTGAGTATCGATGTTGAATTTTCGAAAGTCGAAAATTCTCGGGGCGTTACATTTGGTATCAGAGCTTATGGTTAAGCGACAACCATGGTTCTGTTGGGTATTACTCGTTAGAGATAGAGTCAGCAGTACTCTAGAATGAGTTTGAGTGTAATAATAGCTATGAGAGCGTATTTGTTAGTGAATATAAAATTGTTTTATATTGTGATGATTGGTTTATTGAGTGGCATATGAACTTTCGTCAGCGTGGTCCGCAAGACTATGCCGAAGGGGTTTCTAAACACTTGAATAGAACAATTCGACACAGTATTGATTTTAAATTGGGTGAATGAAATAATTTTACCTTGATTATATTTTATATATAAAAGGAATAATTTTTCAGAATTATTAAAGGTATATAAGTTGATTGTTAGGTTGTTTGAATAGTCTAAATTGAAGAATAATTGTATAAGTAAAAGAATTATAAGAATTGAATTATAATTAATGTGATTTACAATTGTGAAATAAACTTATATATATATAAGAAGTGAAACTATATGAATATGAGTTATAAATAAAAATAAATTTAAAGTTAAAGGGAAATATAACTTAAGAAGATGTTAAATGGAGTTGATATTGGTATCGAAGTAAATAATCAAGTGGATTAAATGAATATGAACTTAAGTTATATAAATAAAATTCAACTTTGGAAATTGAATTGAATTAATGGATTGAATGATTAATCAATTAAATGTGAATTAAATTGATATGGAATAATGAATGTAAGTGAAGCAAAGGAATTTGGTTGTAATGAATAAACATTGGTTGTTAGATGATTGCTAGTTGATTGTATGTAATTCATTAAGTTAATGAAATTGAATTAATGAAATTGGAAGCTAAATTAATTGAATTCAAATTGAAAGTAAATAAATTTGAATAGAATTGAACGTGAATTGGATTTAATTAGTGAATGCAAACTAATTAAAAATGAATAAGAATGAATGTTGATAACATCCAATGTTAAGGAATCAAATGTGATTTGAATTGAAAACCCTTTCATTGAATATTAATGAGAATATGAATGAATATTATTGGTTATGGATGTTAGTTGGTTGATGGTTGAATATATATTGCTATTGAATGCATTGCTATGTTAGCATATATAGTTATTATGTTGCTATATGTTGTATATTGAGATTATTGTCTATATGCATGATTCTCATGTTGTTTGTTGAGTGATTAGTAGGTGCGGATCGCGTTTGCTTCGCATTTGGAGCTCGTTTTAGCGCTATATTAGCCGTATATGCTCGCTAATAAAATATAAGGTACATATCTCGGATTAAATATCGTACTTTTACATTTTTTCCCTTCGGGATGCCTCATTACTTGATGAGATGTATATTTTTGATATATATACTGTCATTTTTTTTTCGGATCGAGCCGCGCAAAGGAGACTATGGCGAATTTTTCCGAAAATTTAAGGCGTTAGAAAATTTTGAGAAAATTTTGAAAACTTTAACTTTGATTTTGGAATTGAAAGTTAAACGATAGTAGTCGTTTTTGAAAAGATAACTAAGTATGATTTGAAAACTTAGTAAAAAGATTTGTAACAAGTTTAACTATGGATTTTGGAAAATTAATGAATTCTTTAACTTTTCTTACTTGTAATTTCGAGGACGAAATTCTTTTAAGGGGGGAAGATTGTAACGACCCAGAATTTTTAGAAATTAAAATTTGAATATTTAATTAATTTTTAAATATTAATAAGTGAATTTATAAGTCGAATAAATTTTTATTTCGATTTATTGGATTTAATTGAATAATTAAATCGATAATTTAATATGTTAAATTATGGAAAATAATTGAAAATTGAGTTAAATATGATTGAAAATGATTTGTAAAATTTTATTTTATCATATGGGAGTTAGAATGATATTTTAGAACTTTTAAAATCGAATTAAAAGTTAATTTGTGAAAATTGAATATTTTAATATTTAATAATCGACTGTAAAATAGCCAATTTTTGAACAGTCTCAGAATTGAACGAAACCAGTTCCATTGGATCCGTAATAGTTAGTTATTACCGGATTTCAATTTTCGTGTCAATCGGAGTTATCGTTTGATCGTGGCAGCTCGAAACGCATCGATTTATTTTTAATTTAAATTTGACGAGTTAAAATAGCCATTTTTCAAAAAGTCTCGGATTTCGACGAAACCAGTTTCATCGGATCCGTAATGTGATATTATTGTAAGGTTTCAAATTTCAAGTCAATTGGATTTACCGTTTGTCCTGTACAAATTAAAACGCCTAGAAAATCGCTTAAATCGGTTTAATTCAAATTGAGCGTTTACAGCCATAACTCGCACATACTTCCGAATTAGCTTTCGAAACCTGTTCCATTGTGTCCGGAACGCGGGATAAACCCTAGGTACGTCAGTTTCGGCGCGTAAATCGGAGTTTGGAATTTCCGGGATGAATAGTGTCGTTCGTTCTCTTATAAATAGACCACCCCTTCATAAATTTGATAAAAAAATAACACTAAACCCTAATCAAACTGCATAGCCGGCCCTAGAATTCGATGGCCAGAATTGTCTCTCACTTTCCCCTCAATCTCTCTCAATCTACAAAGAATTAGCCTTAGGTTTCAACATGAAACTTGTAGAGCTCGACGAGAGCTTTAATTTCATACGGAGATGATCGGAAACGGAGTCGTGTGGAGGAAGCTACAGGGGGCCGACAGGGGGGAGCTGCGCACGCAACTCGAGATGAATGGTGGGGCCGAGCTTGCTGGGGTTAAGGCCGAACATGGCTCTTGCGTAGGGGGTCGAGATAGTGGTACTTGATCGAGCTAGAACGCGACGAGGAAGAAGAATTATTCAAACCTAGTTTTCATTGATGGGTTCATTGATACGGCCTAAAACCTGTAGATAATGCGTGAAGGAGAGGGAGAGAACGTGCGGCCTGATGGAGAGGAGCTTGGATCCAGTGGTTGTGATGAAGCTAGGTAGAAAATTAGTTTATTTAAGTTGTAATTTAGTTATAAAAATCATGTACGATCTTTAAAAATTCATAACTTTTTCATACGAGGTCGAAAACGCGCGAAACCAGTTGCGTTGGAATCGTATGGACGAGCACTATGCGATGGAGTTGGTTTGGGGTCGTTTGGAGTTAGTGAGAATTTTGGGTTAAATTAAACGCGCGTTTAATTTTATTCGAAATAGAAGCTGAAACGGAAATTAAAATCAAGGTGAGAATTTCTCACTCAATCGAATTAGTTTCGATTTTATTTTAAATAGTTAGATTTAAAATATTTGAATGCATGTTTGAATGATGATTGATATCTATTGATTGTTAAAATAGACATTATACGCCGTTAGTAAGCGGATGTTATTTAATAAAAACATATACCGCGAATATTTCATAAACAGTGAAATTGGTATTATATATAATATCAATATATATATATTGGCATATGTATATATTGCAGTTGATTGATTTCCCGTATTTTTTAGCGGATGAGACCCTATTGCGCCGTTATTATGCGGATAATATTTAATAAGAACATATACCGCGATAATTTCGTACTGGAGCGAAATTGGTATTGTGCTAATGTTTTTGGATGCAGGAAACAGGTTGGAGGGATCCAACTGGATTCCTCAACAGTATTTATTTGATTATGGATATTTTGATATTCATTGATTTTCATATCGATATATGATATCGTTGTTGTCGTGATTGACTATTTGGTATGTAGCATCATTGGCCCAGATTTTGGGATTTTAAAATGATTATAAAGTGATTTTTGAAAATATAAAATAATTTTGGAATTGATCCATTTTCAATAAATAAACGTTATAATTTTTAATGTTATAAAAATTATGATTTTTAAGAAATATAGTTAAAAACTGATTTTTGAGAATATGATGCTATTGAGTTTATAAAATAGTTAAATCGAGATATTTTAGAATTATTGTGAAAAGTTTAAATATAGAATTCATGAAATTTAATTATTTTATAAATCAAAAGGATGAAATTATAAAGGATATTAAAGACGTTTTAAAAGAATAATATAAATTGATTTATATTAAGAGATTTATAAATGGATATTTATAAATTGAAATATGGACGTTATAAAACGAGTTTTTATAAGTGTTTGAATGAAGTGGAAATGAATTTCATAAATGAATGAAATTTATGGAATTATAAACTGTGAAGTTATAAAAGAAATTTATAAATAGTAAGATTTATAAATTTGGTGAAATTATTTGAAGAATAGATTTGGTTAAATAGATAAATCTTATAAGTTATAAGATTTATGATTTGGAAAGTCTTTAAAAGAACGATTTTGTAAAATAATCGTTTTATAAGTATTTAACTTATAATATGAAATTTTAGTTTATAATTAAGTTACAAACTGGAATAGGTTAATGAAGGAATTTATAAAAAGGAAGTTTTTATAAATAAATAGAAATGGAATTTATAAACGATGTTTTATAAATTCGCAAATGACTTATTTTGATAAGTAAATTGTTGAAACCTATTAATGGAGTTATATTCACATTTTTGAATAGTGAATAATCCTTTGAATTAAAAATGAATAAAACGATGAGATTTCTTAATGAAGTTTATTCACATTTTTGAATAGTGAATAACACGTTAAAGAAAATGGTTTGAATGTGAATGTTTTAAACAGAACTAAAACGATCTAACGATGTTTTAAAAAGGTGTTGAGATTCGAAACCATAGATTTCAACATTCATTGTTGAAATAGACGTTTTCGAGAAATAAAAGGAAATAGTGGACTATAACACTGTTGTTATAGTAAATGATTTCCGAAAGGAAATGTTTTGAATAGTATTGGGATTTATATATCTATTTTAAATTCGAATCCCTATACGAGTGATTTTGGGTTGTCGTAACGATGTTTTACGCAACATTCGTTTTGGCCCAAATAAATATGTTAAGAGAATGATTTCCTTAATAGAATGAAATATATACTTAATCTCGATTTAAGTATATTGAATATTTTCCAAGTGTTGAAAATAAATGGATTGAAAATTACTTATGAATAAATAAGTATGGAAATGTTTTCCAATATAAAGTGAATATTTAGAATTTATCTTTTGGGAGATAAATTGAAATGATAAATTGAAATCGTATATGCATGAATATTTTGGAATATAAATTCACTAAGGAATTTATAAATGAAAGGTGGAATTTGTTTAAAAATAAATATTGATTTATTTTTGAAATATTGAAATTATATATCTAGTGAAGATATTTTGGAAAATAAATAATTTGGAAAATTATTTGGAAACTGGTGATGTGTGCATATCCAGTGATAGTTCAATAATCGACTATCAATATTTCCCTTTGAATGGGTAATTGATGTGATTTGTTTGAATGTGAATGCTACACTTATTTTTGAATAAGCGCTCACTATTCGGGTTAACCGGGAAAGGACCATGGGGTCGTATAACCCATTCCGAATATGTGATACGTCGTTGTGAATTGCATTGAAGATCGGTGTTGAAGACCGAGTATTTGCGAAAGCGATAGGATGACCTATCGATTGTCTCTGCACTGGGTAGCTCCTGGTATTGAGATCTCCTAAGTGATGGGAAATTCGATCGGGATTGTGAATACCCGTATTGCAAGGGCTTCGTAAGAAGTGCCTTCGGTTTTGTTCGAGCCCGGAACAGACTTGTATGGATTGTATGTCTGACATTACAAGTTGAGATATAAAGCCGATTTCTTTCAAATATATTTCTGTTGGTGGCGGAGAATTTATTCTTTTAGCTTAACACCCTTCTTTGAGACGTACGTGCTCAGAGGTTATATAGTTGAATGTTATCAGCAATATATTCCCAATTTGGTAATGTGACATGCTGAGTGATGCTGAAATGATCATTGTGTTGATTATTTGTGATAGGATCGTTTATTTGATCGTCTATCCTTGTGATCATTGTGTTGATCATTTGTTGACCCAAAGCATGGCTTTTGTATAAAGTATGTTTTTGTGGACGTGACTTCGTCGAGCCTCACACCCCGTGAATGGTCAAAACAGGAAAGAAGCAGCAAGGTTATGAGGGGTAGCACCCTTTAGGATGTGTCCATTTCCTTCTGGAAAAGGGTGGTATCATGGTATGGAGCCCAGATACTTACTCATGTTGAAAACACTTTGTTATGATTGTGTGAATTGATTACGAGCGCTCGGTGATAAAGGTCCCAAAGGACCGGGGGATGGCATATTCGGTCAGTTGTTACTCAGTTAGGGGTAACCCGGCCTTGTGTTGGTAGAGATCCGGTTTGGTTCTCGGGGATGTCCATCCAGAGGCATTCTCATGTGGCAATGGGAAGTTCCTTGGCCTGATCATTCGTTGGAAATCCAAAGAAACAATACGAGACTTGTACGGTATTAGTTGTATAACCTGCTATGGAATGTGGCGGTAACCTGCTATTGAACATAGTTAGCTATAGTAGGCATACGATAATGGTCGTATGTTGGCTAAGATTTATATTCTACTTTCGAAATGAATTTTTTCCTACACTATACACTAGTAATAATATCAAATGTTATTTTTAAATGCGTATCAAGCATCTTTGACTATCATAAGGAGAAATCTCCTCCGATTCTGCGTTTGCATTGTGTGTGTGTGCGGGAGGCCTTATGGTAGTCTCATTTTTAAAAGCATTGCGAATTGAAATAAAAATATCTCTCTATTGATTTTAAAGATAAATAAACTGTTTTGAGTTCTCACACCAGTCACATGACTGACTCGGAGTTTATTGTTTTCCTTCCTAAACTCTGGGTGCCCACCAATTTTCACACGGGCAGTCAAAGAGTTAGGTTTATCAGGATATTCTGGATATTCTGGAGTTGCTGGAGGCAAGCTGGATGGCATGACGTATTACTAGTTTATATAATATTTCTTTTTCCGCTGCATTGTTTGTTGTTGTATGATGTTGTTGTACACTCTGATGATATGATGTAATGAAATGTGATGAAATGTAATAACTGATATAGTTCTTTGTTTAAAGATTATTCATTTATTATTATATGTTGTTCCGCTGCGAATTGTGAGATTCTGATGTTGTTCTATTGTTTTCTATTCCGTCCTATTTTCTTCTATTTTTCTTTTCCGTTCTATTCTCTTTTTCTTCTATTTTAAAAGTTTTCTATTATCTTTCCTCTCTCTCTTCTAAATTTTCTGTTCTCTTTTCTATTTTCTTTTCTCTCTATTTCCTATCTTCTCTCTTCTTCTCTTTTCTTTTCTTAAATTCTTTTTAAAAACCCATAACATTCCGGTTTTTGACCTTCAAATTCTCGGCAGTCGATAAAGTGAGTATCGATGTTGAATTTTCGAAAGTCGAAAATTCTCGGGGCGTTACATTTGGTATCGGAGCTTATGGTTAAGCGACAACCATGGTTCTGTTGGGTATTACTCGTTAGAGATAGAGTCAGCAGTACTCTAGAATGAGTTTGAGTGTAATAATAGCTATGAGAGCGTATTTGTTAGTGAATATAAAATTGTTTTATATTGCGATGATTGGTTTATTGAGTGGCATATGAACTTTCGTCGGCGTGGTCCGCAAGACTATGCCGAAGGGGTTTCTAAACACTTGAATAGAGCAATTCGACACAGTATTGATTTTAAATTGGGTGAATGAAATAATTTTACCTTGATTATATTTTATATATAAAAGGAATAATTTTTCAGAATTATTAAAGGTATATAAGTTGATTGTTAGGTTGTTTGAATAGTCTAAATTGAAGAATAATTGTATAAGTAAAAGAATTATAAGAATTGAATTATAATTAATGTGATTTACAATTGTGAAATAAACTTATATATATATATATAAGAAGTGAAACTATATGAATATGAGTTATAAATAAAAATAAATTTAAAGTTAAAGGGAAATATAGCTTAAGAAGATGTTAAATGGAGTTGATATTGGTATCGAAGTAAATAATCAAGTGGATTAAATGAATATGAACTTAAGTTATATAAATAAAATTCAACTTTGGAAATTGAATTGAATTAATGGATTGAATGATTAATCAATTAAATGTGAATTAAATTGATATGGAATAATGAATGTAAGTGAAGCAAAGGAATTTGGTTGTAATGAATAAACATTGGTTGTTAGATGATTGCTAGTTGATTGTATGTAATTCATTAAGTTAATGAAATTGAATTAATGAAATTGGAAGCTAAATTAATTGAATTCAAATTGAAAGTAAATAAATTTGAATAGAATTGAACGTGAATTGGATTTAATTAGTGAATGCAAACTAATTAAAATTGAATAAGAATGAATGTTGATAACATCCAATGTTAAGGAATCAAATGTGATTTGAATTGAAAACCCTTTCATTGAATATTAATGAGAATATGAATGAATATTATTGGTTATGGATGTTAGTTGGTTGATGGTTGAATATATATTGCTATTGAATGCATTGCTATGTTAGCATATATAGTTATTATGTTGCTATATGTTGTATATTGAGATTATTGTCTATATGCATGATTCTCATGTTGTTTGTTGAGTGATTAGTAGGTGCGGATCGCGTTTGCTTCGCATTTGGAGCTCGTTTTAGCGCTATATTAGCCGTATATGCTCGCTAATAAAATATAAGGTACATATCTCGGATTAAATATCGTACTTTTACATTTTTTTTCCCTTCGGGATGCCTCATTACTTGATGAGATGTATATTTGTGATATATATACTGTCATTTTTTTTCGGATCGAGCCGCGCAAAGGAGACTATGGCGAATTTTTCCGAAAATTTAAGGCGTTAGAAAATTTTGAGAAAATTTGGAAAATTTTGAAAACTTTAACTTTGATTTTGGAATTGAAAGTTAAACGATAGTAGTCGTTTTTGAAAAGATAACTAAGTATGATTTGAAAACTTAGTAAAAAGATTTGTAAGAAGTTTAACTATGGATTTTGGAAAATTAATGAATTCTGTAACTTTTCTTACTTGTAATTTCGAGGACGAAATTCTTTTAAGGGGGGAAGATTGTAACGACCCAGAATTTTTAGAAATTAAAATTTGAATATTTAATTAATTTTTAAATATTAATAAGTGAATTTATAAGTCGAATAAATTTTTATTTCGATTTATTGGATTTAATTGAATAATTAAATCGATAATTTAATATGTTAAATTATGGAAAATAATTGAAAATTGAGTTAAATATGATTGACAAGGGTCGTGCGAGGGTGACTGAAGCTTTGGTGGGCTGTGGTGCGGGCGGCGAAAGGGTTTTGGTAGGGGAGAGGAGGCAGAGAGAGGCGAAAGAGGTCGGGGAGAATGGAAGCTTGGTGGAGAGAAGAATGCTTTGCCGTAGTTAAATTATTGAGAGGAGAAGGAAAGAAATAAATAAAGGAGAGGAAGATGGAGTCAGGAATAAAAAGGATAGGAGAAGTAACGGCTACAGGGAAAAATAAAGAAGGAGAGGAGTGCGCGTGCTCTGATTTTGCTAAAATAAATTTCAACGTTTGGAATAATAAAGGCTGGAATTCATTTCAAAAGTAACAGCAGTACCCTAGATTGACGGGAAGACAATTAAAGCAATTTATTGTCTTATTGGACAGTGCGTTTCAAATTTGAAAACAAAGAAAAGTTAAGAAGGCACAATTTATGGCGTCGTTACAACGAGCAATTTTATTGCTTCCGTTGTACATCGGATTTCAAAATACAGAAATAAATATACCGCTGAGATCAGCATGACGAGACGATCAAAACGGTATACAGATATCAGTGGTACGATTGAATTACAAAATTCGAATTTTCTACTAAGGGAAAGTGCAGCAAAACACATAAAAAAAAGATCGACGGAGCTAAAGAAGTCCGAATTTAGAAAAACGAAAAATGACGTCTCCGTCAGAAGATGATTTAGAATTTTCTTATGTAAAAATATTCAGGCTTGGAAATAAATTTATTATCAGCAATATTTAACCGATATAGATTGAAATAGAATTATACAAAAAAATAAACTCCCATATAATTAAGTGAAATTTACTATCTGCTATATCTTGATATACGTATCCAAAAAAAATTATTTCAAAATTCAATTATTTAAAATTTTCTCAAAATTCAATTAAATACGTAAACAAAACCATTCAAAATTATTAAAATATTATCGGTCATTACACGTTACCACCAGCCCGGATGGCAATTGGTATATCTACCCTAGCATTGCCTAGTTGTGCCGTGTCACCTACCCTTTCGCACCTTGTACGAGTTTGGATTTCACCCATAGCCCGTGTGGTATCCTCCGGTGGCTTTCCGATCGGGAGGGACCATGATATTGGATGGACTACTGGGACTATTTCATGTTAAGGGCTATATGGGTAACCCCTTAATGCTAAGAAAAAAGTAAGTTTATTTTACTATTAGACATTATTATAATAGCGAAATATTACTACATAGTAAATAGTTTAGCGGATCCTTGGAGATGTGAATCCCGAGCATCTCTTAAGTTACTGCACTCATATTTATTTCTGTTAATTTAACTCACATAAGATATTTTAGTTCTGACTCGAGTGTTTTGTCTTTTCAATTCGCTCGGGTCAGCCTGAGCATTTCAGGATTCGAAGACTTTAGCTTTGGAGGACGAGGATGAAGATTTATATTATTATTATCCTCTATTATCCCACTACACCATTTGATTCCGCTGCATTAATTATTATCCTCTGGTATGTGTACTCTGATATGTATTGTATAAGTATAATCGAATATTTTGTAAACAGCTTCATAAACTGTGTATTTGATTATTATATTTTATCATTCCGCTACAAGATTCTATTCGTTTTTTCCCTTTCCCTGCTTTTTCTTAATTACCACATAACAATCCTCCCTTTTGTATGTGTTAACTCCTATTTCTGAAGCGACCTAAGACTTACGTGACTTAACGACCTAAAACTTAGGTGATTTAAAGACCTAAAAGGTACTAACGACCTAAGGGTGTTAACGACCTAAAAGGTACTAACGACCTAAGGGTGCTAACGACCTAAAAAGTGGGCGACCTAACTACAGCAGCGACCTAAGATCACAAAGCACTCCGCGACCTAATATCACAAAGCACTCCGCGACCTAAGGTCTTTAGCGACCTAGTGCTTTCAGCGACCTATGAAGTGCCGCGACCTAACAACTTAAGGATTTCACAACCTGACGACTTAAGAGGATCAGCGACCTAAAGGTTCCTGTAGCTTCACGACCTGAAGCATATACGACCTAAGTAATGCCATAGCCTTCCGACCTAAGAGCAAAGTGGTCTCAGCAACCTAAATCCCGAACGACTCACGACCTATAATAGGTCGCACGCGACCTATTAATTTGCTCAGAAGAGAACCAAATGCAATCAAGATAAGTCGAATCCCATCTCTTAGGTCGCTGCCGACCTAGTGACTTATTCAGGGCAAGTTCTAATATAGCTAATACAAGTGATTCCTTGTGTCGTGGCCGACCTACGACCTACCTTAGGTCGCGTGCGACCTAAGACTTGGAGATTGAACTTCGCCCAGAACCACTCCTATAAATACAGCCCTAACTCCAACTTCGAGATGACCTTTTTGGCCGATCTCTTGAAGCACCGATACTCTGCTAAATTCTCAACTCACTCGACACCTCAAGTACGAAAGGAATTTCAACTAACTTCGAGAGGAAATCTAGCGCAATCTACATGGATTTAAAGGATTCTTCTGCATCAAAGTTCTAGTTGTTTTGTCTCATCAGAATTGTAACTGAAGATTGTTGTAAAGTTGTAATTGATTCAGCAATAAAGAGAATTAAAGTGGACGTAGGCTTACTCTAAGCTGAACCACTATAAAAACTGTTGTCTTTTCTGCTTTCTCTGTGATTTTTCTACTTGTTTTAGTTCCCGTGTTCACGGGTGGTGCTTTCGCTCAACTTCAACTTACACCGGGGTGTTAGCGTCAGATTTTCACGTTAACATTTTTGGTGCTTTCACTGAGAAACCAACTCAGGAAACTTTCACTATTGCTTCGCGAAGGATTGTTGAAAGGATTTCTTTTAAAACCCGAAGTTTATTGGAAATAATGGCTCCTGGGAGAAAACGAAGTTCTGTAAGATCCGACAATGTTGAAGGGAATACAGCTACCTCTCTTCCTTCAAGGCAAGCAGCTCCAGCTGTTGGAGTTACGCGAGCAGAATTGGACGCCGTAGTTTTGGGGCTGAATCAACAGTTGGAAGCCCAAAATGCCCAGAATGCCTTGATTATGGATAGGTTGAACGCCCTGCTTGAGGCAAATCACCAACGACAGGATAATGAAACAATCTATGCTAAAGATGCCCGCGACCCCCAAGAGAAAGGTATTCCTCAAAGAGCAGACAACACCGCTGCAAGGGAACCTTCCTAAGATGAAGGGTCAAGGCCACAGCCAACTTTTCAAACTTCCGAAAGGGCAGCTAACTTCTGCCAGGCAAAGTCTCAAAACGATGAGGAGTATCTATCAGGAATGGTCTGCTCAATCATGAAAGAAAGCATGCAGAGGCATGAGGATGAAAACGATTGGGGGTTCGCTCCGAGCAAGACTCCGTTCACCGAAAAGGTTTTAAAGGCGGAGTTTCCCAGGAAATTTGTACCTCCTACCATCCCGGCCTATCGAGGGACAAGTGACCCTAACCAATTTCTATACATATACAATTGGCATATGACTGGGGCACGAGCATCGGATGAGATTAAATGCCGATATTTTCCAGTATATTTAGAAGGGGTGGCTTTTCTTTGGTTCACTAAGCTACCGGTTCGATCCATAGATCAATTCTTCGATTTAACCCGAAAATTTAAAGAACAATTCAGATTGTATGCGTCAAAGGCAAAAGATATAATGTCACCGTCCAGTCTAGAACAAGCACCGGGAGAACCCATCAAGTCTTTTTTGAACCGCTTTAATATATCTTTAGCCGAGGTAGACAACGCGGAGCCCCGAATGATCCTAACATACTTAATGCGGGCCATCGACAAGTCGAGTGAATTCGGGATGTGGCACAAAATGAAGGAACCAAACTCACTCGAGAAGTTTTATAAAAAGGCCGACGAATTCATACGCCTAGAAAACCTCTCGATGCCAGTAAAAGCAGTGGTGGCCGAAATCAAGAATAACGATGTCATCTCTAACAAGAGAGGATCTGGAAACCAGAAAAGGGAGAGTGATGAAGGAAAGAGGCAGGGAAATAAGAAAAAACCTCGACGTTTTAACCCTTCAGATTTCACCCCCTTAACTGATACACCAGAAAAGATCTTCTTGGCAACAAAGGATGTTGTCAAGTACCCTAAACCACCTGAGATGGGGAGAGGTGCAGTGCAAAATGGGAAATTCTGCCGATTTCACAACCAACCCGTTCACGATACTGATCAATGTCGCTAGTTAAAGAATGTGATTGAAGAATTGCTGAAATAGAATAAACTTCAACAATATGTGAAGAAAGACGGAATTGACCCAACCTCGTCCACTCAGGGGCAACCATGTCCTGCTTATCGGTCTAGCTCAGGCAACAAAACTACAAAGCAGGAATCCGAGAAGCTGGTCATTGACGCTTCTCGTCATTGACTAACATAAAAATCATGGAATAGCATTCATTTACACCCATATTTTACTTAATAGCGTTGCTTAACTTTGTAAAATGATCATGGACGTATAATTCTTGTGTTGTTAACCACTGTAAATTTGATGTGAATCAGTAATGAGCAATTATAAATCTTGTATTCTTTAATGCCGTTAAAATGCCTGTATCATTTCGATATGCAAATATTACTAAAAATATCGATTTAGTATTGCAGGCTATCAAAATAAAGCTTGCTCATCCAACACATCACAAAGCGAAGTGATCCTTACAAATCACGGAGTAAACAAATGACATGTCACAAATGCTCCGAATTCAAGTATTTCGAAAGAAGTGCAATTTGCAAACGATTGAGGACTCCACCAAAGAGGGCACCTTCCTAATAAGAAGATTCTGAGCCTTTGTTAACCGACCACGATCGTTTGTGTAAACGAACATCTGGCGGAGCAGCTTGCATCTGCCCCATGGATCCACTCAGCAATAAGGCACATTTCTCTAGCAAAGAACAAATGAAAGAATGGGACATGTACTTGAAGTTATTTTGAGGGATTGCTAAGAAGCGCAGGGTATAAAGACAAAAGCGCCAACGCAACTCTTTAGAGTCCAAAGTACTCTTTAGAGTCCAAATGCTTCTCTTCGGAGACCCAACGCAACTCTTTAGAGTCCAAAGTACTCTTTAGAGTCCAAATGCTTCTCTTCGGAGACCCAACGCAACTCTTTAGAGTCCAAAGTACTCTTTAGAGTCCAAATGCTTCTCTTCGGAGACCCAACGCAACTCTTTAGAGTCCAAAGTACTCTTTAGAGTCCAAATGTATCTCTTCGAAGACCCAACGCTACTCTTTAGAGTCCAAAGTACTCTTCAGAGTCCAAATGCTTCTCTTCGGAGACCCAACGCTACTCTTCAGAGTCCAATGCTACTCTTTGGAGTCCAACGCTACTCTTCAGAGTCCAAAGCTACTCTTTAGAGTCCAAATCAAAGACCTCGAGCCGGCCTAGCCAGAAAAAGAGAGATCTTTCTCGATACAAAGTTGCGGAATGATCGGTCGATACACTCCCGTGAATCCGTCCAACCGAGAGAAAGAAACTCCAAACTTCCAGGCAAAAGCCCTACTCAGAGGCACACGTTTCACCGAGATTGAAATAAAACTTCCAAGTGTTGAAACGTGAAAAGCCCTCTTCGGAGGCCCATCTCACCACAGTTGAAATGCTAAAAGACCTCGAGCGGGCCAAACCAGAAAAAGAGAGATCTTTCTCGATACAAAGTTGCGGAATGATCGGTCGATACACTCCCGTGAATCCGTCCAACCGAGAGAAAGAAACTCCAAACTTCCAGGCAGTAACCCTACTCAGAGGCACACATTTCACCATGATCGGTGATACACTCCCGTGAGATGAAATGTGAAAAGCCCTCTTCGGAGGCCCTCTTCCCAGCGAACAGGGAAAAATAAAAGCCTCTCCCAAGGGGCAGAAACAAAAAGACCTCTTCCTAGAGGCACAATCAAACAAAAAAGACCTCTTCCCAGAGGCAGAGACAAAAAGACCTCCTCCCAGAGGCACAATCGAACAGAAAGACCTCCTTGGAGGCACACGTTTCACCGAGGTTGAAATAAAACTTCCAAGTGTTGAAACGTGGAAAGCCCTCCTCGGAGGCACAACTCTTCGGAGGCACACGTTTCACCGAGATTGAAATAAAACTTTCAAGTGTTGAAACGTGAAAAAAGCCCTCCTCAGAGGTACAACTTTTCAAAGAAGCAAAGATCAAAAAGCCCTTTATTGAGGCGTAATAAAAAAAAAGAGAAGCCCTCTTCAAAGACGCACTTTAACTTTCAAAGGAAGAATGATTCACCTATTCTGGAAAATACTCTTCCTCAAAAGAAGTTAAAGTGCCCTTCAGAGGCCCGCTTTACCACATGGAAGAATTCACTTGGTAAAATGTGTATATGCACAAAAGAAAAAGTGATATCTTCAAAGGATAAAGCATAAAAAACTCATATGGAGGGAGTTGTACTCTATTTCTAACAAGATAATATTCCTCCAAGTATGGAATAATTATTCTCCAGGAAATAAGAGTACAAGTCCCCTCAAAGTATAAAGTATTGCAACGAGCTTATGGTATAGGGGCAACATGGTATAGCTGCATACAACATGGTATAGCTACATTGGTAAAATTACGCTTGAACAACATACCACAAGATCACTGCAATATCATATAAAGAAACTTGTACAAAAATGAATAGTAAATGCATTCTCAAATACAGACAGAAGTTTGTACAAGCGAAAAGAATCATTTTATTCGATACTGTCAAAATTTTGTACAGGTACAGGTTTCAAAATAAAAAGAAAAAGAAAAGCGGAGGCCGGTACCCGCACAATCTCCGGCCAGTACATGCAAAAAGCGATATAAAAAGCACAGGACCAAAGCCATCATTTCTTCTTCCTTCCGCCTTTTGAGCCTGCGCCTGGCCGAATGGTTAACTTCTTAGGCCGGCTTGTATGAGTAGGAGAGGAAGGGGAAAGGGATACAATAGGTTCTTCTCCCGCTTGTGTATCGCTAGCAGAAGCCTCCTTCTTCTTCTTAGAGACTCCATGCTTCCCTCTCTTCCTGAAAGAAGACCCACTACCTGGAGAGAAAAGTGTAATTAATGGTTCATCATCGGAACCAGTTGGTTCTGGAGTCTTCTCACTCCCTTCAGTTTCTTCTCCCCTGTGTTCTTGTGAAGCAATGGGATCGTCCAAGTCTTGAAGAGCTTCTATTTGCTCCTCTTGTGATCCTGGTTGCGAAGCAGAAGGAGGAGTGACCTGAAGAGACGGAGGAGGAATAATTGGAGGAGGGGAAGTTTGAACAATGCTCGATGCTTTCTCTATAGAAGAAAAGAAGTTAAAGTCAGTAAAGAGAGGAGATAAAGGCTCGCTGAGGTTCAGGAAATAGTCAAGAAGCTCATCAAGCTCGTAAGAAACAGATGAGCAGTCTACTTGGGCAAGATTAACAGTAGAGTTACTTGGAGAAGTTGGTTTCCTGACATCAACCTCATAAGCCTGTGCCTCGGCACTCTCGTCGCCTTCATCTCCACTCTGTATGTTTGTGATCTCGGTGGTAACTTTAGTAGGGGATGGAGAATGAGAACTGGAACCGATAATGTCGATTTCGGCCGAAGGGGAAGGCTGAACTGGAGCGGTTGAGATAGTTTTTCCTGAATGTTCCCCTACCGCCATTTCGGCCCTTAATTTCGCAAGCTGTTCTCTTCCCCTGGCGAGAGCGGCGCGAGCATCGTCATCAAAATAATGCTCCTCAAGAGGTGGTTCGAGATAGCCAGCACCTTTAGCACCAAGCATATCAAGTGCGGCCTCCCACACTTCAGCCAGAGTAATTTCATACTTGGGACCTAGAAAGGCGAGACTACCGCGCCCCAAGACACTATGTAGGTAGAAGTCAAATAATGTTGAGCTGATGTTGGTCTTCGTTGCCTCATGAGATTCTTCAGCTGCAATTTTACCGGCAACGGCCTCTTCATGCTCTCTTTCAGCTTTGGAAAGTTGAAGCTTAAGCATTTCGATTTCCGCCTCTTGAGAGTCGGTTTTCTTCCGAAGCTCTATAATATCAGCAACATAGCCCTTACTGATTCTTTTTTGCACTTCGAGCCTGTCTTCGGTGTCTTTTTGGCCGGCATGATCATCTCTCACTTGTTTCTAAAGCACTTCTTCTTTTTGAGTATAGGAAGTAGAAGAAGTGGCGAGCTCTTCTTTAAGCTTCTCGACCTTCGCTTCAAGCTCTTCATTATAAGAAGCGATGCTCCTCATCTCGGTGTCATGCTGCTCAAGAACTTTCTGCCATTCAGCCTTGTCATTCTCCATAGTAAGCATGGCCTCGAGATTCGAACGGTTGACCCTTTGAAGCTCGTCAACAAGCTTTTGCCAGTTCGACATCCTTTCAATATCAAGCCTGACCGCATCAAGATTTCGCAGCATGGCAGGCTTGTCGATAGGGACCAAGTCAAGATCAAACCGCACTCCCTTCAGGCACCAGTGCGGGAACCGGCTTTGCAGAATAGCCGGACCTGGTCCAACTTGGAATTTGGGCCTGCTGATTAGTGTCTGAATGTCTGTTTTCCCGAGAGCAGGAGAGTCAGAAGGAATGTCAAGTGAGATAGGGGCAGTGACCTTTTCAAGAGTGGTAGTTGCATGCTTCTCACCGTGCCTGGCACGCTTGCTTGGGTCTTCAACTGTATGACTTTTCCCCCGGTCATCATGAGATTTTCTTTTGTGAGAGTCGTCACCTCTCTGGGAAGAATCGTGGCGCTCCTCCCTTTCTTTTCTCTCATAACGCTCTTCTTGAGCCCTCCTCTCCTGAGCCTTTCGGGCGGCTCTCTCTTCATCGGTTTCTTTGTAAACAAGAAGGTAGCGCCTATAATCATATTGACTACGCCTCCCGTAGCGCTGAAAGTCGTCATAGTAGGAACCGCTGCGTCCCATCGGAGAATCTTAAAAAAAAAGACAAGTCTTAAAAGTCTTCAGAGAAAAGAAGTGTAACTGTAGAATCTTCAAAGTACAAAGAGTTAGGAGCATAAAAGTGCCGAAAGATTCTAAGTGTGTGTGATGTGCAAACTACGCACGTCAAACTACGAACCACTCTTTGATTGCGGAGTAATTGTGGGGGTAGTAGTTAACGTCAACTCTTGGGTCGACGGAGCTTGTTGCAAAGAAGAAGTCGCTTCCACTACTGAAGAAGAAACCCTGGTGGTAACGGGGTCGTCTTTAAAGAGCTCCTATGAAGTGACAAACAGGTCGCTCAACCCTTCGAAAGTGTCGTCTCCACTCTGTTTGACAGGGCTTGTTTTCCCAGCTTCTTCGTCACCAGACTTCTTTGAATGAGGAGGAGATTCCTGAGGCTCTTCTTCTTCAGTGACCGGGCCAAGTTTGCCAGATGACCCCACGACATCAACAGAAGTGGAGCACTTCACTAGAGAAGCCTCAAAGGTAGGTTCTTTCGGTATGGGTGCATCGGTAGAAACTGGGGCATCCAATGCTTGGGCTGGGGAGTCTGGGACTTCATGAGGGTGTGTAGAGCGAGAGGTATGCAAAAGTCCGTACTGATGCAAAAATTCGTCTTTCAACAGAAATTGAATGCTTCTCTCCTCAACTGGCACGGCCATAAGCCTCTCAAAAGTTGGTTTATGACTGGAATCCCTAGAAGGAGGAGGAAGCGCTGAAAAGTAAAAGGCAAAGTTAACATTTGACAACTCAGGCTATGAAAAGCTCAGAGAAAAACATCAGGAACAAAGATAAATGCTCTTACTTCATACTCTCCAGATAGCATAGAATCCCGGAGGATAGCAAACGAAGAAAAATTGACTTAGAAAACCGTGAGCGCTTTCGGGAAGGCCGATTATTAGTTTACGGTTCCTAGCGCTTCTAACAAGAATGATGGAGGGATGGTCTTTATTTTTGGCAAACGTGCACAAATAGCAAACTTCATCAAAACTCGGAAGGCGATCCAGCGTCATTCTGAATAGCACACATAACCCTATCAGAATAGCATAGCCATTGGGGTGCAGCTGGAAGGGGGAGATAGCTAGTCGGAGAAGAAGCCGTTGAAGAAAGTCGTTAAAAGGAGGGATAGCTCCACTCGTGCACATTTGACGATTAACTGCTACAAAACCATGAGGTGGTATATCGGCAGTATCGCTTCTCTCAGGAAGAATGGCATCTGCTTCAGCAATGCCAAACAGAGCGCATAGTTGGCGGAAAACTTTGTATGTTAGTGTGGTTGAAATTCTCTCTGGAGGATTAACCAATGGAGTAGCAATTGGGAAATTCTCTTCAGCCGATTCTGTTTCTCCTTGTTGAGAAGTCATTCTATACAAGGAACTAGACATTCAAATAAGAAGGTTATTAGCATTAGAGATAATCGATAAAGCAGTTCAAGTAGAGCAGTTCAAGTCGAGCATTCAAATTGAAATTATGCTTCAAGACAGGTCGTAGAGCATATGAAAGAAAAGGCCTCAAGACAAAGCGAAGCGAATCATTTAATTCTTAACTCGGTCGCGACCTAAACCCTATGCCGCAAGAGAATTAATCCACTAATTTAATAGGTCGTAACCTAATCCAGTAGTTCAAAACAATAGGCATTCGTCAAAGTCCTAGGTCGTCTGGCGACCTAACATAGGTCGGGGGATCCTAAGTCGCACTATGCAAAATAAAAAGGTTCAAGGCAATTAAACTTCGTCCGAAGTCTCAACTCGTCCACGACCTAATGTCCATGCCACAGAAAAAGGAAATTAAGCCGTGAATTCCTTAGGTCGTTCTGCTACCGTTTAAACAAGTCAAGTCCTGAGTCTTAGGTCGCGAGAATCCCAGCACGACCTAAGTTTTAGGTCGCCCAGATCTGTTGAGTCGCTAACTTCCTCCTCATGCAATCCATCTCGTCAAACTGCAACCCGATAACCCATTACCAACTGCACATAGAAATTCATCGTCCTCCTCATGAAATTCACCATCCCTTCATACCACCTGATCACTTCAAAAACAATGCAAAACATCCCCGATCCATCATAAATTCAACACATTGCCGTGCCTTCTTAAATCAGTCAAACGGCGATCAAAAGTCGACCGTAATAGTCATTCAAAATGAAGCACGACACATGGAATTGAACTACAGTCGAAAAATAAGGATTCATGATTCAATGGTGATTATGGTGGGATGGGGATCAGATTCACTTACGGGATATAATGGTAAAGATGAATCGGAGGCTGAATAGGTTGAATTTGTCTTTGGAAGCTTGAAAATTCGTTAATGGCGGCGGGAGATCGGAGCAGTAGAGTGAGGAAGAGTTAGCGACCTAGCAAATTTATATGGGACAAAAGGGGGAAGACGAATAGGCACGCGACTTAGTACAAGTCTTAGGTCGCTCACGACCTAGCTCGGACAGATCGAAGCACACGACCTATGGCATAGGCCTGTACTTCGAGGGGCAAGTGTTAACTCCTATTTCTGAAGCGACCTAAGACTTACGTGACTTAACGACCTAAAACTTAGGTGAATTAACGACCTAAAAGGTACTAATGACCTAAGGGTGTTAACGACCTAAAAGGTACTAACGACCTAAGGGTGCTAACGACCTAAAAAGTGGGTGACTAACTACAGCAGCGACCTAAGATCACAAAGCATCCCACGACCTAATATCACAAAGCACTCCGCGACCTAAGGTCTTTAGGGGCCTAGTGCTTTCAGCGACCTATGAAGTGCCGCGACCTAACAACTTAAGGATTTCACAACCTGACGACTTAAGAGGATCAGCGACCTAAAGGTTCCTGTAGCTTCACGACCCGAAGCATATACGACCTAAGTAATGCCATAGCCTACCGACCTAAGAGCAAAGTGGTCTCAGCAACCTAAATCCCGAACGACTCACGACCTATAATAGGTCGCACGCGACCTATTAATTTGCTCAGAAGAGAACCAAATGCAATCAAGATAAGTCGAATCCCATATCTTAGGTCGCTGCCGACCTAGTGACTTATTCAGGGCAAGTTCTAATATAGCTAATACAAGTGATTCCTTATGTCGTGGCCGACCTATGACCTACGACCTACCTTAGGTCGTGCGCGACCTAAGACTTGGAGATTGAACTTCGCCCAAAACCACTCCTATAAATACAGCCCTAACTCCAACTTCGAGAGGACCTTTTTGGCCGATCTCTTGAAGCACTGATACTCTGCTGAATTCTCAACTCACTCGACACCTCAAGTACGAAAGGCATTTCAACTAACTTTGAGAGGAAATCTAGCGCAATCTACATGGATTTAAAGGATTCTTCTGCATCAAAGTTCTAGTTGTTTATTCTCATCAGAATTGTAACTGAAGATTGTTGTAAAGTTGTAATTGATTCAGCAATAAAGAGAATTAAAGTGGACGTAGGCTTACTCTAAGCCGAACCACTATAAAAACTGTTGTCTTTTCTGCTTTCTCTGTGATTTTTCTACTTGTTTTAGTTCCCGTGTTCACGGGTGGTGCTTTCGCTCAACTTCAACTTACACCGGGGTGTTAGCGTCAGATTTTCACGTTAACAGTATGGTTTAAGTATGACGTGTGTGGTTTATCGTCGATTCAAAGCATTTTAATGGCGGGATGTTACATCTGGTATCAGAGCTTTGGTTCAGCGATAAACCTTAGCTTTGTGGGGTTTGACTCTTTATTAATAGGGTAGTAGTACCCTATGATGAGTCGCTAAGTGTATATATGAGAGAGTGTACTTGTTAGAGTTATAAAAGGTTTTAATATTTTGTTATTTTGTTCTGTTTTGTATTTATAAATTCTAGTTGGTGCATGGGACGCTATGACATCAATAGGGATTTCTAAACACTTAATAGGACAGACCGACACAATATTTGTATTTGAATATAGGTGAATGAAATTATTTTGCCTATTATTTTCTATATATATAAAATAATTTTTTATAAAAGTTATTTTGGCTGTTAGGTAATGAAATTTATAAACAACAGTTGAAATAAGATTGAAAATAAAATAAATGAAAATTTGGAGTTTAGAACTCAAGTTCTGGGGTTTTGAAACCTTCTTTCGAATGATTTTGGAATATAATAATAATATTATTTAGAAGTATTCTCTGATATAAATATTTCAATATAATTTGAAAGAATTGTTTTAAAGAAATTTTGGAAAAGAAATAAGTTGTACCCCCTCTCTGTCGTTGAAAAATAATTTCGGTGATGAGTGCACGCATCATCGACATTCATTTTCGAGTTTCGAAGTGGAAAGGCCACTGTAGTAGTTACTGCAGATTTGTTTTGATAAACAATTATAAATTATAAAGTTGTTTTAAGTATAATTGGATATATAAATTGTAAATATACATTTATCTATTATTTTAAAATAATTTGAAATTAAACCCTGTATTTAGTTCTTAAGTTTCAGTTAATTAATAATTTCAATTATTATAGGGAAATTGAATGTTACTAATTTATAATTAGAACCTTTAATTAAAATAAGAAGTTTAGTGATAGGTTATGAATGAAATTAGAAGAAAATTTAAATTTGTAACATATAAAACGAAGGATTATTATTGAATAGTAAATTAATTAAAAGAATTAAGAAAAAACTTGTATAACTTTCAATTACATTCTTAAAGGCATATATATAAATTACAAAATATTAAAAGTTGAAATGTTTAATAAGAAAATGTAATGGGAAATTGTACAAGAAAAATTTATATAGTGAAAAGGTTCAATGAATCACCTTAATAAATAAGAATTTGATGTGTAGTGTTATGAACTTAAGTGTAATTAAAATGCTACTAGTTTAATAGAAGTGTAAGTATTATGAATAAATGAATGTAACGTAAATAAAAAAAATTGTAGTATATGGATAAAAGAAAAAGAATTTGTTAGTAGCGGATAGAAATAAATGAATAGTAAGGTAAGCACTAAATTAATAAGTGGAATTTGGAAATGAATAAGTATAATGTAGAAAAAAGAGAAACTCACATGACCTGAATGAATGAAAATGAATAATTGCAAGCAATAAATGATAATTTGCAAGAAATAAATATAAATTAAAGGAAAGCAAACAATAAATGCTATGAAATTGAAAATTAACTTGATTTATTATTCGAAAATGCTGTTTGTTTGGTTTGTGGTTGTTTGGGCAAGGATACTTCAAGATTGTTAGATGTATGAATAATCTATTTCGTTTCATCTAAGACTGTTGAGTAAAAGATGCACTTAGTAGTTTATTCTTCATTCTGTACAATTTAAAGTTTTGAACCCGAACAACTACATGTTTTGTTTGATATGGATGGATAGTTGAATTGTGTTGATTCTATATGATGGTTGTATGCTGTTTGTTGCAATTAATTATTGTTGTATTGATTGTTGTTTGGGGTTGAAACAACCTTAAATATTTCATTTTATATAATTGTTAACCTTTTGGATTATATAAGTGAAATACAGGTTATGAAAGCAATTGCTACTGCTTTTGATTTCATAATTAAGCGTAAATTGCCCGACAAATAGGTACGTTTTTGGATTATGGTTTATAGCGTTATTATATTTTTCCCGTGTTGGGATTTATATTATTTTGGAAAATATTTGTTGTATATTACTATAATTGATATTATATTTTCTCCCGAGCCTCCCCATACAAAGGAGACTCCGCCGAAATTTTTCGTAAATTTTGGACATAGAAAATATTTTGAAATTGTTTTCCAAACCTTATTAATTTGAATATATAAGGATTTAATTGTTTATAAATCTATATATTTTATTTAAATTATCCTATTCTGTAAACTTATTGTTATGAATATAATGTTTTGAATAATTTATATTGATTTATAAATTCTTTTTTTCCCTTCTTTTTCCTTTTCGGGGAAGAAAAGTTTTGAGTGGGCGAGAGGTAACGACCCGTAAATTTTCAATAATTAAGTTTGGTTATTTCAATTAAAATTGAGTAATAAATTTAGAAAAAACAAAAAATTTATAATTTATATTGAAGCAAATGTTAAAAAGGTAATGTAGCTATGGTAAATTAAATAAACTTTATGATTTAATAATTGGAAAAATAAATTCGCGTAACTTATTAATGAAATAATAAGTAAATTAAAACGTAACAATGCTAATTATGGTTAATAATTAATAGGATGAATGAAATGACAATTAATGAATTTATTTAAATTTGTAAAGTTATAATGGAATTATCGAATTTATGTGTGAATGTAAATTTAAGATAGAAACGTTGATTTATTATAAGGTATTAATTGATGTAATAGAAAGCATGAGACTGAATAGGTAAACTCATTAAGGATATTAATTGTAATTGGATGTAAGCTAATAAATTAATTAATTTAGCACAACCCTAATTAACTGAAATAACTATAAGGTCATAATTTCGTGTATTCAGTAAATTTGGAAAATAAATTTCAGTAAATGTAATAAAGTATTTGGAATGTATATTGTTTCCATAAGATAATATAAAGAATTGAAAACTTGCGACCAATGTTTGGAATAATGACCAAAATAAGTGAAATAGTGTCAATGTGAGTAAATTGGTAACAAATTGAATGGATTCCCATGGTTAATTGGAAATTTTATATGTTACAACTTGGTTATGAATTCAATATAAGGTAAGTGGGTGGAAATATTATAATCTGTCTGTAAACGTACTAATGCAGTGTTAATGGTAATTGATTAGTGCTATATATGGAATTATAACACGGGTTAATAAGTAATAAACTTAAATGAAAGAAAAGCAAATAGGTGACCATTTATATACGTTATTTATTCATTTAGTATGTTAAATAAAAATTTGGAAATCAGATTTCAATTAAGGAAAATTAAGTAGTACGTTAATTGGAAATAAATTTTAATAATTATTACATTAATGTGAAATGTAATACAAATGGTTAGGGGTGTCAAATTTGGTAAACTAAGGTAATTATTAATAAATTGAATGAATTTCAATTCAATGGAAATAATGTAAATATATACTTAGCTACAAATTGAATATATGAAAACAAATATAAGCATTGAATTAAATTAATGAATTTAAATTATAATAAATGGCCATTGAATATAATCAATGTTATGTAAGTAATTATAATATTGGTTTGAAGGAAATAAATTTAAATGTAATGAATGAAAAGAAAACAAGGTAACTAAGTTTATAGAATAGTAATGAACTTAATAAAAGTTTTGGATTGAAACAAATCACTCCATTGAAATCCAAATTATATTAAGTGTAATTTTCCTAGCAATTGTAGCAATTGAATTAATTAGTGCAATACCAATTAATTAAAGCAATTAGTTGGATAAGAATAATGGAAATCAAAACTTTATTTTATTTAATTGAAATGAAAAATTCAGTAATTGGATTAATTGCAATCAAATGAAATTGAAATAGCTAAATAATACATTATTTGAAATGAAGATGGAATATGAGGAAACTTATGTAATAGATTTGAATCCAATGTTAAATCCATCTATTTGACAATAATGAATGGAATAATGATTGTTATTTTAATTTAATAGAAATTTTGGAAATTAACTTTATAATTTCTGAATTTGAATGGAATTGAGGAAAATACTGAAATAGATTAGTTAATCAACTTTAAATTGACTTTTAATTTGTTTAAAACATTGTAATTGATTGAGAAATATAAAAGTGATAAAATTGGTCAATTTTAAGATTGAAATTAAAAATTGGATTTTATTAATTAATTATTAAACTATTTAATTAATGGAAAAATAGCCATTTTGGCCACTGACTCGGATTTCGATGAAACCAGTTTCATCGGATCCGTAACGGTGAATTATTATAGGATTTCAAGTTTCGTAGCGATCGGACTTGTCGTTTGATCGTACGGATTCGAAACGCCTTGAAATCAATGAAATCGAAATCAATCGAAATCAATTTGAAAAATATTGATTTGAGCATAACTTCTTCATACGATGGAATTTGGACTTGAAACTTGTTCCATCGCGTTTACAATATTTTAAAACATCTATTTTGATGTACGGGTTGACCCAATTTCGCCCAGAGTCAGAACGGGCTTTTTGGGCCAATTTGTCGTTAGCACGTATATTCAACCTGATCCATCTATTCTATTTAAACCCTACCTATAAATGCCCGATTATAAACCCTAGCCTACTCCTATTTCTCATTTTCCTGTACATAGATTTCAACTATCTCTCCTCCTCAATGGTAGACAAACAAATTCTAGATCCAAACACAAATCAATTTTCAATCAAAGCAAAAAATTCAAACTCTTTAGAAAATTTTAGAAAATATGTATATTGAAGATCTCGAAGTGCGTAATCTTCTACTGTGATTTGTTTTTCGTTTTGGTTCATCATCTGATCAGTCAAATCAAAGAATTTTCGGTCGTTCATCGCTCGACGATGAACTTCGTCTGATCGGAAAATCCCTTCTGGGTTTTGAAGAGAGGACCGAGGGGGTCGCATCCGTATGGGTTTCGTGGCATTTCGACGATTAGATATACGACAAAATTTGGTTAGGGAATCATTTTATTTCGACGGCTGCTAGTGAACGTGACTTGTTTGCGTGGGGGAGACGGAGCGTGGGGGTCGGCGGCGTTGCTAGCTAGGTGCGGCGGTGGCTGAGGTTCCTTGAGGCGGCGGTGGTTCGAGTTGATCATGCGATGCGTGCGTTGGGTTGTACGAGGCGGTTAGGGTTCTGGAAAGGCGTGCGTGCGTGTTCCTATAGTGGCGCGAGTGCTTGGAAGATGATGATGTGGCTAAGGTGAAATGTGTTCTATTTTCTTTTATTTTTATAATTGATTTCAATCGCATTAACTGTCATAACTTTTGCATACAATATCCGTTTTACGCGCGGTTTCTTCTGTTAGGATCGTATTTGAATTTTGGACTTTTTGGCGTAGGTGTGGATGAATTCTGAAACTGGTCAATTTTTTGGGTTTAAATTGGATTTAAATTCAATTTAAATTCAAAAGGTGAGTGTTTTAACCCACTCGCAACTTCTACAAATTTTTTTGTTTGTAAAATTAATTTTTGTTGTGATTGTGCATCTATTTTTGAATTTTTCATATATTTTAATCATCATCTTAGTTAATTGCATTTATTGAAATTAAATCGTTATTTAATTTATTATTGAATATAACTACCAGTTAATTTCCTGTTATACATATTATCAGTTATATATTGATACAGATTGTTTGTTTTGGATGATGATTATGATGGATGTGTGATCTGTTGATGGATGAATGGATGTTTTATTTATATTACCATAATCTGCAAGTTGTTATGCATTTGTTTTGATTCGGGATTGCGGTTTGAAATGATATACGACCGCATTTTTATTTTAAATTGTGGATTGAAATGATAAATATCCGTATCAAACCATAGGGTAGAAAATTTTGTACAGGCACCGTGGTCTATATAAAAATATTTTGAAAATGATTTCTATGCTTTGGAAAGTAATATACGGTTTAATAAATATTAATTTTTGGTGTTATATAAATATTATTCTTATATACATATATAGTTAAATTCTTGGATTTAAGCTACGTATAAAATTATTTAATAAAAAAAATGAGCTTAATAATGGAGTTGATTGTGTTATATTATATGGTTTAGTACCTATTTAAGATACTGTATATATAGAGTTTTTAAATGACCTAAATGAAATTTAAGTTGGAATATAAATATGGAATTGGTTTAAATTGAATTATTTAAGAATTGTACTTGAATAAATTTGATTTGAAATTTAATAAAAAGGGAGATTTTAAAGGGTATGATTTTTATAACTTGATTTGGTATAAAGTAATTTAAATGAATATAAAGTTGAGATAAATGAATTTGTAAGGACCCAATTCTTCGACTTCCGAAAACCGACATCAATACGTTCACCGTATCAACCGCCGAGGACTCGAATGCCGAAAAACCGAACACTTAGGGTTTTAAAGAAGAAAGAAAGAGGAGGACCTGAAAATCCGTACTCCTTGAATAAACACTAATCTCCAGTGATTAACTCAAGATGAACGGAAATACGTATTCTCAGGGTTTTCGAAAAAAAGAAAGAGGTAGGAGAAGAGAGAAAAAGATAGAATAGAACAGAAAGAAAACAACAACAGAACAACATCAGAATCTCGCAATCGCAGCGGAACAACATATAATAAATAAATGAATAATCTTTAAACAAAGATCTATATCAGTTATTACATTACATTACATTTCATTACATCAGAGTGTACAACAACAACAACAAACAGCGGAAAAAGAAATACTATGTACTAGTAAAACGCCATGTCATCCAGCTTGCCTCCAGCAACTCCTGAATTCCAGAATATCCTGATAAACGTTAACTCTTGACTGCCCATGTGGAAATTGGTGGGCACCCAGAGTTTAGGAAGGAAAACAATAAACTCCGAGTCAGTCATGTGACTGGTATGAGAACTCAAAACAGTTTATTTATCTTTAAAATCAAAATAGAGGAATATTTTTAAAGTCCATTCGCAATGCTTTTAAAAATGAGACTACCATAAGGCCTCCAGCACACATACACAATGCAAACGCAGAATCGGAGGAGATTTCTCCTTATGATAGTCAAAGATGCTTAATACGCATTAAAAAGAAACATTTGATATTATTACTAGTGCATAGTGTATAAAACAATTTCGAAAGTAGAATATAAATCTTAGCCAACATACGACCATTATCGTATGCCTACTATAGCTACTATGTTCAATAGCAGGTTACCGCCACATTCCATAGCAGGTTAGACAACTAAAACCGTACGAGGATCGTATTGTTTCTTTGGATTTCCAACAAATGGTCAGGCCAACGAACTTCCCATTGCCACATGGAAACGCCTCTGGAAGGACGTCCCCGAGAACCTAACCGGATCTCAGCCAACACAAGGCCGGGTTACCCCTAACTGGGTAACTACTGACACGAGTATGCCATCCCCCGGTCCTTTAGGACCTTTATCCGAGCGCTCGATAACCAACATCACACAATGATAAATAAAGTGTTTCAACATGAGTAAGTATCTGGGATCCATACCATGATACCACCCCTTTTCAGAAGGAAATGCACATACCCTAAGGGGCGCCACCCCCAATAACGTTGCTGCATCTTTCCTATTTTGACCATTCCGGGGTGTGAGGTTCGACGAAGTCTCGTCCACAAAGCCACGCTTTGGTACAAAGCCATGCTTTGGGTCAACAAATGATCAAAGAAATGATCACAAAGATAAGTGATCAAATGAATGATCATATCACAAATGATCAAACAATGATCATTTCACAGCAACACTCAGCATGTCACATTACCAAATTGGGAATATATCGCTGATAACCATCAACTACATAACCTCTGAGCTCGTACATCTCCGAGAAGGGTGTTAAGCTAAGAGAATAAATTCTCCGCCACCAACAGAAATGTATTTGAAAGAAATCTGCTTTATATCTCAATTTGTAATGTCAGACATACTATCCATACAAGTCTGTTCCGGGATCGAACAGAACCGAAGGCACTTACAACGAAGTCCTTGCAATCCGGATATTCACTAATCACGTCCGGACTTCCCATCACATATGGAATTCTATACCGGGGCCATTCGGTGCAGAAACATTCGACAGTAATCCTTCCGTTTTCAAAAATATCTAGTTTTCAACACCGGTCTTCAATGCTATCCATTACGTCGTATCACTATTCGGAATGGGTAATCCGAATAACGAGCGCAATAATTTAAAAATAAGTGTGGCATTGAAATTCAAGCAAATCACAACAAATACCCATTCAAAAGTAAATATTGATAGTCGGTTATTGAACTATCAATGGATATGCACAACATCACCAGATTCCAAATAATTTTCCAAATTATTTATTTTCCAAAAATATCTTTACTAGATATATAATTTTCACACTTCAACCATTTGAAAAACAATTTTCAAATCACTTTTCATCTTTACCACTTTTGCAAACAAATTTCAAAACTTTTCCTTACGCGGAAATACTTTCATTTCAACATGGTTCATTTAAACCAATTAAATAAATCCTTAACGATTTACTTTATATTTACGTTTCAAATCCGTAAATTTTTTTCCCACTCTTCAAAAATAAATCAACGTTTATTTTTAAACAAATTCCCCTTTTTATTATAAATTCCATAGTGAATTTACAGTCCAAAATATTTATGAATACACGATTTCAATTATTCATTTTCAATTTATCTTCAAAAAAGATAAATTCTCAAAACGTTTCATTTCACATTGGAAAACATTTCCATACTTATTTATTAATAAGTAATTCACAAATCCATTTATTTTCAACCTTTGGAAAATATTCAATATACTTAAATCGAAATTAAGTATATATTTCATTCTTTAAGGAAATCATTCTCATAACCATATTTATATGGGCCAAAACGAATGTTGCGTAAAACATCATTACGACAACCCAAAATCACTAGTATAGGGATTTGAATTTAAGATAGATATATAAATCCCAATACAAAATAAAACATTTCCTTTCGGAAATCATTTACTATAACAACAGTGTTATAGTCAACCATTTCCTTCTATTTCTCGAAAACGTCTATTTCAACAATGAATGTTGAAATCTATGGTTTCGAATCTTAACACATTTTGAAAACATCGTTAGATCATTTTAATTTTATTTAAAACATCACATCCAAAACATTTTTTTAACGTATTATTCACAATTCAAAAGCTAGAATATACTACGTTAACCAATTTCATCACTTTTATACATTTTATCTTAAAGGATTATTCACGGTCTAAAACGTGAATATAACTCCTTTAAATATGCTATAACAATTTACCTATCAAAATAAGTCGTTGTGCGGATTTATAAAACAATGTTTATAAATTCCATTTCTATTTATTTTATAACAACTTCCTTTTATAAATCTCCTTTATTAACCTATTCAATTTATAACTCAATTATAAACCAAAGGTTCATATTATAAGTTAAGTGCTTATAATTTATTTGTTTGCCAAAATCGTTCCTTTAACTTCCCAAATTATAAATCTTATAACTTATAAGATTCATTTATTTACCCATATTTATTCTTCAAATAACTTTACAAATTTTATAAACCTACTGCTTATAAAATTCCATTTATAACTTCACCGTTTATAATTCTATAAATTTCATTCATTTATGAAATTCATTTACAATTCATTTTAATACTTATAAAAACTCATTTTTATAATTCAAATATTTTAATTTATAAATATCTGTCTTATAATTCTTTTATACAAATCAATTTGTATTATTATTTTAAAAACGTCTTTAAACTCCTTTATAATTTCATCATTCTCTTTGATTTATAAAATAATCAAATTTTATAAATCCTATATTTTAAACTTTTTCCAATAAATTCAAAAATCCCGATTTAAACTATTTTATTAAATCATTAACCCCATATTTTCAAAAATCAACTTTTTACTATATTTCTCAAAAATCAAAATTTTATAACATTAAAATTATACGTTTATTTATTTATAATGGATCAATTCCAAAAATATTTTACAACTTATACTTTTAAAAAAATCAATTTTAAAACCCTTTTAAAATTCCAAAATTGGACCAATGATGCTACACACCAAATAGTCAATCACGACAACAACGACATCATATATCGATATGATAATCAATCAAATATCAAAATATCTGAAATTAAATAAATACTGTTGAGGTATCCAGTTGGATCCCTCCAACCTGTTTCCCTGCATCCAAAGATGTTAGCACAATACCAATTCCGTTCCAGTACGGAATTATCGCGGTATATAGGATTTAAAATATTATCCGCTTAATAGGCGGCGCAATAGGGTCTCATCCGCTATATACTGCGGGAAATCAATTCCAAATACATAAATAATACCAATTTCACTGTTTATGAAATATTCACGGTATATGTTTTTAATAAATAACATCCGCTTACTAACTGTAACATCCCGCCTTTTTGCACGCTTCAAATCGACACACATGCCGATTCAAACCATACGGAAGGGCGGATTGTTATGGGGTAAATAAGAAAACAGAAAAGAAATAAAACAAAATAGAATCTCACAGCGGAAGGATAAAATATAATAATAAAATATACAGTTTATAAAACTGTTACAAAACATTCGATTCTTCTTTATACATTTAAATATCAGAGTTTACATACCAATAATATCAATGCAGCGGAATACGGTGTAGTGGAATATAAAATAGTAGATAATAATACTACAATCTTCGTCTTCGTTCTCCAGAGCTAAAACTTCAAATCCTGAAACGCTCGGACTGACCCGAGCGAATTGAAAAGACAAATCACTCGAGTCAGAACTAAAAAATCTTATGTAAGTTAAATCAACAGAATAAATATGAGTACAATAACTCAAAAGATGTTCGGGATTTACATATCTTAAGGATCCGTTAAACTATTTACTATGTAGTATATTACGCTACTATAGTAGTGTCTATTCATAAAATAAACTTACTTTTAAATAGCGTTAAGGCTTTACATTTTCCACCTTAACACATTTATATATTCCCATAGTCTATACAGTACCGTAATCTCCCCCGTACTGGGCGTCGTCAGAGGGCACTCCAAAGGTATGGTACAAAACAAAATCGTATAAGGCGCGCTAGGGTAGGTGACACAGCACAACTAGGCAATGCCAGGTTAGATATACCAATTACGCTTCCGGACCGATGGAAACACGCAGCGCGCAGCTGCCGCCCACCTCGAACAAACTCCCCACATCAAAAAATCAAAAGTGAAGGTGGCCATCGAAAAATCCAAAGTCAGAGTATAATATCGAAGGGAAGTGTCCGATCAGAGGTGCTACCTCATTAACCCGTCAATCGCTCCTGTTTTAGCCACCTTATGCCAACTCACGGGAGTTGGGTCCACGTATTTACCTTACAGGAAACGCCGCCACCAACCTACTTCATTCTGGAATCTCCACCGCGTACACGGTTAGTCAAAGTGGTTTTCGGTATCGACAGAGAGTATGTCCATATCCGATCCCGGTCTCTTTGCCAACCAATCGTTATTATAACACCGCGGTCATTTAAAATAATTATACTTTAAAACCAGAATAAAATATCCATTTCAAAACCATATAAATATGATATCATTTCCTTTTAAAACCCGAATTAATACGATATCATTTTATTCCAATATATATACTTTCCAAAATCATAGGGTTTTCAAAGTAAATATTTAGAGGTCAAAACTCTTGAATATAAAATTTCAAATTATACTACCTTGAAAATCATAACTTTGAAACAAGTTTCCATCTCTTAAATGGTCAAATATTAGATTACTTTTATAAAACAAAATAGCTTCTTTACATTTCACAAATCAATTCCAAATATCGATTTAAACTTCCAAATACCATTTTAATTCTTATGTTTCAAAACATTAAATATTTCACCATTTCAAAAATAACTCATTTGACAAACCCATATATATCAAATTCAATTACTTGTTATTTAGACTTGAAATGTTTACTTAATGAATTCAATATAATCTAAGTAAAACCTTTATCTTCACATAACTGGATATTCTTTCAATTTATTATATATTCATTTAAATCAACCTGATATTCATTTAAATCACTCTTCACAAAATCAAGTTGTAAATCATATCCTTTAAAAATTCTCTTTTTATTAAATTCCAATTTAACTTAATATTCATCTTCAACCTTATTCTCTTTTAAGTCATTAAAACTCCAGAAATTTAATTTTAAATAAATGGTTAATATTATTTGATCTTAAAATCAACTTTATTTTAAACTTCAAATCAAATTTATATAAAGCATAAAACCGGAAATTACTATATATATAATAACCTTTATCAATAACCAAATCAATATTCCATAAACCATATATATATATATATAACTTTACAAAAATCATAGAAAATCATTTCAAAATATTTTTATATATATACATACCGCGGTGCCTGTATAAAATTTTCTACCCTGTGGTCAAGTGATACGGATGTTTATCATTTCAATCCGCAATTTAAAATAAAAATGCGGTTGTATATCATTTCAAACCGCAATCCCGAATGAATGAAATGCATGATAACTTGCAGTTTAATGATATAAAATAAAACATCCATTCATCAAAATCATCCATCATCCAAATCACAATCATCATCCAATAATAAATCAATATCAATATATATCTGATAATATATAACAGGTAATAACTGGCAGTTATATTCAAAATAAAATTTAACAACTATTAAACTAACAGTTTATATTCAGTAATAAATTTTATAACTGTTTACTAGCAGTTTATATGCAAATAAATTAATTCTAACTATCAATTAATATGCAATAAATAAAATAAATTAACAGTTAAATTAAATAACACGATTTAACAAATATGATGAATAAACATGCCAAACAGTCATAAATAAATTTCTATTCATATCTAAAATAAATTTAACAAACATAAAAACTTTTAGAAGTTGTGAGTGGGTTAAAACACTCACCTTTGGAATTTAAATTGGATTTAAATCCAATTTAAACCCAAAAATTTGACGGTCTCCAAATCAGTCCAAACTAGCGTTAACAGATCTGGAATTTAGTTACGATCCTAACGAAAAAAAATTCATGTGAAACTGAGGTCGTATGTAGAAGTTATGCTGAAAATTGCGTTTGAATGTAAATTAAAATAAACACAAGAATGGACACTTTCACCTACATCACATTCATATGCCACGTCATTCCTCTCAGCTACAGGAATAACGCGAACCCATCACCTCACGTTCGAACCCAAACGCATGCCTTTGACCGAAGAACCACGTCCACCATCGACCACCAGAGAGCACCGCACTGCCGCCGTTGAACTCGTCTCCTCCCCCTCTACCTTCGGCCTGAGGCCGCACGCCTCCGGCGCCTCGCAGGTAATCGCACCGCCGCCTCAAAGTTAGCATGCCGAAACCCTAAATCGCGATTTCACGAAGATCTAGCCGTTGATTCGACCCAAAAACTATACTGATGCAAACCCCTCGGTTGTCTCCACAATACCCAAAAACAGTTTTCCGATCGGGCGAGTTTTGTTGCGACGATGATGAGTGGCCGAAAATGGTTTGAATTTTACTGGACGAACGAACAACTGAATCGAGAAACGAATCATGGATCTGTGACGTATACATCGACAGCTACAACATATATTTTTTTGAGAATTTTCTGGAGAGTTTGAATTTTCACTTTTGATTTTGAACTGTAGATAGATCTAGGTTTTGCAACCATTGAGGAAGAGAAGGAGATAAAGAAAATGAACGTATAGACAAATAATAGAAGATGGAGGCTAGGGTTTATAATCGTCTATTTATAAGTAGGGTTGGATTGGAGTAGATAGACCAGACAGATGAACGTACGGAACAAACTATGGCCCAAAAAGCCCGTTCTAACCCCGGAACGAAATATGTTAAACCCATATATCCAGATAGGTATTTTAAAATATTCTGAACGCGATGGAAAAAGTTTCACGTCCAAATTCGATCGTATGAAGAAGTTATGCTGAAAAAAAAATTTCCAAATTGATTTCAAATTGATTTTTAATTAAATCGATTTCAAGGCCTTTCGCGTTCGTACGATCAAACGACAGGTCCGATCGATACGAAACTTGAAACCCTACAATAATTCACCGATACAGATCCGATGAAACTGGTTTCGTCGAAATCCAAGTCCGTGGCCAAAATGGCTATTTTTATATTCATTAAATAAATTAAAATAAATTATAAAAATCCAATTTTATATCTAAATTCTAAAATTGGCCAAATTTTATCGCTTATATATTTCATAATCAATTTAAATGATTTAACAAGTTTAGATGTGAATTAAAAGTTGATAAGTCTATCAATTTCAGTGTTAACTTCTCTGCTTACTTATATTTAGAAATTATAAATTGAATTATCAAAGACCCATATATTAGATTTTCAACCTTTATATTCTCACCTATTATCCAAAAATAAGGGTGCCACAAACATTAGTGCATGATTTCACTTTAATATCCACAAATTCCATTTAAATTTCAATAACGTAATATTTAAACGTTAATTCCATTTTATTTTGCAATAAATACCATTGTTGAATTTTGATACTTTAATTAAATTTATAAATCCCGCTTTCTGTACTAAAACAACCCATGGTCCTATTATAAATAGAATTAGCATAAATTTTGTCTTATAAAATTAACCCTCTACAATTACAAACAAAAATCTACTACACCTTTTAAATCAATTAATTGTAATTAAGTCTACATTAAAAGTTATAAATTATAAATCGGAACCTCAATAAATCCGTTTATTGATTTAAAACTTTCTATTCAGTGAATAGACCTTTATGGGTATAAATAACATTGAATTATAATATATTTCATTAGCGCATTCTTCATTCTTATAAATTCCCTTTTATTAACTAGAACACATTAACAACCAAAATAATTAATTTAGATTTATTTAAATCGATTGCCCTTCTTAACTTAATATACTCACTAAATGCTTAACTAAATAATTGTTACCCATTTTCATTCAAATTCACCTACAACTATTATTAACAACAATGTTGCCATAGATTTAGATTTAATTAAATAAATGAATAATTAAAAATTGGTAATTATCACAAATGCCCAATATATATGCATTAATTACTACCTATTATTAGAATTCATTTATAAATTTACTAGTTGCCTTTGTCTTCTTATTTCCTATTTACTACCAAACTTCCTATTTAGTTATAGCTTATCAATATATAATCACCTAGGCAAATCAATTTATTACCATTTTAAGTACGTTTATTATCGACAACATTCATTAAAATTACTTATCTACACTTATTGCATTGGTTTATTCAACGGTCACCTTTATTTAGTCACTATCGATTTTACAACCAAATGTACAATCTCCACTATTGATTTCTATATTAATGAATCCCATTCTAGTTAATATTTTTATTAATATTCACTAATTCAATATTTATATTGGTTTCTTATATTTAACTTATAACTAAGTATGACAATTTACATTATTCAAATCTATTGCCATATAAATATTAAATTGTTTAACATTATATTACAAATTACTATATCTAATTCCTACATTTACTCAAATAAAATCTTAAGACTTATTTCGTCAAACGAAAACTACGATTGCTACGAAAATTGAAATCCGATAATAACAAACTATTACGGATCCAATGGAACTAGTTTCGTCCAATTCTGAGACTGTTCGAAAATTGGCTAATTTCACTAGTCGATTTAATATTAAAATATTCAATTTTCACAAATTAACTTTTAATTTGATTTTAAAAGTTCTAAAACATCATTCTAACTCCAATATGATAAAATTAAATTTTAAAAATCATTTTAAATCATATTTAACTCAATTTTCAATTATTTCTGTATTTTCACATATTAAATTATCGATTTAATTATCCAATTAAATCCAATTATTCGAAATAAAATTTATTCGACTTATAAATTTCGCTTATAAATATTTAAAATTAATTAAATATTCAAATTTTAATTGACAGAAATTCTGGGTCGTTACAAAATTTATAGAGTAAATTAAATTGAAAAATATCCGGTGTTTGGGAGTTAAAGGTTTTCTTAAATTATATTGAATTTATTAAGTACGTCTCAAATCTAAATAATAGAAATTGAATTTGATATATATGGAATTATCAAAGAATTAGTTATGAAATGGTGGAATATTTAAAGCTTTGAAAAATATGGAAATTGAAATGTTTATTTGCGATTTAATTCTATATTTGAAATTGATTTGTGAAGGTGAAGAAACTTTTTTTTGTTAATTAATTTATATTTTAACCATTTAAGTGGTGTGGTTATATTTCAAAATTATGTAATTCGAAGTTTTATGTTTTGGAAGGCTATATTTCGAGCATTGGTTTCGAAATATTATAACTTTGAAAATGTTATGATTTTGGAAAAAGGATATATTTGAAATAAAAATGATATCATATTGTTTGGGTTTTGAAATAGAAATGATATCGTATTTATATGGTTTTGAAATGGATATTATATTCTGGTTTTTAAGTATATTTATTTTAAAATGACCGCGGTGTTATAATAATATTTGGTTGTTAAAGAGGCCGGGATCGGAAGTTGTCATACTCTCTGCCAACCACGAAAACCACTTTAGCAACCATGTACGCGGTGGAGATTCCAGAATGAAGTAGGATGGCGGCGGCGTTTCCTTTGAGGTAAATACGTTGACCCATAGCCCGTGTGGTATCCTCTGGTGGCTTCCTGATCAGGAGGGACCATGATATTAGATTGACTACTGGGACTATTACGTGTTAAGGGCTATATGGGTAACCACTTAATGCTAAGAAAAAAGTAAGTTTATTTTACTATTAGACAATATTATAATAGCGAAATATTACTACATCGTAAGTAGTTTAACGGATCCTTAGGAGATGTGAATCTTGAGCATCTCTTAAGTTATTGCACTCATATTTATTTCTGTTAATTTAACTCACATAAGATATTTTAGTTCTTACTTGAGCGTTTCGTCTTTTCAATTCGCTTGGGTCAGCCTGAGCATTTCAGGAATCGAAGACTTTAGCTCTGAAGGATGAGGACGAAGATTTATATTACTATTATCCTCTATATTATTCCACTACACCATTTAATTCCGCTGCATTAATTATTATCCTCTAGTATGTGTACTCTGATACGTATTGTATAAGTATAATCGAATATTTTGTAAACAACTTCATGAACTATATATTTGATTATTATATTTTATTGTTCCGCTGTAAGATCCTATTTGTTTTTTTCCTTTCCCTTCTTTTTCTTAATTACCCCATATCAATCCGCCCTTTTGTATGGTTTAAGTCTGACGTGTATGGTTTATCGTCGATTTAAAGCGTTTAAAAAGGCGGGATGTTAGATGATTGAATTAGAAAATAAAAATTAAGTTGGATTTAAGAAATAAGAATTGAATTGAAATTTAATTAAAACTAAATGAAGTTGAGTTCAAATAGAATTAAATTAAAATAAAATTCAGTTGAGTTGTAGGTGAAATTGAATGAAATTAAATTCTTACTTAAATAAATAGAAGTAAGTTGAATAAGAATTGGATTGTAATTAATGCATTGGAATAGCTCGTAAAAGATGGATTAAATAAAGATATGCTTGGGCTATAAATAAATGTATAGTCTTTAATTAGTAACGAAATGTGAATGTGCTTGATTTTATCTCGATGGAAAAATGAAATATAAGCTGTGACTTATAAAAATGGAAAAGTGGAATAACCAAATCAATATCCCATAAACCATATATATATATATATATATATATATATAACTTTACAAAAATCATAGAAAATCATTTCAAAATATTTTTATATATATACATACCGCGGTGCCTGTATAAAATTTTCTACCCTATGGTCAAGTGATATGGATGTTTATCATTTCAATCCGCAATTTAAAATAAAAATGCGGTTGTATATCATTTCAAACCGCAATCCCGAATGAATGAAATGCATGATAACTTGCAGTTTAATGATATAAAATAAAACATCCATTCATCAAAATCATCCATCATCCAAATCACAATCATCATCCAATAATAAATCAATATCAATATACATCTGATAATATATAACAGGTAATAACTGGCAGTTATATTTAAAATAAAATTTAACAACTATTAAACTAACAGTTTATATTCAGTAATAAATTTTATAACTGTTTACTAGCAGTTTATATGCAAATAAATTAATTCTAACTATCAATTAATATGCAATAAATAAAATAAATTAACAGTTAAATTAAATAACACGATTTAACAGATATGATGAATAAACATGCCAAACAGTCATAAATAAATTTCTATTCATATCTAAAATAAATTTAACAAACATAAAAACTTTTAGAAGTTGTGAGTGGGTTAAAACACTCACCTTTGGAATTTAAATTGGATTTAAATCCAATTTAAACCCAAAAATTTGACGGTCTCCAAATCAGTCCAAACCAGCGTCAACGGATCTGGAATTTAATTACGATCCTAACGAAAAAAAATTCGTGTGAAACTGAGGTCGTATGTAGAAGTTATGCTGAAAATTGCGTTTGAATGTAAATTAAAATAAACAAAGGAATGGACACTTTCACCAACATCACATTCATATGCCACGTCATTCCCCTCAGCTACAGGAATAACGCGAACCCAGCACCTCACGTTCGAACCCAAACGCATGCCTTTGATCGAAGAACCACGTCCACCATCGACCACCAGAGAGCACCGCACTGCCGCCGTTGAACTCGTCTCCTCCCCCTCTACCTTCGGCCTGAGGCCGCACGCCTCCGGCGCCTCGCAGTTAATCGCGCCGCCGCCCCAAAGTTAGCATGCCGAAACCCTAAATCGCGATTTCACGAAGATCTAGCCGTTGATTCGACCCAAAAACTATACTGATGCAAACCCCTCGGTTGTCTCCACAATACCCAGAAACAGTTTTCCGATCGGGCGAGTTTTGTTGCGACGGTGATGAGTGGCCGAAAATGGTTTGAATTTTACTGGACGAACGAACAACTGAATCGAGAAACGAATCACGGATCTGTGACGTATACATCGACAGCTACAACATATATTTTTTTTGAGAATTTTCTGGAGAGTTTGAATTTTCACTTTTGATTTTGAACTGTAGATAGATCTAGGTTTTGCAACCATTGAGGAAGAGAAGGAGATGAAGAAAATGAACGTATAGACAAATGATAGAAGATGGAGGCTAGGGTTTATAATCGTCTATTTATAAGTAGGGTTGGATTGGAGTAGATAGACCAGACAGATGAACGTACGAAACAAACTATGGCCCAAAAAGCCCGTTCTAACCCCGGAACGAAATATGTTAAACCCATATATCCAGATAGGTATTTTAAAATATTCTGAACGCGATGGAAAAAGTTTCACGTCCAAATTCGATCGTATGAAGAAGTTATGCTGAAAACAAAATTTCCAAATTGATTTCAAATTGATTTTTAATTAAATCGATTTCAAGGCTTTTCGCGTTCGTACGATCAAACGACAGGTCCGATCGATACGAAACTTGAAACCCTACAATAATTCACCGATACGGATCCGATGAAACTGGTTTCGTCGAAATCCGAGTCCGTGGCCAAAATGGCTATTTTTATATTCATTAAATAAATTAAAATAAATTATAAAAATCCAATTTTATATCTAATTTCTAAAATTGGCCAAATTTTATCGCTTATATATTTCATAATCAATTTAAATGATTTAACAAGTTTAGATGTGAATTAAAAGTTGATAAGTCTATCAATTTCAGTATTAACTTCTCTACTTACTTATATTTAGAAATTATAAATTGAATTATCAAAGACCCATATATTAGATTTTCAACCTTTATATTCTCACCTATTATCCAAAAATAAGGGTGCCACAAACATTAGTGCATGATTTCACTTTAATATCCACAAATTCCATTTAAATTTCAATAACGTAATATTTAAATGTTAATTCCATTTTATTTTGCAATAAATACCATTGTTGAATTTTGATACTTTAATTAAATTTATAAATCCCGCTTTCTGTACTAAAACAACCCATGGTCCTATTATAAATAGAATTAGCATAAATTTTGTCTTATAAAATTAACCCTCTACAATTACAAACAAAAATCTACGCTAACTACACCTTTTAAATCAATTAATTGTAATTAAGTCTACATTAAAAGTTATAAATTATAAATCGGAACCTCAATAAATTCGTTTATTGATTTAAAACTTTCTATTCAGTGAATAGACATTTATGGGTACCAAAATAATTAATTTAGATTTATTTAAATTGATTTCCCTTCTTAACTTAATATACTCACTAAATGCTTAACCTAAATAATTGTTACCCTTTTTCATTCAAATTCACCTACAACTATTATTAACAACAATGTTGCCATAGATTTAGATTTAATTAAATAAATGAATAATTAAAAATTGGTAATTATCACAAATGCCCTATATATATGCATTAATTACTACCTATTATTAGAATTCATTTATAAATTTACTAGTTGCCTTTGTCTTCTTATTTCCTATTTACTACCAAACTTCCTATTTAGTTATAGCTTATCAATATATAATCACCTAGGCAAATCAATTTATTACCATTTTAAGTACGTTTATTATCGACAACATTCATTAAAATTACTTATCTACACTTATTGCATTGGTTTATTCAACGGTCACCTTTATTTAGTCACTATCTATTTTACAACCAAATGTACAATCTCCACTATTGATTTCTATATTAATGAATCCCATTATAGTTAATATTTTTATTAATATTCACTAATTCAATATTTATATTGGTTTCTTATATTTAACTTATAACTAAGTATGACAATTTACATTATTCAAATCTATTGCCATATAACTATTAAATTGTTTAACATTATATTACAAATTACTATATCTAATTCCTACATTTACTCAAATAAAATCTTAAGACTTTTATTTCATTCTAAATTAGATTAGAAATCATATTAAATTAACTCATTTAATATCATCGAATTTAACGGGTCGTTACACTCTCCCCCACTCAAAACTTTTCGTCCCCAAAAAGGAAAACATTTTCAACAAAATTCTAAGTCCAAAATTTACGGAAAATTTTGGCAGAGTCTCCTTTTACGGAGAGGTTTGGGAGAAAAATATAATATCAAAATATAACAAATATATTACATATATTATCCACAATAAAATATCCCATCACGGGAAAAATTATATAAAATAGCGCTACAAAACGTAATCCGAAAACGTACCTATTTGTCGGGCAATTTACGCTTATTATTATGGAACCAAAAGCAGTAGCAATTGCTTTCATACCTGCATTTCACTTATATCATCTAGAAGGGTTAACTATTTATATAAAGTGAAATATTTAAATGGCTTCAATCACTAATATCCAATCAGTACAACAACCATTAGTTTCAATAATCAGCATACACAACAAAACAAAACAACCATTCAATCAACAAACAAATAGTTGTTCGGGTTCAAAACTTGAAATGGTACGGAGTGAAAAATAACTATCCAGTGCATCATTTACTCAACAGTCTTAGATGGGACAAAAATAGATTATTTATTCATCCAACAACTTCAAATTTCCTTACCCAACCAACCATAAATCAAACAATAACAATTCAACCAACAAATCAATTAACTCATTATATATTTTTTATTCCATACATTAGCTGTTTGATCTTTTCACTCATATAACAGTTTATCTTTTATTTATTTTCATTCATATACCACATAAATTATCTTTTTATAATCTACATTTATTTATAACAACTTCTAATTATATTTACTCATCAGTGGTTGTTTCCTTTATTTTTTTACTTATTACTTACAGTTATTCGTTTTTATTTATATTCCCTACTTTCCATTATATTAAACTAGTAGCATTTATATCATACTTAAGTTTATAACCATTAAATTCTTATTTATAATAGCAATTCATTGAATACTTCATTTTCCCAAAATTTTCTACTTGTATAATATTCTATTCAAATCTCTTATTTAACATTTCAACTTTTCATATTTGGTAAGTTATATATGTTAAAGAAAATGCAAAAGAACTTATACAAATTTTATCTCTTCTTTTAATTAAATTTAATGTTCAACAATATTACCTTTTTGTCTCATATGTTAAAAATTCCAAATTTCCCTTTATAACTTTGCATTAATTTCTTGCCTAATTTAGAGATTTTCAATTATTAGTTACTTACCCTTTATTTCACTAAAATAATTTAAACCATTAAGAAATGGAAAACTTAAGAATTAAATACCGGGTCAAATTTCAAATTAAAAAAATAATAGATAAATAATTTCTTACAACTTTTATATCTCAATTATATTTAGAACAATTAAAATTTTAGATAATTTCCAAAATAAATCTGCAGTAGAATTTACTACAGTGGCCTTTCCCCTTCGAAACTCGAAAATGAAAGTCGATGATGCGGCCGCCATCACCAAAATTATTTTCCAGCGACAGAGAGGAAAGTACCAAATTTATTTCTCCAAAATCCTCTTTAAAACAATTCTTTCGAATTATACTAAATATTTATATAAGAAAATACTTATAAACCAAATCATTATATTTCATAAATCATTTGAAAGCAAATTTTCAAAAATCCCGGACTTAAGTTCTAAAATCTCCAATTTGATTTATTATAATTTCAACTTAGCTACAATTAGTCTAAATATTTTTATTACCTAACACCAAATTTATAGCAACCAAATATATATATCTTCATAAAATATTTTTATATATAGAAAATTTAATAGGCAAAATTATTTCATTCACCTATATTAAAACAAATATTATGTCGGTCTGTCCTATTAAGTGTTTAGAAATTCCTATTGATGTCATAGCGTCCCATGCACCAACCAGAATTTATAAATACAAAACGGAACAGATTAACACAATATTAAAATCTTTTTATAACACTAACAAATACGCTCTCTCATATATATACACTCAGCGACTCCCATAGGGTATTACTACCCTATTAACAAAGAGTCAAACCCCACAAAGCTAAGGTTTATCGCTAAACCAAAGCTCTGATACCAACTGTAACATCCCGCCTTTTCGCACGCTTCAAATCGACACACATACCGATTCAAACCATACGGAAGGGCGGATTGTTATGGGGTAAATAAGAAAAAAGAGAAGAAATAAAACAAAATAGAATCTCACAACGGAAGGATAAAATATAATAATAAAATATACAGTTTATAAAACTGTTACAAAACATTCGATTCTTCTTTATACATTTAAATATCAGAGTTTACATACCAATAATATCAATGCAGCGGAATACGGTGTAGTGGAATATAAAATAGTAGATAATAATACTACAATCTTCGTCTTCGTCCTCCAGAGCTAAAACTTCAAATCCTGAAACGCTCGGACTGACCCGAGTGAATTGAAAAGACAAAACACTCGAGTCAGAACTAAAAAATCTTATGTAAGTTAAATTGTAAAGACCCGCAAATCCGTACTCCTTGAATATACACTAATCTCCATTGATTAATTCAAGATGAACAGAAATACGAATTCTCAATGTTTAAGAAAAGAAAAGAGCTAGAAGGAGAGATAAGAAGATAGAAAATAGAGAGAAAAGAAAATACAACAGAACAATATCAGAATCTCACAATTCGCAGCGGAACAACATATAATAATAAATGAATAATCTTTAAACAAAGACCTATATCAGTTATTACATTTCATCACATTTCATTACATCATATCATCAGAGTGTACAACATCAAACAGCGGAAAAGAAATACTATATACTAATAATACGCCATGCCATCCGCTTGCCTCCAGCAACTCCTGAATATCCAGAATATCCTGATAAACCTTAACTCTTGACTGCCCGTGTGGAAATTAGTGGGCACCCAGAGTTTAGGAAGGAAAACAATAAACTCCGAGTCAGTCATGTGACTGGTGTGAGAACTCAAAACAGTTTATTTATCTTTAAAATCAAAATAGAGGAATATTTTTAAAGTCAATTCGCAATGCTTTTAAAAATGAGACTACCATAAGACCTCCCACCACACACACAATGCAAACGCAGACTTGAAGGAGATTTCTTCTTATGTTAGTTAAAGATGCTTGATACGCATTTAAAAAGAACATTTCATATTATTATTAGTGCATAGTGTAGGAAAAATTCATTTCGAAAGTAGAATATAAATCTTAGCCAGCATAGGTACCATTATATTATGCCTACTATAGCTACCTCCTGAGGAAGCAGGTTCTACAACTAAAACCGTACATGATCGTATTGTTTCTTTGGATTTCCAACGAATGATCAGGCCAAGGAACTTCCCATTGCCACATGAGAATGCCTCTGGATGGACATCCCTGAGAACCAAACCGGATCTCTGCCAACACAAGGCCGGGTTACCCCTAACTGAGTAACAACTGACCGAATATGCCATCCCCCGGTCCTTTGGGACCTTTCACCGAGCGCTCGTAATCAATTCACACAATCATAAAGTGTTTTCAACATGAGTAAGTATCTGGGCTTCATACCATGATACCACCCTTTTCCAGAAGGAAATGCACATATCTTAAAGGGCGCTACCCCTCATAACCTTGCTGCATCTTTCCTGTTTTGACCATTCCCGGGGTGTGAGGCTCGACGAAGTCACGTCCACAAAAACATACTTTATACAAAAGCCATGCTTTGGGTCAACAAATGATCATAGAAATGATCACCAGGATAGACGATCAAACAAATGATCCTATCACAAATAATCAACACAATGATCATTTCACAGCAACACTCAGCATGTCACATTACCAAATTGGGAATATATTGCTGATAACCTTCAACTACATAACCTCTGAGCTCGTACGTCTCAGAGAAGGGTGTTAAGCTAAAAGAATAAATTCTCCGCCACCAACAGAAATATGTTTGAAAGAAATCTGCTTTATATCTCAATTTGTAATGTCAGACATACAATCCATACAAGTCTGTTCCGGGATCGAACAAAAACCGAAGGCACTTACAAAGAAGTCCTTGCAATCCGGGTATTCACAATCCCGATCGAATTTCCCATCACTTAGGGAATCTCTATACCAGGAGCTACCCAGTGCAGAGACAATCGATAGGTCATCCTATCGCTTTCGCAAATACCCGGTCTTCAAATGCAATTCATAACGACGTATCACATATTCGGAATGGGTTATACGACCCCATGGTCCTTTCCCGGTTAACCCGAATAGTGAGCGCTTATTCAAAAAATAAGTGTGGCATTCAAATTCAAACAAATCACATCAATTACCCATTCAAAGGGAAATATTGATAGTCGGTTATTGAACTATCAATGGATATGCACACATCACCAGATTCCAAATAATTTTCTAAATTATTTATTTCCCCAAAATTCATATCTTTACAAGATATATAAATTTCAATTCCTCAAAAATAAATCAATATTTATTTTTAAACAAATTCTCCTTTTCATTCATAAATTCCATAGTGAATTTATATTTCACAATATCCATGCATATACGATTTCAATTATTCATTTCAATTTATCTTCAAAAAGATAAATTCTCATAATATTCAATGAAATATTGGAAAACATTTCCATACTTATTTATTCATAAGTAATTCACAAATTTTATTTATTTTCAAAACTTAGAAAATATTCAATATACTTAAATCGAGATTAAGTATATATTTCATTCTTTAAGGTAAACATGCTCTTAAACATATTTATTTAGGCCAAAACGAATGTTGCGTAAAACATCATTACAACGTCCCAAAATCTCTAGTATAGGGATTCGAAATTAAAATAGATATATAAATCCCAATACTATACAAAACATTTCCTTTCGGAAATCATTTACTATAACAACAGTGTTATAGTCCACCATTTCCTTCTATTTCTCGAAAACGTCTATTTCAACAATGAATGTTGAAATCTATGGTTTCGCATCTCAACACCTTTTAAAACATCGTTAGATCGTTTTAATTCTATTTAAAACATCAAATCTAAATATTTTCTTTAACATAATATTCACTATTCAAAACGTGAATATACTACGTTAACAAATTTCGTCATTTCTATACATTTCATTTTAAAGGATTTATTCACAGTCAAAAACGTGAATATAACTCCATTAATAGGTTTCAACAATTTACTTATCAAAATAAGTCGTTTGCGAATTTATAAAACAACGTTTATAAATTCTATTTCTATTTGTTTTATAACTACTTCCTTTATAAATTCCTTTATTAACCTATTCAATTTATAACTCAATTATAAAACAAAAGTTCATGTTATAAGTTAAATACTTAGAATTTATTTGTTTGCACAATTGTTCCTTTAAACTTCATAATTATAAATCTTATAACTTATAAAATTCAATTATTTATCCAAAACCATTCTTTAATAACTTCACGAAATTTATAAATCTTATTATTTATAAATTTCACTTATAACTTCACCATTTATAATTTTATAAATTCCATTCACTTATGCAATCCATTTTCACTTCATTCAAACACTTATAAAAACTCGTTTTTATAATTCAAATATTTTCATTTATAAATTATAAAAACTCGTTTTTATAATTCAAATATTTTCATTTATAAATTATCAATTTATAAATCTTTTTATATAAATCAACTTATATTATTCTTTTAAAACATCTTTAATCCCCTTTATAATTTCACCATTTTTGATTTATAAAATAATTAAATTTCATAAATCCTATATTTAAACTTTTTACAATAATTTCAAAAATCCCGATTTAACTATTTTATAAAATCATTAGCTTCCTATTTTCAAAAATCAACCTTTAACTATATTTCTCAAAAATCATAATTTTTATAACATTAAAATTATACGCTTATTTATTTAAAATGGATAAATTCCCAAAAATTTCTTATAAACGTATACTTTCAAAAATCACTTTGAAATCCCTTTTAAAATTCCAAAATTTGGTCCAATGATGCTATATACCAAATAGTCAATCACGACAATAACGATATCATATATCGATATGATAGTCCATCAAATATCAAATATCTGAAATCAAATAAAAACTGTTGAGGAATCCAGTTGGATCCCTCCAACCTGTTTTCCTGCATCCACAAACATTAGCACAATACCAATTCCGCTCTAGTACGGAATTATCGCGGTATATGGGATTTAAAATATTATCCGCTTAATAGACGGCGCAATAGGGTCTCATCCGCTATACAAATGCGGGAAATCAATAACTCCAATATATACATATGCCAATATATATATTGCTATTATATATAATACCAATTTCACTGTTTATGAAATATTCGCGGTATATGTTTTTAATAAATAACATCCGCTTACTAACGGCGCATAATGTCTATTTTAACAATCAATAGATAACAATCATCATTCAAATATGCATTCAAATATTTTAAATCTAACTATTAAAAATAAAATCGAAACTGATTCGATTGAGTGAGAAGTTCTCACCTTGATTTCAATTTGGTTTTAGCGATTTATTTCGAATAAAATTAAACGGACGTTTAATTTTACCCAAAATTCTCACTAACTCCAAATGACTCCAATCCAATTCCATCGCGTAGTGCTCGTCCATACGATTCCAACGCAACTGGTTTCGCGCGTTTTCGACCTCGTATGAAAAAGATATCAATTTTTGAAGTTTACACGATCTTTATATAATAATTTACAACATATATCTTATTTTTTAAACCTACATCACTACAGGCCGTAGATCTTGGCAACCCCAAATCACCACCGCTCCCTTCATCTCCCATCACGCGTCTGCATCTATAGGCAAACACGCACATGAACCCATAGAGCCATAAATTAGGGTTCGACTTTGCAACCACCACACGCGAGTTGAAGGCGATCAGGATGCGCCATCGTGTAGCCCTACTCGTGCACGACACTCGGCCAGAGGGGCACAGAGCTCGGCCACCACCCCACGCACATAAACGCGTGCGAACTGCAGCCATACGCGGCCACATATCCCCCTCCACGTTGCACGAAAACTCATCATCTCCGTATAGATTTAAAGCCCTCACATCGCTTTATGATTTGTTAGTTGAGAACATTGGCTAATTGTTGATGGATTAGAAGTAATTAAGGAATGAATTTGGGAAGTTTCTGGCCATGTATTTAGGTGGAGGCGGCTAGGGTTATAATTTTTTTTTATTTTATGAAGGGGTAAGGGTCTATTTATAGGAAATCGTTGAACACTATTCATCCGGGAATTCCAAACTCCGATTTACGCGCCGTAGCCAGCGTTTCTAGGGTTTATCCCACGTTCCGGACACAATGGAATAGGTTTCGAAAGCTAATTCGGACATCTGTGCGAGTTATGGCAATAAACGTTCGATTTAAATTAAACCGATTTAAACGATTTTCTAGGCGTTTTAATTTGTACCGGACAAACGGTAAATCCAATTGACACGAAATTTGAAACCTTACAATAATATCACATTACGGATCCGATGAAACTGGTTTCGTCGAAATCCGAGACTTTTTGTAAAATGGCTATTTTAACTCGCTAAATTAATATTAAAAACAATTTCGATGCGTTTCGAGCTGCCACGATCAAACGATAACTCTGTTTGCTACGAAATTTGAAATCCGGTAATAACTAACTATTGCGGATCCAATGGAACTGGATACGTCCAATTCTGAGACTGTTCGAAAATTGGCTAATTTCACTAGTCGATTAAATATTAAAATATTCGATTTTCACAAATTAACTTTTAATTCGATTTTAAAAGTTCTAAAATATCATTCTAACTCCAATATGATAAAATAAAATTTTACAAATCATTTTCAATCATATTTAACTCAATTTTCAATTATTTCCATAATTTCACTTATTAAATTATCGATTTAATTATTTTAATTATTCGAAATAAAATTTATTCGACTTATAAATTTCACTTATTAATATTTAAAATTAATTATATTCAAATTTTAATTACTAAAAATCCTGGGTCGTTACAATCTTCCCCCCTTAAAAGAATTTCGTCCTCGAAATTAACAAGTAAGAAAAGTTACAGAATCTATTAATTTTCCAAAATTCATAGTTAAATTTCTTACAATAACTTTACTAAGTTTTCAAATCATACTTAGTTATCTTTTCAAAAACAACTACTATAGTTTAACTTTCAATTCCAAAATCAAAGTTAAAATTTTCAAAAAAATTTCCAATTTTCTCAAAAATTTTTTTCTAACGCCTTAAATTTCCGGAAAAATTCGCCATAGTTTCCTTTGCGCGGCTCGATCCGAAAAAAAATGACAGTATATATATCACAAATATACATCTCATCAAGTAATGAGGCATCCCGAAGGGAAAAAAGTATAAAAGTACGGTATTTAATCCGAGATATGTACCTTATATTTTATTAGCAAGCATATACGGCTAATATAGCGCGAAAGCGAGCTCCAAATGCAAAGCAAACGCGATCCGCACCTACTAAACACTCAACAAACAACATGAGAACATGCATATATGAAAATAGTATCAATATTCAACATATAGCAACATAATAACTATATATGTCAACATAGCAAATGTAGTAAAAGCAACAAATGCAAACATCAACCAACTATCATCCATCTAACATCCATAACCAATAAATATTCATTCATATTCTCATTAATATTCAATGAATTGGTTCTTCAATTTAATCACATTCGATTCATTAATAGTGGATGTTTACTAACATTCATTTTCAATTAGTTTATATTCACTAATTTATATTCAAGTTGGTTCACTTTCAAATCAAATTCAATTTTATTTAAGATTTATTTAACTTCCAATTGAATTTCAATTACTTTAACTTCCAATTTCATTAACTCAATTTCATTAACACTTAATGAATTATATACAATCAATCAACTAACAATCATATAACAATCAATGTATATTAATTACAACCAAATTCCTTTGCTTATATTCATTCAATTTGGTTTAATTAAATTGATTTGCATTCAACTATTCAACTTTCCATAACATTAGATTTTAATGAATTAACACTTACATTCATTATTTCACATCAATTATTCACATTTAATTGATTATTATTCAATCCATTCATTCAATTCAATTACAAAAGTTGAATTTCATTTCATAACTCAAGTTCACATTTATCACTTCACTTTATTATTTTACTTTGATACTAATATCAACTTCATTCAACATCTCTTAAGTCATACTCCATTTTACAAACATCACTTGGTTTTTACTTAACTTAAATTCCAACTTATAAATCAATTCAGATTCCAAATTCTAAAGTAAATTTCCATTTAACTTTAAATTCATTTTTATTTACAACTCATATTCATAAATATATTCATATAGTTTCACTTCTCATATATATAAGTTTATTTCACAATTGTAAATTACTTTAATTATAATTCAATTCTTATAATTCTTTTGCTTATACAATTATTCTTTTATTTAGATTATTCAAACAACTAAACAATCAACTTATATCCACTTTAATAACTCTGAAAAATTATTCATTTATATATAAAATATAATCAAGGTAAAATTATTTCATTTACCCAATTTAAAACAATATTGTGTCGAATTGTTCTATTCAAGTGTTTAGAAACCCCTTCGGCATAGTTGTCGAGACCACGCTGACGAAGGTTCATATGCCACTCAACAAACCAATCATCACAATATAAAACAATTTTATATTCACTAACAAATACGCTCTCATAGCTATTATTACACTCAAACTCATTCTAGAGTACTACTGACTCTATCTCTAATGAGTAATACCCAACAGAACCATGGTTGTCGCTTAACCATATGCTCTGATACCAAATGTAAAGACCCGCAAATCCGTACTCCTTGAATATACACTAATCTCCATTGATTAATTCAAGATGAACAGAAATACGAATTCTCAATGTTTAAGAAAAGAAAAGAGCTAGAAGGAGAGATAAGAAGATAGAAAATAGAGAGAAAAGAAAATACAACAGAACAACATCAGAATCTCACAATTCGCAGCGGAACAACATATAATAATAAATGAATAATCTTTAAACAAAGAACTATATCAGTTATTACATTTCATCACATTTCATTACATCATATCATCAGAGTGTACAACATCAAACAGCGGAAAAGAAATACTATATACTAATAATACGCCATGCTATCAAGCTTGCCTCCAGCAACTCCAGAATATCCAGAATATCCTGATAAACCTTAACTCTTGACTGCCCGTGTGGAAATTGGTGGGCACCCAGAGTTTAGGAAGGAAAACAATAAACTCCGAGTCAGTCCCACCGTGGCTTACACTGATATCCCAAACTTGCTTTTATGGCCACCCTTTCGAATGTCACGGCTTCGCCTAACCAACCCCGTAAAGAGGATGTGTGGGGGTAAGAGTCTCCCGTTCGCCACCAAACCGCGAAGCGAGAACCCCCATCACATATCACCTAGCATAAGCAAGACTGGTGTGAGAACTCAAAACAGTTTATTTATCTTTAAAATCAAAATAGAGGAATATTTTTAAAGTCAATTCGCAATGCTTTTAAAAATGAGACTACCATAAGACCTCCCACCACACACACAATGCAAACGCAGACTTGGAGGAGATTTCTTCTTATGTTAGTCAAAGATGCTTGATACGCATTTAAAAAGAACATTTCATATTATTATTAGTGCATAGTGTAGGAAAAATTCATTTCGAAAGTAGAATATAAATCTTAGCCAGCATAGGTACCATTATATTATGCCTACTATAGCTACCTCCTGAGGAAGCAGGTTCTACAACTAAAACCGTACAAGATCGTATTGTTTCTTTGGATTTCCAACGAATGATCAGGCCAAGGAACTTCCCATTGCCACATGAGAATGCCTCTGGATGGACATCCCCGAGAACCAAACCGGATCTCTGCCAACACAAGGCCGGGTTACCCCTAACTGAGTAACAACTGACCGAATATGCCATCCCCCGGTCCTTTGGGACCTTTCACCGAGCTCTCGTAATCAATTCACACAATCATAAAGTGTTTTCAACATGAGTAAGTATCTGGGCTCCATACCATGATACCACCCTTTTCCAGAAGGAAATGCACATATCCTAAAGGGCGCTACCCCTCATAACCTTGCTACATCTTTCCTGCTTTGACCATTCCCGGGGTGTGAGGCTCGACGAAGTCACGTCCACAAAAACATACTTTATACAAAAGCCATGCTTTGGGTCAACAAATGATCATAGAAATGATCACCAGGATAGACGATCAAACAAATGATCCTATCACAAATAATCAACACAATGATCATTTCACAGCAACACTCAGCATGTCACATTACCAAATTGGGAATATATGGCTGATAACCTTCAACTACATAACCTCTGAGCTCGTACGGCTCAAAGAAGGGTGTTAAGCTAAAAGAATAAATTCTCCGCCACCAACAGAAATATATTTGAAAGAAATCTGCTTTATTTCTCAATTTGTAATGTCAGACATACAATCCATACAAGTCTGTTCCGGGATCGAACAAAACCGAAGGCACTTACAAAGAAGTCCTTGCAATTCGGGTATTCACAATCCCGATCGAATTTCCCATCACTTAGGGAATCTCTATACCAGGAGCTACCCAGTGCAGAGACAATCGATAGGTCATCCTATCGCTTTCGCAAATACCCGGTCTTCAACACCGGTCTTCAAATGCAATTCATAACGACGTATCACATATTCAAAATGGGTTATACGACCCCATGGTCCTTTCCCGGTTAACCCGAATAGTGAGCGCTTATTCAAAAAGTAAGTGTGGCATTCAAATTCAAACAAATCACATCAATTACCCATTCAAAGGAAAATATTGATAGTCGGTTATTGAACTATCAATGGATATGCACACATCACCAGATTCCAAATAATTTTCCAAATTATTTATTTCCCCAAAATTCATATCTTTACAAGATATATAAATTTCAATTCCTCAAAAATAAATCAATATTTATTTTTAAACAAATTCTCCTTTTCATTCATAAATTCCATAGTGAATTTATATTTCACAATATCCATGCATATACGATTTCAATTATTCATTTCAATTTATCTTCAAAAAGATAAATTCTCATAATATTCAATGAAATATTGGAAAACATTTCCATACTTATTTATTCATAAGTAATTCACAAATTTTATTTATTTTCAAAACTTAGAAAATATTCAATATACTTAAATCGAGATTAAGTATATATTTCATTCTTTAAGGTAAACATGCTCTTAAACATATTTATTTGGGCCAAAACGAATGTTGCGTAAAACATCGTTACGACGTCCCAAAATCTCTAGTATAGGGATTCGAAATTAAAATAGATATATAAATCCCAATACTATACAAAACATTTCCTTTCGGAAATCATTTACTATAACAACAGTGTTATAGTCCACCATTTCCTTCTATTTCTCGAAAACGTCTATTTCAACAATGAATGTTGAAATCTATGGTTTCGAATCTCAACACCTTTTAAAACATCATTAGATCGTTTTAATTCTATTTAAAACATCAAATCTAAACATTTTCTTTAACATAATATTCACTATTCAAAACGTGAATATACTACGTTAACAAATTTCGTCATTTCTATACATTTCATTTTAAAGGATTTATTCACAGTCAAAAACGTGATATAACTCCATTAATAGGTTTCAACAATTTACTTATCAAAATAAGTCGTTTGCGAATTTATAAAACAACGTTTATAAATTCTATTTCTTTTTGTTTTATAACTACTTCCTTTATAAATTCCTTTATTAACCTATTCAATTTATAACTCAATTATAAAACAAAAGTTCATGTTATAAGTTAAATACTTAGAATTTATTTGTTTGCACAATTGTTCCTTTAAACTTCATAATTATAAATCTTATAACTTATAAGATTCAATTATTTATCCAAAACCATTCTTTAATAACTTCACGAAATTTATAAATCTTATTATTTATAAATTTCACTTATAACTTCACCATTTATAATTTTATAAATTCCATTCACTTATGCAATCCATTTTCACTTCATTCAAACACTTATAAAAACTCGTTTTTATAATTCAAATATTTTCATTTATAAATTATCAATTTATAAATCTTTTTATATAAATCAATTTATATTATTATTTTAAAACATCTTTAATCCCCTTTATAATTTCACCATTTTTGATTTATAAAATAATTAAATTTCATAAATCCTATATTTAAACTTTTTACAATAATTTCAAAAATCCCGATTTAACTATTTTATAAAATCATTAGCTTCCTATTTTCAAAAATCAACCTTTAACTATATTTCTCAAAAATCATAATTTTTATAACATTAAAATTATATGTTTATTTATTTAAAATGGATAAATTCCCAAAAATATCTTATAAACATATACTTTCAAAAATCACTTTGAAATCCCTTTTAAAATTCCAAAATTTGGTCCAATGATGCTACATACCAAATAGTCAATCACGACAACAACGATATCATATATCGATATGATAATCCATCAAATATCAAAATGTAACATCCCGCCTTTTCGCACACTTTAAACCGACACACGTGCCAATTCAAAACATAACAGAAGGACGGATTGTTATGGGGTAAATAAGAAAAACAGAGAAGAAATAAAAACAAAATAGAATCTCACAGCGGAAGGATAAAATATAATAATAAATATACAGTTCAAAACAGTTTACAAACACTTGATTTGCTTTATACAATAAATATCAGAGTTACACCTACCAATACAATCAATGCAGCGGAACAGTATGAGTGTGGTGCAATACTATAGATAATAATAATACGACTCCTTCGTCTTCGTCCTTCAAAGCCAAAGTCTTCGATCCTGAAACGCTCGGACTGACCCGAGCGAATTTGAAAAGACAAAAACAGTCGAGTCAGACTAAAAGGTCTTATGTGAGTTAAATTTACAGAAATAAATATGAGTACAGTAACTCGAGAGATGTTCGGGATTTACATCTCCTAAGGATCCGTTAAACTATTTACCATGTAGTATATTGCGCTATTATAGTAGTGTCTATTTATAAAATAAACTTACTTTTAAATAGCGTTAAGGCTTTACATTTTCCACCTTAACACATTTATATATTCCCATAGTCTATACAGTACCGTAATCTCCCCCGTACTGGGCATCGTCAGAGGGCACTCCATAGGTATGGTACAAAACATAACTCGTAGTAAAGGCTCGGTATGGTAGGTGACACGGCACAACAAGGCAATGCCAGGGTAGATATACCAATTGCGTACCAAGGCTGAAGGAAACGCGTAGCCGCAGTTACCGCCCACCTCCAACAAACTCCCCAAAATCAAATAAAAGTGGCCACTGAATCAATCCAAAGTCATAGTATAATATCGAAGAGGAGTGTCCGATCAGAGGAATGACCTCATTGGCCTGGGAATAGCTCCTATTTTAGCCACCTTATGCCAACTCACGGGAGTTGGGTCCACGTATTTACCTTACAGGAAACGTCGCCACCACCTACTTCATTCTGGAATCTCCACCGCGTACACGGTTAGTCAAAGTGGTTTTCGGTATCGACAGAGAGTATGTCAGATATCCGATCCCGGTCTCTTTGCCAACCCATCGTTATTATAACACCGCGGTCATTTAAAAATAGGTTATACTTTAAAAATCAGAATAAACATTCCATTTCATAACCATAAATACGATATCATTTCAAAACCCAAAACCATATTTTATCACTTATCCCAAATATAATTCTTTTCCAAAATCAAAATGCTTTAACTTCATAACGTCTGAAAATAAAATATTTTCAAAGCATAGTATTTTGAAAATCATAATTTAAAACCATAACTTCTAAAACTTGAATGGTTTGGACATTCAACGGTATATGAATTAAATGGTTTAACTTAAATGTTACTTTGTAAAGAAAATAGTTCTCATGGCTTTACAAATACATTTCTTTATTAAAGTCTAAACCAAAATTTATACTATCTCTCTCAAGTTCCAAAACCACTTCAATTTATTTATATATACGTATATCCATTTTGAGTATCAATATTTCAAACTAAAGTTGGATTTTATTATTTCGACAAATCAATTGTTCTATTAATTAGTCTTGAATATTCATATAAAATCCATAAATAATAAGACTTCAATTTCTAGTAATAAAATATATATATTTTTCCCAATTCAAATTATACTAGAATATTCACTTCAATTTATTTTGGGAAAAATCCAATTATAAATATCATATCTTAAAATTTCCAAACTTAACATTTAAACATATGATATAAATTATTAAAATCCATTTTCTTAATTTTCTTCCATTTTTAATAAAGATTTTTATACACCTTTTAATTTCAAAATTTTCAACTTCATATGTATATATATATATATGGAAGAAAAATATTTATACAATATAAAATTTAAGATTATTATAAACCGTATTCCATCCAAACCACAGAAATCACATTAAAATAGTTATATATAGACCGCGGTGCCGGTATATAATTTTCTATCCTATGACCAAGTGATACGGATATTTATCATTTCAATCCGCAATTTAAAAGATATAAATTTTGCGGTTGTATATCATTTCAAACCACAATCCCGAATGAAAGGAAATATGCATGAAAATTTGCAATTTAATGATATACAATAAAACATCCATCAACATCACCCATCATCCAATCACAATCATCAAGCAATATCAATCAATAACAATTTATATTTGATAATATATAACAGGTAATAACTGGCAATTTTATTCAAATTAAATTTAACAACTATTAATCTAACAGTTTATATTCAGTAATAATCTATATAACTGTTAACTAGCAGTTTATAGGCAACAAATAAATTCTAACTATCAATTAATACGCAACAAATAAATTAAATTAACAGTTAAATTTAATAAATGCAATTCAACAAATATGAGTGAAATAAACATGCCAAATACTCATAAATAAATTTCTATTCATTTCTAAAATTTACTTAACAAACATAAAAGCTTCTAGTAGTTGTGAGTGGGTTTAAACACTCACCTTTGGAATTTAAATCGAATTTAAATTCGATTTAAACCCAAAAATTTGACGGTCTCCCAAATTTGTCCAAACCAGCGTCATCAAATCCGGAATTAAATTACGATCAAATATATGTGCCACGTCACTCCTTCTATTCCCAGAAACGCACGCAGCCCCCTTCCAGAAACCCTAATCGAAGATCTACGACGATCTAACCGTTGAATCGACACAAAAACTATATAGATGCGATCCCCATCGTCCACTCTACAAAACCCAGAAAGGTTTGACGATCCGACGAAGTTTGCGATGACGATGATGAATGGTCACGGACTGTTTGAATTAATTCTGGTCAAACGAATGTTCAAAACAGAAAACGAATTGCACCAGTAGATTACGTGCCTCGAGAACATTAACATATATTTTTTTGTGGAAATTTTTTTTTGAAGTGTTTGCATTTTCATTGAAATTTGGATTGAAGTAGATCTAGGTTTTGCAACAATTTGAGGAGGAGAAGGAGATGAAGAAATGAATATACAGCAAATGACAATAGGATGGAGCTAGGGTTTATAACTGTATATATATATTAAATTTCCAAAATTTAATTAAATTTACTTTCCATTATTTATTGTCAATTAGATTGATTTATCATTGGATTCATATTTCAATATGTAAATATCCCCAATTTCATCTGCACTTATATTTACATAGTTTCTAAATATTAAATTTCAAATATTACTTCATTTAACGTTACGTATTTATTATTTATTACTTGCTGCAGTTGATTATCAATTATACTTAATATACTAAATAGATGGTAAATTTTGAATACCTGTTATCATTAACGTTTTATTTCCACTTACAAAATAAATGAAATTATTACGTAAACTCCCTTAATTAAGTCAACCATTATCTTATATAACTTAACTGGTAATATATATACCCAATTGCCCTAATTGGTTTATAGTTATCAGCTAAATACATACTAACTTGTAAATAAATTCGTTTAATTGCAAATGGATCTGATCAAATTTAATAGATTGAATAGATGGGTAAGCAAATAATAAATTTTCCTTTTTGTCAAATTCAAACCCATTCCTACTTAATTATCAATTCCAATTTATTACGAAACATTGATTTTATGCAGTTACCTTTTATTTGCGTAGTATTACATCAATTCCTATAACCTTGGATTCATTCCCAATTCACCAAATTCAATTAATTACACTTTACAAATGTGTTTCCAATATATAGGTATTGCCCAAGTTAAATTTATTAGCTAACTCGTATTAATAAACAAATGACTTATATGAATGATTAAAATTTTCAATTATCTCACTTTACTCCTAAACTTCTGTTATTTAATAATTATTGCTTAGAACCTGATTTTAATCTTCCCATTATCTATTTAATTCCTTCTAGAATCATAGCTAATATTTGTCATCCCTTCATTACCCAAATGTTCTTATCCCATCAAATTTTAAGCTATCGAAATATTAAATGTCAATTTCTTTAATTGCACTAAATTTATCTATTAAAGGTTGCACTTAACCCAAATACATAAAACTTGCCCAATTTCTCCTTAAATCAATAACCTTCATATACAAATATGTTTATCATAAATTTTATCTACTCTTCCTTTTTAGGTAATGTCCTATATATTAGATTTCCATGTAATTTGCAATAAATCATACTCGTAATTATATCACATTAAATGAATAAATAAGTGTTGACTCTATTCTTTTGATTCAACATTGGCTTACGTATATTTCATAAATATTTCTACATACATCAGGATTTTTAAAAATGGTTGTAACGTGAAATCTCGTCTACTTCCCATTTTATATTTAAGGCTTCTAAAACCGATTCATATCATTTCTCTAGTCCAAATTTTATTAATATAACCTTAAATTTAATTTATTCCTATCGATGTTATGGTTAAACACAAATTTCACTTATTTGCAATAAATCCACAAATTGGATTTCAAATTTTCAAATAAATAAATAAATTTTAGTTTATCACTTCTTAAATACCCAAACGTCAATGCCTTAATTTAAACTGCATTTATTACATTTTATAAAAATCCTCCATCTTAAGTGACAAATCAAAACTACCCTACACAAATCATCGTATTATAAACATATTTACACTATCCTCCATTTATTACCTTAATTTATTTAAGGTAACCTTAAATTAATATCTATTGCAATGATTTCAAATTATTATTCCCCCATTCCTTTTTAATTTCAATAACGCCAAATTTAACCGTTATATTCTCTTTATTTATGCGATAAATGCAATTATTGAATCTAATACTCCATTTAATTAATAGATCCTGCTTCCTAGAATCTATATCAACAATAGGTCAAATATATACATAGAATTAGTCTTAACTTTACCTAAAAGAATTAGCTATTTCAACTACCGCACAAAACTACGCTACTGCACTATTTAATCAAATAAATTAATTGAACTTAAATCAGCATACAGGTTATAAAATTATAAATGTAATCTTAATAAATTCATTTATTGATTTAGACTCTTTCTATACAGTAATTAACCTATTTGTGGGTATAAATAACTTTGGAATTATATTACATCTCATTAGTGCGCGTTTTATTTCCTATAACTTCTCCTTATTTAACTATACCCATTAACAACCAAAAAAATTTAATTAGCTTTATTTCACTCTATTTCCCTTCTTAACTAAATAAAATAAATGGTTAACCTAAACACTTGTTATCCTTTGATATATTCAAATTCACTTCCAACATTTATTAACAAAATGTTGCCATAGGTTTAGATTTACATAAATAAATTATATGAATAGGTAGAAAAATTGGTAATCCGCAAATGCCCAATATACACGCATTAATTACCACCTATTGTTAGAATCCATTTATTAATTTACTAGTTAATAACGGTCTTTTTATTTCTATTTACTACCAAACTCTCTATTTTATTATAGTTCCAATATATTAATACTTAGGCACATCAAGTGCTAGCCCTTTTGTTATTTATATTAAATTGGGTATGCACAAGTAAGTTGTTAATTAACTATTTCTACAAAATTATATTCATACATTCAGTTCCATATCTTATAGGGTTAAATTCTAATTACTTACGCTTAATCTATCAATTTAATACTCTATTCAAACATGCATTTAAATTCTTTTTATTCTAAATAAATTTTATTAAGTGTTGACATCCACTAATAGCATTCACCTTTATTACAACCAAAGGTGACATCTTCACTACTGATTTTATATTAATGAATCTCATTTTAGTTAATATTTTTTATTAATATTCTCAATTCAACATTTATTGATTTCCTAAAATTTACTTTTAACAAAAAGTGACAAATTACATTATCCAAATCTATTGTCATAAAATTTTATTGTTACACTAGGTTACAACTACTATACCAAATTTCTACATTTATTCTTAAACAAATTAGAAATTATATTAATTTAATTTATTAAATATTATTAATTTAACGGGTCGTTACACAAAATATCTGAAATCAAATAAAAACTGTTGAGGAATCCAGTTGGATCCCTCCAACCTGTTTTCCTGCATCCACAAACATTAGCACAATACCAATTCCGCTCCAGTACGGAATTATCGCGGTATATGAGATTTAAAATATTATCCGCTTAATAGACGGCGCAATAGGGTCTCATCCGCTATATAAATGCGGGAAATCAATAACTCCAATATATACATATGCTAATATATATATATATATATATATATATATATATATTGCTATTATATATAATACCAATTTCACTGTTTATGAAATATTCGCGGTATATGTTTTTAATAAATAACATCCGCTTACTAACGGCGCATAATGTCTATTTTAACAATCAATAGATAACAATCATCATTCAAACATGCATTCAAATATTTTAAATCTAACTGTTAAAAATAAAATCGAAACTGATTCGATTGAGTGAGAAGTTCTCACCTTGATTTCAATTTCGTTTTAACGATTTATTTCGAATAAAATTAAACGGACGTTTAATTTTACCTGAAATCTCTCACTAACTCCAAACGACTCCAATCCAATTCCATCGCGTAGTGCTCGTCCATACGATTCCAACGCAACTGATTTCGTGCGTTTTCGACCTCGTATGAAAAAGATATCAATTTTTGAACTTTACACGATCTTTATATAATAATTTACAACATATATCTTATTTTTTAAACCTACATCACTACACGCCGTAGATCTTGGCAACCCCAAATCACCACCGCTCCCTTCATCTCCCATCACGCGTCTGCATCTACAGGCAAACACGCACATGAACCCATAGAGCCATCAATTAGGGTTCGACTTTGCAACCACCACACGCGAGTTGAAGGCGATCAGGATGCGCCATCGTGTAGCCCTACTCGTGCACGACACTCGGCCAGAGGGGCACAGAGCTCGGCCACCACCCCACGCACATAAACGCGTGCGAACTGCAGCCATACGCGGCCACATATCCCCCTCCACGTCGCACGAAAACTCATCATCTCCGTATAGATTTAAAGCCCTCACATCGCTCTACGATTTGTTAGTTGAGAACATTGGCTAATTGTTGATGGATTAGAAGTAATTAAGGAATGAATTTGGGAAGTTTCTGGCCGTGTATTTAGGTGGAGGCGGCTAGGGTTATAATTTTTTTTTTATTTTATGAAGGGGTAAGGGTCTATTTATAGGAAATCGTTGAACACTATTCATCCGGGAATTCCAAACTCCGATTTACGCGCCGTAACCAGTGTTTCTAGGGTTTACCCCGCGTTCCGGACACAATGGAACAGGTTTCGAAAGATAATTCGGACATCTGTGCAAGTTATGGCAATAAACGTTGGATTTAAATTAAACCGATTTAAACGATTTTCTAGGCGTTTTAATTTGTACCGGACAAACGGTAAATCCAATTGACACGAAATTTAAAAACCTTACAATAATATCACATTACGGATCCGATGAATCTGGTTTCATCGAAATCCGAGACTTTTTGAAAAATGGCTATTTTAACTCGCTAAATTAATATTAAAAACAATTTCGATGCGTTTCGAGCTTCCACGATCAAACGATAACTCCGTTTGCTACGAAATTTGAAATCCGGTAATAACTAACTATTACGGATCCAATGGAACTGGTTTCGTCCAATTCTGAGACTGTTCGAAAATTGGCTAATTTCACTAGTCGATTAAATATTAAAATATTCGATTTTCACAAATTAACTTTTAATTCGATTTTAAAAGTTCTAAAATATCATTCTAACTCCAATATGATAAAATAAAATTTTACAAATCATTTTCAATCATATTTAACTCAATTTTCAATTATTTCCATAATTTCACATATTAAATTATCGATTTAATTATTCAATTAAATCCAATTATTCGAAATAAAATTTATTCGACTTATAAATTTCACTTATTAATATTTAAAATTAATTAAATATTCAAATTTTAATTACTAAAAATCCTGGGTCTTTACATAAATCAACAGAATAAATATGAGTACAATAACTCAAAAGATGTTCGGGATTTACATCTCTTAAGGATCCGTTATTTACTATGTAGTATATTACGCTACTATAGTAGTGTCTATTCATAAAATAAACTTACTTTTAAATAGCGTTAAGGCTTTACATTTTCCACCTTAACACATTTATATATTCCCATAGTCTATACAGTACCGTAATCTCCCCCGTACTGGACGTCGTCAGAGGGCACTCCATAGGTATGGTACAGAACAAAATCGTATAAGGCGCGCTAGGGTAGGTGACACGGCACAACTAGGCAATGCCAGGGTAGATATACCAATTACGCTTCCGGGCCGATGGAAACGCGCAGCGCGCAGCTGCCGCCCACCTCGAACATACTCCCCACATCAAAAAATCAAAAGTGAAGGTGGCCACCAAAAAATCCAAAGTCAGAGTGTAGTATCGAAGGGAAGTGTCCGATCAGAGGTGCTACCTCATTAACAAGTCAATCGCTCCTGTTTTAGCCACCTTATGCCAACTCACGGGAGTTGGGTCCACGTATTTACCTTACAGGAAACGCCGCCACCAACCTACTTCATTCTGGAATCTCCACCGCGTACACGGTTAGTCAAAGTGGTTTTCGGTATCGACAAAGAGTATGTCCATATCCGATCCCGGTCTCTTTGCCAACCAATCGTTATTATAACACCGCGGTCATTTAAAATAATTATACTTTAAAACCAGAATTAAATATCCATTTCAAAACGATATAAATATGATATCATTTCCTTTTAAAACCCGAATTAATACGATATCATTTTATTCCAATATATATACTTTCCAAAATCATAGGGTTTTCAAAGTAAATATTTAGAGGTCAAAACTCTTGAATATAAAATTTCAAATTATACTACCTTGAAAATCATAACTTTGAAACAAGTTTCCATCTCTTAAATGGTCAAATATTAGATTACTTTTATAAAACAAAATAGCTTCTTTACATTTCACAAATCAATTCCAAATATCGATTTAAACTTCCAAATACCATTTTAATTCTTATGTTTCAAAACTTTAAATATTTCACCATTTCAAAAACAACTCATTTGACAAACCCATATATATCAAATTCAATTACTTGTTATTTAGACTTGAAATGTTTACTTAATGAATTCAATATAATCTAAATAAAACCTTTATCTTCACATAACTGGATATTCTTTCAATTTATTGTATATTCATTTAAATCAACCTGATATTCATTTAAATCACTCTTCACAAAATCAAGTTGTAAATCATATCCTTTAAAAATTCTCTTTTTATTAAATTCCAATTTAACTTAATATTCATCTTCAACCGTATTCTCTTTTAAGTCATTAAAACTCCAGAAATTTAATTTTAAATAAATGCTTAATCTTATTTGATCTTAAAATCAACTTTATTTTAAACTTCAAATCAAATTTATATAATACTTAAAACCGGAAATTACTATATATATAATAACCTTTATCAATAACCAAATCAATATTCCATAAACCATATATATATATATATAACTTTACAAAAATCATAGAAAATCATTTCAAAATATTTTTATATATATACATACCGCGGTGCCTGTATAAAATTTTCTACTCTATGGTCAAGTGATACGGATGTTTATCATTTCAATCCGCAATTTAAAATAAAAATGCGGTTGTATATCATTTCAAACCGCAATCCCGAATGAATGAAATGCATGATAACTTGCAGTTTAATGATATAAAATAAAACATCCATTCATCAAAATCATCCATCATCCAAATCACAATCATCATCCAATAATAAATCAATATCAATATATATCTGATAATATATAACAGGTAATAACCGGCAGTTATATTCAAAATAAAATTTAACAACTATTAAACTAACAGTTTATATTCAGTAATAAATTTTATAACTGTTTACTAGCAGTTTATATGCAAATAAATTAATTCTAACTATCAATTAATATGCAATAAATAAAATAAATTAACAGTTAAGCTAAATAACACGATTTAACAGATATGATGAATAAACATGCCAAACAGTCATAAATAAATTTCTATTCATATCTAAAATAAATTTAACAAACATAAAAACTTTTAGAAGTTGTGAGTGGGTTAAAACACTCACCTTTGGAATTTAAATTGGATTTAAATCCAATTTAAACCCAAAAATTTGACGGTCTCCAAATCAGTCCAAACCAGCGTTAACAGATCGGGAATTTAGTTACGATCCTAACGAAAAAAAATTCGTGTGAAACTGAGGTCGTATGTAGAAGTTATGCCGAAAATTGCGTTTGAATGTAAATTAAAATAAACAAAGGAATGGACACTTTCACCTACATCACATTCATATGCCACGTCATTCCTCTCAGCTACAGGAATAACGCGAACCCAGCACCTCACGTTCGAACCCAAACGCATGCCTTTGACCGAAGAACCACGTCCACCATCGACCACCAGAGAGCACCGCACTGCCGCCGTTGAACTCGTCTCCTCCCCCTCTACCTTCGGCCTGAGGCCGCACGCCTCCGGCGCCTCGCAGTTAATCGCGCCGCCGCCCCAAAGTTAGCATGCCGAAACCCTAAATCGCGATTTCACGAAGATCTAGCCGTTGATTCGACCCAAAAACTATACTGATGCAAACCCCTCGGTTGTCTCCACAATACCCAAAAACAGTTTTCCAATCGGGCGAGTTTTGTTGCGACGATGATGAGTGGCCGAAAATGGTTTGAATTTTACTGGACGAACGAACAACTGAAACGAGAAACGAATCACGGATCTGTGACGTATACATCGACAGCTACAACATATATTTTTTTGAGAATTTTCTGGAGAGTTTGAATTTTCACTTTTGATTTTGAACTGTAGATAGATCTAGGTTTTGCAACCATTGAGGAAGAGAAGGAGATGAAGAAAATAAACGTATAGACAAATAATAGAAGATGGAGGCTAGGGTTTATAATCGTCTATTTATAAGTAGGGTTGGATTGGAGTAGATAGACCAGACAGATGAACGTACGGAACAAACTATGGCCCAAAAATCCCGTTCTAACCCCGGAACGAAATATGTTAAACCCATATATCCAGATAGGTATTTTAAAATATTCTGAACGCGATGGAAAAAGTTTCACGTCCAAATTCGATCGTATGAAGAAGTTATGCTGAAAACAAAATTTCCAAATTGATTTCAAATTGATTTTTAATTAAATCGATTTCAAGGCCTTTCGCGTTCGTACGATCAAACGACAAGTCCGATCGATACGAAACTTGAAACCCTACAATAATTCACCGATACGGATCCGATGAAACTGGTTTCGTCGAAATCCGAGTCCGTGGCCAAAATGGCTATTTTTATATTCATTTAATAAATTAAAATAAATTATAAAAATCCAATTTTATATCTAAATTCTAAAATTGGCCAAATTTTATCGCTTATATAATTCATAATCAATTTAAATGATTTAACAAGTTTAGATGTGAATTAAAAGTTGATAAGTCTATCAATTTCAGTGTTAACTTCTCTACTTACTTATATTTAGAAATTATAAATTGAATTATCAAAGACCCATATATTAGATTTTCAACCTTTATATTCTCACCTATTATCCAAAAATAAGGGTGCCACAAACATTAGTGCATGATTTCACTTTAATATCCACAAATTCCTTTTAAATTTCAATAACATAATATTTAAACGTTAATTCCATTTTATTTTGCAATAAATACCATTGTTGAATTTTGATACTTTAATTAAATTTATAAATCCCGCTTTCTGTACTAAAACAACCCATGGTCCTATTATAAATAGAATTAGCATAAATTTTGTCTTATAAAATTAACCCTCTACAATTACAAACAAAAATCTACGCTAACTACACCTTTTAAATCAATTAATTGTAATTAAGTCTACATTAAAAGTTATAAATTATAAATCGGAACCTCAATAAATCCGTTTATTGATTTAAAACTTTCTATTCAGTGAATAGACATTTATGGGTATAAATAACATTGAATTATAATATATTTCATTAGTGCATTCTTCATTCTTATAAATTCCCTTTTATTAACTAGAACACATTAACAACCAAAATAATTAATTTATATTTATTTAAATCGATTTCCCTTCTTAACTTAATATACTCACTAAATGCTTAACCTAAATAATTGTTACCCATTTTCATTCAAATTCACCTACAACTATTATTAACAACAATGTTGCCATAGATTTAGATTTAATTAAATAAATGAATAATTAAAAATTGGTAATTATCACAAATGCCCAATATATATGCATTAATTACTACCTATTATTAGAATTCATTTATAAATTTACTAGTTGCCTTTGTCTTCTTATTTCCTATTTACTACCAAACTTCCTATTTAGTTATAGCTTATCAATATATAATCACCTAGGCAAATCAATTTATTACCATTTTAAGTACGTTTATTATCGACAACATTCATTAAAATTACTTATCTACACTTATTGCATTGGTTTATTCAACGGTCACCTTTATTTAGTCACTATCTATTTTACAACCAAATGTACAATCTCCACTATTGATTTCTATATTAATGAATCCCATTCTAGTTAATATTTTTATTAATATTCACTAATTCAATATTTATATTGGTTTCTTATATTTAACTTATAACTAAGTATGACAATTTACATTATTCAAATCTATTGCCATATAAATATTAAATTGTTTAACATTATATTACAAATTACTATATCTAATTCCTACATTTACTCAAATAAAATCTTAAGACTTATTTCGTCAAACGAAAACTACGATTGCTACGAAAATTGAAATCCGATAACAACAAACTATTACGGATCCAATGGAACTAGTTTCGTCCAATTCTGAGACTGTTCGAAAATTGGCTAATTTCACTAGTCGATTTAATATTGAAATATTCAATTTTCACAAATTAACTTTTAATTTGATTTTAAAAGTTCTAAAACATCATTCTAACTCCAATATGATAAAATTAAATTTTACAAATCATTTTAAATCATATTTAACTCAATTTTCAATTATTTCTGTATTTTCACATATTAAATTATCGATTTAATTATCCAATTAAATCCAATTATTCGAAATAAAATTTATTCGACTTATAAATTTCGCTTATAAATATTTAAAATTAATTAAATATTCAAATTTTAATTGACAGAAATTCTGGGTCGTTACAGAATTTATAGAGTAAATTAAATTGAAAAATATCCGGTGTTTGGGAGTTAAAGGTTTTCTTAAATTATATTGAATTTATTAAGTACGTCTCAATCTAAATAATAGAAATTGAATTTGATATATATGGAATTATCAAAGAATTAGTTATGAAATGGTGGAATATTTAAAGCTTTGAAAAATATGGAAATTGAAATGTTTATTTGCGATTTAATTCTATATTTGGAATTGATTTGTGAAGGTGAAGAAACTTTTTTTTGTTAATTAATTTATATTTTAACCATTTAAGTGGTGTGGTTATATTTCAAAATTATGTAATTCGAAGTTTTATGTTTTGGAAGGCTATATTTCGAGCATTGGTTTCGAAATATTATAACTTTGAAAATGTTATGATTTTGGAAAAAGGATATATTTGAAATAAAAATGATATCATATTGTTTGGGTTTTGAAATAGAAATGATACCGTATTTATATGGTTTTGAAATGGATATTATATTCTGCTTTTGAAGTATATTTATTTTAAAATGACCGCGGTGTTATAATAATATTTGGTTGTTAAAGAGGCCGGGATCGGAAGTTGTCATACTCTCTGCCAACCACAAAACCACTTTAGCAACCATGTACGCGGTGGAGATTCCAGAATGAAGTAGGATGGCGGCGGCGTTTCCTTTGAGGTAAATACGTTGACCCATAGCCCGTGTGGTATCCTCTGGTGGCTTTCTGATCAGGAGGGACCATGATATTAGATTGACTACTGGGACTATTACGTGTTAAGGGCTATATGCGTAACCACTTAATGCTAAGAAAAAAGTAAGTTTATTTTACTATTAGACAATATTATAATAGCGAAATATTACTACATCGTAAGTAGTTTAATGGATCCTTAGAAGATGTGAATCTTGAGCATCTCTTAAGTTATTGCACTCATATTTATTTCTGTTAATTTAACTCACATAAGATATTTTAGTTCTTACTTGAGTGTTTCGTCTTTTCAATTCGCTCGGGTCAGCCTGAGCATTTCAGGAATCGAAGACTTTAGCTCTGGAGGACGAGGACGAAGATTTATATTACTATTATCCTCTATATTATTCCACTACACCATTTAATTCCGCTGCATTAATTATTATCCTCTAGTATGTGTACTCTGATACGTATTGTATAAGTATAATCGAATATTTTGTAAACAACTTCATGAACTATATATTTGATTATTATATTTTATTGTTCCGCTGTAAGATCCTATTTTTTTTTCCTTTCCCTTCTTTTTCTTAATTACCCCATATCAATCCGCCCTTTTGTATGGTTTAAGTCTGACGTGTATGGTTTATCGTCGATTTAAAGCGTTTAAAAAGGCGGGATGTTAGATGATTGAATTAGAAAATAAAAATTAAGTTGGATTTAAGAAATAAGAATTGAATTGAAATTTAATTAAAACTAAATGAAGTTGAGTTGAAATAGAATTAAATTAAAATAAAATTCAGTTGAGTTGTAGGTGAAATTAAATGAAATTAAATTCTTACTTAAATAAATAAAAGTAAGTTGAATAAGAATTGGATTGTAATTAATGAATTGGAATAGCTCGTAAAAGATGGATTAAATAAAGATATGCTTGGGCTATAAATAAATGTATAGTCTTTAATTAGTAACGAAATGTGAATGTGCTTGATTTTATCTCGATGGAAAAATGAAATATAAGCTGTGACTTATAAAAATGGAAAAGTGGAATAGAAAAACCAAAGTGATGATTGTTTTATATTTTAGAAAATGAAATAAAAATCCAAACTTGAATTATAAAATAGATTGAACTCAAGTGAAATAGTAAAAGTGATTTTTGAAATAAAATCAAATATTGTGTAACGACCCGTAAATTTTGATAATTAAATTAGTTATATTGATAAGATTTTTATAATTGAATTTAGAAAGAAATAAAAAATTTATAATTTATATTGAAGTAAATGTAAAGAATGAATTGTAGCAATGATTATTAAAAACTAATCATTGATAGTTGAAGTGAAATCCCAACAATGAATTAGTGTGAATTGTTGCACTTAGTCATAAATTTTAAAAAAGTAAATAAGAGTAATTATTGAATTAATCAATGAAATAAAATATGGATTAATAGTAACTGAATGTATATTAAGGTAATAAGGTTAATGCAAGTTGATAAATAACTAATTTAGTGCAATACCAATTAACCGAAACAATTGTAAGGCTATAATTGATTGAAATTAGTAAATTGAAAAATATATTCAAAATTATGTTAATTGATGGAATAGTACGTAATAAGTTGTAATTTGATAGAATCAATGCTAAATAAGTAATTATAATAATTGTTGGTTGATAATTAGGTATGTATGTGAGTAAATTTGGCAGTAGTGATAATTATTAATTGTTTACCCATTCATTTAATTTATTGAATTAGATCTAAATAAATTGCAACATTTTTTGTTAATAATAGCTTATAAGTGAAATTAAACGTTAATGGTAACAACTATTATAAGTTAACCATTTATTTAGTATATTAAATTAAAACTGGTAATCAATTGCAATAAATCTAAATTAAAAGTTATGTTAGTATAAATTAAGGAAATAATTGGACAATTTGTTGAATTATAGAAATAGGAATAAAGATTTATCAATTTATTGGGATTTGAACTATTATAATTGGAGTAATTGCAATTAAATGAAATTAATAAATATTACGTAAATATTAATTTAGATGAAATTGAAAATATTTGTGTAATAAAGTATGAATCCGATGTTAATTTCATCTATTTGATAATAATAGATTGAATAATAGAATGAAAAGTCAATTATATGGAATTATTAGGAATTTAATTTATGATTTTTTAATTTAATGAAATTGTGGTTAATAATGAAACTGATAAATTAATCAACTCTAAATTGACATTTAAATTTAGTTAAATCATTGTAAATGATTGAAAAATTTAATATGATGAAATTGTAATTATAGAGTCGAAATTGAAAACTTGATTTAATTAATCAATTATTAATTTATTTATTTAATGTAAATATAGCCATTTTGGCCACTAACTCGGATTTCGACGAAACCAGTTTCATCAGTTCCGTAACGGCAAATTAATATAGGATTTAATGTTTCGTAACGATCGGACTTGTCGTTTGATCGTACGGACTCGAACGCCCAGAAATCAATTAAATTGAAATCGATTGAAATCAATTTGAAATAACTTGATTTTGGCATAACTTCTTCATACAATGGAATTTGGAATTGAAACCTATTCCATTACGTTGAAAATATTTTAAAACATCTATTTTGATATATGGGTTGACCCAATTTCGTTCCGAAGTCAGAACAGGCTTTTGGGCCATTATCGTTTAATTTTCCAAACCAATCAGGCCCATTCGTTTCTATTTTCAGCCTTATCTATATATACCCTGTTATAAACCCTAATTGTTCCTCATTGTCATTTGTCTGTACGTAAAATTCCTCATCACCTCCTCATCTCAATGGTAGACAATTTCAAATCCAATTGCAGTTCGAAATCAAATTCAAAGCCAAAATTTCAAACTCCTCAAATACTATCAAAATTTATACCAATCTAAAGATCTTGAAGAGCGTAATCTTCTTGTATGTTTCGTTTTTCAAATCGGTAACGTCCCGCCTTTTTGTACGCTTTAAATCAACAATAAACCACACATGTCAGACTTAAAACATACAGAAGGACGAATTGTTATGGGGTAAATAAGAAAAAGTAGAGAAAGAAGAAGAAACAAAATAGAATCTTGTAGCGGAATGATAAAATATAATAATCCAATATATAGTTCACAAAGCTGTTTTACAAAATATTCTATTATATTTACAATACATATCAGAGTTACACATACCATAGAATAATAATTATGCAGTGGAAAAGTATGAATGTAGCGGAGTACTATAATAGATAATAGTAGTAATAATTCTTCGTCTTTGTAACAACCCGCGGAATACTATAAAACCATACATATCCGTCTTGAATAATTCAAAATACCGAATTGTTAATTTAAATTTGGCAAAACTTAAAATATACATTAAATAAATCAATCACAGATCACGGAGAATATAGTGCAGCGGAATAAATAAAGAATCGTAGTTCATGAAGCTACTATATATATATCAGAGTTAGAAAAATACAACCGAATAGTTCAAATGCAGTGAAGTCTCTAATGCAACAGATGACTTCTCTGAACCAATCAACAAGAAAGGCTAGAATCTGAATCGATAGTTGGATTTCCAAACGAAGCTCCGAACTCCAAAGGTGAGTCTCAAATGCTGTATCACTCAGTCTGACCCGAGCGTAAAGCAAAACACAAAACACTCGAGTCAGGATTAACATTCTTATATCAATAAATCCAACTCAAGTGAAATATCAACTGAAATACAAATAACTTAAAGGATGTTTAGGATAACCATCCTCTAAGGGTCCATGGAACTTTCTACAAGGTAGAAATATACACTATAACACCGTGGTCATTTCAGCTTAATTTATACTTCAAAACCAAATTTCATTTTCACTTCAAATATCTCTATATTTCCCAAAATAGTACTTATATATATTAAATAATTTATACAGTAAAGTATTTTCAATTTCCCCAACTTAACAAAACGTTCCAACATCTACCCGACCTTCCCATTCAAGTTAAATTCAATATCAATTTATCAATTTAAATTCAACTCAATTTAAATCAAATATTACTACTAAATCTATATATACAATTTCCATTTATATAATGTCTTAAGAATCAAATTTATTAAACCATATATTTCTTTCCAAAATTATAGAAAGTATTTTCAAAATATTTATATGGACCAACGGTGTCTGTATATATTTCCTATCATACAGTCAAGTGCTACGGATATTTATCATTTCAATCCGTATACTAAATATATACGGGTGGATATCATTTCAACCCGTAATACCAAATTCAATTGAATGAAAATCGCTTGGGTTCATCATTTCAACCCATAACGATTTTCTCCTATTCTAAAGTCTATTCGGGTATGTATCATTTCAACCCATAGTGATTTCTAAACTACAGGGAACTTGCAGAGTGATAACAGAAACTACAATAAAATAACAGGCATATATCATCAATAACAATATAATATAAACAACAAGATATGGTGTCATATCCCGTAGGTGAACAGTTACAGATAATAGCATATATAACAAATTTAAATAACTACAGCAGCATTTTCAGTTGTTGTTTCAATTGAAATCAAATTTAATGAATAAAAATATGTTAATCGTGAGTGATTTCTCACCTCTCGAGCCAAGAGAATACAGAAGATGACACGGATATGCATACTGCTACAGACACTGAAATTTGAATTATGAATCGAAGCAAAGCAAAATCGGCACGAAATCAACGATCAAAGCCGATAACAAGAGTGACGGAACAAGTCAGAACAGGATCGGCGAAGATAATGGTATGAGTGGACTCATATATATATAATTATATATATAAAGTCATATTCTAAATTCAACACATATTAAATTAAATTAAATATATATGTATTTATATTTTCCAAAATCATTTTTTTTTATTTAAAACACATAAATTAGAATCAAGCATATATACAATATGGAATTTGAAATAAATACTTATATAAACAGACTAATATTAATCATGTGCTAGGTTACAACACTGACATATTTTAGCTGTAAGAAAAAGTATAATGAAAGAAGTCAACATCAGTTATAATATATTTACATAAACCAAATGTAACATATATTTAGTTGACATAACAAATGAATTCTTTTATAAAGTAATATACATTGGGCGCTATTTCATTAAAATGCACATACAATACCATTTATATACGAATAATAAAAGCAGCTTATATATATATATACTATTTAAAAATCAATATTTACATTTCAACTAACATCAGAAAACAAATATAAACTTTATACTTTATATATGTTTTATGGAAAAAGAGAAAAAAAACAGAACGCAAAGTGGATCCAACGTTTGGAATTCAGGGATTAGTCCTGAAGGCTAATACACCGTCGGATCATTTTTATTAAATTTTTGGATAAATTTCAGTAGAAGAGTAGCAATTTATTTAAAATAATGTGGTGTGAAATGAATTGATGGAATGAATAAAGTAACGTATTATTAGTACCCAAATAATCAAATGACATAATACGTTGGTTTCTTAACAACGACAGTAACGTTCAATTTGCTAAAAGTTAATTTAGGACGTTATCTTCGTCATATTTGCAAGCGATTGATATATCATACTCTTTTAAATTTAAGATTAGCTCATGGCACGGCGTATGAAAATTCAAATTCCATCGCATAATATATTTATTATTTTCAGTTTAGAAATGTATGAACTTATAAATTTTTTTTGGCTATAAGTGACGTAAAACACCACTGCTTATTGAATTTGTCGTGTACTGTGTTTAAATACTTGTAAAGCCTTTGTCAATTTATTTAAAAGCTATAAAATGAAAGGAGTGAAAAGAGAAAAAAGAAAGAAAGAATATATATATATATATATATATATATATATATATATATATATATATATATAATAAAACATGGGGAGAGAGACGAAGATACAGATGGTGGTACGTTTCTTGTTCTATTCATAAGTAAATATCACCATAAATTCCTTTGCATATTTTTAATTGCTATAACCATTGCTTTCATATATAACAGGTCCAATCTTATATACATAGCTACATATTATAAAGGGTTATGAAAACTTATTTATATACACCTTATAGTGTAATATATAACTAGATAAAATGTATATATTAGATAATAGAATACAATAATATAGATGAAAAGAGAATTGCAGCAAGCTAAAATTTATAATAAAAAAACAAAGTGTTGCAGGAAGTTGAAAACAACAACTAATGCAATAATATTTATTATAAGTTTCGAAATCCATTAGACAAAAGAAAACACAGTTTGTATAACATATCCATTAAACAAAATAGACTATACATAGTACTAGTACATATTCATGCTATATGTAAACATTTAAAAACGAAACATATATTGCAATATGATATGCATACCGTTTATAAAATATGGATGACGAGGGGAGGAGGCATGGAGTGGGTTGTGGCTCTTGACAGGTAGTTCGAGCTGTGGTGGCGGAGGCTTGACGAAGCTTTAGGAAGGAGAACTGGTCCTTTTTCATTTTTCCATCATATGTGTTTTAGCATTGTAATGGGAAAAATGTCCTTTTTTTAAGCAACAGAGAGGAAGAAAAAATGATGCTAAATAGTGTGACGATAACGAGATTTTTCGTCGCTGAAAAACCGAAATGCTAGGGTTAAAGAAGAAGAAAGAGGTAGAAGAAGAGAGAAAAGGATAGAAGAAGAACAGAAAAGAAACAACAGAATATCAGAATCTCACAATTCGCAGTGGAACAACATATGATAAATATATGAGTATCATTAAAACAAAGTACTATACATTTTATACATTACATCATTATCAGAGTTTACAACAACAATAGACAACAGAGTCAATACATCAATGGACAGTTATATAAACTTGTCCTCATACAGAATACATAGCGGAATAATACATAGATAATATCATATACAAGTGGTACGTCTCGATATATAGCCCGCCTCCTGATCTCCATAGCACTCCTAAATCCAGAATAACCTGATAACCAAACTCTAAATTGCCCGTATGGAAATTGGTGGGCACCCAGAGTTTAGGAAGGAAAACAATAAACTCCGAGTCAGTCATGTGACTGGTGTGAGAACTAAAACAGTTTATTTTTCTTTAAAGTAAAAATAGAGGAATATTTTTAAAGTCAATTCGCAATGTTTTTTAAAAAACAAGACTACCATAAGCCCGGGTTACCCCTGACTGGGTAACTACTGACACGAATATGTCATCCCCCGATCGTAACCGATTTATCCGAGGATCCTCGTTTCCAACAACCACATAAGAATAATAATGCAGTAACCACATAGGCTAAGTATCTGGGCTCCATTCCATGATACCACCTCTATCCAGAAGGAATGACATACACTAAAGGGGCGCTACCCCCTAATAACCTTGCTGCATCCTTCCTGTTCTGACCATTTCCGGGGTGTGAGGTCCGACGAAGTCTTGTCCACAAAGCCACACTTTATAAAAAAGCTGTGCTTTGGGTCAATAAATGATCAAAGAAATGATCACAAAGATAAATGATCAAACAAATGATCATATCACAAATGATCAAACAATGATCATTTCACAGCAATACTTAGCATGCCACACTACCAAATTGGGAGTATATCACTAATAACCTTCAACTATATAACCTCTGAGCTCGTATGTCTCAAAGAAGGGTGTTTAGCTAAGAGAATAAATTTTCTTCCACCAACATAAATATATTTGAAAGAAATCAACTTTATATCTCAATTTGTAATGTCAGACATACAATCCATACAAGTCTGTTCCGGGCTCGAACAGAACCGAAGGCACTTCCAAAGAAGTCCTTGCAATCCGAATATTCACTAATCACGACCGGACTTCCCGTCACTGAGGGTGATAAAGCCTCTATATCGGAGATCAGCCGATGTAGAGTAACTCGACGGTAATCCTTCCGTTTTCAAAAATATCCGGTCTTCAACAACGGTCATCAAATGCAATCCATAACGACGTATCACATACTCGGAATGGGTTATACGACCCCAAGGTCCTTTCCCGGCTAACCCGAATAGTGAGCGCTTATTTTAAAAATAAGTATGGCATTCAATTTCAAACAATCACAACAAATACCTATTTAAAGGTAAATATTGGCAGTCGGATTATTTAACTATCAATAGGCGTGTTCAACATCACCAAATTCCAAATAATTTCCCAAATTATTTACTTTCCAAAATATCTTTACTAGATATTTATTTTCCACACTTCAACCATTTGAAAACAAATTTTCAAATCACTTTTCACCTTTATCACTTTTGAAAACAAATTTCAATCATTTTCCTTATGCGAAATACTTTCATTTTAACATGGTTCATTTAAACCTATTAAATAAATCCTTAACGATTTACTTTATATTTACGTTCCAAATCCGTAAATTAATTCCCACACTTCAAAAATAAAGCAACGTTTATTTTTTTAACAAATTCCCCTTTCTTTTATAAATTCCATAGTGAATTTACAATTCTAAAATATCTATGAATATACGATTTTCTAATCGACTTCTAATATTCATTTTCAATTTATCGTTAAAAGATAAAATCTCAAAACATTCACTTCATATTGGAAAACATTTTCATACTTATTTAATAATAAGTAATTCACAAACCCATTTATTTTCAATACTTAGAAAATATTCAATGTACTTAATATCGAAATTAAGTATATATTTCATTCTTTAAGGAAAACATTCACTTAACACATTTATTTGGGTCAAAACGAATGTTGCGTAAAACATCGTTACAACGACCCAAAATCACTAGTATAGGGATTCAAAGTTTAAACAGATATATAAATCCCAATACTATACAAAAACATTTCCTTTCGGAAATCATTTACTATAACAACAGTGTTATAGTCCATCATTTCCTTATTTCTCGAAAACGTATATTTCAACAATGAATGTTGAAATCTATGTATTCGATTCATAATACATTTTAAAACATCGTTAAAACGATTAACTTCATTTTATAATATTCAGTTTCCCAAGCATATCCATTTTATTTGATAATATATTCACTGTCCAAAATCGTGAATATACTTCCTTATTTACCCAATTTCAATGTTTACTACACGTTTTATTTCAAGAATTTACCCGGTATCCAAAATCACGAATATATTTCCTTTTATAAAACTTCTATATTCAATTTATCAAATTCAATTGATTTCGAATTTATAAAAACGTTTATAAACTCCATTTATATTTTTATACACTTCTATTTATAAAAACCCTTTTTATATCTCATTTTAAATGCCAAATCCGATTTATAAGTTGATTACTTATAAATCTTATATTTTACAAAATCTATCCATTTTACATCTTCATATTTCATAAATTTATAAATTTCAATTCACTTATGAAATCCATTTCTATTTCACTTTATTACTTATAAAAACTCGTTTTATAATTCCAGTATTTTTAATTTATAAATATCAACTTTATAAATCTTCTATATAAATCATTTATAATAATTTAAAAAAAATCCCAATTTAAACCACTTCATAATTAATTAACTATTTATTTCCAAAAATCTCATTTCAGTTATATTTCTCAAAAATCTTAATTTTTATAACATAAAAATATTTATAACGTTTTAATTATTTGAAATGAATAAATTCTAAAATTTAATAAAATGTATACTTTTAAAAAAAATCACTTTAAAAAAACCTTTTAAAATCTAAAGCATTACTTTAAAACTTCAAAAATGGATCCGATGATGCAACTGCACCAAATAGTCAATCACGACATCCAAATATCATATATCAATATGATAATCAACAAATGTCACAATATCTGTAAATAAATCAATACAGTTGAGGAATCCAGTTGGATCCCTCCAACCTGTTTCCCTGCATCCACAAACATTAGAACAATACCAATTCCATTCCAGTACGGAATTATCGCGGTATATGGGATTTATAAAATATTATCCGCTTAATAGACGGCGCAATAGGGCCTCATCCGCTATACAATGCGGGAAATCAATTCCAATATATACATATGCCAATATATATAAATTGCTATATATAGATATATCCTATTATATCTAATATTACAACCAAATAGCAACCAATAACTGCAATTATCATTCAACATACATTCAAGCAATTTTAAATCTAACTATTTAAAATATAAATCGAAACCGATTCGATTGAGTGAGGAGTTCTCACCTTGGTTTCAATTTCGTTTTAGCGATTTATTTCGAATAAAATTAAACGGAAGTTTAATTTTACCCGAAATTCTCACTAACTCCAAACGACTACAATCCAATTCCATAGCGTAGTGCTCGTCCATACGATTCCAATGCAACTGGTTTCGCGCGTTTTCGACCTTGTATGAAAAAGATATGAATTTTAGAAGTTACACGACTTTATATAAACTAAATTTACAAATTTTATTTCATTTTCTAACCCTCACTAAAACCACAGCCGTGCATTCCAACTTCAAGAACATCAGGCCGCTCCCCTGTATCTTCTCCTCACGCACGCGACTTCTACAGGTTATAGCCGAACATGAACCCATTCAAAGCAAACTAGGGTTTGATTTTGCGACCTTCACGACGAACATGAACACGATCAGAAGCTTCCATATGAACGAGCATCTTCTTCTCTACCATCGGCTGCAAGGGCATGGAGCTCGGCCCCCTCCAGCACCTCGATTTGCGTGCGCAACTATAGGCCGTCGGCCCCCTAGCTCCCCCTCTGTCGCTCCAATTTCGATCAACTCCGTATAGATTCGAAGCTCTCTTCACGCTCTTCAACTTTGCTGTCGAACACTTTCTCTAATTGCTTGTGGATTGAGAGTAATTAAGGAAGAAAAGAAGATGATTTCTGGCCATTCGTTGAAGAGGGTGGCGGCTAGGCTGCAGAAACCATAGGGTTTGATTTCTCTTTGCAAAAGTGAAGAAGCTTTTATAGAAAATTTTCCAATTTACTATTCACCCGGAATTTCCGAACTCCGATTTACGCGCGGTGACCGGCGTTTCTAGGGTTTATCCCACGTTCCGGACATAATGGTACAGGTTTCGGAAGCTAATTCGATCATCTGTATGAGTTACGGCAACAAACGATCGATTTAAAATTAAACCGATTAAACGATTTTCTATGGGTTTTGGCTTGCCCCGGACAAACGATAAATCCGATTGACTTGAAATTTGGAATCTTATAATAATATCACATTACGGATCCGATGAAACTAGTTTCGTCGAAATCGGAGACTTTTTGAAAATTAACTATTTTAACTCGCCAAATTAATATTAAAACAATATCGGTGCGTTTCGAGCTGCCACGGTCAAACGAAAAATCCGATTGCTACAAAATTGAAGTCCGATAATAACAAACTATTACGGATCCAATGGAACTAGTTTCGTCCAATTCTGCGACTGTTCGAAAAATGGCTAATTTCACTAGTCGATTTAAATATTAAAATATTCAATTTTCACAAATAAACTCTTAATTCGATTTTAAAAGTTCTAAAATATCGTTATAACTCCAATATGATAAAATAAAATTTTACAAATCATTTTCAATCATATTATACCCAATTTTCAATTTTTTCTGTAATTTATCATATAAAATTATCGATTTAATTATCTAATTAAATCTAATTATTCGCAATAAAATTTATTCGACTTATAAATTCCACTTATTAATAATTAAAATTAATTAAATATACAATTTTTAATTAATATAAATTCTGGGTCGTTACAAACTTCCCCCCTTAAAAGAATTTCGTCCTCGAAATTACCAAGTAAGAAAAATTTACAAAATCCATTCACTTTCCAAAACCAACCATTCAATTTAGATTTTTCAAATCTCTTAAGTGTTTAACTTTCTAAAAAATTCATAGTTAAACTTCTAATAATATCTTTACTAAGTTTCCAAATCCAAACTTTAGTTTTCAAAAATTTCCAAATTTTTCAAAGTTTTTCTAATGCCTTAAATTTTCGGAAAAATTCGCCATAGTCTCCTTTGCGCGGCTCGATCCGAAAAAAAATAACATTATATATATCACAAATATACATCTCATCAAGTGATGAGGCATCCCGCAGGGAAAAAAGTGTAAAAGTACGATATTTAATCCGAGATATGTACCTTATTTTTTTATTAGCGAGCATGTACGGCTAATATAGCGCGAAAGCGAGCTCCAAATGCGAAGCAAACGCGATCCGCATCTACTAAACACTCAACAAACAACATGAGAACCATGCATATATGAAAATAATATCAATATACATCATATAGCAACATAACAACTACATAATATAGCAAATGCAACTAAAGCAACAAATGCAAACATCAACCAACTATCATCCATAACCAAATCAATATTCATTCATATTCTCATTAATATTCAATGAATTGGTTTTCAATTTAAATCACATTTGATTCATTTACATTGGATTTTATCAACATTCATTTCCAATTAGTTTACATTCACTAATTTAAATCCAATTCACATTCAATTCTATTCAAATTTATTTACTTTCAATTTGAATTTAATTACATAGCTTTCGATTTCACTAACACTTAATGAATTTACATACAATCAATTAACATCCATATAACAGCCAATGTATTTTCAACACAACCAAATTATTTAATTTACATTCAATTTGGTCCAACACTTTCAATTCCAATTGTTTTATATTAAATTGACTTCCATTCCAATTTATTCAACTTCCAATAACATTAGCTTTTAATGAATTAACATTTTCATCCATTATCCCATATCAATTTTATTTACATTCAATTGATTTACATTCAATTCATTAGTTAAATTCATTAGTTCAATTCAATTGCTAATTCCTTTAACAATATAATGTTGAATTTCATTTATATAACTCAAGTTCAAATTCTTAGTGACTTCACTTCATTAATTCACTTATTAATTTACTTTGATACCAAAATTAACTTCATTCAACTTCACTTAAGTTATATTCCTTTTCAACCATCTTATCCAATCCAAATCAATTTATTTAACTTTCCTTTTGTTAAATTTCAAATTACATGTCTTTAATGACAACTCAAATTTATTTCAACTTGGATTTTATTGACTTACTTATACTTCCTTTAATTTAACTTCATCCTTTAAGTTAAATATATTCTATCGAAATTCAAATTGTATAAGTTATCAACTCATTTATCATTCCCATAATATATTTTAAATAGGATTCCAGAATCTTTTCAAACTTTCAAAACCATTTTTGAAACCAATTCAATTATCCTTTGAATTTCAAAACCCAAACTCAAATTTTCCAAACAACTTCCATTTAAAACCATTTGGCAGTAATCCCTCTTTTGGAAACCTGAAAATGAACACCAATGATGTTGCAATCATCATCGGAATTATTTTCCAGCGACCGAAAAGAGTTTAGAGCTTTAATTTCTCCAAAATAATTTTCCCAAAATATCAAATCCTTTCAAAACACTTCTCTGGAATTTTATTTTTAGAATTAAATCACATTTATAAATCTTTTACTTATATAATTTCACTTCTTATATATAAGATTATTTCACAATTGTAAATCATTTTAATTATAGTTCCATACCTATAATTTCAATTGCCTATACAACTTATTTTTTTACAGCTGTTGTTTTTTTTTAACTTATTCAACAACCAAACAATCAATTATATACTTTAATAATTCTGGCAAATTATTCCTTTATATATAAAATATAATCAAGGTAAATTTTTTTCATTTACCCAATTTAAAATGATATTATGTCGACTTGCCTCGTTTAAGAGTTTAGAAACCCCTATCGATTACGGTTGTACACCCTGCACCGACCAGAATTCATAAACAGCTCAACGGATAAGCAAACACAATATAAAACAATTTATATTCACTAACAAATACGCGCTCATATTTATTATTACACTCATACTCATTCTAGAGTACTACTGACTCTATCTCTAATGAGAAATACCCAACAGAGCCATGGTTGTCGCTTAACCATAAGCTCTGATACCAAATGTAACGATAACGAGATTTTTCGTCACCGAAAAACCGAAATGTTAGGGTTAAAGAAGAAGAAAGAGGTAGAAGAAGAGAGAAAAGGATAGAAGAAGAACAGAAAGGAAACAACAGAATATCAGAATCTCACAATACGCAGCGGAACAACATATAATAAATATCTGAATATCATTAAAACAAAGAACTATACATTTTATACATTACATCATTATCAGAGTTTACAACAACAATAGACAACAGAGTCAATACATCAATGGACAGTTATATAAACTTGTCCTCATACAGAATACACAGCGGAATAATACATAGATAATATCATATACAAGTGGTACGTCTCGATATATAGCTCGCCTCCTGATCTCCATAGCACTCCTAAATCCAGAATAACCTGATAACCAAACTCTAGACTGCCCGTGTGGAAATTGGTGGGCACCCAGAGTTTAGGAAGGAAAACAATAAACTCCGAGTCAGTCATGTGACTGGTGTGAGAACTAAAACAGTTATTTTTCTTTAAAGTAAAAATAGAGGAATATTTTTAAAGTCAATTCGCAATGTTTTTTAAAAAATGAGACTACCATAAGGCCTCCCGCACACACACACAATGCAAACGCAGAATCGGAGGATATTTCTCCTTATGCCAGTCAAAGATGCTTGATACGCATTAAAAAGAAACATTTGATATTATTACTAGTGCATAGTGTAGGAAAAATCATTTCGAAAGTAAAGATATAAATCTTAGCCTGCATAGGCATTTCGCACTTATGCCTACTATAGCTACCATCCAAGCAGTGGTGACCACCATAAGTGAATGATAGGTTCTACAACTAAAACCGTACAAGATCGTATTGTTTCATTGGATTTCCAACAAATGGTCAGGCCAAGGAACTTCCCGTTGCCACATGGAAACGCCTCTGGAATGACGTCCCGAGAACCAAACCGGATCTCTGCCAACACAAGGCCGGGTTACCCCTAACTGGGTAACTACTGACACGAATATGTCATCCCCCGATCGTAACCGATCTATCCGAGGATTCTCGATTTCCAACCACATAAGAATAATAATGCAGTAACCACATAGGCTAAGTATCTGGGCACCATTCCATGATACCACCTCTAACCAGAAGGAATGACATACACTAAAGGGGCGCTACCCCCTAATAACCTTGCTGCATCCTTCCTGTTTTGACCATTTCGGGGTGTGAGGTCCGACGAAGTCTCGTCCACAAAGCCACACTTTATACAAAAGCTGTGATTTGGGTCAATAAATGATCAAAGAAATGATCGTAAAGATAAATGATCAAACAAATGACCATATCACAAATGATCAAACAATAATCATTTCACAGCAACACTCAGCATGTCACACTACCAAATTGGGAGTATATCACTAATAACCTTCAACTATATAACCTCTGAGCTCGTATGTCTTAGAGAAGGGTGTTAAGCTAAGAGAATAAATTCTTCTCCACCAACAGAAATATATTTGAAAGAAATCAGCTTTATATCTCAATTTGTAATGTCAGACATAAAATCCATACAAGTATGTTCCGGGCTCGAACAGAACCGAAGGCACTTCCAAAGAAGTCCTTGCAATCCGGATATTCACTAATCACGACCGGACTTCCCGTCACTAAGGGTGATAAAACCTCTATATCGGAGATCAGCCGATGTAGAGTAACTCGACGCTAATCCTTCCGTTTTCACAAATATCCGGTCTTCAACACCGGTCATCAAATGCAATCCATAACGACGTATCACATACTCGGAATGGGTTATATGACGCAGCGGATTTTTCGAAACAAAACTTCAATCGATGAAATGTAGCAATCGGTGAGTTGAAGATACCAAAATGCCCAAGTTCGTTGATCCAAAGATACCGAACTCTAGCTATCTCAAACACGTTGATAGCGCACTATACCGTGTTCAAAGATCTACGATTCTTCGCACGTTGATCTAGCGCACTAGATTCCGTGAATCGGCTTCTACGATCGTTGAATCGAGCGCACTCGATTAACCGAAAGAGGAGATAGGAGATTACACTCAACTACCAATTGGAGAAGAAAGCACAAAGCAATCAACAAGAAATTTTATTTTTCAAAATCAACCACCCCCAAATGTACAACACACGCCCCTATTTATAGAGTTTTCGACCCAGTCCTTAAGTCGTTGCCGACCTACGACTCACCTTAAGTCGTGACCGACTTAACACAAAGCGACTCAACCGACTCAACTACATACCGACCTACTATTTACAACACAAAGTACTCAACATAACGACTCAAAAACCTGGCCGACTTAACAAGTACTACCTACATATAACAACTTAAAGATTCACGACTTAACACCCAACACAACCTATAGGTCGGTAACGACCTAAATACAACACGACCCAATCCCCTTCGACCTAACATAGAAGGCAGTTCAGCTTGCTTAGATCGGAACTCGGCGAAGTTATCTCGTTCAACATCACTAGTTCGTAACTCGGCACAGTTATCTCGTTCAATATCATTAAGTCGGAGCTTGTTAGGTCGGAATGCTTCTTCCTGTGTTTTCTTAGGTCGGAGACGACCCAAAACTCCGTTGTTAGGTCGTGACCATGCTTTCTTAGGTCGGACTACCTTCCCTCTTGGCTTGTTGACTCGTGGTCCTCCTTTCTTAGCTCGGTAACGACTCATGCCTTCACTGAGTCGTGAATGACTCATCACACTACACCACAAACTCATGTTTTCAGGAATTATAGTTTGTACAACTTCTTCTCTGGCCTTGGCTGCATCATCCTTCCCTGGTTGGGAAAAATTCGTCCTCGAATTTGTAAATTCTTCCCTCTCAGATTGTCCATCTCCATAATATGGCACAAGATGCTTAACATTGAATACGTCAGAAGTGTATACATCTTCCGGCAGCTTCAACTTATAAGCAATCTCATTGATCCGTTTCACAATTTCTACAGGTCCAATTTTCCTGGCTTTCAACTTATTATAAGTGCCCACTGGAAAACGATCCTTCGTTAACACAGCATACACCAAATCGCCTTCGTTAAATTCAACATTTCGTCGCTTCAAATCTGCAGACTTCTTATACTTCTCATTCGATTTTTCCAATCGTTCCTGAACGATTTTATGACATTCAGTCAGCTCATCAACAAAATCAACAGCTCGTTTAACTGTTCCCTTCAATTGTGGTACTACTGCCAAATCCAACGGTCCCCTGGGTAAATTTGAATAAATAATCTGAAATGGACTGAATCCCGTGCTACGATTCACTGCATGATTATGTGCAAATTCAGCTTGGCATAACTTCATGTCCCAACTTCTCAACTTATCCTGTACAAGACATCGCAACAAATTTCCCAATGACCTGTTAACAACTTCTGTCTGTCCATCAGTTTGTGGATGGTAAGCACTACTAAATTTCAGCTTCGTTCCCACCATCTTCCACAAACTCAACCAAAAGTGACTCAGAAAACGAGTATCTCTATCCGACACAATAGACTCTGGCAATCCATGAAGTCGATAGATCTCCTTGAAAAATAACTGCGCTACTCGAACTGCATCCGCTGTCTTCTTGCAAGCAACAAAATGTGCCATCTTCGAAAACCTGTCCACCACAACAAATATCGAATCATTTCCCCTTTGAGTTCTAGGCAAACCCAAAACGAAATCCATGCTAATATCAACCCATGGCTTAGACGGTACTGGTAATGGCATATACAACCCTGCATTCGTTGCTGTTCCCTTTGACACCTGGCAAATATGGCATCTCTCCACGAATCTTTCAACCTCTTTTCTCATCGACGGCCAAAAGTAGGACTGTGAAATCAATTTCAAAGTACGATCACGACCCACATGCCCCTCCTCGTGTAACTCTTTGACAATTTTCAACCTCAAGCTACAGTCTGGAATACACAAACGATTCCCTTTAAACAGAAAACCATCAACCAACGTAAATTCATCGGTACTCTCACCCTTCACTTTCTCAACATATTTCACAAAGTAAGGATCTTCATTAATCATCTCCGGCAACATCTCAAAACCCGTCACTTCAACTTTCATTGTCGTTAATAAATGACTCCTCCTACTCAAAGCATCAGCTACTTGATTTGTCACCCCTGATTTGTGCTTAACGACAAAAGTAAACTGCTGTAAATATGCAATCCATGATGCATGTCTCGCTGAAATTTTATCCTGCCCCTGTAAGTGCTTCAATGCGTCATGATCAGTGTAAAGAACAAATTCCTTCTGAAATAGGTAGTGTCTCCAATGCTTAACAGCTTGTACAACAGCATAGAATTCAACGTCATATGTACTGTATCTCATCTTTGCTCCTGACAACTTTTCGCTGAAATAAGCAACTGGCTTCCCATTCTGACTCAGAACTCCTCCAATACCAACCTTCGAAGCATCAGTATGCAATTCAAACAATAACTGAAAATTCGGTAAAACAAGAATTGGTGCTGTCGTCAATAATTCTTTGATCTTCTCAAAGGCAACCCCCGCTTCTTCTGACCATACAAACTGTTTCCCTTTCATGCAATCAGTCACTGGAGCCATCACGCTACTGAAGTGTGGAATGAATCTTCGGTAGAATGACGCTAGCCCATGAAAACTCCTCACTTCCGTAATTGTCTTTGGCTGTGGCCAATTCCTGACTGCTTCAACTTTACTCCGGTCAACTTGAATACCTTCCCTTGAAACAACATACCCAAGAAATAAAACACTGTGCGTCATAAACACACATTTCTTCGTAGCAGCATAAAATTGTTCTTCACGAAGAATAATCAACACTTCCCTCAAATGTAGAACATGCTCCTCCATACTCCTGCTATATATCAGAATATCATCGAAATAAACCACGACGAACTTCCCAATGAATGGTCTAAAGATTTGATTCATCACCCGCATGAATGTACTAGGTGCATTTGACAAACCAAATGGCATAACCAACCATTCGTATAATCCTTCTCTCGTCTTGAAAGCTGTCTTCCATTCGTCTCCAGGTATGATTCGAATTTGATGATAACCACTCTTCAAATCAATCTTCGAAAATATAGTTGCCTCACTCAACTGATCCAGTAAGTCATCCAACCTTGGCATAGGAAATCTATATCGGACAGTGATCTTATTCAAAGCTCTACTATCTGTGCACATCCTCCATGTTCCGTCCTTCTTTGGTACTAACAATGCTGGCACGGCACAAGGACTCAAGCTTTCCTGAACACGTCCCTGTTCCAACAACTCTTCCACTTGCCTTCGTAACTCCTCATGTTCCTTCGGACTCATTCGATAATGTGGTCGATGTGGTAACACTGCTCCCGGCACAAGATCAATCTGATGTTGAATGTCTCTAAGTGGCGGTAACTTCTTAGGCAACTCCTCTGGAAAGACATCTTCAAATTCTTTCAAAATTGGCTTTGCTGATTCTGGAATTTCAACTTCTTCACTACTCTCTCTCCCAATCAACAAAAACACTTCTGGTTCTTCTTCGACTTCCTTGACAAACTCCTTCAAAGTCAGCAGAGTTTTCAATTCCTCAATCTCTTCTAGCTTGCTCTCCTTTTGTTGTTGCTTCTTAGGAACCAAAGTGATTTTAGTACCCTCGAACATGAAACTGTAACTATTGGCACGACCGTCATGTTGAACTGCTCTATCAAACTGCCATGGTCTGCCCAACAACAGATGACACACGTCCATGTCTACAACATCACACCAAATTTCATCTTTGTACTTCTTCCCAATAGAAAAATTAACATAAGCTCTTCGACACACTTTCACTTCACCACCCTTCCTTAACCATGCTAGCTTGTACGGTTTAGGATGCTTCTCGGTCTTCAAGTTCAACTTTCTTACTGCTTCTGTAGAAATAATATTATCGCAACTTCCAGCATCAATAACGAACTTGCAAACTTTCCCCAGAATAGTGCATGTCGACTGAAAAATATTGCTTCTCAACCAACTACAATCCTCCTCTTGCCTTGGTGTAAGACATGACCTCCTCATCATAAGATTACAACCTTCATCTCCAAACAATTCTTCTTCCTTTTCAACATAAGGTGTATTTGAACATTCTGCCTCCTCACCATCATCCTCCTCAACTTCTGCAACCATGGTTCTCTTCTTCGGCTTCGGACATTCGTTGCTTTTGTGACCCAACTCCTGACAATTATAACACTTGAACCCACTGCTAACCTTCGCCTTCTCAGCCTCCTTCACCACTGGCTTTGAAACAGGTTTAGGAACATTAGAACTTCCACCAACACCCCTTGCTTGATTATTGGAATTAGTAAACACACCACCTCCACGCCTTCCTTGTTTCTCCCAAGCTAACGCTTTCTGATGTGCCTCTGCAACTGATCTAGGATCAAACATATTAACCATATCCTGGATCTGCATTCTCAATCCCCCAATGAATCTAGCAGTTAGCTGTTCTTCTGTCTCCATAATATCATTCCTGGCAATGAGTTGGTAAAATTCATCAGCATAATCACTAACAGACTTCGTCCCTTGCCTCAGATTCTGCAACCTTTGGTACATAAGCGATTGGTAATTATAAGGTAAGAAAGTAGATCTCATCAACTTCTTCATCTTATCCCATGATTCTATCTTTGACTTTCCCATTCTCTCCCTAGTAAGTTTAGTTTGTTGCCACCACGCCAAAGCTCTCCCCCTCAACCTAGTAGCAACCAACTTCACCCTTCTATGCTCAGGAACCTCCTTGAAATCAAAGATCTCTTCAACATTAGAAATCCAATCGAGAAATTCTTCTGCAATCATTCCTCCTTTAAATTCTGGAATTTCCATTTTCATACCCGATTCCCATCGACGATCATCTTCAACATCCCGATATAAGTTTCGAACTTGGTCTCGATCTTGGTAATGAATACTAGCTCTATCACCCTCTTCAACAAAGTCAAAAGTATGTCTACATCGATCTCGACCCTTATCATCCCTTCGTTCATGCATGCTTCTTTGACTATGTCTCTCTTCATCCCTATATGCTTCATGGTCAAATTCACGTTGACTTCTTCTCTCTTCATGTGCATAGTCATGATGATCTCTTCGTGATGAAATTGATGTTTCTCTTCTATCTCTACATGAATGTGGTGATACCCTCCTCGCTTCCGTAACCGATGGCGAAACTCGGTTTCCTCCATGGTTCGAGTTTGGTGATCTCCTCCTTTGATTCAAATCATTCATCAATTTCTCCAATTTACCAATGCCTTCATCAAACTTTTCATTAATACGTTGTTCCATAAGCTCGGCTTCTTCTCTACGATACAAAGCTTCAACGTTTTGATGACGATTAGCTCTCCTTGGTGGCATGATTGAAAACTTCACAAACTTCTACAATTCAAACACAAAACTCCAAAGTTTCAACAAGTTACGATTCAACACTTAACTCGGCAAGGCTTTAGCTCGGCAATGGTTCAACACGGCTTAACCTTGACTCGGTTATGACTTGCCTCGGTCCAACTTGTCTCGGTTACAAATTCAAGCACTTCAAACCTTGGCGCGCAAAACCCAAGATAGATCCAAACAATTTCCAACTCCTCGATCCAAAATGAAATGAATCAAACACTCTAATGTTGTTACAAATTCAACAAGAACACAATGAACTCCTTCAAACTTCAAAAACTTCAAAAACTTGGTTCCAAGAATCAACTTAGCTATGATTGGCTAAGTATGGCTCTGATACCAAAACTGACGCAGCGGATTATTCGAAACAAAACTTCAATCGATGAAATGTAGCAATCGGTGAGTTGAAGATACCAAAATGCCCAAGTTCGTTGATCCAAAGATACCGAACTCTAGCTATCTCAAACACGCTGATAGCGCACTATACCGTGTTCAAAGATCTACGATTCTTCGCACGTTGATCTAGCGCACTAGATTCCGTGAATCGGCTTCTACGATCGTTGAATCGAGCGCACTCGATTAACCGAAAGAGGAGATAGGAGATTACACTCAACTACCAATTGGAGAAGAAAGCACAAAGCAATCAACAAGAAATTTTATTTTTCAAAATCAACCAACCCAAATGTACAACACACGCCCCTATTTATAGAGTTTTCGACCCAGTCCTTAAGTCGTTGCCGATCTACGACTCACCTTAAGCCGTGACCGACTTAACACAAAGCGACTCAACCGACTCAACTACATACCGACCAACTATTTACAACACAAAGTACTCAACATAACGACTCAAAAACCTGGCCGACTTAACAAGTACTACCTACATATAACAACTTAAAGATTCACGACTTAACACCCAACACAACGTATAGGTCGGTAACGACCTAAATACAACACGACCCAATCCCCTTCGACCTAACATAGAAGGCAGTTCAGCTTGCTTAGATCGGAACTCGGCGAAGTTATCTCGTTCAACATCACTAGTTCGTAACTCGGCACAGTTATCTCGTTCAATATCATTAAGTCGGAGCTTGTTAGGTCGGAATGCTTCTTCCTGTGTTTTCTTAGGTCGGAGACGACCCAAAACTCCGTTGTTAGGTCGTGACCATGCTTTCTTAGGTCGGACTACCTTCCCTCTTGGCTTGTTGACTCGTGGTCCTCCTTCCTTAGCTCGGTAACGACTCATGCCTTCACTGAGTCGTGAATGACTCATCACACTACACCACAAACTCATGTTTTCAGGAATTATAGTTTGTACAACTTCTTCTCTGGCCTTGGCTGCATCATTATACGACCCCAAGGTCCTTTCCCGGCTAACCCGAATAGTGAGCGCTTATTTTAAAAATAAGTGTGGCATTCAATTTCAAACAATCACAACAAATACCTATTTAAAGGTAAATATTGATAGTCGGATTGTTTAACTATCAATAGGCATGTTCAACATCACCAAATTCCAAAAAATTTCCCAAATTAATTACTTTCCAAAATATCTTTACTAGATATATATTTTCCACACTTCAACCATTTGAAAACAAATATTCAAATCACTTTTCACCTTTATCACTTTTGAAAACAAATTTCAATCACTTTCCTTATGCGAAATACTTTCATTTCAACATGGTTCATTTAAACCAATTAAATAAATCCTTAACGATTTACTTTATATTTACGTTCCAAATCCGTAAATTAATTCCCACACTTCAAAAATAAATCAACATTTATTTTTTTAACAAATTCCCCTTTCTTTTATCAATTCCATAGTGAATTTACAATTCTAAAATATCTATGAATATACGATTTTCTAATCGACTTCTAATATTCATTTTCAATTTATCTTTAAAAGATAAAATCTCAAAACATTCACTTCATATTGGAAAACATTTCCATACTTATTTGATAATAAGTAATTCACAAACCCATTTATTTTCAATACTTAGAAAATATTCAATATACTTAATATCGAAATTAAGTATATATTTCATTCTTTAAGGAAAACATTCACTTAACACATTTATTTTGGCCAAAACGAATGTTGCGTAAAACATCGTTACAACGACCCAAAATCACTAGTATAGGGATTCAAAGTTTAAATAGATATATAAATCCCAATACTATACAAAAATATTTCCTTTCGGAAATCATTTACTATAACAACAGTGTTATAGTCCATCATTTCCTTATTTCTCGAAAACATCTATTTCAACAATGAATGTTGAAATCTATGTATTCGATTCATAATACATTTTAAAACATCGTTAAAACGATTAACTTCATTTTATAATATTCAGTTTCCCAAGCATATCCATTTTATTTGATAATATATTCACTGTCCAAAATCGTGAATATACTTCCTTATTTACCCAATTTCAATGTTTACTACACGTTTTATTTCAAGAATTTACCCGGTATCCAAAATCGCGAATATATTTCCTTTTATAAAACTTCTATATTCAATTTATCAAATTCAATTGATTTCGAATTTATAAAAACGTTTATAAACTCCATTTATATTTTTATAAACTTCTATTTATAAAAACCCTTTTTATATCTCATTTTAAATGCCAAATCCGATTTATAAGTTGATTACTTATAAATCTTATATTTTAAAAAATCTATCCATTTTATATCTTCATATTTCATAAATTTATAAATTTCAATTCACTTATGAAATCCATTTCTATTTCACTTTATTACTTATAAAAACTCGTTTTATAATTCCAGTATTTTTAATTTATAAATATCAACTTTATAAATCTTCTATATAAATCGTTTATAATAATTTAAAAAAAAATCCCAATTTAAACCACTTCATAAATTAATTAACTATTTATTTCCAAAAATCACATTTCAGTTATATTTCACAAAAATCTTAATTTTTATAACATAAAAATATTTATAACGTTTTAATTATTTGAAATGAATAAATTCAAAAATTTAATAAAATGAATACTTTTAAAAAAAATCACTTTAAAAAAACCTTTTAAAATCTAAAGCATTACTTTAAAACTTCAAAAATGGATCCGATGATGCAACTGCACCAAATAGTCAATCACGACATCCAAATATCATATATCAATACGATAATCAACAAATGTCACAATATCTGTAAATAAATCAATACAGTTGAGGAATCCAGTTGGATCCCTCCAACCTGTTTCCCTGCATCCACAAACATTAGCACAATACCAATTCCGTTCCAGTACGGAATTATCGCGGTATATGGGATTTATAAAATATTATCCGCTTAATAGACGGCGCAATGGGGTCTCATCCGCTATACAATGCGGGAAATCAATTCCAATATATACATATGCCAATATATATATATATATATATATATATATATATATATATATATATATTGCTATATATAGATATATCCTATTATATCTAATATCACAACCAAACAGCAATCAATAACTGCAATTATCATTCAACATACATTCAAGCAATTTTAAATCTAACTATTTAAAATATAAATCGAAACCGATTCGATTGAGTGAGGAGTTCTCACCTTGATTTCAATTTCGTTTTAGCGATTTATTTCGAATAAAATTAAACGGACGTTTAATTTTACCCGAAATTCTCACTAACTCCAAACGACTCCAATCCAATTCCAGAGCGTAATGCTCGTCCATGCGATTCCAACGCAACTAGTTTCGCGCGTTTTCGACCTCGTATGAAAAAGATATGAATTTTAGAAGTTACACGACTTTATATAAACTAAATTTACTAATTTTATTTCATTTTCTAACCCTCACTAAAATCACAGCCGTGCATTCCTACTTCAAGCACATCAGGCCGCTCCCCTGTATCTTCTCCTCACGCATGCGTCTTCTACAGGTTATAGCCGAACATGAACCCATTCAAAGCAAACTAGGGTTTGATTTTGCGACCTTCACGACGAACACGAACACGATCAGAAGCTTCCATATGAAGGAGCATCTTCTTCTCTACCATCGGCTGCAAGGGCATGGAGCTCGGCCCCCTCCAGCACCTCGATTTGCGTGCGCAACTACAGGTCGTCGGCCCCCCTAGCTCCCCCTCTGTCGCTCCAATTCCGATCAACTCCGTACAGATTCGAAGCTCTCTTCACGCTCTTCAACTTTGCTGTTGAACACTTTCTCTAATTGCTTGTGGATTGAGAGTGATTGAGGAAGAAAATAAGATGATTTCTAGCCATTCGTTGAAGAGGGTGGCGGCTAGGCTGCAGAGACCCTAGGGTTTGATTTCTCTTTGCAAAAGTGAAGAAAGCAAGGGCTTTTATAGAAAATTTTCCAATTTACTATTCACCCGGAATTTTCGAACTCCAATTTACGCACGGTGACCGGCGTTTCTAGGGTTTATCCCGCGTTCCAGACACAATGGAACAGGTTTCGGAAGCGAATTCGATCATCTGCGTGAGTTACGGCAATAAACGATCGATTTAAAATCAAACCGATTAAACGATTTTCTATGCATTTTGGCTTTCCCCGGACAAACGATAAATCCGATTGACTTGAAATTTGAAATCTTACAATTATATCACATTATGGATCCGATGAAACTAGTTTCATCGAAATCCGAGAATTTTTGAAAATTGACTATTTTAACTCGCCAAATTAATATTAAAACAATTTCGATGCGTTTCGAGCTGCCACGGTCAAACGAAAACTCCGATTGCTACGAAAATTGAAATTCGATAATAACAAACTATTACGGATCCAATGGAACTAGTTTCGTCCAATTCTGAGACTGCTCGAAAAATGGCTAATTTCACTAGTCGATTTAAATATTGAAATATTCAATTTTCACAAATAAACTCTTAATTCGATTTTAATTGTTCTAAAATATCGTTATAACTCCAATATGATAAAATAAAATTTTACAAATCATTTTCAATCATATTTTACCCAATTTTCAATTTTTTCTGTAATTTAACATATAAAATTATCGATTTAATTATCCAATTAAATCTAATTATTCGCAATAAAATTTATTCAACTTATAAATTCCACTTATTAATAATTAAAATTAATTAAATATACAATTTTTAATTAATATAAATTCTGGGTCGTTACAAATAGGCTCAGAGACTACACGTTATAAATATTTAATATAGTTGAAGGTAGTAATGAGTAATCCAGCAACTAAAATTGGAACCATGGAAATAGAGAGGTCAATCACTAGAATTTAGGCGGTATGAATGGTAACGGTTGTTTGAATTGTATACCAAATATATAACTTTATATTCCATTATTAATTGAATAGGATAAAGAATGGGTGGAGAATGAGCTGTCCATTTATGATATACTGTTACATATAATTTATTAAAGAAGAAACGGTAGAATAATGATAGATTTGAATTATTTACTGGTTTGATAATGGTCAAGTTGATAAGGTGGATATTTAAACAATTTATTGCTTGATTGGAAAGCACATGAGTATGGAAAGGCAAGGATATAAAAATGAAAAAAGGAACGGACAGAGAAATTTAAGCGAAGATAAAACGTACAGGAATAAATATAGAGTAGTGGGATGGTCACGATAATTAAGTGGATAATTAAAGCAACTTTTTAATGCCACTAGCTGCACGTTCAAATTTGAAAAGGCAGAGTAACGGACCATAAAATAAATTGAAACGATGGATAACCATGATGTGTACAATAATTGAAACGAAAACGTACATAAATAAATGAATATGAGACAGATGAAGATGAAGGGGAAAAAAAATAAACTATTTATGGGCGATGAATTTGTAAAAGGAACCATGATGTGTACAATAATTAAAACGAAAACGTACACAAATAAATGAAAATGAGACAAATGAAGATGAAGGTAACCTTATATATAATATTAAAAGAAAAAATCAATATTCATTTAATATTATGTATATTCTTTCAAAATGTAAAGGCTACGTATGAATGAATTCATATATGCTTATCTTTGTACATAACAAACATGCAGACTACCAATTTTAATGCAGACCTTAAATCAACCCATAAAACATATACTTCATATATGTAGTTAAATATAGTATATACTTCTCTTTTTCTTCGGTTCATATGATATATGAAACCCTTAACTATCGTATTTATAGCTGATGACATATGTATAGATATACTAAATATGCACTAAAATAAACTGGAAATGGTGACACAAAAACCCAAAATAATATGTATATATATATATATATATATATATATATATATATATATATATATATATATATATATATATATATATATTTAACATGACTAGAAATCAAACTTCAGTAAAACTATATACTAGTATCAAGACTAACATATATATATATATATATAGCTATTATAACACATATAAATATAAAAAACTCGGTATAAATATGCTTTACTATATATACACTTCAAATAGACCATCATACATATACAGTGGTTTTCCAAAATAAATATATATGGAATGTACTCAATATACTTAAAATTTACACACCTTGCTGATAAGCAAAAGGAGACCGTAAATTTATTACCCACGCTATTGATATTTATATCCAAAAGAAATGAACTATGCTATCCAATTTACATCAAACTTAACTTATATTATAGTATAAATAATAGTTTATAAAGTTTTTGTACTAGATCTTATAGGTATAACCACAACCAAACTTTAGAATATATGTACACAACTCGCACAATAAATCATTAATATACATAACATATTTTCTTTTTCTTTTTCAAAATTTTATTATTAATGTTGGGCGAATTCTCACCACCGATCCAAAACATTTTTCAAGCAATGTCGAACCACCGTTCCTCCCAACAATGCCGAATCAACTTCCATGATCAGCCTTTGCCGGTCCAAACTCCAACCTCATCCTCCACCGAACCAGCCAATCTCCAAGTCCTAGCCGGACCATCCCCCCTGCCGAACCAGAGACACTCCACATCAATGCCGAACCAAGCCCCCAAGGCAGTGCTGCCGAACCAAACTCCCAAGGCAAGTGCTGCCGAACCAAACCCCCAAGTGCAGTGATGCCGAGCCAACACCCTACCGAACCGCTTCCCACCGAACCAACTAACACCGATCCACATCTCATCACCACCGAACCAACTGCCTTACACCCCTATGCCGAACCAACCTACCACCGGACCAAAACCCACCACCACATCACCAAAGCCTACCGAACCACCACCTGCCGAACCAACGTCACTCCATCCTCCAACCGAATCACCAAGACACCGGTCCAGAAGCCATGCCGAATCAACATCTCTCCTTACCAATGTCGGACCAGCTCCTCTCCCTACTAATGCAGAACCACAATCTTTCCACCTACTACCGAATGAACCTCCGGACCAACCACACCAAGCACGGCCGAACCAAGCTCCGCCGAACCAGATGCGCCAGGCCAGATTGCTTCAGCCTAGGCCCATCAGCAGCTATATACATCCAAGACCCCGGCCCCCAACCTCACTCTATAAATAGAGGGGCAGGGGTACAACAATGGCAGACAAGTTTGAGAGCTCAAGCACGAAAGGAACTTTCAAACAACTTTCATATACTTGTATACAAAGCTTTGTAGTTGTAATCTGAAAGAAAAAGGAGAATAACATATACAGTGGACGTAGGCACATTCAGGCCGAACCACTATAAATCTGTGTGTCTTTTACAGTTTAGTCCCTGTTTTTTTTTATATATTTGCATCAATCACCCACACCACTAGAAACAACATAAAATCAACTAATTCATACGACTTGGAGGTGTTTGTCCACTTTTTGTGCAAACATTTTTGGTGCTTTCATTGAGAGCTTCGAACCCGAAGCTTCGAGCTTCCCCCACTCAGCCTTCTTCCAAACAGCATCGCTTGGTGCCTGGACAACATGACTTCCAGGCAGAGAAAGGGAAAGAACATCGCAACTAGCAGCATTCCGGATCCAGTAATCACAGATCAAGAGAATCATCCCATTCCAACAGCAGTACCGAATGAGGATCAGACAAACTCGACAGCCCCTGCCACGGAACAACCGGCAGCAATTACTAGGGCAGATCTAGACGGAGTTGTGGCTGAAGTAACTAACCGCTTCACATCCCAACAAGAAGCCTTGGTGGACCAACTCATGTCACGCTTAAGGGATGCTGAAGAATCCAACCGCGACACTGAATCATGGGGTGAATCCCAATCCGGAGGATCTGGGGGGCGACAAAGGTCTTCCTTCTTCGAAGAAACTATCAACAGAAACAACAATGGTAGGAGCCGAGCCCGAACTCAGCCCGAACTCCGACCCAAGGAAACGCTTGGAACCGAACCCCGCAGGGGAGGTACCAGGCAAGGATCGGATGTAGCTGAGCCGATCATGCTGCTTAGCCAGAGAAACACCAATGAACGGAGCCGAACTAGAATCCAGCCCGAAGTTGACCCCGAGGAAATGCTTGAAACAGAACCCCACAGGGAAGATCAAGGCAAGGGCCAACTATAGCTGAACCTAGCATGCATCCGGACAGCCAAAGACAGCCGCTGGAAAACGTTAGGAGTGATAGACTATACCACCCCTACAGGCCATCCAGACAGAATCGATCCCGCAGGGAAGAACCAAGCTCTTTCTTATCTGCCCCATATTCTGATGAGAGGATGGCACGATTGTTTAGAGAACGCGTCCAACGGGACCAAAGAGATTGTGGGATAGGTGCTAGGGTAACCAGCCCTTTCACCCGCGATATTGAAATTGTCATCACCCCCAGAGAGTGGAAAATGCCGACAATGGAACCATACAAGGGAACCTCTGACCCCGTTGTACACCTGTAAAGATACACACAACATATGCTCATGAGCGGGGCAACGGAAGGAGTATTATGCAAATGCTTTCCACTATTTTTAGCAGATCTAGCTACCTCCTGGTTCTGCCATCTACCCCAAGGATCCATCAGTTCATGGAAAATGTTGAAGGAGAAGTTTATCAGCCAGTTCCGCATTCATGTGGAACAACCCAAGGATGCTTACTCCCTATCTACTGTCAAACAGAAACCCGAAGAGACACTGCAGCAATACCTAACCCGGTTCAATGCCGCAGCGGCAGCAGTTCAAGATGCCGATGAGAAACTTGTCCTGATGGCCCTCTGTAGTGGTGTGCATCCGAATACCAAGTTTGCTAGAAGACTAACTAAGAAAAACCAGCTACCTTGCCTGATTTCTTCCATGAAGCTGGAAAGTACATGAGACTCGAAGAGGCTGCCACTGAAAGGCAGACAGGACCACAGGCTAAGACGGCTCATGGAAACGCCCCCGCCGCAATGAAGGACATTCGGAGAAACGACTCCAGAGACAATGCAGGGGGCAAGAAGGGAGAAAAGCGCTTGTACCGACCAGGACCGAGATTTGACGCTTACACTCCCTTGAATGAAACAGTCGAGAACATCTTCCTGGCCACCCAGGACGAACTTACACACAAGCGCCCCCCGTACAAGAAAGAGTCAGATCGCGCAATCCAGTCCGGAAAATTCTGCCGTTTCCACGAGTCTCATGGGCACGATACCAATGAATGCTGCCATCTCCGAGACCTAATTGAAGAACACATCAGGAGAAAGAGGCTGGAACGCTATGTAAAGGGCCAGGACAGGACTCCAGCTCCCGCCAAGGAAAACCCATGGCAGCTCCACCCAGAAATAGGAGGAGGAAACCGCAACACCAGCGGTTCCAGCCAAGAGAAGATAGTGGTTCATACAATATCTGGGGGGCCACACATCGCTGACAAAAGCTGGGAAGAAATGGAAAGATATGGAAACTCGCTCAGAAGCGAGGGAGACTGCGTCAATTCTGTTATGGAAGAACGCCACCCTAAGCGGAAGGAAAATAATGACATCACATTCAGTGGGCGCGACCTAGAAGGAAGGCAATATCCTCATATGGATCCTGTGGTCATCTCTGCCTGGTTCGGCCCAGCTGAAGTTTTTCGAATCCTAGTAGACACTGGAAGCTCAGTGAATATTCTGTTCAAGCATGCTTTCGACAAAATGAAGCTGTCAATGAAGGATTTGTCTCCCTGCAACAAACCGTTACACGGTTTCACTGGAGAAGCAAAGATGCCCCTCGGACAATTGGATCTCTTTGTTGAATTGGGAAGTCATCCCCGCTCCGCCGTTCGGAAACAAACATTCGTGCTAATAGACAACCACTCGGCCTACATTGCCTTTTTAGGAAGACCAGACTTGTCCGACTTCCAAATTGTCCTTTCCCCATGGTGCCTGAAGATGAAGTTCCCAACGAATAATGGAGTGGGAGAAGTAGAAGGGGATCAAGACGCCGCTCGGGACTGCTATGTAACCGAACTTCGCAATAATCGCAGGAGAGATAAAGGGAAAAATGCAGAGACTATTCTCTGCATGAAAAGCTTGGAAGCATAGCAACTAAAGAAAGCCCCTCCTCTTCGGTATACCAGTTATCCTTTCAATGAATTAGACCGCAGGGACAAAGAGGAGGAGGCCACAGCCGAGCCTGCAGAGGCTATGGAATTTGTATCTGTAGACAAACGCGACCCAAGTAAACTGCTGAGAGTCGGATCTCAGTTAAAAAGAGAATTAAAGAATCAACTCATTGATTTTCTTCGCCACAACATGGATGTATTTGCATGGACACACGCTGATATGACTGGAATCTCCCCGGACATTGCATGCCACGCACTAAACATCGATCCTACCAAGGTACCGGTAAAGCAAAAGAAGAGAAGTATGGGGGCAGAACGATCGGCAGCCCTCGAAGAAGAGGTAAAGAACCTGCTTGCCAATAACTTCATACGAGAAGCCATCTACCCAGAATGGATCGCTAACCCAGTACTGGTAAAGAAGGCTAATGGGAAGTGGCGGACATGCGTTGACTTCTCCAACCTAAATGATGCTTGCCCAAAGGATTGCTTCCCCCTTCCCCGAATCGATCAACTTGTGGACAGTACCGCCGGGCACGAGCTCTTATCTTTCATGGATGCCTACACCGGATATAACCAAATCCCTATGCACGCCCCCGATCAGGACCACACCAGTTTCATCACGGACCGGGGGTTGTACTGCTACAGAGTAATGCCTTTCGGACTTAAGAACGCCGGAGCTACTTACCAGCGCCTCGTCAACAAGATGTTTGCGGAATTGGTGGGACGAACTATGGAGGTCTATGTGGATGACATGCTGGTTAAATCAAGAAAAGCCAACGATCATGTAAGCCACCTGGACGAGATGTTCCAAGTACTCTGCCAATATGGAATGAAGCTGAATCCTCTAAAGTGCTCCTTCGGGGTGTCATCAGGAAAGTTTTTGGGATTCATCGTCCATGCCAGAGGGATCGAAGCAAACCCCGAACAAGTTCGAGCCTTGCAAGATATCAAGATACCATCCACTCGGAAAGAAATGCAAAGCCTAAATGGGAAGGTGGCCGCCCTAAGCAGATTCATCTCCAAAGCAACTGACAAGCGTGTCCCTTTCTTCGAAGCCCTAAAGAAAGACAAAGGAAAGTTCGAATGGACTGACGAATGCCTAACGGCCTTCCATAACCTAATCGAACATCTCCAGAGACCACCGGTACTCTCAACTCCTAGTGAAGGCGAAGAGTTATACCTATACCTTGCTGTGTCATCTCATGCTCTAAGCGCCGCTTTGGTGAGGAAAGATAACCGCGCGCAACGGCCCGTATACTTCGTAAGTAAGAGGTTTACGGGGGCAGAAGCCAGATATCCTAAACTTGAGAAGCTAGCGTACTACTTACTAATCACGTCACGGAAACTGCGACACTACTTCCAGTCTCATCCCATCCGAGTTCTAACCGATCAACCGCTAAGGCAAGTGCTCCATTGCCCCGACACTTCTGAGCGATTACTTAAGTGGTGCATCGAACTAAGTCAATATGATATCACTTACCATCCTCGCACCGCTATCAAGGGGCAAGCCATAGCTGATTTCATTGCCGAATTCACTACTAGCGAAGGTAAGGACCAATCTGAAATAGCAGAAGATATCAAGTGGAATCTCTTCGTAGATGGAGCGTCGAACGAACAAGGCTCGGGGGCAGGTGTTGTGATAATCACCCCCAGGGGAAAGAAGCTGCACTATGCCCTAAGATTGGAATTCGCTGCCACCAACAATGACGCAGAATACGAAGCAGTGATAGCTGGATTAGAACTTGCACTGGAAATTAGAGTCAGTTCTTTATGTCTCCATAGTGATTCTCAACTTATTGTAAATCAAATACTGGGAGAATTCCAGACTCGAGGAAAATGACTCACAGCGTATCTAAGGAAGACTAGGCTACTGCTTAATCAATTAGATCACTATTTAATCAAACACATTCCCCAAGAAGAGAATCAAGAGGTCGACGAACTAGCAAAACAAGCTAGCATGAAGAACATCACTATTTTTGGAGCATTAACCATCTCAAAACAGCTGGCACCAAGTTTCGAGCAAGTGAATCTGATAGCTGCGATCGACGAAGAAACCTGGATGACTCCTATCCGGAAATATTTACAAGATGGCACGCTGCCCGACAAGAATAACGAAATCAAGAAAATCTTAAGGAACGCTTCCCGCTATACATTACAAGGAGGCATCCTCTATCGGCGCGGCTTCTCTAATCCCTTATTAAGGTGTATCGCTGGAAGGGAAGCCAGGGAAGTCTTATCCAACATCCATCAAGGAAGCTGCGGAGATCACACTGGAGAGCAGGCTCTGGCAAAGAAGATACTCCGATATGGATATTATTGGCCCACTTTAAACAAAGATGCCTTGGACTTCGTCAAGAAATGCGACAGATGTCAGAAATTTGCCAAGATTCCTCGACTACCTACAAATGAGATTACCCAAATGACTAGCCCTTGGCCCTTTGCAGTATGGGGAATTGACTTGATTGGTGAACTGCCAATGGGCCGAGGTGGAGCTAAATATGCTATAGTAGCAGTTGACTATTTCACCAAATGGGTGGAAGCAGAACCTCTGAATAAAATATCTTCGACAAAAATCATTAACTTCTTGATCAAAAATGTTTTGTGCGGGTACGGAGTACCACTCAAAATCATATCAGACAATGGACTTCAGTTTGACAGCAAGGAATTCACCAACTGGTGCCAAGAGCACGGGATTCACAAAAGCTTCTCATCCGTGGCTTATCCCCAGGCAAACGGCCAAGTCGAAGCTGTCAACAAAATTCTCAAAACACTGATCAAGAAGAAACTTGAAAAGTCAAAGGGCGCTTGGGTGGATCAACTTCCTACGGCACTTTGGGCCTACCGCACATCTTTCAGAACATCAACAGGGCATACTCCTTTCTCTTTGTCATACGGATCAGAGGCCATGCTCCCAATTGAAACTATTTACCTTCCCATCGTAGGATCCACTACAACCCCGAAGAAAACGAAGAACTCCTCCACATGTTTTTGGATCTAATTGAGGAGAGAAGGAATGATGCAGCACTCAAAGCAGCAGCTCACAGACAAAAAGTGGCAGCACTATACAACTCCAAAGTCAAACATCGCAGCTTACAAAAAGGAGATCTTGTCCTCAAGCGAATCTTTCCGCGCCCAGGAGCGCTGGATCCAATCTGGGACGGACCATATGTAATTCATAAAGATCTCCACAACGGAGCTTATATTTTGTCAACAGTGGACGGAGAGGTGTTCCAGAGGGCATGGAACATCCGACACCTCTGTCGATACTTTTGTTAACTTGTGCTGCCTATCTGAAGTGAATTAACAAAGAGAATCAGTGGACGTAGGCATTTTCGTGCCGAACCACTTTAAAAAACTTGGCTCTTGTTAACTTGTTCCTTTATATCTTGGCTACTTGTTAAGCTTTATCCTTTGTTGTTGAACAAAATCCTTTGCAGATGACATTTCAATTCAGAGCTTCACAACACAACTCCACCTGGACAAAATCTAACAGGTACGCTACGATCCTATGCCCTCGCCAATGAGACACTTTGCTCCGGTATCCCTCTACCGCGAGTTAACTCATTGTTTGCCTCGGCCCTTAAAGCCGACTGTAATAAGCCAAGTATAAGCCACCGAGAAGGCCGATTATGCCATGGCAGCTCATTACAGCGATTCGGCTCGCCGGCAACTGTGAACCGACCATAAGCCCCAACATAAGGTGTGGCCAGCCAGGGGCAGTTCACAGTTGACGATCGGCCCCCACGCTAGCCGGCCACAGTAAATCCAATAATACCCGCGATTACGGGCCATAATGGCCCGGGTAGTTACTGTGCGCGATCGGCTCCGATGTGTCTTAAGTGCGGTTGTGGTAAAAAAGAAAACTCCCCGCAGAGGCGTAAGATGGGTGACAAATGTCTCCAAGACCCACAGCTAGGGAAAGTGACTACAAAACCCGTTTGCCACGAACTTAAGCACATCGACGGCCTTCCGTGGCTGAAAGTTTTACTTTTCCTATATTTCCATTTCATTTAAAACTTTTCTCCTATTCTCCGTAACGGTGCTTGAAAGTACATGACATAAAATAGGGAACGCTCGCTAATGGGAACAGAAACTTACAATCGGATGACGAGACACTCAACAACATTCCTTGCATAGTCTTACAGGGCGCATAAAGTTGCCGTCCACAGCCAAAACATGAAGGGCGGTACCTTTTACTTTTATATATTAATGCATAGCTGCAGTTCATATTCACACATCACATTTACGTTGCAAAATGAGAAAATTATACTTTAAGCAAAAAACTTGGCATCAGGCGCAGTCAAGCCACTAGTAACATGCATAGTTACATCACTTACACAACACAACAAAATAGTGATAACATTCCAACATAAAGGAATCAGCTTATGTTATGAAATTACATAAAGTCATTCATCACAAACAATATTATTACAGTCACATCAATGTTTTGGACTAACATAAACATCAATAAAAAGAAATCAAAAGGTGGCCGAATCCGGACAAGGAACCAGCTGCGTCCACGCTTCGCCCTCATCCTGCCAACTCTCCGAGCCTACTTAGCCGCAGGGTCGGAGCTCCCAGCATGTTGATCGGAAGTCCCACCTGTCCAATTCAGAAGAGGAATTCATTAAACAAAAAGTAAACGATCAAGTTTTGAAAACCTAAAAAGAAAAGAAGGGGAAGCAAGGCTTGAACTCAGAACACTCAAGATGAAATGCACATTCATTACCAGCTTCAATCTTCTTTGCATTGACTACACATTTCAACATCGTATACGAAATTACATGATCAGTCCTTCTACGGTCATGAATAACCAATTGCACTACTTAGATGATCATAATATTTGGAACGATATTGATGGTCTGCCCAGTGGATTTGATGATGCTCAACTAGATTTCAGTAAAGGATCATTCAATGGTTTGAACAATGAAGTACCAGATTTGGATGAAATAATCAATGTCATTCCTCTAAACCATCCTTCAGATCCTCGTTTAGCTTCTCTGACCCTTTCTGAAGAGTTCAATATCATCTTCAACGACTTGAGTTATGAGATAGAGAAGTCCAAGTTGAGCTACAGGATATCTAATGATGATCAGAAGGAAGAATCAAAAGGCAAAAAAAAAGAAATAAGAAGAGATTAACGATGAACAAGGAAAAAACGGCCTTAACATTTGAACTAGTACCGAAGTACTTTTACTTGCCAATATCGCAAGCAGCGAAAGAATTAAACATAGGTCTAACTCTTTTGAAGAAGAAATGCAGAGAGTTGGGAATTCCTCGGTGGCCTCATCATCAAATGAAGAGCATGCAGACTCTCGTAAGGAATGTTCAGGAGAGAATGGAGAAGAAGGAGAAGAGAGACTCATGGACGCTCTATCATATGGCATAAGCCCCTGGCAGCACCATGAGCGCTCTATCAATCCCAAAAGAACGAGATATGGCGTCGAGCTGTTCCTCTTTGAGGGAGCTAGGAAAAAAGTCGGGCGGGGAATTCAGAAGTTCCTGGGGACCATACCCATCCACTAACGACCTCGGGGCAGGTCCATGTTGCGCCGGTCTTGGCTGGGCTGGGGGCACGGAGGAGGACTCTCCTTCGCCCTTAGACTTCCGTTTATCTGATCGGGTTTCCACATTGTGAGACATTTATCTACAAACAAAAAAGCAAAAGTACATCATTAAAACGGAAGGTATAAACATGCAAGTATCATAGTCTGAAATTTCGCCCGAACTCCTGGTGTCATTCGGTAAAGCAAATATAAAAGTCCATCCGGTAAGGAGTTCATTCAACACTCGGAATCCCCGAGTTCATTCAGCAAGGCCCAACCTAGAGCCCGTTCGGCATTCAAACTAAAAATCTCATTCGGCATTTAAAACTCCAAATCTCATTCGGCAATACAAGCACAAGTTCATTCGGTAGAAGCAACCTCACCTGGAGCGGCAGTTAGGATCGACGCAGTACTTGGTTGATTCGGCTGTTTCGAGTAAACGAGTTTGATTCGGCACTCAAGTGATTCGGCTATATCAAACGGTAAAGGGATAACAGTAGTATGATGCCCCTACTTATAGGCGAGCACAGGATAACCGGACTCGATGATTTAGCACTTGGAACCGAATAAAGCCATCCCAACTGTAAGAAAACAAAGCGCGACACATGCAGGCATGTGCCCCACTTTGGGGGGCAAATGTTGGGCGAATTCTCACCACCGATCCAAAACATTTTTCAAGCAATGCTGAACCACCGTTCCTCCCAACAATGCCGAACCAACTTCCATGATCAGGCTCTGCCGGTCCAAACTCCAACCTCATCCTCCACCGAACCAGCCAATCTCCAAGTCCTAGCCGGACCATCCCCCCTGCCGTACCAGAGACACTCCACATCAATGCCGAACCAAGCCCCCAAGGCCAGTGCTGCCGAACCAAACTCCCAAGGGCAATGCTGCCGAACCAAACCCCCAAGTGCAGTGATGCCGAGCCAACACCCTACCGAACCGCTTCCCACCGAACCAACTAACACTGATCCACATCTCATCACCACCGAACCAACTGCCTTACACCCCTATGCCGAACCAACCTACCACCGGACCAAAACCCACCACCACATAACCAAAGCCTACCGAACCACCACCTGCCGAACCAACGTCACTCCATCCTCCTGCCGAATCACCAAGACACCGGTCCAGAAGCCATGCCGAATCAACATCTTTCCTTACCAATGCCGGACCAGCTCCTCTCCCTACTAATGCCGAACCACAATCTTTCCACCCACTACCGAATGAACCTCCGGACCAACCACACCAAGCACGGCCGAACCAAGCTCCGTCGAACCAGATGCGCCAGGCCAGATTGCTTCAGCCCAGGCCCATCAGCAGCTATATACATCCAAGACCCCTGCCTCCAACCTCACTTTATAAATAGAGGGGCAGGGGTACAACAATGGCAGACAAGTTTGAGAGCTCAAGCACGGAAGGAACTTTCAAACAACTTTCATATACTTGTATATAAAGCTTTGTACTTGTAATCTGAAAGAAAAAGGAGAATAACATATACAGTGGACGTAGGCACGTTCTGGCCGAACCACTATAACTCTGTGTGTCTTTTACAGTTTAGTCCCTGTTTTTTATATATTTGCATCAATCACCCACACCACTAGAAACAACATAAAATCAACTAATTCATACGACTTGGAGGTGTTTGTCCATTTTTTGTGCAAACATTTAATAATTTCTCAAAATCCAATTCAATACGTTAAATACCAATTAAAAATTGCTAAAATTTTATGGGTCGTTACACTCTCCCCCACTCAAAACTTTTCGTCCCCGAAAAGGAATAAAGCAGGAGAATAGAAACAACCAGATGAAAAATTTAGACTTTAAAAAACAAATTAAACAATTTATTTAAACCATATACTTTTTATTATTATTTAAATTAATTAGTATTTAATAGATTACTCATTTTATTAAATCCATTCAATTAATTATGAAGTCAATTATTTATCAAACACTAAATTTTTTTACTATTAAACCAGGTAGAATACAAATAAACAATATTTTAAAGGATATATTCAAAAGAAGGAAAGAAGGAAAGAAGATAGATTTGGAAAAGATAACATAGGTGAATAAATAAAGCAGGACAGATAAGGTAGATTCAAAAGAATAGTATCGGGATCGAATAGTTAATTTCAAACCAAAAAAAAATTCAATTTCAAATATTAATACAAAATTTATATTTCAAATAATTTGGATACATTAAGGTTAGGAAGATAAATTGGGATTTAGTTGAAATGGTATTAAATTAAGAATTTTATTTGTTGGAAATACCTTTATAATAAAATACTTTTATATCGAAACCAATTTTCCTTTCGAAAATACTTTTATAACTCGATGTTTCAACAAGTTTATCCTCTTTCTTGCAGACTCTGGCCATGCGTTGATCAAGTGCAAAGCTAGAATTCTTCAAGTACTTAGTAGACTTGTTTCAACATCTAGTGAAAATACTTGAAAAACCTTTAAAACAGATATGGAAAGTACAATCCAAACGAAACAACCTAACCAAAACCTTTGTCCGACCATGGTTCGCAGATACACAATGGTTACGCCTGGATCCCCAAGGAAACAATCTGTATCCGTAAGCTTTCTCAGCCCTGCGAGTTATGCCATGATGACTAGTAGAGTGCAGGATACACAATGGTTACGCCTGGGTCCCCCAGGAAACAATCCGTACCCCTAGGCTATCTCAGCCAGGCAGTTTCGCTACTATTCACGACCTACACAGATTGCAGGATACACAATGGTTACGCCTGGATCCCTCAGGAAACAATCTGTAACCCTAGGCCAGACTCAGCCAGGCAATTGCGCTATGTAGTTGCGAGAGAAAAAAAACCATGGGTTACGCCACGGTGGGAACACTCGAGTATTACATCCGGAAAACCAAAAATCAGAGAGAATAATATCGATAGAATGAATCCACGATGTGGCCACAAAGCGGATATCAAGCAGAAGGCACTTTCCATATCTTTACTTCGAAAATATATATCATATAGTACCTTTTCAAATCACTTTCAAATATCGTACTTATATAAAGTCCATATATATAGGATTCCATTTTTCCCAAATCGAATATTTTCCAAATCAATAGTAGATCAAATCATACTTATATATACTTAGATTATATAAAATCTCTTTCCAAATTGAGTACCTTTCAAATCAATAGATTTCAAATCAACTTCATACTTATACAATCCATTTTATATAAGTTCGACCACTCCCAAATCAAGTGCTTAATAATATAAGGTTCTCAAATTTCAAATCATTTCAATATCAATTCAGTTTCAAAATCATATATGATTTCACCAAATTTTCTTCCAAATTAAATATCTAAATTTCAAAGTCCCAAAATAGTAGGTTTAGAAAATTATCCCATTTTTCAAATTAAAATAATTCAAGTCAAACAAATTCATTTCCAAAATCACCATATAAGTACTGGTTTTTAATTCCAATTTAATTTCAAAACCAAATATTTTCCCAAAATCAATTATACTCAAAATGGTTTCCAAATTTATAATTATCCTTTTTTAAAAACTTTAAACTATCTATTTCTATTTGAAATATCCAATTTACTTTTCTGAAAACCATTATTCAAAACTATTTTTGGTTTTCAAAACATTTCAAAACCAAATTTATATTCTTTATCAAACATTTTATACTCTTCGAAATTCTTAGCTTTGAAAATTTAATCGTAATTTGGAAGTGTTCGAACATTCAAAATAGTTATGGAAATCAAATTTCCAAATTCAAGACTTGAAACTCAACAATAAATCAATTATTAAATCCGAAACTCGAGGACTAAACACCGGTCTCATTTTAAATTGTTTCAAATATATACTTATATCTTTCTAAAATTTCAAATTATACTTCAGAATTTGAAATCAAAAACGGTTTTACAAAATCACTTGCATAGCGAAGCTATTAAAGTGGCCTCTCCCCCACTCTGAAACTCGAAAATCAATGTCGATGATGCGTGCACTCATCACCGAAATTATTTTCCAGCGACGTGAGTGAATTATGGACTTCTATTTTCTTGAAAACTTCTTTGAAATTTCTTCAAAATTATTGGAATTCATTTGAACTCATTTGAAACATTTCTTATTCGGAAAAATACTTTTAAATCATTTTATTTTTATATATTTTCCAAAATCTTAAAACCAGTTTCAAAATACCGGAATTCAATTCTCGAATTTCAAATTTAACTCTACAGTTATAAAACATTTTTATATAAATCAATTTCTTATAATTTTTCAAAATTTCAAATCCTTTCAAAACCTTTATATATAGGGTAACATTTTCACTTTTATATATAGAATAAAATCATACTTATCAAAATAAAATTTCGGTATAAACAATTTCAAAAATACAAACAAAACCCGATTTTCAAAGGATGATTCAAGAATGGATTTCAAAACAAAGATAGTGATTTAATTTAGAGGAACTCCAATCAATAGAATCCTGATTCGAAGATAGACTCGATCGAAGATGAGATAATTAAATTACAAAATAGAAGATGGATATACTTCTATAAATCGCGGGCGGCCTTTACCGGTCAACCGTGATTGCAAAATTAGATCTCTAAGGCAATTCGACATTCGATCGCCAGAGATATAGAATTCGGCATAACAAGATATAGCAGCATCGTAAACCGAGGATACAGAAATCTTCGGTGAGTCAATGCCAATTTGAAATGGAGTTTTCACCCCCTTTACAAATCATTCAGTGGAGTTATGGGATACTCCGGAATCAAATAAATATAAATAGAGAGAGACAAAATGAATTTCGGAACCGAGGGACATTCCAAAATTCAAAGGAAATCGAGTCAAAAGGAAGAGATTCAACTCGAGCGAAAGTGATTCTGTAAATAAATTTACTATATATGCTAAGTTTTTCCTAGAGCCAAAGCTCTGATACCAACTGTAACGACCCGCTATTTTAGACCATTCAAATCGGCAATAAAACCATACATATCCGACTTGAATAATTCAAAATACCGAATTGTTAATTTAAATTTGGCAAAACTTAAAATATACATTAAATAAATCAATCACAGATCATAGAGTAATATAGTGCAGCGGAATAGATAAAGAATCGTATTTCATGAAGCACTATATATATATATATATCAGTGTTTGAAAAATACAACCGAATAGTTCAAATGCAGTGAAGTCTCCAATGCAACAGATGACTTCTCTGAACCAATCAACTAGAAAGGCTAGAATCTGAATCGATAGTTGGATTTCCAAACGAAGCTCCGAGCTCCAAAGGCGAGTCTCAAATGCTGTGTCACTCAGTCTGACCAAACACAAAACACTCGAGTCAGGATTAACATTCTTATATCAATAAATCCAACTCAAGTGAAATATCAACTGAAATACAAATAACTTAAAGGATGTTTAGGATAACCATCCTCTAAGGGTCCATGGAACTTTCTACAAGGTAGAAATATACACTATAAAACCGTGGTCATTTCAGCTTAATTTATACTTCAAAACCAAATTTCATTTTCACTTCAAATATCTCTATATTTCCCAAAATAGTATTGATATATATTAAATAATTTATACAGTAAAGTATTTTCAAGTTCCTCAACTTAACAAAACGTTCCAACATCAACCCGACCTTCCCATTCAAATTAAATTCAATCTCAATTTATCAATTTAAATTCAACTCAATTTAAATCAAATTTTACTACTAAATCTAAATATACAATTTCCATTTATATAATATCTTAAGAATCAAATTTATTAAACCATATATTTCTTTCTAAAATTATAGAAATTATTTTCAAAATATTTATATGGACCAACGGTGTCTGTATATATTTCCTATCATATAGTGAAGTGCTACGGATATTTATCATTTCAATCCGTATACTAAATATATACGGGTGGATATCATTTCAACCTGTAATCGCAAATTCAATTAAATGAAAATCGCTTGGGTTTATCATTTCAACCCATAACGATTTTCTCCTATTCTAAAGTCTGTTCGGGTATGTATCATTTCAACCCATATTGATTTCTAAACTACAGGGAACTTGCAAAGTGATAACAGAAAATACAATAAAATAAGAGGCATATATCATCAATAACAATATAATATAAACAACAGGATATGGTGTCATATCCCGCAGGTGAACAGTTACAGATAATAGCATATATAACAAATTTAAATAACTATAGCAGCATATTTCAATTGTCATTTCAATCGAAATCAAATTTAATGAATAAAAATATGTTAATCGTGAGTGATTTCTCACCTCTCGAGCCTAGAGAATACAGAAGATGGCACGGATATGCTTACTGCTACAGACACTGAAATTTGAATTATGAATCGAAGCAATGCTAAATCGGCACGAATTCAACGATCAAAGCTGATAACAAGAATTGATGGAACAAGTCAGAACGGGATCGGCGAAGATAATGATATGAGTGGACTCATATATATATAACTATATATATATAAAGTCATATTCTAAATTCAACATATATTAAATTAAATTAAATATATATGTATTTATATTTTCCAAAATCATTGTTTTTTATTTAAAACACATAAATTAGAATCAAGCATATATACAATATGGAATTTGAAATAAACACTTATATAAACAGACTAATATTAATCATGTGCTAGGTTACAATACTGACATATTTTAGCTGTAAGAAAGAGTATAATGAAAGAAGTCAACATCAGTTATAATATATTTATATAAACCAAATGTAACATATATTTAGTTGACATAACAAATGAATTCTTTTATAAAATAATATACATTGGGCGCTATTTCATAAAAATGCACATACAATACCATTTATATACGAATAACAAAAGTAGCTTATATATATAGATATACTATTTAAAAATCAATATTTACATTTCAACTAACATCAGAAAACAAATATAAACTTTATACTTTATATATGTTTTATGAAAAAAGAGAAAAAAAACCAGAATGCAAAGTGGATCCAACGTTTGGAATTCAGGGATCAGTCCTGAAGGCTAATACACCGTCGGATCATTTTTATTAAATTTTTGGATAAATTTCAGTAGAAGAGTAGCAATTTATTTAAAATAATGTGGTGTGAAATGAATTGATGGAATGAATAAAGTAGTGTATTATTAGTACCCAAATAATCAAATGACACAATACGTTGGTTTCTTAATAACGACAGTAACGTTCAATTTGCTAAAAGTTAATTTAGGACGTTATCTTCGTCTTATTTGTAAGCGATTGATATATCATACCTCTTTTAAATTTAAGATTAGCTCATGGCATGGCGTATGAAAATTCAAATTCCTTCGGATAATATATTTATTATTTTCAGTTTAGAAATGTGTGAACTTATCAAAATTTTTTTGGCTATAAATGACGTAAAACACCACTGCTTATTAAATTTGTCGTGTACCGCATGTAAATACTTCCAAAGCATTTGTCAATTTATTTAAAAGCTATAGAATGAAAGGAGTGAAAAGAGAAAAAAGAAATATATATATATATATAATAAAAAAAACATGGGGAGAGAGACGAAGATACAGATGGTGGTACGTATCTTGGTCTATTCATAAGTAAATATCACCATAAATTCCTTTGCATATTTTTAATTGCTATAACCAATGCTTTCATATATAACAGGTCCAATCTTATATACATAGCTACATATTATAAAGGGTTATGAAAACTTATATATACACACCTTATAGTATATTATAACTAGATAAAATGTATATATTAGATAATAGAATACAATAACATAGATGAAAAGAGAATTGCAGCAAGCTAAAATTTATAATAAAAAAAGAAAGTGTTGCAAGAAGTTGAAAACAACAACTAATGCAATAACATTTATTATAAGTTTCGAAATCCATTAGACAAAAGAAAACACAGTTTGTATAACATATCCATTAAACAAAATAGACTATAGATAGTACTAGTACATATTCATGCTATATGTAAACATTTAAAAACGAAACATATATTGCAATATGATATGCATACCGTTTATAAAATATGGATGACGAGGGGAGGAGGCATGGAGTGGGTTGTGGCTCTTGACAGGTGGTTCGAGCTGTGGTGGCGGAGGCTTGACGAAGCTATAGGAAGGAGAACTGGTCCTTTTTCATTTTTCCATCATATGTGTTTTAGCATTGTAATGGGAAAAATGTCCTTTTTCTAAGCAACAGAGAGGAAGAAAAAATGATGCTAAATAGTATAACGATAACGAGATTTTTCATCGCCGAAAAACCGAAATGTTAGGGTTAAAGAAGAAGAAAGAGGTAGAAGAAGAGAGAAAAGGATAGAAGAAGAACAGAAAAGAAGCAACAGAATATCAGAATCTCACAATTCGCAGCGGAACAACATATAATAAATATCTGAATATCATTAAAACAAAGAACTATACATTTTATACATTACATCATTATTAGAGTTTACAACAACAATAGACAACAGAGTCAATACATCAATGGATAGTTATATAAACTTGTCCTCGTACAGAATACATAGCGGAATAATACATAGATAATATCATATACAAGTGGTACGTCTCGATATATAGCTCGATAATGGTCAAGTTGATAAGGTGGATATTTAAACAATTTATTGCTTGATTGGAAAGCACGTGAGTATGGAAAGGCAAGGATATAAAAATGGAAAAAGGAATGGACAGAGAAATTTAAGAGAAGATAAAACGTACAAGAATAAATATAGAGTAGTGGGATGGCCACGATAATTCAGTGGATAATTAAAGCAACTTTTTAATGCCACCAGCTGCACGTTCAAATTTGAAAAGGCAGAGTAACGGACCATAAAATAAATTGAAACGATGGATAACCATGATGTGTACAATAATTGGAACGAAAACGTACATAAATAAATGAATATGAGACAAATGAAGATGAAGGGGGGAAAAATAAACTATTTATGGGCGATGAATTTATAAAAGGAACCATGATGTGTACAATAACTAAAACGAAAACGTACACAAATAAATGAAAATGAGACAAATGAAGATGAAGGTAACCTTATATATAATATTAAAAGAAAAAAATCAATATTCATTTAATATTATGTATATTCTTTCAAAATGTAAAGGCTACGTATAAATGAATTCATATATGCTTATCTTTGTACATAACAAACATGCAGACTACCAATTTTAATGCAGACCTTAAATCAACCCATAAAACATATACTTCATATATGTAGTTAAATATAGTATATACTTCTCTTCTTCTTCGGTTCATATGATATATGAAACCCTTAACTATCGTATTTATAGCTGATGTCATATGTATAGATATACTAAATATGCACTAAAATAAACTGGAAATGGTGACACAAAAACCCAAAATAAAATATATATATATATATACATATATATATATATATATATATATATATATATATATATTTAACATGACTTGAAATCAAACTTCAGTAAAACTATATGCTAGTATCAAGACTAACATATATATAAATATATATAGCTATTATAACACATATAAATATAAAAAAACTCGGTATAAATATGCTTTACTATACATACACTTCAATTAGACCATCATACATATACAGTGGTTTTCCAGAATAAATATATATGGAACGTACTCAATATACTTAAAATTTACACACGTTGCTGAAAAGCAAAAGGAGACCGTAAATTTATTGCCCACACTATTGATATTTATACCCAACAGAAATGAACTATGCTATCCAATTTACATCAAACTTAACTTATATTATTGTAACGACCCGACTTCCTACGCCTAGGAAGACGTATCGTTCTTAAAGAGAGAAAGGGATGAGAAAATAGAAAAGATAGAGAAGAAAGAACAACAACATCAGAATCTCACAGCGGAACGAATAAATTATAATAATCACATAAGTATTTACATAATATACAACATCAATCAGAGTTATATAGATAATACATCACATACTAGACAGTTATAAACACCTGTCTAGTTATACAACTCAATACACAAAACAATTCAAACAAAACGACTCAGAGATACCAACACAACGGAACTATATATATATCTACAACGCTGAAGCCACCTGCTCCATTGCTTCTCCAGAATTCGTCAATGCTAACCTGAATCCCTTGGCTACCCGTAAAAATTTGGGTACCCGAGAGTTTATGAAAAACAAAAATAAACTCCGGGTCAGACATGGGTCTGGTATGAGTAACAGGTTAAAGTTGCTTAATTTTAAAAAATCCTTTGAAAACAAAGGGTATCACGTAAGACTCCCCACAAATAAACATGGGTAAGTTTTTACCTTACGCTAACCAAAACGTTTGATAGGAAATTCTGTGATATTATAATAGGTCTAGGGTTTTCAAGTAAATAGAAAATAGCCGAAATTGTTACATGATTAAATTCCAGCTACTAGCCACAAAAGTGGGTAATATAATCAAAACCGTTGGCACTTATTGGATTGTGGATTCCATACAATGGCAGGGCTACTGGGGTACCGCCCGTCACAGTACGTGGCCTAGATCAACGTACCGAGGATCACTCCTGACCCCCTGCAACACAAGGCCGGAACCATTCCTTACTGAACAGTCCCGAACAAGATAACCCCGCAGTTGGTGTACATCCAACTGCCCACACAGCCAAATAAAAAGGGACATCTAGACAGGGGAAAATCTTGTCCTGCTTGGGCATGACCCACCTAACCTTGCTGCACCTCCCCTGTTTTAGCCATTCCCGATTGATGAGGCTTGAGGCTACGATTACCTTTATAGAAAACATTTCTTAGAATGCTCATCGCCCACCTGACGATGTGTTGAAAGCATTCAATCCATACAAGTTCGTTCCGGGTTCGAACGAAACCGAAGGCATTATCTCGTTACACTCATTTTGGAATCACCCTCAAAGTTAACGACGATAACCCTTGCATTCTGAACCTTCATCTTTACTTCAGATTCACGACCTATCGTTAATTTGGAATCGATGTGGTTTTCAGATGTTCCAAATGTGGAAAACCGATCCCGGTCTCATCGAAATCCAAAACATGTCTTTTAAGGCCAAGTTGTCTATTTAGTCTTAACAGTTTAATTCCACGTTATCAATATACACACAGATAGATAATTCATAATATCACAGTAGATAATCATATCATCATCATAAACAGATAATCAAAATTATCAACCCAATTAGATAATAATATACTATCATACTTAAACAAACATCCAAGTCACCTAGATATTATTCATCTCATATCTGAGTTCACAATCATTAAATGAAATATTAATTTCATTCATCCATAAGAAATGATTTATAATCATACCATTTGTAATTAATTTAAAATGAATTAAATTAACTACTTCTATCTCCAATTAATTTAAAGTAAATTAAATTAATTACTTCATCTATAAATCCTGCTTATACAACCATTAATCAATTATAAATTAAATAAATTGATTACTCTCTATATATGCATCTTGATTAAACACCTTTGATTAATCATTTCTAATTACAATAAGTAATTAGTCTTTAATTAATTTCACAAATTAATTATTCTACATCATCCATAGTAATTAGCATTTAATTACCCTTTTAATTGATTTAAATATAAATAATCATATTTATTGTTAATTAATTATATTTATTAATCACCACATTATTAATTATTCTTAATTAATCAATTCTTAATTGCCTCTTTAATTATTAATTAATGATCTTTAATTTAGATTTAAATTAAATTATAACCACATTAAATGATTCCTCTTTAATTTAATTCAATTATTAATCGCCCTTGATTAATATCAATCAGTAATTAACTGTAAAGAACGGATTTTTCGCGTTCGAAAATCGACATCCGTACTTTACATCGTATTCGAATGCCGCAAATTCGACCGTTCGAATCCGAGTCGCCGGAGCTTATAACACAATTAAGTAAATAACACAGCGGAAGAAATAATGAATATCAATATACAACATCTGATACAACCTCCTGATACAACAGATGATACAATAGATATCGATATACATCAGAGATATGATACAATATAATAGCAGCGGAAAGGAAAAATAGATAACCCTAGCAGCGGAACAAATAACTCTAAGGTAGTCTTCAAGAGAGAACTCCAAAACTGCAGCTCCATCTCCAAGAACCAATCCAGAAATAGCTCGAACTCCCAATAACAATGCACTAAGCTAAACAAGGTCAGTCATATCCAAAGATTGAACTAGCTTCAGATAATCCACCAAACCTAACTATTTGAAAAACCCAACTCTAGACTGCTCGTGTGGAAAATAGTGAGCACCCAGAGTTTAGGAAAGGAACAATAAACTCCGGGTTAGTCATGGGACTGATGTGAGTAACAAAAACAGTTTATCTTTAAACATAAACAGCAAGAGAATTTTAAAGTAAATTCGCAATGCTTTTAGAAAATGAAACTACCATAAGACCTCCCGCCACACACACAATGCAAACGCAGAATTGAAGGAGATTTCTTCTTATGATAGTCAAACGTGCTTGATACAGGAATTCATTGATATTATTATTATAAGTGCAAAGTGTAGAAAACATTGCGAAAGTAGAATATAAATCTTAGCCAGCATAGACATTCCGAGCTATGCCTACTATAGCTACCATCTAAACAGTGGGGCGCCACCATAAGTAGATGGCAGGTAATACAACTAAAACCGTACAAGGCGCGTATTGTTTCTTTGGATTTTCCAACAAATGGTCAGGCAAAGGAACTTCCTATTGCCACATGGGATCGCCTCTGGCGGGACGTCCCGAGAACCTAACCGGATCTCTGCCAACACAAGGCCAGGTTACCTCTGTAACTAGGTAACTACTACTCGAGCATGCCACTCCCCGATCCTTTGGGACCTTTATCCGAGGTGCCTCTAAGCAACAACCACACAGTAAATGAGATTGGAGCTACCACATAGGTAAATATCTGGGCTCCATACCATGGTACCACCCTTTACCAGAAGGGAATGACACACCCTAAAGGGCGCGACCCTCATGACCCTGCCGCATCTTTCCTGTTTCGACCATTTCCGGGGTGTGAGGTCCTGATGCAGTCTCGTCCACAAAGCTACGCTTTATACAAAAACCATGCTCTGATCACAAATGATCAACAAATGATCATCAACACACAGCAGCACTCAGCATGCCACACTACCAAATTGGGAGTATATCGCTGATAACCTTCAACTACATAACCTCTGAGCTCGTACGTCTCAGAGAAGGGTGTTAAGCTAAGAGAATAAATTCTCCGCCACCAACAGAAATGTATTTGAAAGAAATTTGCTTTATATCTCAAAGTGTAGTGTCAGACATACAACCATACAAGTCTGTTCCGGGTTCGAATAGAACCGAAGGCACTTCCAAAGAAGTCCTTGCAATCCGGGTATTCACAATCCCGATCGAACTTCCCATCACTTAGGAAATCTCTATACCGTATCTACTCGGTGCAGAGACAATCGATAGGTTATCCTATCGTTCTCACAAATACCCGGCCTTCAACACCGGTCTTCAAATGCTATCCATATACGTCGAATCACGTATTCAGAATGGGTTATACGACACAAAGGTCCTCCCCCGGCTAAACCGAATAGTGAGCGCAACATTTAAAACATATGGATATGGGATTTCAATTAAGTCATAACTTAATGGTTCAAAACTTTCTTTCAGATGGTTTTAAACTAATTACCATTTCCAAATCTTTTAAACAAAAGATTTATTTCAAAAACCTTCAATGGTTTAAATAATTTCCACACTTTAATCTTTTAAACAAAAGATTTAATTCACAAAGTTCACCCCATTCCTAAAGATCCATTTATGGATTTCAAATCAATTTCCATTTCAATTGGATTAACTCGTTTAATATCTTTAAATTAACGATTTAACTTATAGCTTTCAAATCGTTTCCATAACTTGGAAAATCATTTTAATTTTTAACTTGAAATTTTGGAAGTTCACTTCCTATATGAAAGCTTTTATTATTTGAAAACAAATAGTTTTCGTGTTAGAAAGATACAATTCTATTTACATGAGTTAAAGCCTTTGAATTTAAATTCAAATTCCCAAATCAATATCTTTAAAATAGTTTAACCTATATAAACTGGTATAACATCTTTAGTCCCTAGTTCCCAGATCATAGAATTCAATTTCGAATATTGACTTCAAATTTAAATCAAATTATTTAAGTTCCACAAATCAAAATCAAGTTATTCAAAATAAATTTCATCTTTGAAATTCCATTTGAAAAGCCTTCCACTTTAAACCCAATCCATTTCCAAAACATTTGAATTTAACTATTCAACTTTGAAAATCATTTCAAAATATGTGACATAATCGATTTCCTCGTGAAATCCATATTTGTGTGTGTGTAAGTGTGGTCCATGGGTTCAACACAATAGTGCAACATCATTCACCATCACAGATTCACAATCACCCAATATCGATAAGGTGTATATCCCAATAACGCTTATCTATATACACAGATTCACAGATAGAAAATACGAACGCATTATAAATAAATAAAATTACATTCATCACAGATCACACTAAAAACAATTCATAGCACAAAGCATAGTATCTCAGAAATATCAAACAGTTCAACAATCAATAGGGTTCAAACATCCATAAGTGAACTCAATAAATTATCTGATTAATTTAAATCAGATGGGTCATGGATCATGGTTAATTGCACCTCAAATTCATATATATATAGATTGCCGAATTTTAAAAAGTGATACAAATAATAGTTGTCACACTCTTTCTTCAGTTTCCAAAACTTTAAAAATTATAAGATTTGGATAAGAAACGAAAAAGTTATGCACAAAATACTAGCTCAGGTTTGCACAAAGCACTGAGTACTCTACAACAACAGGACAGCGAGTTTGCAAGAGGTTTTTTAACATTTTAATCAACGAATTTCAGAAAGTGATACAAATGAAAGTTATAAACCTTTCCGTTATATTTCCATAACTCCAAAAATCAACCAAATCCGACAAGAAACATGGAAGATGTACTCAAATTACGAACAATATTAAGCACAGTTTTACAATGACAGGGCAGTGAGTTTGTATTGGGTTTTTCGACCCTCTATGATCAAAATTTTCGAAAGTGTTTAATATGAAAGTTATCACACTCTCTTCAAGCTTTTCAGAACATCCAAGAAATTGAAATTTCATTAAGAATTGATAAAGTTATGGCCGAATTACTACACTGCATTTTTGATAGAAACGAGCCACTTTTACTTACAACTATCATCTCTTCAAGAATAACATGAATACTAGAAATTTAAATTGTTGTTCTCACCTGTTTCAGAAGAAAGAACAGAGCTTGATAATGTTGAACAGGCTTGAGTTCTTTGCTTGCTGAAGCTTTTAAGTCTTCAGGTCGAATTGATTCAAGTTGCATGTTTGTTTGAATTTTATTTAAGTTTTGACTGATATTACTTCAGTTTTATCACTTGAAGAAACGAACTGAAAATGAGAAGTTGATATATAAAGGAAAGAAAGTTTACAGGGTGTTATAATTTTGTTTGTACATCAAGGAGACATATATTTGTTTTGTACAAATATTAATCAGAGATATCTAAGTTTGGAGGCTGAAGTGATTTTATATTACTTTTCTTTTGCACAAGCTTGAGAGTGTTGACACATGTCTACTTAGGTGTCTTAAGATGTTTCTACACATGGACACCTAATAGGGTTATGTGTCACTATTTTATTTAATTTTGTTTTGTATGATTGCATTAACTGCCTTGTACAAAATACATATTTATATGTTCCTTCTTTTGCAAGCTTCATAGATATATATTTGTTTTGAAGTTCAACTATCAAACATTAATTCATGTTAACGCAGAATTCCAAATTATTTTTCTAAGTCATTAGTTCGAATTTTAAATACAAATTCAATATTTCAAAAACAAATTCGAAAGTCAAATTCAGATTTTACGCATATATACATATACGTATATATTTCAAATTCAAATTTATTCCAAAATTTATTCGAATTTTATATTAACTATTAATTTAAATTCAATTCAAAATTGGGATCGTTACAGACTTCCCCCCTTAAAATGAATTTCGTCCTCGAAATTCGCCAGAGAGAGATAACGAAGATAGATGAAAGAGAAATATCTTTCAAGATCAATTAGATATATTTATTCTGCATTTGGCTTACCAAATCAGAATGTCAATAATTGATACAAGAACGAATCTATTTAACACTTCATAAGATATTCGGGTTATCAAATTTACGAATATGTAGGGGCACTGGTTAGTTCGAAGGATAACCAACCATTCGTAAAATATTTCCGGACTCAAATTGTATTCACATATCTGTCTACTTTTGGGTATAATTTCAAAACTTTTAGTTTAGAAACCAAAGTATATCTATCAACCATAGCAACCAAAGCAAACAATGCAACCAATACATCCAAACAAACAATTTTTTTTGGCCTATTTGGAGTTTGTGTCCCATACAAATATATCAAACTCTTCTTCCTGTATTTACCAGGAACCATCGAAGAATTGACAAGAGATGCTGAACAAAAGAGATAGATTTAATCTTCTATACTTTTTTCTTCAAGTCGGACTATCTCACAGTATATACCAATTTGTCCCTCTTCGGACTTCGATCAACCCAAGAAATTTCAATAGAATTTTAATTTTGGTTTTAACCGATATCGTTTTATCGATTCAATTCAAATTATCCATCAAGTTAACTCAATTTAAAATTTCCAATTTCAAATTACAAATTCATATTCATTAAAGTTTAAATCAAAAACTGATAAGAAACCGACAAAGATACGAAGTAAGAATTTCCTAAAACGATTCGTAGGGCCACCATCACACCGAAAACTTCTTCTGGAGCTGTTACGAAGCAATCATAAGAATTTGGGAACGAATCAAAGGAGATTGAGAAGAAAAAATTATTTCCGCTGTTTAAGGGCATTACCCATTTATAGTGGTGCTTCCCTGTCCCCTATCTCGTTCTCTTCTTGCACTCATACTTACTATCAGTGGATAGTAAGAGAATTTGCTGAGACATTTGAACGGATATCTTAGGGATTACTCATTCTAGGATATACTTCACCCTATCTCTAATGAGCTACTTAACGTGTTATACTCCTGAGCTAATGTTCAACCTTAGCTCTGATACCAAATGTAACGAACCGGATTTTTCGCGTTCGAAAATTGACATCCATACTTTACATCATATTCGAATGCCGCAAATTCGACCGTTTGAATCCGGGTCGCCAGAGCTTATAACACAATTAAGTAAATAACACAGCGGAAGAAATAATGAATATCAATATACAACTTCTAATACAACCTCCTGATACAATAGATATCGATATACATCAGAGATATGATACAATATAATAGCAGCGGAAAGGAAAAATAGATAACCCTAGCAGCGGAACAAATAACTCTAAGGTAGTCTTCAAGAGAGAACTCCAAAACTGCAGCTCCATCTCCAAGAACCAATCCAGAAATAGCTCGAACTCCCAATAACAATGCACTAAGCTAAACAAGGTCAGTCATATCCAAAGACTAAACTAGCTCCAGATAATCCACCAAACCTAACTACCTGAAAAACCCAACTCTAGACTGCTCGTGTGGAAAATAGTGAGCACCCAGAGTTTAGGAAAGGAACAATAAACTCCGGGTCAGTCATGGGACTGGTGTGAGTAACAAAAACAGTTTATCTTTAAACATAAACAGCAAGAGAATTTTAAAGTAAATTCGCAATGCTTTTAGAAAATGAAACTACCATAAGACCTCTCGCCACACACACAATGCAAACGCAGAATTGGAGGAGATTTCTTCTTATGATAGTCAAACATGCTTGATACGCAAATTCATTGATATTATTATTATAAGTGCAAAGTGTAGAAAACATTGCGAAAGTAGAATATAAATCTTAGCCAGCATAGACATTCGAACTATGCCTACTATAGCTACCATCTAAATAGTGGGGCGCCACCATAAGCAGATGGCAGGTAATACAACTAAAACCGTACAAGGCGCGTATTGTTTCTTTGGATTTTCCAACAAATGGTCAGGCTAAGGAACTTCCTACTGCCACATGGGATCGCCTCTGGCGGGACGTCCCGAGAACCTAACCGGATCTCTGCCAACACAAGGCCGGGTTACCTCTGTAACTAGGTAACTACTACTCGAGCATGCCACTCCCCGATCCTTTGGGACCTTTATCCGAGGCGCCTCTAAGCAACAATCACACAGTAAATGAGATTGGAGCTACCACATAGGTAAATATCTGGGCTCCATACCATGATACCACCCTTTACCAGAAGGGAATGACACACCGTAAAGGGCGCGACCCTCATGACCTTGCCGCATCTTTCCTGTTTCGACCATTTCCGGGGTATGAGGTCTTGATGCAGTCTCGTCCACAAAGCTACGCTTTATACAAAAGCCATGCTCTGATCACAAATGATCAACAAATGATCATCAACACACAGCAGCACTCAGCATGCCACACTACCAAATTGAGAGTATATCGCTGATAACCTTCAACTACATAACCTCTGAGCTCGTACGTCTCAGAGAAGGATGTTAAGCTAAGAGAATAAATTCTCCGCCACCAACAGAAATGTATTTGAAAGAAATTTGCTTTATATCTCAAAGTGTAGTGTCAGACATACAACCATACAAGTCTGTTCCGGGTTCGAACAGAACCGAAGGCACTTCCAAAGAAGCCCTTGCAATCCGGGTATTCACAATCCCGATCGAACTTCCCATCACTCAGGAAATCTCTATACCGTAGCTACTCGGTGCAGAGACAATCGATAGGTTATCCTATCGTTCTCACAAATACCCGGTCTTCAACACCGGTCTTCAAATGCTATCCATATACGTCGAATCACATATTCGGAATGGGTTATACGACACAAAGGTCCTCTCCCGGCTAAACCGAATAGTGAGCGCCACATTTAAAACATATGGATATGGGATTTCAATTAAGTTACAACTTAATGGTTCAAAACTTTCTTTCAGATGGTTTTAAACTAATTACCATTTCCAAATCTTTTAAACAAAAGAATTATTTCAAAAACCTTAATTTTAATTAATTTTAAAGTGATAATTGAATTAATTTTTGAATGAAAAAAAATGTAAATATATCTATGAAGCTTACAAAAGAAGGAAGCTTGCTTAAGAAGACAAATAATAATAAATACAAAATATAAGAATGAAGACATAAGTACCTTGGCATTAAATGCCATCTATTCAAAATTGCTTTCAGCCAACAATAAAATAAAATAAATAAATAAATAAAGTGAAAAATAAAAATAAGTGAAAGCATATGAAGGAAGACATCAACTATCCTCATATCATGTACAGCCGAAACAACATGGAGAAAATTATAAATATATGGTGCAATACAATTAATGCAAGCATACAAAACAAGATTAAATAAAATAGTGACACATAAGCCTATTAGGTGTCCATGTGTAGAAACATCTTAAGACACCTAAGTAGACATGTGTCAACACTCTAAAGCTTGTGCAAAAGAAAAGTAATATAAAATCACTTCATCCTCCAAACTTAGAAAATATCTCTGATTAATATTTGTACAAAACAAATATATGTCTCCTTGATGTACAAACAAAATTATAACACCCTGTAAACTTTCTTTCCTTTATATATCAGCTTCTCATTTTCAGTTCGTTTCTTCAAGTGATAAAACTGAAGTAATATCAGTCAAAACTTAAATAAAATTCAAATAAACAAGCAACTTGAGTCAATTCAACCTGAAGATTTAAAAGCTTCAGCAAGCAAAGAACACAAGCCTGTTCAACATTATCAAGCTCTGTTCTTTCTTCCGAAACAGGTGAGAACAACTATTTAAATTTCTAGTATTCATGTTATTCTTGAAGAGATGATAGTTGTAAGTAAAAGTGGCTCGTTTCTATCAAAAACGCAGCGTAGTAATTCGACCATAACTTTATCAATTCTTAATGAAATTTCAATTTCATGGATGTTCTGGAAAGCTTGAAGAGAGTGTGATAACTTTCATATTAAACACTTTCGAAAATTTTGATCATAGAGGGTCGAAAAACCCAATACAAACTCACTGCCCTGTCATTGTAAAACTGTGCTTAATATTGTTCGTAATTTGAGTATATCTTCCATGTTTCTTTTCGGATTTGGTTGATTTTTGAAGTTCTGGAAGGATAACGGAAAGGTCTATAAATTTAATTTGTATCACTTTCTGAAATTCGTTGATTAAAATGTTGAAAAACCTCTTGCAAACTCGCTGTCCTGTTGTTGTTGTAGAGTACTCAGTGTTTTGTGCAAACCTGAGCTAGTATTTTGTGCATAATTTTTGCGTTTCTTATCCAAATCTTATAATTTTTAAAGTTTTGAAAACTGAAGAAAGAGTGTGACAACTATTATTTGTATCACTTTTTAAAATTCGGCTATCTATATATATGAATTTGAGGTGCAAACTCGGGTTAAATTTCTGCCCGAAATGAACATGTTTGTTTCTAAGAAAATGACTTTCCATTTAGGACTTTGAAACACTATAAATTGAATATATACACATATTTGTTCCAATTATGGGAATTAAAAATGGATAATTAACTTATTTAATTAATTAAAGCTTGGATTAATTAAATAAGTAATTGAAGGGTTAAATTCATTAATTGAGGTTTAAGATTAATTAATTAAGGGAGATTTAATTAAGCAATTAAGGATTAATTAGGTAACAGTTAACACTTAATTGATTAAATAATCAGATATTTGTGATTAAACAATTAAAAGTTGATTAATTAATAAATGATTAAAGGATAATTAACCAAATGATTTGAAATCAATTAAAGTTAATTAACCATGATCCATGACCCATCTGATTTAACTTAATCAGATAATTTATTGAGTTCACTTATGGATGTTTGAACCCTATTGATTGTTGAACTGTTCGATATGTCTAATATACTATGCTTTGTGCAATGAATTGTGATGAATGTAATTTTATTTATTCATAATGCATTCATATTTTCTAAGAAACTGTTTATATGGATAAGCGTTATTGGGATATACCGCTTATCGATATTGGTTGATTGTGAATCTGTGATGGTGAATGATGTTGCACTATTGTGTTGAACCCATGGACCACACTTACACACACACAAATATGGGTTTCATGAGGAAATCGATTAAGTCACAGATTTTGAAATGATTTTCAAAGTTGAATAGTTAAAATCAAATGTTTTGGAAATGGATTGGGTTTAAAGTGAAAGGCTTTTGAAACGGAATTTCAAAGATGAAATTTATTTTGAATAACTTGATTTTGATTTGTGGAATTTAAATAATTTGATTTAAATTTGAAGTCAATATTTGAAATTGAATTCTATGATCTGGAAACTAGGACTAAAGATGTTATACCAGTTTATATAGGTTAAACTATTTTAAAGGTATCGATTTGGAAATTTGAATTTAAATTCAAAGGCTTTAACTCATGCAAATATAATTGGATCTTTCTGGGATGAAAACTATTTGTTTTCAAATAATAAAAGCTTTCAGATAAGAAGTGAACGTCCAATTTGTGTTAAAAGGATTTTAAGTTAAAAATGAAAATGATTTTCCAAGTTATGGGAACGGTTTGAAAGCTATAAGTTAAATCTTTAATTTAAAGATTTTAAACGAGTTAATCCAATTGAAATGGAAATTGATTTGAAATCCGTAAATGGATCTTTGTGAAACTGGGTGAATTTTGTGAAATAAATCTTTTGTTTAAAAGATTTGGAAATGGTAAATGGTTTAAACCATTTGAAAGAATGTTTTGAGTAATTAAGTTGTGACTTAATTGAAATCCCATATCCATATGTTTTAAATGTTGCGCTCACTATTCGGTTTAGCCGGGAGAGGACCTTTGTGTCATATAACCCATTCTGAATATGTGATTCGACGTTATGGATAGCATTTGAAGACCGGTGTTGAAGACCAGGTATTTGTGAGAACGATAGGATAACCTATCGATTGTCTCTGCACCGAGTAGCTACGGTATAGAGATTTCCTAAGTGATGGGTAGTTCGATCGGGATTGTGAATACCCGGATTGCAAGGACTTCTTTGGAAGTGCCTTCGGTTCTGTGAACTCGGAACAGACTTGTATGGATTGTATGTCTGACATTACATTTTGAGGTATAAAGCAGATTTCTTTCAAATACATATCTGTTGGTGGCGGAGAATTTATTCTCTTAGCTTAACACCCTTCTCTGAGACGTACGAGCTCAGAGGTTGTGTAGTTGAAGGTTATCAGCGATATACTCCTAATTTGGTAGTGTGGCATGCTTAGTGCTGTTGTGTGTTGATGATCATTTGTTGATCATTTTGATCAGAGCATGTCTTTTGTATAAAGCGTAGCTTTGTGGACGAGACTGCATCAGGACCTCACACCCCGGAAATGGTCGAAACAGGAATGATGCGGCAAGGTCATGAGGGTTGCGCCCTTTAGGGTGTGTCATTCCCTTCTGGTAAAGGGTGGTATCATGATATGGAGCCCAGATATTTAACCTATGTGGTAGCTCCAATCTCATTTACTGTGTGGTTGTTGTTTAAAGGCGCCTCGGATAAAGGTCCCAAAGGATCGGGGAGTGGCATGCTCGAGTAGCAGTTACATAGTTACAGAGGTAACCCGACCTTGTGTTGGCAGAGATTCGGTTAGGTTCTCGGGACGTCCCGCCAGAGGCGATCCCATGTGGCAGTAGGAAGTTCCTTAGCCTGACCATTTGTTGGAAAATCCAAAGAAACAATACGCGGCTTGTACGGTTTTAGTTGTATTACCTGCTATCTACTTATGGTGGCTCCCCACTGTTTAGATGGTAGCTATAGTAGGCATAGCTCGGAATGTCTATGCTGGCTAAGATTTATATTCTACTTTCGCAATGTTTTCTGCACTTTGCACTTATAATAATAATATCAATGAATTCGCGTGTCAAGCATGTTTGACTATCATAAGAAGAAATCTCCTCCAATTCTGCGTTTGCATTGTGTATGTGGCGGGAGGTCTTATGGTAGTTTCATTTTCTAAAAGCATTGCGAATTTACTTTAAAATTCTCTTGTTGTTTATGTTTAAAGATAAACTGTTTTTGTTACTCACACTAGTCCCATGACTGACCCGGAGTTTATTGTTCCTTTCCTAAACTCTGGGTTCTCACTATTTTCCACACGAGCAGTCTAGAGTTGGGTTTTTCAGATAGTTAGGTTTGGTGGATTATCTGGAGCTAGTTCGTCTTTGGATATGACTGACCTTGTTTAGCTTGGTGCATCGTTATTGGGAGTTCGAGCTATTTCTGGATTGGTTCTTGGAGATGGAGCTGCAGTTTTGGAGTGCTCTCTTGAAGACTACCTTAGAGTTATTTGTTCCGCTGCTAGGGTTATCTATTTTTCCTTTCTGCTGCTATTATATTGTATCATATCTCTGATGTATATCGATATCTATTGTATCATCAGTTGTATCAGGAGGTTGTATCAGATGTTGTATATTGATATTCATTATTTATTCCACTGTGTTATTTACTTAATTGTGTTATAAGCTCCGACGACTCGGATTCGAACGGTCGAATTTGCGGCATTCGAATATGATGTAAAGTATGGATGTCGATTTTCGAACGCGAAAAATCCGGTTCGTTGCATAATTCACAAAGTTCTCCCCATTCCTAAAGATCCATTTATGGATTTCAAATCAATCTCCATTTCAGTTGGATTAACTCGTTTAATATCTTTAAATTAACGATTTAACTTATAGCTTTCAAATCGTTTCCATAACTTGGAAAATCATTTTCCTTTTTAACTTGAAATCCCTTTAACACAATTTGGAAGTTCACTTCCTATATGAAAGCTTTTATTATTAGAAAACAAATAGTTTTCGTGTTAGAAAGATCCAATTCTATTTACACGAGTTAAAGCCTTTGAATTTAAATTCAAATTCCCAAATCAATATCTATAAAATAGTTTAACCTATATAAACTGGTATAACATCTTTAGTCCCTAGTTCCCAGATCATAGAATTCAATTTCGAATATTGACTTCGAATTTAAATCAAATTATTTAAGTTCCACAAATCAAAATCAAGTTATTCAAAATAAATTTCATCTTTGAAATTCCGTTTCAAAAGCCTTCCACTTTAAACCCAATCCATTTCCAAAACATTTGAATTTAAATATTCAACTTTGAAAATCATTTCAAAATATGTGACTTAATCGATTTTCTCGTGAAATCCATATTTGTGTGTGTGGAAGTGTGGTCCAAGGGTTCAACACAATAGTGCAACATCATTCACCATCACAGATTCACAATCACCCAATATCGATAAGCGGTATATCCCAATAACGCTTATCTATATACACAGATTAACAGGTAGAAACATGGAAGATATAGACCTTTCTATATCCCAATAACGCGGTACAAATGAAAGTTATAGACCTTTCCGTCATCTTTCCAGAACATCAAAAATCAACCAAATCCGACAAGAAACATGGAAGATATACTCAAATTACGAACAATATTAAGCACAGTTTTACAATGACAGGGCAGTGAGTTTGTATTGGGTTTTTCGACCCTCTATGATCAAAATTTTCGAAAGTGTTTAACATGAAAGTTATCACACTCTCTTCAAGCTTTCCAGAACATCCAAGAAATTGAAATTTCATTAAGAATTGATAAAGTTATGGTCGAATTACTACGCTGCGTTTTTGATAGAAACGAGCCATTTTTACTTACAACTATCATCTCTTCAAGAATAACATGAATACTAGAAATTTAAATAGTTGTTCTCACCTGTTTCAGAAGAAAGAACAGAGCTTGATAATGTTGAACAGGCTTGATTTCTTTGCTTGCTGAAGCTTTTAAGTCATCAGGTTGAATTGATTCAAGTTGCTTGTTTGTTTGAATTTTATTTAAGTTTTGACTGATATTACTTCAGTTTTATCACTTGAAGAAACGAACTGAAAATGAGAAGTTGATATATAAAGGAAAGAAAGTTTACAGGGTGTTATAATTTTGTTTGTACATCAAGGAGACATATATTTGTTTTGTATAAATATTAATCAGAGATATTTTCTAAGTTTGGAGGCTGAAGTGATTTTATATTACTTTTCTTTTGCACAAGCTTGAGAGTGTTGACACATGTCTACTTAGGTGTCTTAAGATGTTTCTACACATGGACACCTAATAGGGTTATGTGTCACTATTTTATTTAATCTTGTTTTGCATGATTGCATTAATTGCCTTGTACAAAATACATATTTATTTGTTCCTTCTTTTGCAAGCTTCATAGATATATATTTGTTTTGAAGTTCAACTATGAAACATTAATTTATGTTAACGCAGAATTACAAATTATTTTTCTAAGTCATTAGTTCGAATTTTAAATACAAATTCAATATTTCAAAAACAAATTCGAAAGTCAAATTCAGATTTTACGCATATATACATATACGTATATATTTCAAATTCAAATTTATTCCAAAATTTATTCAATTTTTATATTAACTATTAATTTAAATTCAATTCAGAATTGGGATCGTTACATTAACTACCCTTAATTACATATTAATAAATTAATTATCCATAATTAATTATCTCCATCAATTAATCCCTTGATTAATTTCAAAAGTAATTATCCAAATTACTTTATTGACACATCATATTTCACTAATTACATTCACTAATTATCATTAATTACTTCCTCAAGTAATTATGCTCCATTGAATACACTAAGTCATTTACACTTATCAATCTATCAAATGATTTCCTTAAATTAATTAAAATAAACTAATTAACTTAAATTAACCATCTTATCAAAATTAATTACCATAAGTAATTAATCTCTTGATTACCTTTATCGAGTAATTACATTTATCAATTTACAATAGATTATCCAATTAATCCAATTAATTATCCAAAATTAATCCTATATATGAATTAATTAATAATCCCTGGTTAATTATCTAGATTAACAAATAACATTTCTTAATTTACTTCTTAATTGATCTTTAGTTATAAATCAATTTAAATTATTTACTTAAATACATAAGTCATTCCTTAATTACCCTATTATTCTTAAGATAATTTATTTCTTTATTAATGACTTCATTAACATTACATTTTGAATTTAAAAATCATTTGGATTGAAGATTTCAAAATGATTATAATTTAAATTCAATTTAAAATCTTTTAAATAAATGTAAGTAACATTTATTATTTACATATGAACTTATATAAGAAAGACTTTTAAATTAAACTACTTGAATCTTTATTCGAATTTAAATTTCCAAAATACATTAATATTTTAACTTGCAAACTTCAAGTTAAACAATTTATTTATTTTTCATTCAAAAATCTTTGCTCAAAGAATTCTCAAAATCAAGTTAATTTTTATTGAAACAATTTACTTTTCAAAACTATTTTATTTGAACTTATTCATAATTAAAACTGAGTTAAGCTTTCAGATTTTGAATTCTAAGTAAACTTGAATTCCCTCAATTTATCTTGATTTAAAAACTTCGATTTAAACTCTCTTTTAACAACTAGAATTAGGAACTCGATTTTTAAATCCAAATCCATTTTAACTTTAAGATTCAAATATCCATTTGAATCAAAACCTTTAACAAAATCGAATTTAACTGCTGCAACACTTTTGTTTCAGGTCTAATTTTAAAATCTGGAAACTATCAGGTTTTGACCCTGAACTCATTTATATATTTAAAACTTCATTGAAATTCAAATATAAATTTGAATTCGAGCTTCAATTTAGATTTTCACTTTGTTTAATCTTAGTTGACAAATTTAAATTCAAATACATCATGATTACAACTAACTTACAATTAAATTTGCTTTAAATTTGGTTTAAATTTAAATATACAGGTAGTTTATACAGCCTGTAGCAATTCAACTCTCACCCGAGACCAAAGCAAAGTTGCTTCGGGTCAATGCTCTCCCTACTTCGAGTAAACCATGCAAATGACCCGAGACTTCCCCGAGCCTAAAAAAAACTGCACACCAAACTGTGACAGTTCAAAAACTTGGAACCATCTCAATTCCCAACCCACTTCAGTGCTTCGAGTTCTCCATCACCTAGCTTCGAGTCATCTACTCGACTGACTCGAGAATTTCCTGAGTTCAACCCACTGCACTCACCCAAAACTCAACCGAACTTCAATGGCACGGTGCACGTGCATCGTGGCCCCTGCCAACTCCGGCCATCCCCTGGCACCCCCACACGACGCCAGTCACCTCCAGATCCTATCACGACCACCAGAAGCTAGCCACTTGCTCGAAACAAAAACAAACCTTCCCTCTACAACCTGGAAACACCAACACCTTCCCACCTCAAAACCTGTCATCCTCGAGTTCTCCACCCTCCGACCATATGAGGGTCTACAACTTCGGCCTCTTCTTCGACTCCACCCCAACTATCACCACCCCAAATATCCCTGCACTCGATCACCTACAACGGCCGTGGCGATTGATTCTTCAAAGCACAGCAAAGTTTAGGGTTCTAGAGGAAAACCCACTGCCGCATCTCCCCTGATATCTTGGCTATTTCTCTCCACTCAAAATCAAAGGTCGTGCCTTCTGGATCCGTTGTGTCATTCAAATTAATATCTCCAGCACAAAAATGTGAGTTATTCTCACCAGACATTATGTACTTATAAAAGTAGTAAATTGACACCCTGTGAATCTGCAGAACTATATGATCATGTTATAACTGCTTATATTATTATCATATGATGTTCACACCAGTTATTACATCTATTATATTATATGTTACTGTTATTTAATGCTATTCTGTTTATTTTATCTGTGCATCACACTGCAAGTTCCCTTTAGATTAGAATCACTATGGGTTGAAATGATACATACCCGAACGGACTTTAGAATAGGGGAAAATCGTTATGGGCTGAAATGATAAGCCTGAACGATTTTCAACTTATTTTATTTACTTGGGACTGCGGGTTTGAAATGATAAAACCCGGATTTTTCTTTGTAAATTACGGGTTGAAATGATATATTACCCGTATCACTTTACCTAGCGTAGAAAATTATATGCAGGCCCGTAGTTAAAATATGTTTTCTAGAAATTTTAAAATATTTTAGAAATTTAATTATTATAATATTTTGATTTAAAATTAAATAAAAACGTAAAATTTTGTAAAGTATTATTGATTTTCTGGAAATCTATAAGTTAAATAAATTATGGAAAACTTAGAAAATCTGAATGTAAGTTATTTTGGAAATTTTGATTTAATTTTTAATGGAATTTAAATTATCTTTGAAAATATGATAAATTTATGATATTTTGAATTTAAATTAATTTAAAATAATTTTATAACATATTAATGATTTTTTGAATAAAGTTAAAATGTTAATGAGTGAATATTGAGTTGAATTTGAAAATATAACTTAAATTGGAATTTATGAATTTGGTTTAAAAGTGGAATTTTAAGTTAGGTTAAATAAAATGGAATTAAGTTATATTTGAAATTTTAAACTTAAGTGTTAAGTTGAAATTTAATGTAATGAATTTAAACTTGAATGTTGAAATTTAATTAGTGAATTATTAATAAATATTGATTTTTGAAAGGAAACTTAACTTTATAAAATCATGAATTTAATGAAAATTAAATGATGCTTATAAATGTGAAAGTGTATGATTTTGTAAGTTAAAAATGACTTAAATAAAAAAATAGTGTTTGTGAAATTCTATTGAATATTTGAAGTTAATTAACAACATTTTTAAATGCTGTCTTTTGTTAAATTGAATTTGTTTTGAACGTAACTTTCTGTAGCATTTTCCAAATGCTGCGAAACTTGAATTTTCATTGTTTTAATAAATTTAAGTGCATAAATGAACATTGATAAGTTTTGTAACAACCCTCATATTTGTCGATTTTATATTTAAATATTTTATTTGAATATTTTATCATTAATCGGATTTTGGTCCGAAAAGCTACTTTTTGCAAACGGACAAATTAGGACTCGAGACCACTTCCATTGCGTTCGAAATGCTGTTTACAACATTTTTAAGTATAAACATTGATAAGATTGGAGATAGTGGAATTTCACTACTTTTTCACTTGAGACTTTGGGTTGGGCTTTTAGCCTATTAGACCCAACCTTCACCCCTCCTCTTTATAACTTCATTCTATTTGCCTAAGCCTTCAATCTTCTTCAAAAATGGTGGAGGGAATGGGAAATTAAAATTCCAAAACTCAAATTCAATTGTAATCCATCTTTCTACTCCAAATTCAAGAAGAAGACATTGGATTCAAGCTTCTTGTGCTTAGATAGAAGAGGGATTGATTCTTGCTTGCTTAAAACTTCATTTTCATTGATATTTGGTGCAAAGGTGAGATTTTTATCTCACACTCTAGTCTATAACCATATTGGACTGTTGGGAATGATTCCCTATCACTTTTGCATGCACATTTGCATTTGGTTTGGATTGGATTGGCGAAAAACTCCAATTTTTAGCGTTTTTGTGAATTTTCTGCATTTAGGTCGTTCTGGCCATTTTCGTGAGTTCGGAGTTAGGTCGCTCGCGAGCTAACTCTTAAGTCGCTCGCGTGTTATCGCGCTAGGTCGCACTGCACGTATTATCATCTCGGAATTAGGTCATTGGGCTTTAGGTCGTAGGTCGTTTGGATTTAGGTCGTAGGTCGTTTGGCTTTAGGTCGTTTGGCTTATAGGTCGTTAGGTCGCTAACACTTGGGTCATTTCTGGCCTTAAACCCCCCTCTGCAGCGTTAGGTCACTCGGTTTCCCCCAAGCCACTAGGTCGTTAGCTCGTTATCGAGCTTAGGCCGTAGGTCACTCGGCCTTCATTCCTTAGGTTGTCCAACGTGCAACTCGGCCTCCATTCCTTAAGTCGCTACAGGATAGCTCGTGCGCCTCGGAGCTAAGTCATTTTCCCCTAGGTCGCTGGACCATTGGGTCGTTCAACCTTTAAGTCGCTCACGTGTTAAAACTCTTAGGTCGCTTGCGTGATAAACCTTAGGTCGCTCGCGTGTGAGACTTGTTAGGTCGAGGGATCATTATGTCGTTCGGCCCCAAATTACTAGGTCGCTCGCTTAAGTCGCTCATCCCACTAGGTCGCATGACCATTAGGTCGCGTCCTCCTAGGTCGCACGCTAACCTCGTAGGTCGCTTGGCCATTTCAGTTAGGTCGCATGACCACAGGGTTGCTCCAGTTAGGTCGCTTGACTCCTAAGACCCCTAGGTCGCAACCATTAGGTCGCTCGACCCTATCCCCCTTAGGTCGTTAGGCCTCATTTTGTCTTCACTAGGTCGAACCCCGTAGCGGTGGCGTTGTCCCCGCACCCCCACTAGGGGGGTTGCCACCTCCCTGTACCCCCCCTTCGTAGGGGATCTTATCTGAAAAACATTCAATAGAACTTGCTTTGTTGAGATACTGAGTTGACCATTCTTCAAGACAAACTATCTTGGGTTTCTCGGTCGATTTTATGGATTTTTGAATATCTATTTCGATGGATTCTTTATCGGTTTCTTTGGATTTATTCACGTCTTTGTACGTGAATTTTTATGATTGATTGTTTCTACAATCACTTCTATGATTTGTCACTTTAAAATATAAAGGTATCAATACTAGTAGTAAATATCAAAACTCTTTCAACAAAATGATTTCAACTCTATTTTCAATAACAAAGCTCTTTTCTTAAACCGTTTTCCAGTCTATTAGTATATACAAACCTTTACCTCACTCGGATGAGAAATCTAATTAAACGACCTAGTAAAACAAGTGGTATGAAACGCTTGCGTTTGCTTCGTCGGTTAATTCTTGGACTTGTTCGATTGAACCTCTTGTGACAATTTTCTAGTGAAGATTTAAAGTTGTTTGTAAATATTTAAGTTAAGCAAGTGGTTATGGGACATGAAGCTAAACTTTTATATTTACTAGCTTAGTGTAATTGACACTTCTCGTTGATCATGACGATCATTCTTATGATTTAGACTAGCAGTTGTGCGATGTCTCTTGTTTGCTTGGTTAGACTAGACACCACTTGTGTGATTTCATTCACACATACCTTTTTACCTTCTTGGTTAGTCTAGACACCACTTGTGTGATTTCACTCACACATACGTTTTTGTTTGCGAGGTTAGACTAGACGCCACTTGTGTGATTTCACTCACACATACCTTTTTGATTTTTGGTTAGTCTAGACCTCATCTGTGTGATTTCGACTCACACATATGGGGTAGCTCCCCATGGTCTTCGGACCGTCATGTAATAGGCCTCTTTCCCTTTTTTCTATGATTTCTGGATTTCCTGTGTTGATTTCTGGAATTTATGTCATTGGCTTGTTATGAGTACAAGTTTAGGGTATGATGCCCTCTTTGGATCTTTGGGAAGATTCTTGTGATATTGATTTATCTCTTATTGATTGATCTTCTGTTGATCATCATTTTCATACTTATAGTAGTATGTCAGTATGGATATTTTGTGTTATGCCATATCTTTTATTTTATACCATGTCATCTGATATTTATAGCTAGACTGATCCGTTTATTATTTTCTTAAATAATACTCTGGTCAGACCGAGATGTCACAGGTGCTTCTGCTTGACTTCTCCCCGGGGTTTGCTACTCTGACTTTTGGCTAACTATTTAGATTAGCAGTTTTTGTTGTATACGCTTGAGATATAGACTCATAGTTGTATTCTTTTGTATAGCACATGTTGCTATTCTTTTGTATTATTGTGGATCTTTTTGACCACTACTCTGATGTACGCTTTCATGTGTTGGTTATATATCCATATCTTCTTCCGCCTTTGTGATATGGATGTCTGTGACTGATTGTGTTATGCTTATTTCTATGTTTGTTTCCGAAGATTATTTATAGCCACCGTGTGATAGCTTTGAGTTTGTATCGGTATGTCGGACTTCCTCCTTAAATGAAATGCATGCTATACTATCTGACATAACGGTGCTCGCACAAAGAAGTTACATGGATGGTCGCTACTCAACAGCCTTATTCTCCGTGCTAGTTGACAGCACTACATCGTAGTGTTCTTGGCTAGCATGGGTATAGAGGTGGGGCGTCACAAGTTTAAATTTTTGGAATTTAATAATTTAGTTATTAAATGTAATACTTCATTTTTATGATTTAAAATGAAGTAAATTGTTTTGAAATATAACTATTTGGTATATTGAAATGATTTGAAATGTGGTTTTGAAAAGATATGGTATTTTGATATACTAAAATGATTTGAAATGGAGTTTTGAAACATATGACATTTTGATATTAAAATGATTTGAAAAGAAGTTCTGAAAGATATGATATTTTGGAAACGAAACTTTGAAAGGTTATGATCTTTTGATATATTAAAATGATTTGAAAGGATGTTTTGAAAGGATATGATAATTTAATATATTGAAATGGTTAGAAATGACTTGATATTTATTTTGATAAATATTTGAATTGAAAGATATGGTATGATGATATATTGAAATGGTTTGGGAATGATTTAATCTTTATTTCGATAAAGATTTAGGTTGAAATGATATTTAATTTTGAAGTATAAAATATTGTTTTAAAGTTATAACTACGGGTTATAATAACGCTTGGTTGTTAAAGAGACCGAGATCGGATATTGTCTTATAGCCGGCCAATACCGAAAACCACTTTAACGACTGTGTACGCGGTGGAGATTCTAGAATGAAGTAGGATAGTGGCGACGTTCTCGAGGTATATTACATGGACCCAACTCCCATGAGTTGGCATAAATGACTAAAACAGGAGCTATACCGGGCTACACAAAGGGTCGCACCCTTTCATCGAGCATGCTCCATCGTAAACCATTCTATTACTTTTGCGATTCGATATGTGGCGCCACTTTGATTCGGGGGTATTGTTCGAGGTGGGCGGAAGCTGCTGGCTTGCCGTCACCACCGGTCCGGTAGTGCAAACGGTGTATCCACCCTGGCATTGCCTCGTGTGCCGTGTCATCTCCCTATAGCGAGCCCACTACGATTTTGGTTTTAAAGATCTGATCGTATTAAGTTTCACCATCCCCTTAACGTTATTTTCTATATGATTATACTTTACTGATTAGACACTACGCATATAGCGTATATTACTACATAATAAATAGTTTAACGGATCCTTAGAGGATGGGCGGTCCCAATCATCTTCTAAGTTACTTGTACATTTACTACAGTTCACTTGAGTTGGTTTACATTGTATAAGTATGTATGTCCTGACTCGAGTGTTTGTACTTTCATTTACGCTCGGGTCAGCCTGAGTTGTTCACGGATTTGGATTCCACTTCTGGAGATTTGAATCGTTGGAGATTATCTGCTTATGTAGTCTTATCTATTTCAGTTTGGTTGTTCTATTCATCTTGTACTTGGTTATCATATTGAAACTTTTGTTGTACTTTATTTCTTCTGTTGTATCTTATGTAACTCTGATATATTTATATAGTAGCATCATGAACTACTATCTCTTTTACTTCCGCTGCATTATTATTACTCTGTGCCTGTGATCTATGATTTTTATTTACTGTATATTCTGAGATTTGCCAAATTTTTATTTACAACGCGGTATTTTGAGCTATTCAATTCCGGCATGGTGTCTACCTATACACTTATAATGGATGCGAATGGTTGAAAATATCGGGTCGTTACAAATAATGTGAATAACTGTTTCCAAATAGTTTTCATATGTTTATAAAGGTGTCATTTAAACATATAAATGTTACTTATAAAGGAAGCAGGAAATTTTACAAATGGGTTTTGAAATTTTTTAAAGTACTAAAGATAATTGAATTGCAAATGAAGCTTTCAAATGATTATTGTAAGTAAAATTTATATAAGTTTCTTTGAATGTAGAATTTAAAGATATTATATAAATAGGAAAAAAAATTGATTTGTGAAGTTTATTTATAGCAATATACTTGACAAATAAATTTGAATCCCTATGTTGGAAGAATAGTTTGACATATTTACTTGATTTCAAAGTACTAATAGTAAAGTTTATAGGTTTATTTACTATTTAAATTTTGTATTAGAATATTCATTTTGAAACAAGTGTTTAAATTAATTATGAAGGTATGAAATTTTATACTAAGATTTGAGTATACTATTAGTTTCAGTTTAATAATATTGAGTTTATACTTATTTTAAAAATAATGAGTCTAATAAATTTTTTGGCTTTAAGGAACCCTATTTTAAAGCTTATTATAATGTTTGATATAAATTTCTAACATTGTTTGACTTTTGAAAAATCTTTGCATAATGTTTTGAGGATGTTTTAAATATATCTTATATTTTTACTAAGTGAATGAGGTTAAATGTTTTAACTAAATTTTTAGATACGTTGAAATATTTCTTTTCTCTTCAAGGGCAAATACCAAAAAAACTTAAATTTTTATTCAATAACCGAATGGATTTATTTTCAAATTTATATTAAATTTAAATATGTAAGTTAAAGTGTTTATAAATTGATTATTTTGTATAAAATATTTCAAACTCCTCCATTCCTTCTTGTTCCTTTTCGAGGATGAAAAAGTTTTGAGTGGGGGAGACTGTAACAACCCATATTTTGTAATTAAAAAAATTAAATTTGATAAGGTTTTGGGCTTTAATATGGTCAGAAATTAAAATTTATGATTTATTAAATTGAATCTTATTAGATTTGAAATTTTGACTTTAAGATAAATCTTAAAACAAATAATTTAATGAGATAAAACATATAATTGGCTAATATTGATTGAATGTAATTGACTACTATACTATGTTAACGTAATTTCAATCAATTTAAATAATAAAGGTTAATAAGGAATAGAATAAATGATGTATAAATTGATGTAATCTTATGTTATTAATTGCAATTGGTTTTAATATTGAGTATGAAATCAATTATTTTGTACGTAAATTTATTAACCTTTGTTTGTATAGAATAAGTTAATAGATATAGATTATTAACGTATAACCATTGTTTCATTTATTTTCTTATTATTAAATCGGTTAGAAATTTATTTGGTAATTAATGGAGAATTAACGTAATTAAGATATTACAATTGATATAAGAAGAAACGTTAACTGTTGAGTGGTGAGTGTAAAACTTATGTCAATCAATTGCATAATGTAATAGTTGATTTTATAATAAGAATGTAAATCAAAATAAAAGGATTTGTTTGAAATTTAAATATATAATGAACAGGTTTTATTGCATTTGTAATTAAATGATGGAATTAAATTAGTATATAGATATTGGGTTTGACATAGAAAATTGGATTTCAAAGGAAAAAATTGGATTAATTATCTTCCCTGTATTAGGGTATGTTTTGAGATTTAATCATTGTAAGTAATAGTAATTATATCTTGCCATTAATAAGAGATAGAAGTAAATGGTAATTAATTAATGATATGTGCAACATATGTTTTACGTTAAAAATATAATGAGAATTTCAATGAGAAATATTACGTTCAAATTGTAAGCACTTAAATTTGGTACAAATATAATGATAATATGAAATTAATTGATAAAGAAATGATGTGGTTGTACGAAGTATTATTTCTGTAACACTTTAATGGGTTAATCTTTAAATATAAGTTGGTTTAATGAAAAGAACATTTATTATAAAATAAAATGGATCTTTCATTTGTGAATGTAGTTTTAATTTCATTAAAATAAAGAATATAATGATTGATTTAAAGGAAGAAATATAAGTATATTTGAACTGTGTTTTAGCATATAGATAGATTACAGGAGTGGAAAAATAATTTATTTAAGTAAGTTATTTATTTCTCTACTGTATAAGCAACAAATTTATAAATGTGCTTACTAAAGGAAACAATTATTCTATTTTTCATCCATTTTAGTTGTCTGTTTTGAAATTTAACTTTATAAGTAACTGTAATTAATATAATTGAAATATTTCAATGAGAAGGGAAGAAAACGTTGACTGCAATTAATTGATTTAATAAAAGAAACGCATCTTTTGTGTTAAACAGAAAGGATATTTTAATGGAAATAAAAGGTCATTTTGGGAAAACCAAATTGAACGTTTTCATTTTTATGGTAAGTAATTTTATTTATTATGCATAGATAAAAAAATTAAATGCGTACAAATTTGAATATTATTTGAGTTAATGAAGTCAATTTGGTTACGTTTCACAAATTGAATTTCAAAAAGGTTGTGCGTTGTACATGGTTCCTTCATTTCTTTTGTTATCAATTGTTGCATGTTTGAGATGTATAAAAATAAAACTTTCATTTTGAACAAGAATGATTTTGGATAAATAATACTGAATTTTAGAAAAACATATACACACACACGCACATTAATATTGAAACTTTTAAATATATCAGAGGGTTCATGGTTGTGTAAATATCGTGGAATCAATTAGAAATTTCTTTTGTTTTTACAGTTGCACATTGATTACATAAGTTTATATTCATTTTTCTATTTTATATATGGTTAAAATTTGTAAATGGGTTGCATTAATGCGACCATTACAGTAATTAAAAAGTAAAGTAAATCATTTTTATAGTGCATAGGTTGATATATATTCATTAATCAATAAAATTTGTTTGAGTAATGTAAATAAATATATATTGAATGTTTGATTAATTGATTGGTTGATTGTTAATTGATTGATTGAGTTAATGTAGTGTGCACATATATTAGCATAAAACGAATTTTTTAATATGGAATTTAGTAATGTAAATATATGTATATTTTGGTTTATTGATATAAATTAATTGGAGCAAGTTTTGGAATGTGGACCCAAAAGGTTTGTTTATAGGAAATAGGTGGTCCCTTTATTTACTTTACATTTATTATCACCTTGCAATCTCTCTCTTTTCGTTTTCAAGTAGTCTAATAATTAAACTACTCATTCATTTCTTATAAATTAATGGTTGCTTCATTTGATTTATTTATAATTAATAATTTCCACTTTCTTTTCATTTGTTTCTCCTTTATTCGTTTGCTCTTTTTAAATGCTTTACCTGAAGTTTTTTCCTTTTCTGATTTTTCGTTTTAATGCGAACATCCAAATTAATATGCATGACCTCTAATTGCATTTACTATTTTCCGTTTCAAAAGTTTATTTTTCTTATGCATCATTAGTTCTTGTAGCTTCCTTTCATTCGCAATTCTTGAAGCTTCATATTTAAAATGGAAGATTTATTTTTATCTTTGTTGATATATTTATTCCTTTAGTTTACATCTTTCAATATTACATTTTAGGGCTATTCATATTTTTACTTTATTTCAATTCCTAGTTTGTTTATATATACCTTATTAGCTTTTCATTTTTTTCCATCTTCATTCCTTTAGCCTCATTTCTAAATCTCATCTTCTGTGGCTTCATTTTTCTAAATAAAATTTTCATCTCATTTCTTTTCACTCTTCACCTTCCTCATTCCCTTTTTTTAAAAATCTCCTTCTTCTCTTTTTTGCTTTATTTTTATGTTTTTTTTAATTCTTCTTCAAATCTTCTTCTTTTTCAAAGCTTCCTTTCCTTTTTCAATTCTTCAACTCTTTAAAATTTCTTCTTCTTTTCCAAGCATTCTTCTTTTTCCAAATCCTTTTCTTCATATCCAGATCTATACAAACTTCTCTGTCTCTTCCAAAACATTCCAAAAAAAAGATTAAGACAGCAAGGAAATAAATCAAAATGAGGAAGTAGTAGCGGATTCAAATCCGACTAGACAAGGGAAATCCAAAAGGTGAGTGTTTAAACTCACTCACGAAATACTAAAATTTTGTTGCAAGTTAAACCAGGTCATATAGTGATAAATTTTTGATTGTTGATTTGAAATATTTATAAATATTTAATTTGAATAGCTAAATTCCAATATGTGATGACTAATAATTATTGTGACATGTTATTGAATTGGTTGATTTGTTGAATTGATTGATTTGAATGTTGAATGGATTGTGCTTGAATGTATATTTGTTCATTTATTTGATATATCCTTATTATCACCCTATAGTTTATTGTAATTATTTAACTTTTCATATTGATTATTTGCACATTGAATAAGGATGTAAAACCCATGAATTTCAAGTATTTACATCAGAGGAAAAATAACATGTTTAGATTTACTATTTGAACCATAAAAATGATTTTGGGAAGTAAACTGTCGTTACGTTACTTGAAAGTTTTCAAAATTAAATTTCGAAACATTGGGAAGTTTCCAAAAAAGTGAATATTGAAACTTTGGAGCATTTTTATAAATCAAATCTCTAAAACAATGAAATTAAACTGGGAATTGTTCTGAAAATTTGAAATTTACTAGAATGGATCTATTGTGAAATCCATTTTATTTTGAATATGGAAATAATAACATTTCCAGAAACTTGAACCTTCAAAAAATGTAGTTATCTTCATTCCTTATTTTATATACTTTTGATTTAATTTGCATAAGAATTTTAGTTCTGACTCGAGTGTATTATCTTCCTTTATGATCGCGTCAGCCTGAGTTTTTCAGCAATGAAGACTATTTCTGGTGGACGAAGACGAAGATTCAGTATACTATTGCTATTTATTATTCCACTACATTCTGTGTTCCGCTGCATTATTGGTTATTTATGATATATGTATAACTCTGATTTGAATTTGCAAAAGTGTAATCAAATGTTATTTGTAAAACAGCTTCATGAACTGTTTATTTGATTATTATATATTGTCGTTACGCTGCGAGATTCTGTATTTTGTTTTTCTCTTTATTTTTCTCTTTTTTTTTCTTTTTCTTATTTACCCCATTAACAATCCTCCCTTTTGAATGGTTTGATTCTGACATGTGTGGTTTATTGTCGATTTGAACTATCCAAAAGGGTGGGTCGTTACAATTTTTGTATTATAATAATTTTAAAATGAAGTAAACAATTTTCCAAAGTCAATGGTGATTTATTTGTAATTTCTGGACACTGTTTTGGATTTTTAAGAAATTTCTTCAAATCTTTTTCTATTTTCTTTAAATTTAATTTTTTTCCTTATGTGTTAGTGGGTTATTTTAAGTATATTTTGTATTTTAATATTTTTTTAACTGATGTTATAATTTTTCCAAAGTTTACTGTGTTGATTTCTTTTTTTTTAAAAGGTTGTTTTCTTATTTTCTGCTATTTTCTTCCTTAAAATTTATTTGAATTTAATTTTTTTTATTTTGTGAATGTACTTTTATTTTATATTATTATTTATGTTTAAAAATATATTACAAGCTCATATGAATTTTCTAAAATTTATTTCATGTAATTTCAAATTTTCTAGACTAGTTTACTATTTTTAGCTATTTTCCTTAATTTAACTTTATATAATTAATAAATATTATATATATTTTTATATTTTGATAAATTTTCGATTTTACCTAGGATTATTATTATTTCCATAAATATAATGTTATATAAACAAAATTAAGGAAATTTGAAAGGTTTTAAAAGCTTTTGAAACGTAAGTCGTTTCTTTTACCGTTTCCTCATTTACTCTTTGACCGTTTTTTTTTTGTTTTTTCTTATCTTTTAGCTGTGAATTCCTCCATTTTTCACGTGGATCTAAGATCTATTTCTCATTTAATAAAAGAAAAAATACAGCCATGGCTTGAAGGAGTTGAGGTAAAAATTATCTTCTTCTCCCTTTGTTTTTCTACTTTTCTATTTTGAATTTTGTACTTGTTCTCACCTTCATAACTTGGCACCTCCTCAACCAGGTCTGACCTGACCTCTACCACCCCTTTCCTCTGACCATCACCCATCTTACTACCTCTCCATTTCATGTCGAGACCATCCATGGCAAGGACCACCACAAAATCCACCAAAAACCATCACCTATTGCACTAGCCTAGCCTAGTTTATCATCTCCTCCTTCTACCACTATTAGCCGCCACTACCTCCACCACCACCACCTTTGACCTAACCTCCACCCTCTGCCACATCACCCACCACCCTCTAGAAATCAATCGATAACCATAGAGTATGATGCCGAGCCCAATAGGAGCCAAGACGGGATGATATTTGCTTTGTTTTGTAAAGTGTTGCACCTATATCTTCATCTCCTTTAAACCCATGTAGGCCGACCACTTTGCACCCAAACCAGACCTTAGTCCATGGCATAGCTGAGCTTAACCCATCCATATCTGATCCATGTGAAATTGAGAACAAGTGCAAAGCATTTGACTTTGTTCTGGACATTGATTTCTAGTGATGTTCAAGTGTTACATTGTTTTGTAACTTATATGTTGTATTGTTTGTTTAAATATTTGAATAAGGAAATTGTAACGACCCGCTATTTTGGACCATTCAAATTCGACAATAAAACCGTACATGTCCGACTTGAATAATTCAAAATACCGAATTGTTAATAAAAATTTGGCAAAACTTAAAATATACAGTAAATAAATCAATCATAGATCACTTACACAGAGTAATACAATGCAGCGGAATAGATAAAGAATAGTAGTTTATGAAGCTACTATATACATTGGAGATAGAAATAAATACAATTGAATATCTTAGATATAGTGAAGTCTCCAGTATGCGCAGATGACTTCTCTGAACAAATCAACAGGATGACTGAAAGGATAGATAGCTGGATCTTCAAGCAAGGCTCCAACTTCGAAGGTGAGTCTCAAATGCTGTATCACTCAGTCTGACCCGAGCGTAAAGCAAAACACAAAACACTCGAGTCAGGATTAACATTCTTATATCTATAAATCTAACTCAAGTGAAATATCAACTGAAATATAATTAACTCAAAGAATGTTTGGAATAACCATCCTCTAAGGGTCCATGGAACTATCTACAGGGTAGAAATATACACTATAACACCGTGGTTCTTTCATCTTAATTTATACTTCAAAACCAAAACATCATTTTCACTCCAAATATCTCTATATTTCCCAAATAGTGTTTATATATATATTAAATAATTTATACAGTAAAGTTTTTTCAATTCCCTCAACTTAACAAATCGTTTCAACATTAACCCAACCTTCCCATTCAAATTAAATTCAAATCCCAATTTATCAATCTCAAATTCAAATTTGAAATCACAAAATACCCCCTTTATATTCCAATATATTTCAAACTTTAAGTATTCAACGTTTCAAACTAATTTTTATTCAATTTAGCTTCTAAATAATAAATTCAAATTTAGTTCAACCTAAATTTATATTTTAATTCAGTTTAGTTTCTAAATAACAAATTCAACTATATTTATTTCAAATACAGATCTAAATCTCGAAATCGCCATTTAAATTCCAATATAGCTCAAAGCTTTAATATTTACAAGTTCAATTCAAGTCGATTTAATTAAATAAATCCTTACTTAAATACCATTTTTAATAAACCCAAATGTACCTCCCAATCCTATTTTTTCAATTTATTACGAGAAAGATCTATTTGAAATATAGATTTCCATAGATACTCAACTATATTATATGTATTAAATCAATCTAATTTAAATCAAATATTACGACTAAATCTATATATAAAATTTCCATTTATATAATATCTTAAGAATCAAAATTTATTAAACCGTATATTTCTTTCCAAAATTATAGAAATAATTTCAAAATATTTATATGGACCAACGGTGTCTGTATATATATTTCCTACCATATAGTCAAGTGCTACGGATATTTATCATTTCAATCCGTACACTAAATATATTCGGGTAGATATCATTTCAACCCGAAATCCAAAATTTTAAATTAAATCAAAAATCGCTTGGGTCTATCATTTCAACCCGTAACGAAATTATCCTATTCTAAAGTCCGTTCGGGTATGTATCTTTTCAACCCATAGTGATTTCTATACTAATAGGGAACTTGCAGAGTGATAACAGATATGAAAATAATAATAACAACAAGCATATATCATCAAAATAAATATAAACAATAAGATATGGTATCATATCCCATAAGTGAACAGTTACCGATAAAAGCATATATAACAATTTAAATCTAACAGCAGCATATTTCAATTGTCATTTCAATTGAAATTAAATTTAATAAATAAACGAACGTTAATCGTGAGTGATTGCTCACCTTTCGAGGCTAGAGATATATGATGATGAAATAAGCTACGAAATCCAAAGCAGCGCTGGATGGACAAGATTTGATGCAGAAAATAGTCACGACGGACAAGGCTGATAATGGGAAATCGATGAGAATGAATCGAATCAATTTTGATATTACAGAAAAAAATATAAATTATTATGATATTAATTCTCCCAAAACCAATTTTCAAATTAAAAATGTATATTTAAAATCTATATATACCTATATGTAATTTAAACATAATTCGTCCAAAAAAAACCATTGTATTATATTTTATAGTCAATAATTATTATAAAAACAATATAACCACTTATTGTAATATATATTACTTAAAAAAAAAAACCCATGAAAGCAACCTATATATGTTCATAATAAAAATGTATATATAGAAATTCCAAATGCACAGCCTATATTCGGTTATATATATATATATATATTACGTAAGTCTGAAACAAACACCTAAACGCATATATATGTCTCGAGATTTATAAACAACAAAATACTTATAATGACACATGCACTCATATACTTATATAGACTGTGAACAAGTATACATACTATGCCGTATAAAATCCAACACTAAAAAAAAGTAAACTCACACTGAAAACATTTTAGTCAATTATTAAATATATATATTAACTAGCGTATAAAACTAACGTATCCTGTAACTTTATAATATATAAGCTATATCAGATATGAACTATCATTATATCAGATATATAAATAGTTAAACATTTTATACAAAACTATCATAACTTTATTAAATTAAACATACATTACACACTTACACAAATAGACCGTAAACTGTAAAACTTCACCCATTTTAAAGTGGTAACAATACGCTTGCTAAAAATATAACCCACATAGCTCGTACTTCCCTATAAAACTATATAAATATTTGTAAGCTAACCATTAATATAGTCTAATTCACAATATGCATACCTTTATAACTTTAAATCAAATGTGTATATATATAATTATAACCAGTTATTCACAAAATACATAGCTTTAAACATATCATATATTTAAATACATATACAATCGACTGATAAGATGAGTATGCTTTACGTTTTATATATGTACTAACTTTTTATATAATATTTATATATACACTTATCAAATTTTATAACATGCGAACAAAATTTTATATTATATAGAATCTGAAAACTGCAAACATTTCATACTTGGAACCATACTATATTTATAAGATGTATATATGATATCTTAAATCAAAAAAAAAAAAACTTACTTTGCTATAATACATACAATATTACTGCATAGATATACATTACTGACATATATTAAACTATATATTAACTAATATATAACCTTCAAACTTTTAAAATTGAATACCAACGTGACACATAAAGTATAAAACAATCAAGTTATCAAATCTCTATACATAGTATAATATCATACACACTATGAACGAAAAAAAAAGAAAAAAAAAAGAATACTGTTATGAACTCATATATATAATACCATATGATACATAACTAACATGAATTTAAAATCATGTAGGACAGATCACATATTCCAAATACAGACTTATAGAAAATATACAATAACACATATATATTATAAATATATGCTAACCTATTACTCAAAGATAACGTGTGGCATGATTGTTGATGGTGAAGGCTCTGAGGATGGCTGAGCATGCAGGCGATGACAACACGTGTAGAGAGATATGTGCATGAGAGGAGGAGAGAAAAACGCGGAGGGAGAGGGATGAGTTGGATGTGGTGGGTGACGAAGCGATGGGAGGTGGAAGCACGGTAAAAGAAGGGAGAAAATAGGTGGATCTGTAGAAAGAAAAATGGAAGAAGGAGGAGGAAGAAAACTTAAAATGAGGAATGAGATTGGAAGTGACAGCAGTTTGCAATATGAAAGAAACGAAGTCAAACAAGGTTATAAAGGCAAAATAAATAAAGAAAAGAACCGTTGCATACGAAACGTATACAATAAATATGAATTGATTTGAATAGTAATGGTCAAATTCAGCTGAAAAGATTAAAGCGAATAAATACGGAGCATTGGTTATGGTAAAGTAACGCACAAAATTAGGGGAATAACAAAGGAAAGGACTGGTCAAAATAAATGAATGTAAACGTGCAACGAATATAAAAATCTATATAATTGAACCGATGGAAACGAAGGAAGCAAATAAAAGAAAGGGAACGAAGGAAAAAAAATGAGCTGTGTCCCGAGCATAAATAAAAGTGGTAACGTATGAGAGGAATGAGAAAAACAAACGGGCACAATTTGAAATCAATGCAATAAAACGGCCAAAAGCTGATTTTTAGGAAAATTATTAAAGAAATATTCCTTGGGCTGCGCGTTTGAGATCCGAAAAGGCATGGAAATCAGAAAGTTATAATTTAGATTGGAATGAAAACGTACAGGAAATAATAAAGGAAAAAAAATAAATGCGAAATAATCATATAGCATTTATTACGTTTCAAACTTTTGACATGGCATGGGATGGAAACAGCTGTACGCTAATTGAGAAGCTATTAAAGCAATTTATTATTAGTGGCATGTTATACGTTTTTATATTTATTTATTTCCTAGATCTCAATTCATATCTGATTATACTATGCAGATTTATCTTTATTATTAAACGTTCAAAAAGAATAAAACGTATACAAATTTTCTTGATTTTCGAAACAAAATTAACGGCTAAAAGATGATGAAGGGACAAAATATAAGAAAGGGAAAGAGATGAATGCGTACAATTATTTATAAGAAAAGAGAGAGAAGAAAAACCCACAATTAAAATGAATGAATGAACGCTGAAAGTCAGTCAGGAATATAGAAGGTACAATATGAAATAATGGTAATCACAACTACTTTTTTTAATGCAGACCTTAAATCAACCCTTAAAACATATACTTCATATATGTAGTTAAATATAGTATATACTTCTCTTCTTCTTTGGTTCATATGATATATGAAACCCTTAACTATCGTATTTATAGCTGACGACATATGTATAGATATACTAAATATGCACTAAAATAAACTGGAAATGGTGACACAAAAACCCAAAATCAAATATATATATATATATTTAACATGACTAGAAATCAAACTTCAGTAAAACTATATACTAGTATCAAGACTAACATATATATATAGCTATTATAACACATATAAATTAAATAAAACTTGGTATAAATACGCTTTACTATATATACACTTCAAATAGACCATCATGCATATACAGTGGTTTTCCAAAATAACTATATATGGAACGTACTCAACATACTTAAAATTTACACACCTTGCTGAAAAGCAAAAGGAGACCGTAAATTTATTACCCACGCTATTGATATTTATACCCAATAGAAATGAACTATGCTACCAAATTTACATCAAACTTAACTTATATTATAGTATAAATAATAGTTTATAAAGTTTTTGTACTAGATCTTATAGGTATAACCACAACCAAACTTTAAAATATATGTACACAGCTCGTACTACAAATCATTAATATACATAACATATTTTCTTTTTTTTTCAAAATTTTATTATTAATAATTTCTCAAAATCCAATTCAATACGTTAAATACCAATTAAAAATTGCTAAAATTTTATGGGTCGTTACACTCTCCCCCACTCAAAACTTTTCGTCCCCGAAAAGGAATAAAGTAGGAGAATAGAAACAACCAGATGAAAAATTTAGAATTTGAAAAACAAATTAAAAAAATTTATTTAAAACCATATACTTTTTCTTTTGTTATTATTTAAATTGATTAATATTTAATAGATTACTCATTTTATCAAATCCATTCAATTAATTATGAGATCAATTATTTATAAAACACTAATTTTTCTCTCTTATTAAACCAGGTAGAATATAAATAAACAATGTTTTAAAGGATATATTCAAAAGAAGGAAAGAAGGAAAGAAGATAGATTCGGAAAAGAGAATATAGTTGAATAAATAAAGCAGGGCAGATAAGGTAGATTCAAAAGAATAGAATCGGGCAAGAATCGTACATTTCAAACCATGAGAGTTTCAATTTCAAATATTAACACAAAATTTCTTTGTTGGAAATACTTTTATAATAAATACCTTTTATATCGAAATAAATCTTTTCTTTCAAAAATATTTTTATAACTCGATGTTTCAACAAGTTTATCCTCGTTCTTGCAGACTCTGGCCATGCGTTGATCAGGCGCAAAGCTAGAATTCTTCAAGTACTTAGTAGACCTGTTTCAACAACCAGTGAAAATACTTGAAAAAAACTTTAAAAACAGATATGGAAAGTACAATCCAAACAAAACAACCAAACCAAAACCTTTGTCCGATCATGGTTCGCAGATACACAATGGTTACGCCTGGGTCCCCCAGGAAACAATCCATATCCGTAAGCTTTCTCAGCCCTGCGAGTTACGCCATGATGACTAGTAGAGTGCAGGATACACAATGGTTACGCCTGGATCCCCCAGGAAACAATCCGTACCCCTAGGCAAGACTCAGCCAGGCACTTGCGCTACTATTCGCGACCTACACAGATTGCAGGATACACAATGGTTACGCCTGGATCCCCCAGGAAACAATCCGTACCCCTAGGCAAGACTCAGCCAGGCAATTGCGCTGTGCATTCACGAGAGAAAAAAAACCATGGGTTACGCCACGGTGGGAAACACTCGAGTATTACATCCGGAAAACCGAAAATCAGAGAGAATAATATCGATAGAATGAATCCACGATGTGGCCACAAAGCGGATATCAAGCAGAAGGCACTTTCCATATCTTTACTTCGAAAATATATATCATATAGTACCTTTTCAAATCACTTTCAAATATTGTACTTATATAAAGTCCATATATATAGGATTCCTTTCTCAAATCGAATACTTTCCAAATCAATAGTAGATCAAATCATACTTATATAGATTTCGATTAAATAAAATCTCTTTCCAAATTGAGTACCTTTCAAATCAATAGATTTCAAATCAACCTCATACTTATACAATCCATTTTATATAAGTTCGACCACTCCCAAATCAAGTGCTTAGTAATCTAAGGTTCTCAATTTCAAGTTATTTCAATACCAATTCAGTTTCAAAATCATATATGATTTCACCAAATTTTCTTCCAAATTAAATGTCTGAATTTCAAAGTTCCCAAAATAATAGGTGTAGAAAATTATCCCAGTTTCCAAATTAAAATAATTCAAGTCAAACAAATTCATTTCCAAAATCACCATATAAGTACTGGGTTTTTTTTTTCAATTTAATTTTCAAAACCAAATATTTTTCTCAAAATCAATTATATTCAAAATGGTTTCCAAATTTATAATTATCCCTTTAAAACCTTTAAACTATTTACTTCGATTTGAAATATCCAATTTACCTTTTTGAAAACCATTATTTAAAACTAAAATTCTTTCAAAACATTTAAAAACTAAATTCCATATTAGTATAATTAAAATAGCCATATTCTCTTACTTAATAAAAGGTTTAACCTCATACAACAAAACTTGCACACTTTATCAAATATTTTATACCTTTCGAAATATCTTGGTTTTTAAACCTTTAAACCTTGAATTGGAAGTGCTCGAACCTTCAAAATAGTCGGTGAAAATCAATTTCAAATCCAAGAGATGGAAATCAATTTTTATAAATTGAGTTATTCTAAGTCAAATCAAAAACTCGAGGACTGAACACCGGTCTTACTTCAAATTGTTTCAAATATATACATATATCTTTCGAAAATATCAAATTATACTTCGGAATTTGAAATCAAAAACGGTTTTACAAAATCACTCGCATAGCGAAGCTATTAAAGTGGCCTCTCCCCCACTCTGAAACTCGAAAATCAATGTCGATGATGCGTGCACTCATCACCGAAATTATTCTCCAGCGACATAAGTGAGTTCTGGACTTCTATTTTCTTGAAAACTTCTTTGAAATTTCTTCAAAATTATTGGAATTCATTTGAATTCATTTGAAATATTTCTTATTCGGAAAAATACTTTTAAATCGTATTATTTATATATAATTTCCAAAATCTTAAAACCAATTTCAAAATACCGGAATTCAATTCTCGAATTTCAAATTTAACACTTCAATTATAAATCATTTTTATATAAATCAATTTCTTATAATTTTTTCAAAATTTCAAATCCTTTCAAAACCCTTTTTATATAGAATAACATTTCTTATTTGCTTTATATATAGGTATATAATCTCTACCGAAAACATTTTCTTTATATATATAGAATAAAATCATAGTTATCAAAATAATAATTTCGGTATAAACAATTTCTAAAATACAAACAAAACCCGATTTTCAAAGGATGATTTAAGGATGGATTTCAAAACAAAGATAGAGATTTAATTTAAAGGAACTCTAATCAATAGAATCCTGATTCGAAGATAGACTCGATCGAAGATGAGATAATTAAGTTACAAAATAGAAGATGGATATACTTCTATAAATCGCGGGCGACCTTTACCTGTCAACCGTGATTCCAAAATTAGATCGGTGTAGAATTCTGAGGCAATTCGACATTCGATCGTCGGAGATATAGAATTCGGCATAACAAGATATATCAGCATCGTAAACCGAGGATACAGGAATCTTCGGTGAGTCAATGCCAATTGAAAAGGAGTTTTCACCCCCTTTACAAATCATTCAATGGAGTTATGGGATACTCCAGAATCAAACGAATATAAATAGGGAGAGACAGAACGAATTTCGAAACCGAGGGACATTCCAAAACTCAAAGGAAATTGAGTCAAAAAGGAAGAGATTCAACTCGAACGAAAGTGATTCTGTAAATAAATTTACCATATATGCTAAGTTTTGCCTAGAGCCAAAGCTCTGATACCAACTGTAACGACCCGCTATTTTGGACCATTCAAATTCGACAATAAAACCGTACATGTCCGACTTGAATAATTCAAAATACCGAATTGTTAATAAAAATTTGGCAAAACTTAAAATATACAGTAAATAAATCAATCATAGATCACTTACACAGAGTAATACAATGCAGCGGAATAGATAAAGAATAGTAGTTTATGAAGCTACTATATACATTGGAGATAGAAATAAATACAATTGAATATCTTAGATATAGTGAAGTCTCCAGTATGCGCAGATGACTTCTCTGAACAAATCAACAGGATAACTGAAAGGATAGATAGCTGGATCTTCAAGCAAGGCTCCAACTTCGAAGGTGAGTCTCAAATGCTGTATCACTCAGTCTGACCCGAGCGTAAAGCAAAACACAAAACACTCGAGTCAGGATTAACATTCTTATATCTATAAATCTAACTCAAGTGAAATATCAACTGAAATATAATTAACTCAAAGAATGTTTGGAATAACCATCCTCTAAGGGTCCATGGAACTATCTACAGGGTAGAAATATACACTATAACACCGTGGTTCTTTCATCTTAATTTATACTTCAAAACCAAAACATCATTTTCACTCCAAATATCTCTATATTTCCCAAATAGTGTTTATATATATTAAATAATTTATACAGTAAAGTATTTTCAATTCCCTCAACTTAACAAATCGTTTCAACATTAACCCAACCTTCCCATTCAAATTAAATTCAAATCCCAATTTATCAATCTCAAATTCAAATTTGAAATCACAAAATACCCCCTTTATATTCCAATATATTTCAAACTTTAAGTATTCAACATTTCAAACTAATTTTTATTCAATTTAGCTTCTAAATAATAAATTCAAATTTAGTTCAACCTAAATTTATATTTTAATTCAGTTTAGTTTCTAAATAACAAATTCAACTATATTTATTTCAAATACAGATCTAAATCTCGAAATCGCCATTTAAATTCCAATATAGCTCAAAGCTTTAATATTTACAAGTTCAATTCAAGTCGATTTAATTAAATAAATCCTTATTTAAATACCATTTTTAATAAACCCAAATGTACCTCCCAATCCTATTTTTTCAATTTATTACGAGAAAGATCTATTTGAAATATAGATTTCCATAGATACTCAACTATATTATATGTATTAAATCAATCTAATTTAAATCAAATATTACGACTAAATCTATATATAAAATTTCCATTTATATAATATCTTAAGAATCAAAATTTATTAAACCGTATATTTCTTTCCAAAATTATAGAAATAATTTCAAAATATTTATATGGACCAACGGTGTCTGTATATATATTTCCTACCATATAGTCAAGTGCTACGGATATTTATCATTTCAATCCGTACACTAAATATATTCGGGTGGATATCATTTCAACCCGAAATCCAAAATTTTAAATTAAATCAAAAATCGCTTGGGTCTATCATTTCAACCCGTAACGAAATTATCCTATTCTAAAGTCCGTTCGGGTATGTATCTTTTCAACCCATAGTGATTTCTATACTAATAGGGAACTTGCAGAGTGATAACAGATATGAAAATAATAATAACAACAAGCATATATCATCAAAATAAATATAAACAATAAGATATGGTATCATATCCCATAAGTGAACAGTTACCGATAAAAGCATATATAACAATTTAAATCTAACAGCAGCATATTTCAATTGTCATTTCAATTGAAATTAAATTTAATAAATAAAAGAACGTTAATCGTGAGTGATTGCTCACCTTTCGAGGCTAGAGATATATGATGATGAAATAAGCTACGAAATCCAAAGCAACGCTGGATGGACAAGATTTGATGCAGAAAATAGTCACGACGGACAAGGCTGATAATGGGAAATCGATGAGAATGAATCGAATCAATTTTGATATTACAGAAAAAAATATAAATTATTATGATATTAATTCTCCCAAAACCAATTTTCAAATTAAAAATGTATATTTAAAATCTATATATACCTATATGTAATTTAAACATAATTCGTCCAAAAAAAACCATTGTATTATATTTTATAGTCAATAATTATTATAAAAACAATATAACCACTTATTGTAATATATATTACTTAAAAAAAAAACCCATGAAAGCAACCTATATATGTTCATAATAAAAATGTATATATAGAAATTCCAAATGCATAGCCTATATTCGGTTATATATATATATATATTACGTAAGTCTGAAACAAACACCTAAACGCATATATATGTCTCGAGATTTATAAACAACAAAATACTTATAATGACACATGCACTCATATACTTATATAGACTGTGAACAAGTATACATACTATGCCGTATAAAATCCAACACTAAAAAAAAGTAAACTCACACTGAAAACATTTTAGTCAATTATTAAATATATATATTAACTAGCGTATAAAACTAACGTATCCTGTAACTTTATAATATATAAGCTATATCAGATATGAACTATCATTATATCAGATATATAAATAGTTAAACATTTTATACAAAACTATCATAACTTTATTAAATTAAACATACATTACACACTTACACAAATAGACCGTAAACTGTAAAACTTCACCCATTTTAAAGTGGTAACAATACGCTTGCTAAAAATATAACCCACATAGCTCGTACTTCCCTATAAAACTATATAAATATTTGTAAGCTAACCATTAATATAGTCTAATTCACAATATGCATACCTTTATAACTTTAAATCAAATGTGTATATATATACTTATAACCAGTTATTCACAAAATACATAGCTTTAAACATATCATATATTTAAATACATATACAATCGACTGATAAGATGAATATGCTTTACGTTTTATATATGTACTAACTTTTTATATAATATTTATATATACACTTATCAAATTTTATAACATGCGAACAAAATTTTATATTATATAGAATCTGAAAACTGCAAACATTTCATACTTGGAACCATACTATATTTATAAGATGTATATATGATATCTTAAATCAAAAAAAAAAAACTTACTTTGCTATAATACATACAATATTACTGCATAGATATACATTACTGACATATATTAAACTATATATTAACTAATATATAACCTTCAAACTTTTAAAATTGAATACCAACGTGACACATAAAGTATAAAACAATCAAGTTATCAAATCTCTATACATAGTATAATATCATACACACTATGAACGAAAAAAAAAAGAAAAAAAAAAGAATACTGTTATGAACTCATATATATAATACCATATGATACATAACTAACATGAATTTAAAATCATGTAGGACAGATCACATATTCCAAATACAGACTTATAGAAAATATACAATAACACATATATATTATAAATATATGCTAACCTATTACTCAAAGATAACGTGTGGCATGATTGTTGATGGTGAAGGCTCTGAGGATGGCTGAGCATGCAGGCGATGACAACACGTGTAGAGAGATATGTGCATGAGAGGAGGAGAGAAAAACGCAGAGGGAGAGGGATGAGTTGGATGTGGTGGGTGACGAAGCGATGGGAGGTGGAAGCACGGTAAAAGAAGGGAGAAAATAGGTGGATCTGTAGAAAGAAAAATGGAAGAAGGAGGAGGAAGAAAACTTAAAATGAGGAATGAGATTGGAAGTGACAGCAGTTTGCAATATGAAAGAAACGAAGTCAAACAAGGTTATAAAGGCAAAATAAATAAAGAAAAGAACCGTTGCATACGAAACGTATACAATAAATATGAATTGATTTGAATAGTAATGGTCAAATTCAGCTGAAAAGATTAAAGCGAATAAATACGGAGCATTGGTTATGGTAAAGTAACGCACAAAATTAGGGGAAAAACAAAGGAAAGGACTGGTCAAAATAAATGAATGTAAACGTGCAACGAATATAAAAATCTATATAATTGAACCGATGGAAACGAAGGAAGCAAATAAAAGAAAGGGAACGAAGGAAAAAAAATGAGCTGTGTCCCGAGCATAAATAAAAGTGGTAACGTATGAGAGGAATGAGAAAAACAAACGGGCACAATTTGAAATCAATGCAATAAAACGGCCAAAAGCTGATTTTTAGGAAAATTATTAAAGAAATATTCCTTGGGCTGCGCGTTTGAGATCCGAAAAGGCATGGAAATCAAAAAGTTATAATTTAGATTGGAATGAAAACGTACAGGAAATAATAAAGGAAAAAAAAATAAATGCGAAATAATCATATAGCATTTATTACGTTTCAAACTTTTGACATGGCATGGGATGGAAACAGCTGTACGCTAATTGAGAAGATATTAAAGCAATTTATTATTAGTGGCATGTTATACGTTTTTATATTTATTTATTTCCTAGATCTCAATTCATATCTGATTATACTATGCAGATTTATCTTTATTATTAAACGTTCAAAAAGAATAAAACGTATACAAATTTTCTTGATTTTCGAAACAAAATTAACGGCTAAAAGATGATGAAGGGACAAAATATAAGAAAGGGAAAGAGATGAATGCGTACAATTATTTATAAGAAAAGAGAGAGAAAAGAAAAACCCACAATTAAAATGAATGAATGAACGCTGAAAGTCAGTCAGGAATATAGAAGGTACAATATGAAATAATGGTAATCACAACTACTTTTTTTAATGCAGACCTTAAATCAACCCTTAAAACATATACTTCATATATGTAGTTAAATATAGTATATACTTCTCTTCTTCTTTGGTTCATATGATATATGAAACCCTTAACTATCGTATTTATAGCTGACGACATATGTATAGATATACTAAATATGCACTAAAATAAACTGGAAATGGTGACACAAAAACCCAAAATCAAATATATATATATATTTAACATGACTAGAAATCAAACTTCAGTAAAACTATATACTAGTATCAAGACTAACATATATATATAGCTATTATAACACATATAAATTAAATAAAACTTGGTATAAATACGCTTTACTATATATACACTTCAAATAGACCATCATACATATACAGTGGTTTTCCAAAATAACTATATATGGAACGTACTCAACATACTTAAAATTTACACACCTTGCTGAAAAGCAAAAGGAGACCGTAAATTTATTACCCACGCTATTGATATTTATACCCAATAGAAATGAACTATGCTACCAAATTTACATCAAACTTAACTTATATTATAGTATAAATAATAGTTTATAAAGTTTTTGTACTAGATCTTATAGGTATAACCACAACCAAACTTTAAAATATATGTACACAGCTCGTACTACAAATCATTAATATACATAACATATTTTCTTTTTTTTTTCAAAATTTTATTATTAATAATTTCTCAAAATCCAATTCAATACGTTAAATACCAATTAAAAATTGCTAAAATTTTATGGGTCGTTACAGAAATTATCTTTGGCTCTCTCAATATCAAATCTTTGTCGTGCCATCGTGCTTTTGAAGCTCTTAGTTTGGGTCATTTGTATCGCAATCTCCAGCTCAAATAAGTGATTTATTCTTACCAGACAATATGTGCATATATAACTAGTAAATTCACCCCTTTTGAATCTGTAAAATGCATTATCGTGTTACACCTTCTATATTATGATTTTATGATGTTCACCCATGCTTAAACACTTGTTATAACATCTGTTACTATTATATTATGTTGTTCTGCTATTTTATCACACTGCAAGTTCCCTTTAGATTAGAATCACTATGGGTTGAAATGATACATACCCGAACGGACTTCAGAATAGGGGAAAATCGTTATGAGCTGAAATGATAGGCTTGAAAAAATTTCAATTTATTTTATTTACTTGGGACTGTGGGTTTGAAATGATAAAACCCGGATTTTTCTTTGTAAATTACGGGTTGAAATGATATATTACCCGTATCACTTTACCTAGCGGAGATAATTGTATACAGGCCCGTGGTTAAAATATGTTTTTCTAAAAAATTTAAAATATTTTAAATTTAATTATTTTAATATTTTTATTTAAAATTAAATAAAAATATAATTTTTGTAAGGTATTATTGATTTTCAGAAAATCTATAAGTTAAATAAATTATGGAAAAGTTAGAAAATCTAAATGTAAGTTATTTTGGAAATTTTGATTTAATTTTTAATGGAATTTAAATTAACTTTGAAATATGATAAATTTATGATATTTTGAATTTAAATTAATTTAAAATGATTTATAACATATTAATGATTTTTGAATAAAGTTAAAATGTTAATGAGTGAATATTGAGTTGAATTTGGAAATATAACTTAAATTGGAATTTATGAATTTGGTTTAAAAGTGAAATTTTAAGTTAAGTTAAATAAAATGGAATTAAGTTATATTTGAAATTTTAAACTTAAGAGTTATGTTGAAATTTAATGTAATGAATTTAAATTTGAATGTTGAAATTTAATAAGTGAATTATTAATAAATATTGATTTTTGGAAGGAAACTTAACTTTATAAAATCATGAATTTAAGGAAAATTAAATGATGCTTATAAATTTGAAAATGTATGATTTTATAAGTTAAAAATGATTTAAATAAAAATATAAATGTTTGTGAAAATTCTATTGAATATTTGAAGTTAATTAACAGCATTTTAATACTGTCTTTTGTTAAATTTAATTGTTTTTGAATGTAACTTTCTGTAGCATTTTCTAAATGCTGCGGAACTTGAATTTTGTTTTAATAAATTTAAGTGCGTATATGAACATTGAAAAGTTTAAACTTTTGGCATTTATAATTTAATTATTAAATGTAATAACTTCATTTTTATTATTTAATAATGAAGTAATTTGTTTTGAAATATAACTATTTGATATATTAAAATGATTTAAATGTGGTTTCGAAAGATATGATATTTTGATATATTAAAATGATTGAAATGTGGTTTCGAAAGATAGGATATTTTGATATACTAAAATGATTGAAATGTGGTTTCGAAAAGATATGATATTTTGATATATTAAAATGATTTGAAACGAAGTTTAGAAAGATATGATATTTTGATATTAAATGATTTGAAACGAAGTTTTGAAAGATATGATATTTTGATATATTAAAATGATCTGAAACGAAGTTTTGTAAGATATGATATTTTGATATTAAATGATATGAAAATAGAGTTTTGAAAGATATGATATTTTGATATTAAATGATTTGAAAAATGGAGTTTTGAAAGATATGATATTTTGATATTAAAATGATTTGAAAAGAAGTTCTGAAAGATATGATATTTTGGAAATGAAGCTTTGAAAGGTTATGATATTTTGATATATTTAAAATGATTTGAAAGGAAGTTTTGAAAGGATATGATAATTTAATATATTGAAATGGTTAGAAATGACTTGATATTTATTTTGATACATATTTGAATTGAAAGATATGGTATGATGATATATTGAAATGGTTTGGAAATGATTTAATCTTTATTTTGATAAAGATTTGGGTCAAAATGATATTTTATTTTGAAGTATATAATATTGTTTTAAAGTGATAACTACGGGTTATAATAACGATTGGTTGTTAAAGAGACCGGGATCGGATATAGTCTTATAGCCGGCCAATACCGAAAACCACTTTAACAACTGTGTACGCGGTGGAGATTCCAGAATGAAGTAGGATGGTGGCGACGTTCTCGAGGTATATTACGTGGACCCAACTCTAGTGAGTTGGCATATATGGCTAAAACAGGAGCTATACCAGGCAACACAAAGGGTCGCACCCTTACATCGATTATGCTCCATCGGAAACCATTCTATTACTTTTGTGATTCGATACGTGGCGCCACATTGATTCGAGGGTATTGTTCGAGGTGGGCAGAAGCTGCTGGCTTGCCGTCACCACCGGTCCGAGAGTGCAAACGGTGTATCCACCATGGCACTGCCTCGCGTGCTGTGCCATATCCTTATATCGAGCCCACTACGATTTTGGTTTTAAAGATCCGACCGCGTTAAGGTTCACCACGCCCTTAACGCTATTTTCTATATGATTATACTTTACTGATTAGACACTACTGTATATAGAGTATAATACTACATAGTAAATAGTTTAACGGATCCTTAGAGGATGGGCGGTCGTAGGCATCTTCTAAGTTACTTGTACCTTTGCTACAGTTCACTTGAGTTGGTTTACATTATATAAGTATGTATGTCCTGACTCGAGTGTTTGTAATTTTTATTTACGCTCGGCTCAGCCTGAGTTATTCACAGATTTGGATTTCCACTTTATGGAGATTGAAATCGTTGGAGATTATTTACTTTTCAAGTTTCGTCTTTTGCAGTCTGTTATTCCTTTCAGCTCTTATATTAGTAGATTTCTATGTAGTGAGACTTCCTTTGTACTTAATTTCTTCTGTTGTATTTTATGTGACTCTGATATTTTTATATAGTGGCTTCATGAGCTACTATTTCTTTTACTTCCACTGCATTATTATTACTCTGTGTCTGTGATCTGTGATTTTTATTTACTGTATATTCTGAGATTTGCCAAATTTTTATTTACAACGCGGTATTTTGAGCAATTCAATTCCGGCATGAGTGTCTACCTATACACTTATAAAGGATGCGAATGGTTGAAAATATCGGGTCGTCACATCATCACTGTAGTGGCGAGGCATTGCATGTGAGCGTGTACTACAGCCAGACAGAATTGACTTTTTAATTGATAATTTCAATTGCTTGAATTGTTTCATTGTCCAATTCAATATATTTTGAAATTGTATTTTGATTGGGTTTAAATTGATTATTTTGTTGCTATCTAATTATCTACTAAATAATTAGATTATGTGTTTTCTAATTATCGTATCGATAATTAGATTTTGTTGTTTATGTTGTTCACTGACTTGGGTTTTGCTTTGGTCACTTGCTGTTAATTGCTGTTTAGGCAATTCTGTTGTTTTATAAATTATCTTCATTAATAATCCTTTTATTTATCTTTGTTGATGAATTGAATTTGCTGATTTGCTGTTTAATGCGGTTACGTGTTATATTTACCGTTATCCAATTTCCTTATTGAAGGATTGGATATGCGAGATTTATTGTGATTGTCGTCTAATTATTATTTAATTATTATTTCTTTCGTGCATTAATAACTCAGTTTGAATTAGACTGACCCGCGTATAATTTTCTTTTGAATTAATACTCGGGTCAGACCGAGTTATTTCAGGCTGTTGATATCTCGCTTTGGGATGCTGCTTGAGCTATGAAGTCTCTTCATATATTTTGGAGTCGTTAGTGTTATTTTATAGGATGATATGTATTCATGTATATTACTTACAATAATGTACTAGTATATGTAACTTCCAGTGTCAACAGTTGTAATTGTATCACATGTATTGTATCACATGTATTGTAACTGACTTCAGTTATATATATATGAGATTTTATATTATTTGTGTTCTGCGTTTAGCTTATCTGCGTTTTTATTATATATGTTGTCCTAAACTATTATTGGTTCGTTTTACACAGGAATTGAATATGTCGATGGGAGTTGATAAACAAAGAGATGAAATATATATATATATATATATATATATATATATATCTCACTCCTATCGAGATAACCAATACTAGTGTAAGGCCTAACTACGGATGAACGCTCCTATCCAGCCTTATTCTTCATGATTACAGACAGTATTTCCTTTTAATACTCTTTGTTATTGTGAGCATAGAGGTGGGGCGTCACAACAGATCTGAATCATAACATAACTATATAAGTCCTGTATTTCAAAGCTTCAACATTTCAAACTAAACATATCAGTTTCATATAGATCTTGATTTAACTTCATTATTATTTATTCTTGAAATATCCACTTAATATTACTTATATAACCTTATATTACAATTCATTATATTTGCCTTCAATTTCTTTAAACGTGAATATTCATTAAATCACTAAAGTCAAAGTTATGTTATGAACTATATTTTAAGTTTTAAAATTCAATAAGTTTCGAATTTGATTTAATTAAACAAAATTATTAACTAAATACCATTCCAATCAATTCAACTTTATCTTCCTTAACATATACAAACATTGGAAATCTATTTAAAATAAAATACTTAAACATATTCCATTAATTAAATCAAACATCATTAAATTAAAGTTTACTATTAAATCTACTTTGCATTAAACATATTTATATATAAAAATATTTCCAATATTAACTATAACCCTATATTTCTCCTAAAACCATAGAAAATCATTTCAAAATATTTATATTTGGGCCAACGGCGTCTGTATATACTTCTATCATATGGTTAAGTGGTACGGATATTTATCATTTCAATCCGTAATTAAATGTGTGTATATATATACGGGTAGATATCATTTCGACCCGTAATCCAAATTTAGTTCAAATGAAAATCGCTTGGGTTTATCATTTCAACCCATAACGATATTCTCTTATTCTAAAGTCCATACGGGTATGTATCATTTCAACCCATAGTGAATTCTATACTAACAGGGAACTTGCAGAGTGATAGCAGATAATAAAATAATAATAGGAATATATCATCAATAATTTAAATAAAATATAAACAACAGGATATGGTGTCATATCCCACAGGTGAACAGTTACAGATAATACCATATATAACAAAATAACTACACCATTATATTTCAATTGAAATCAAATTTAATAAAATACAAGAACATTAATCGTGAGTGATTGCTCACCTTTCGAGTCTAGAGATTTTGACGACTCGACAAGATATGAATTGGATCACAATCTAGACCATCGAATAGTCCAAACAATAACTCAAAGCAAAGTAAGATTTGAACGCAAATTGGACCAACAAGGCTGGTGATCAAAAATTGATAAAACGAATCAGAACTAGATCGATGAAGGTAAAAGGTATATAGGTGGATTTATATACTAAAGTCAAACATATAAAATAAATTGTATGCTATAATTAAGACAATATTTGTTATAAATTTAGTATCGACGAAATGAACTTAGGTCCAAAATAGTATGTATATGTATAAACAAATGTATGTAAGATATTTATATGTATACCACCCACTACATTCATGTTACTCAAATGTATACAGACCCATTATAAATCTATGCAGACCCATCAACATACAAGTATAAGTTATATAGTAACATTTATAATTCTATTATGACTCACACTTTAAAATAGAACTGTAACTATTTGTAACAAAATATATATAATAGGTTTTCGACTATGAATATATGCACAGCCTTTACAAAATATATGCACAGCCTTTTACAAAACATATGCACAGCCTTTTAAATCTTCAAATATCTACAAATCCTCACTGCTATAAGCTAACCCACCCACTGCAACATGCAACTACCTACATATGATTATTTATGTATTATTTTATATATATAGTAATGTGCCTATAACACAAATATAAACTTATATATTAATATATCTTTACGTATCAGTTATGCACGTAATTTGTAACAACCCGCATATTTAACGATTATATATTTAAACGTTTTATTTAAATATAGCGTCGTTAGTCGGATTTTGGTCCGAAATGTTACTTTTTGCAAATGGCCGAATTGGAACTCGAAACCATTTCCATTGGTTCCAAAATGGCGTTTGCGACCTTTTTGAGTATGAGCTTTGATATGTTTGGAGTAAGTTGAATTTTGCAACTTTTTCTAGTTGGGTTTGGGTTGGGTTCAGCCAATTTGTAAGTTTAATAACCTAACTTAGTTCCTCTCCACTCCATTCTCTCATTCCACTCTTCTAAACTTAAGAAAAAACTGAAAATGGTGGAAGGGGAGAGGAAATAGAAATCTGCAAGCCCTAGTTTAACTTTCAAACTTGATTTCTTGCCCCAAAATCAAGGAGAAGCTATAGGCAAGCCTCCTCTTTATCTTCTCTATCTCTTTCTCTCTTCAATCTCAGAATTTCCTAAACCTAACATAGGAAAATATGTGTTTTATTCTTCGATTGAAGCTTGTTGTGTTGAAGTGAAGAGTAGTTAGTCTCCTTCTTGTGTTTGAGCATCTTCTTCTTTTTTTTGTGATATAAGGTGAGATTTTTATATCACATCTATACTTGTATATATATACATACATACATACATACATATATATATATATATATATATATATATATATATATATATATCTTTGTTTGGGTGTATGTGAGTTTTGAACTCACATCTACTTCTTTTGATATCATTGATGTTAGGTATGACCTAACACTTGTTCATATGTTCATTTGCTTTCGATTTAGTTTGCTTTGGTGAAATTGCCAAATTATGATTTTTTGAAGCCAAATCTATGTAAAACCTTATATGGTGGATGTTTATGTTGTTTGGAGTGTTTTGGGTGTGTCGTTAAGGTTGGGTAATCATTTGACGTAAGCCCATAATCAACAAGCATCCGATTGCTTTCGATTTGTTGGCCATAGATGGCCTAGGTTCAGGAAATGCCTGACCATCAGGTTTCAGACGTCTGAAACTCCTATTTCAGATGTCTGAATATTGTTCTGGGGAACATTTTCACCCCCAGATTCAGACGTCTGAAATTATATTCCAGACGTCTGAATTGGCTAAATTTCGACCAGAAAGGAAACAGGCCAAAATATGCCTATTTCAGATGTCTGGAAGGTTGGATTCAGACGTCTAAATTCTGTTTTGAAAAACAAATTAATTTTCTGATTCAGACGTCTGAATCCCTTCTTTCAGATGTCTGAATATGCTGTTTTTGCCAAATTGCCTTATTCGTTTGGTTTTCCAAATTTGATCGATGCATATTGATTCCAATTAGTTGTTTATGCCTATTTGATCTTGACGATTCCTTTTTGAATTTATTCATGGGTTTTTATAAATGATTTCTTCAAATCGTATTAAAAGTTCGCTTCTCTGATTTATAAATTCTATTTAAAATATATACGCACAATTTCGCACTTCGAACGAAGTGGAAGGGTGATTAAATGATTGGCCAAAAAACGGACCATGAATCTGTGCGTTTATCCTTCCGATTAATCCCCGACCTATTCAATTGATCGTTTTGACCTTCGGGTTTGGTTTACCGATGATATGAGGTGAACTTTGTACTGCTTTGAGTGTGAAATTAACTAACGGATAGTAAACCGTTTATTGCAAACGAGTGGTTATGGGACTCACGTTACCACTTTCGGATTCCTTTTTGAGAGTTATGACACATTCCGCCAGTTAGTGTTGTCCAGTACTGGGTCTTCGACCTTCACTACTACGGTTTGTTGCCTTTGGGATAGTGTCTTCGGACTGTCTCCTTCAGGTTTGTTGCCTTCGGGTATGTGCCTTCGGGTTTGTGCCTTCGGGTTTTTTGCCCTTTAGTATCGCTTCCAATGTTGGTCGTCATGAGCATGGGTGATATTGGGTTGCCCTTTAGTATCGCTTCCGATGTTGGTCGTTATGAGCCGCACGGGTGATATTGGGTTTGGAGTCTTCGGGCTCATGGATCCTTGTTTGTACAGTATTGAGCTCGAGCAAATTTTTTGATGTTTCATTCATATGTATTTTCCCAAGGTATCGCCCTTCAGTGTTGGTCTTTTTGAGCCGCATGATATGTAGCGATTACCTTGTGGAACTTGTGTTACCTTCATTGGTATTTGTTATTTGCCTTTATGGCTTGCTTTGGGATATTCCTATCCTTTGTTTCTCTGAGTTACCGATGATATGAGGCTTGTTATCATATGATTCATATTTTGTTAGATGATTGTGTTATCTCTTTTAGAGATATTTGTTATACTTTGTAACCTTGCAGGTTTATTGTTGTTCAGTTTATCTAACTGATTTGTTTAGCTAGACTGACCCATGTATTTTATACTCGGGTCAGACCGAGTTGTTTCAGGTCAGGTGCTTTTGGATTTAGCCTATTTTGCTTCCACATGGACTATTCAGCTTGTTCCTTTTTGTCATAGCTTTTTGTGTAGTCCTTTTTGTTGCAACTCTGATATAGTATTCTTTTGACTCGTCTGTATATTGTGGTTTGCTATACCACTTAACATGTATTATTTTGTGTACTCTGTTATGCATCAATATATGTGTATATGATGATCTACTGTTATGTGATGTATATTACATTTGAGTTGTTATATTCTGTTCTGATAGATCCTTCAACCACCTATGGTTTTGTTTTAAGTATTCATTGAGTATGTCGACCTGCTTGGTATGTATATTGTCGATGTATTCAATAGATAGTTAGAGCAAGGCTATAGGTGGTCGCTCCTAACCAGTCTTATTCTCCGTGTTAGTTGACGGCATTACCCTGTAGTGTCCTTGGCTAGCGTGGGTATAGAGGTGGGGCGTCACAGCGTGGTATCAAAGCAAGGTTCAGGACAAAATATGATAAACACAGAATAGATGCACATATTACGGTACATCAAAGTGTATAAGTGATACAAATCTTTGAATCACGTGCCTTTCTATTCCTTCTACCATCAAGGGTAGATAGAATGTGGGAATACGTCTAGGAATGCATTAAAATTCCATAGTATTCCATATTGAAGTATCTATCTTGTGATTAATCTTGTTCTTATCTTACCTTCAGCGTATGGCTGGAAGAGGCAGGGGACGACGTTCGGATGCTGGGCGATCTAGTAGCTCACATCCGGATGGCGTTTATATGTCTTCCTATCAGTTTTTGGAATTGTTTAGGAGCACTCAGCCTCTAGTTCCTCCTCGAGTTTCTCCACCTCGTAAGTCTGCCTTTGCACGCCAGTGCGGTGATTTTGCTCATCTTGGGGGAAAGCCGTTTAAAGGCTCCGAGTCCGTTCTTGAAGTCCAAGCTTGGTTTCACACGTGCGAGCGTATCTTCTCTCGTATGGATCTTTCTGACTATGATAGAGTTCTTGTAACTTCTAGCTTATTACAAGAGCTCTTGATTGGTATGAGCTTCTTGTGGCCGAGATTGATGAGTCTACTCTTTCTTGGACTCAGTTTCGAGAGCGATTTGAACTCAAGTTCGTTCCTGAATCTGAAAAAGTTTTATTGACCCGTCGCTTCCTTGAGTTGAAGCAAGGGAAATCTTCTGTTTCTGAGTATATTGCATCATTCGAGGCTTTATCTTAGTATAGTCTTGAATTCATTAGCACTTCGTATAAGAAGAATTTGAAGTTCGTTTCTGGTCTTAGGAAATATCTTAAGAAGGATTTGATTTGATTTTTGGAATGGAGTGGCCAGAGAGATGTGATGCCAGGATTACTTGTTCGGAGAGAATTTTGTATCTTCGACATCCGGATTCGCCTACTCAGCTGTCTCTTATTCTTCGGGATGTGGATAATTTCGAAATGGCTTTATATTCTCTTGATTCGTGAGATGGTGATGATATATCTCGTATTCCTATTGCTTGTGACTTTTCTGATGTTTTTGAACCTGTTTCGGGTTTGCCACCTAAACGGGCAATTGAGTTCCGCATTGATCTCATTCCAGGCACGCAGCCAGTTAGTCGTCCTCCCACGAGGATGTCTACAAGGGAAAATGAGGAACTCAAGAAGCATCTTTTAGAGCTTGAGTCCAAGCAGTTGATTCAGTCCAGTTTTTCTCCATGGGGATCCACGGTCGTCTTCGTTAAGAAGTCTAATGGAACTCTTAGGCTTTGCATTGATTATTGCAAGCTTAACGAGTTGACCATTAGGAATAGGTATCCATTGCCTAGGATCGATGATATGTTCGATCTATTGAGTGGTGCTAAGGTCTTTTCTCAGCTTGACCTTGCCACAGGTTTTCACCAGTTACGAGTCGCGGAGGATAGCATACCCCTTACCACTTTCCGCACTCGTTATAGTTCTTTTGAGTGGCTCGTTATGCCGTTCGGGTTGATGAACGCTCCTTCTTTCTTTGTCGATCTCATGAATCGAGTATTATGGGAATATCTCGATAAGTTCGTCCTTGTCTTCATTGATGATATCCTTATTTATTCTAAGTCTGATGCTGAGCATGCTAATCACTTGAGAATTGTATTGAGTACCCTCGGTCACCATCAGCTTAGAGCCAAATTCTCCAAGTGCCATTTTTGGGAGAATAAGGTTAAGTTCTTAGGCCATGTTGTATCTTCCAATGGCATTTCTGTCGATCCCTCAAAGATCAAAGCCATCCAGAATTGGAAGAGGCCTGAGAATGTGCATGAGAATCGTAGTTTCCTTGTATTGGCGGCTTATTACCGTCGGTTCATTAAGGATTTTTCCTGTGTTGTGCTTCCTCTCACTGGCCTTACTCGGAAAAGCATTCGTTTTATTTGGTCCGACAAGTGTGAAGCTTCCTTTCTGTCATTGAAGGAACTTCTCACTAATGCTCCTATTCTTGTAGTTCCCGAGGGGAATCATGATCATGTTATCTACACCGATGCTTGTGGTAGTGGTCTCGGTGTTGTTCTTATGCAGAAGGATCGGGTAGTTGCTTATGCTTCTAGGCAACTGCGTCCGAATGAAGTTCGCTATGCCACTCATGATCTTGAGTTAGCCGCCATTGTCTTTGCCTTGAAGATTTGGCGGCACTATTTATTGGGCGAGCTCTTCATTCTCTATACCGATCATAAATCTATGAAGTATTTGTTTACTCAGAAGGAACTCAATATGAGCAACAGTGTTGGCTCGAGTTTCTTGCTTCCTATCACTACACCAGAAAAGACTTTTGGTAGCGTTGAAAAAACGCTACCATAACTTATGGTAGCGTTTTAGAGAACGCTGCTATACGACATGCAATTAAAAGTCTAAAACTTTTTGTTGCATTGTAGTAAACGCTACCAAAAGTCACTTTTAAATGCAACTATAGGTATTTTCTGTAGGATTTTAAAAACGCTACCAAAAGTCACTTTTAAATGCAGCTATAGGTTTTTTCTGTAGGGTTAAAAAAACGCTACTAAAAGTTATTGGTTGTTTGGTAGCATATTTTAAATGCTACTATTTACGGTTGATGGTTTATACCAATTTCAGCAATCGCTTATATACTACTCATATTAAAACGAACGATCAATCGCATAATTTTCATATATTCAAACAAACAATTAAATCACATAATTAGCATACACAAACAATCAATCATATGATCATCATATCCAAATAATTGCAAAAACATGTTAATCTCACAATCAAATATAATATCCATAATCAATTCGATGGTAGTTTTTCAACAAAATAAGTCACATACTACAAGCATTCACAGACAAGTTTCCACAAATGGTACTAACAATATACGACAACATATATAACAATTAAATTCATGTTCGTTGCTTGATTACCAATAGTTCTTTGTTGTCTACGGTCTTCGCTTCAAAATAGCTAATTACCTGCAAATGAGTTTAACAATCAACAATATATATATATGTATACATATATATATATGTATGTATATATGTATATATATATATATGTATGTATATATGTATATATATGTATATATGAAAATCATGTAATTTATAACTCGGTATTCTATATTAACATATATTAACAAAAATTGTTCTATTTTTATATGCATCCTATCTAGTTCCCCAACGAATACACAATTTTCAATTTACACAGATATTCAGATCAACCCTGCATCAACCACTCTTTCATTCAATCCACCCCGCATCAACCACTCTTTCATTTTCATTTCAAACCACCGACTTCAGCCTCTACAATCCACAACTACTCCATAACAGCCTACAAAACACCAAGCTTCACAACAAACCAACCTTCCCCTATTCTTTCAACAGCAATTCCCCCTTACCATCCAAAACTTCTTCTATTCGTCATTCACCAGATTCTATCAAACTCCAACAGACCTCTCCCACTCCTCCCCTCATATCACAACTCCTTCCGCTGCCTCGACCATCTTCAACACAGCACACCTTTCATTCCATTTCTTTCACTACCAAACACTACAATCACCTTCACAGCCAACATTCACCAGAAAAAAAAACAAAAAAAAAAAACCTGTTGCCCTTAAACTCATTGCCTCTACCACACCCAGCTACAACCTTTGCTTCAGTACAACCCTGCACTCCCCTCTGCCTTGTGCTGCTACTCCTTTTACTTATGAAAATGATTTCTAAATTTTCATGATTTTGTGTGACTTTTTTTTTCCTGCATACTCAATCTCCTCCCTTAAGACTACCCTTTACTTAGTTCCTTAGTTTCTCACTTCATAACAACCTCTTCCTCCAAACTCATGAAAATTATTAAGGAATCTCAAATCTCACCAAACTCACAATTTACATAAGTAAAAGGAGAAAATTATTAAGGAAATTCGTATGTTGTGTACAACTACAACATAACCACCCCAAACATTCAACGTTTCAAACATAAGCACTCAAACATTACTGCCTCTGTCTGTCAAACTACATCACCTCCCCACCATATCAAACTTTATTCAACATCTCTACCAAAATGCCTCAACAAACCACCCTGTCTGGCACAAACCCACTTTTACCCCATGTCAACTACACCGTTATTGTCATCCACATTGCTCCTCCTCATATCGTTGCACACTACCATCTTCCAACAGTAACCATATAACCACATCACCTTACTGCTGCTACTTACTCAACACTACAACATCTCATAACAGCCACTCAAACACTCATACTGATCACGAGAATAAAGCATTGTGATTCTAGAGAAATTTTATGAAGTGATTTTGGTAAATGGAATTTAAAAAAATGTTATTGATAATTTGCTCATTCTCACATTGATTTAATCGTTCCTTTTCAATAGAACTGGGTAGAGATCATGGAGTGAAAACTTAACAAGTAAAAACTACACTGTATAAGTATAAAAAAGGTAGAGTTTGATCTACAGAAATGATGTGAATTAAATAGCATAGATACTAATTTGAGGCTAAATTATAGTGGATTACAACTAGAAATAACTTAGACATAGAAAAGTGGTACCTTGAGTCTCCAGAACCATCCCAAGGATAATTTGCAACAAGTGCACCCTGTAATACCAAAAGAATGTTATATGAGTTAAGTGCAGTTGTAAAATAAAATAAAATTGAAAAGGAAAAAAAATGCACATATGATTCTACAAGCATCTGGACAGGAAAAATCGCAATTTATGCAATTACATCAAACAACAAAAACAAAGAGCATGATATGTTATTGCATATCATATGTAAATCTACAAGTGCATAGAAAGCAGTTCCATGGAGTACAAGGCTAAGAGTCAAATAGAAAAGAGTGGATAAGCAAAAAAACAGTAATATTCCAATAGGAATGTCAATAAGGAAACCTTCAGATATATGGTTAGCATGCAGCATCAATTTTCATTGATGCATGGAAATGATGAATCTAAGGTAATGCATTAGAGAATTTAAGGAATGTTGAACATGCAAGTATCTTATCCAAGTCCATTTATTTGATAGCCTATTCACATATCAAACCTCCCCCGTGCACCATCACTTGCCTTACTGACTTAAAGCTAAACTGCAAAATTCAATGAACATCAAATACCTCCTCACCTAACAGTTCAATTTCCCCCCTTCCGACATCCAACTGCCATCAACTCAAACTCCATTACCTACTGCAGTCTCACCGCCTCACCCAATCGCTACAACCGAGGCTGATGTTCCAGCCCAACCACCAGACCACAACAAACTATCGAATAAAAACAAACTCCTTCATCGAAACCCAATCAAACAAGTCAAACGCATCGAACCTTCATCGCAACCCCACCGACCACCTCACAACCAAACCTCCATTTCACCAACCACTCCACTCTAGTCACCTTATAACAATGGTGACTTTAACCTCAATAATAGGTTCGATATTAATAAATGTGATATCATTTACCATAACAAAATACACCAAGATTAAAAATAAAATATAGTAAGTAAAATATACAAGACTAAAACATTTACTTTAAGAGCTCTTGTAGCATTAAACAAAAATCACGGTAACTTGAATTCAAAATCTCAAACACAACAAACTGGTTTAACAGTTGTACCATGTCCATTTATCTAAGCTGCTGAGAATTTATGGTTTTCAGGAAGGTATAAAAAACAACATGCTACTTGTACATGAATTACCAAATGCCAGTAAAGAAAGCAATTGTGCATAAAAAGCTTTACTAAAATCATATTGAATCATCCAATCTATCTATTCTTCATTGATGTCTATCCATGTTAAACAAGTATGTAATAAAATCAATAAGATAGAAACAAAGCTGAATAACCAAAAATGATACCAGGAGGGTAAAAAAGAAAATTTCACTTAAAAGCCTAACTTGTTACAATGCGAACACGCAGAAGGAATTAACAAATAAAAGATTTATTATTAGTTAGAAGGTTCACTAAGACAAACAAACAAATCATACTGCAACATGTCATTCTTCTCCCTTATCCAGCTAACAAATCGTCAAGTTGAAGTACAGATTGCTGACTTTATCGAGTCTGATAATGAGTCAATTGAACTAGCATGCATTTGCATGCAAAAAAGTAAAAGAATATGATTTTATATTTACATGTACAAACTAGAGCACGATAAACATTATCTGGCACCATAAAAATGACATTATGAGTACAATAAGCACCATAGTTTTTAATAAGAATCAGGTCTACAAAAACTATTTCATGTCTCATAATTTAAAATTCAAAAAGAACTTTCATAGACAAAATGTCTTATTTATATTCATTTTAAATTAGTTTAGTTATTTAAATTAGTTTCGTTACTTAAAATGTTTATTTTTTTCTACTTAATTAATAGTTATTTAAATTAGTTTAAACTTTAAAATTGATTTTAACAAGTTCAAAGTTTAAAGTTGACTTTAGTTGGTTTAAGACAAGTGCATTTGTTTTCTAAAATTGGTATAACTACTAGTAACATGGCCAATGGAAAAGTGGCTTTGCAGATCTGGAATGATTGAAGTAATGAATGATAGATATTTAAAAAAGATACAGATAGTATATTAGAATTAATGATGATACAAAAATCCAACCTATCAACATATGAAAAAGTCGGGTATAAAGGGAGAAGTAACTACGTTGATCTAAGGACCTAATACTACAACAGCAGAAGCATAGGGAAAAAACTACGTTAAATTCTATAACAAGGTATAAAACCAAAACATCACTTATTATATGTACACATTTGGACTTAAAGAATTTGATGCTTGATTCTACCTTCTAATTCGAAGATGATTTCCGTTCGTTCAGTGAAGTACTTTACTCTTGCTCTGAAAATCTAACAGTTTAATGGTAAGAGCACATGTAAAAAGTAAGAAAATGAAGAAACACAAAGTGAGATAGGCAATTATTTGAGATAGGTGATTAAACACATCTATAGAGGCAATATTCAATGTTTTGGTACCTTTTTTCCGTGTAATTACTAAAATTTGAACAGTGGATTCAGCTTGGCCAGGCTGATGCAATGTTACCTGAAGCAAGAGCATTCAAAAGAAATAAAATAGGAAAGGGTTATGTTTGTTTGTAAGCTTATACAAGACCGAAATCAAAATTGCAGAAAATATATACATCGATCTGATATCATGCTATTTTAAATTTTTAAGAAATGCTGAATAAATTGAATTTGTTTGTGGTAATAAACGAAATCTGCTATATAAATATAGTACTCAATTTTTCATATTGTGATATGAGTAATCTTCTTTTTTTCAAAAATAATATATCATGTTAGAAATGATCCTAAAATTTAATAGACTTCTAAGAACAGAAGTATAACAAATTCAATTTTGGCAGATCACATATTTGACTTTCAATTCAGTGCAACAGTATAGGAATCACTTATAGGAAGCATAGGCTGTTAAAACTTATGAAGTTCACATAGTAATATTTCGAGTGCGAGGCTGGGATTCACTACGGTAAGGCAAAAAGTTTTGGATAATCCTATTTTATCATTTAATATTTATATGTACCAATCTATATATAGGTTAGAAAATTTATAACAGAAAAGGGAATTTCTGTTTCCATTTTACAGAGGTAAGGATTGCAGTAGGATAGAAGAATATGAATAGTAAAATTTTATATGCATATACATAAGTAAATAATTTATACAACAAACAGAATTTTTATTTTATTTTATTTTATTAACAGTTGTTTTAATTTAAATTTAGATATATGCCAAAATATAGATTTTTAAATCTACACAGATTATCTTACAAGTCACTGAAAATATTTCATAAGAAGAAAACTTGTTTAAATTAATTGTTTTAGAGATGGTAAAAGGAAGATTAGTTTTTGAATTTAAATTTTGAGTTAAACAAATTTATTAAAAGGAAAATTTGTTCAAAATAAAACCCCTGGGAAATTTACACTTATCAAATGAAATTTAATTTATTCGATTGATTCGAATATTAATAAATTGTGTATAATATTTATACAAGGTATAAATCAAGAAAATCGAGTCAAGAAGGAAAAGGATTGCTAATAAAAGCTAAGGTGAGAACTTCTCACTCAAAAGGAATTTTATGGTTTATTTAAATTTTAAATAATTAGATTTAAAATTTGTTGATTGAGTGATTGATGGCTTGAATGATGATTGTTATATATATATATTGGATGTGAATAGACCCTATACGCCGTTAGTAAGCGGAGGTTATTTATTACACACATATACCGCGATATTCCACCTCGAAGTGGAATTGGTATTATATTATATATATAGCAATATATATATATTGGCATATGTATATATTGCAGTTGATTGATTTCCCGCATTTTTTTTAGCGGATGAGACCCTATTGCGCTGTTAGTAAGCGGATATATTTTATAAAATCCCATATACCGCGATATTCCACCTCGAAGTGGAATGGGTATTGTGCTAATGTCTGTGTATGCAGGGAAATAGGTTGGAAGGATCCAACTGGATTCCTCACAAATATTTATTTGATTTCATATATTGTGATATTTGATTGTTATCATGGATGATATATGATGTTTGAAAGTCATGATTGACTATTGATGTGTTGCATCATCGGATCCAATTTTTTTTGAAGTTTAAAAATAACGATTTTGATTTCTAAAGTGATTTTTGGAAATATACGTTTATAAAATATTTTTGGAATTGATTCAACTTAAATAAATAAACGTTATAATTTTAATATTATAAAAATTATGATTTTTGAGAAATGCAGTTAAAAGTTGATTTTTGAAAATTAGTGATTTTATAAAATAGTTTGAACTGGGATTTCTGAATTTATTATAAGAAGTTTAAAAATAGGATTTATAAAATTTTTATTTTATAAATCAGAATGATGAAATTATAAAAGAGTTTAAAGATGTTTAAAGTAATAATATAAATTGATTTATATTAAAAGATTTATAAATTGATATTTATAAATTTAGAATATCTTGAATTATAAAACGAGCTTTTATAAGTGATAGAATGATTTGTAAATGGATTTCATAAAGGAATGAAATCTATAGAATTTATGAAATTTGATTATTTTATAAATCAAATGATGAAATTTTAAAAGAGTTTAAAGACGTTTTAAAATAGTAATATAAATTGTTTTATATTAAAAGATTTATAAATTGATATTTATAAATTAAAAAAGTATTGGAATTATAAAACGAGCTTTTATAAGTATTATAATGAATTATAAATGAATTTCATAAATTGGAATTATAGAATTATAACGGTGAAGTTATAAATGGAATTTTATAAACAGTAGGTTTATAAAATTTGTAAAGTTATTTAAAAGAATAGATTTTGGATAAATAAAAGAATCTTATAAGTTATAAGATTTATAAAATTTATGAAGTTTAAAGGAACGATTTTGTAAGCAAATAAATTATAAGTATTTAACTTATAATATGAAATTTTAGTATATCATTGTGATATGAATTGAGATAGGTTAATAAAGGAATTTATAAAAGGAGTTGATATAAAATAAATAGAATAGAATTTATAAACGTTGTTTTATAAATTCGAAACGACTTACTTTGATAAGTAAATAGTTGTAACTTGTTAAGAGAGTTATATTCACGTTGTGAATAGTGAATAATTCTTTAAAATAAAATGAATAGAAGTGATGAAATTTATTAACAAGTATATTCACATTTTTGAATAGTGAATATTATGTTAAAGAAATTATTTTGGATGTGATGTTTTAAATAGAATTAAAACGATCCAAAGATGTTTTAAAATGTATTGAGATTCGAAACCATAGATTTCAACATTCATTGTTGAAATAGACGTTTTCGAGAAATAAAAGGAAATGATAGACTATAACACTGTTGTTATAATAAATGATTTCCGAAAGGAAATGTTTTGTATAGTATTGGGATTTATATATCTATTTTAATTTCAAATCCCTATACTAGTGATTTTGGGTTGTCGTAACGATGTTTTACGCAACATTCGTTTTGGCCCAAATAAATATGTTTAAGTGAATGATTTCCTTAAAGAATGAAATATATACTTAATTTCGATTAGGGTATATTAAATATTTTCTAAGTATAGAAAATAAAAAGATCTGTGAATTACTTATTTTTAATAAGTATAGGAATGCTTTTCCAATATTAAGGGAATATTTGGAATTTATCTTTTTGAAGATAAATTGAAAATGAATATTAGAAATTGAATGGAAATCGTATATTCATAAATATTTTGGAATGTAAATTCAATATGGAATTTATAAATGAAATTTGGAAAATGAATTTAAAAATAAATATTGATTTATTTTTAAAGAATGGAGAATGTATATCTTATAAAGATATTTTTGGGAAATAAATAATTTGGAAAATTATTTGGAATCTGGTGATGTTGGCATATCTATTGATAGTTCAATAACCGACTATCAATATTTACCTTTAAATAGGTATTTGTTGTGAATTGTTTGAAATTGAATTTCACACTTATTTTTTTTTTTAAAATAAGCGCTCACTATTCGGGTTAATCGGGAAAGGACCTTGGGGTCGTATAACCCATTCCGAATACGTGATACGTCGTTATGAATTGCATTCGAAGATCGGTGTTGAAGACCGGATATTTTCGAAAACGAAAGGGATTCTTGTTGATTGTCTCGGCACTGGCAGATCCCCGGTATTGAGATCTCCATATGTGATGGGAAATCCGAACGTGATTAGAGATTATTCGGATTGCAAGGACTTCTTTGTAAGTGCCTTCGGTTCTGTTCGAACCCGGAACAGACTTGTATGGATTGTGTGTCTGACATTACAAATTGAGATGTAAAGCCGATTTCTTTCAAATATATTTCTGTTGGTGGCGGAGAATTTATTCTCTTAGCTTAACACCCTTCTCTGAGACGTACGAGCTCAGAGGTTATATAGTTGAAGGTTATCAGCGATATACTCCCAATCTTGGTAATGTGACATACTGAGTGTTGCTGTGAAATGATCATTGTGTTGATTATTTGTGATAGGATTATTTATTTGATCGTCTATCTTGGTGATCATTTCTATGATCATTTGTTGACCCAAAGCATGGCTTTTGTATAAAGTGTGTTTTTGTGGACGTGACTTCGTCGAGCCTCACATACCGGTAATGGTCGAAACAGGAATTGTGCGGCAAGGTTTCCAGGGATCGCTTCCCTAGGGCATGACCATTCCTTTTGGAAAAGGGTAGTATCATGGTATGGAGCCCAGATACTTACTCATGTTGAAAACACTTTATGATTGTGTGATGATGGTGACGAGCGCTCGGTGAAAGGTTCCAAAGGACCGGGAGTGGCATATCTGAGGGTTTGTAATATTCCTTGGGAAAAGGGATTCCCGGCTTTGTTTAGCGGAGAACGGTGGTTCTCGGGGCGTCCTTCCAGAGGCGTTTCCATGTGGCAATGGGAAGTTCCTTGGCCTGACCATTTGTTGGAAAATCCATTCTTCAAATACGAAACTTGTACGGTTTTAGTTGTATAACCTGTCATGGAATATGGCGGTAACCCGCTATTGAACATGGTAGCTATAGTAGGCATAAGTGCGAAATGTCTATGCTGGCTAAGATTTATATCTTTATTTTCGAAATGAATTTTCTCTACACTATGCACTAGTAATAATATCAAATGTTCTTTTTAATGCGTATCAAGCATCTTTGACTATCATAAGGAGAAATCTCCTCCGATTCTGCGTTTGCATGTGTGTGTGTGCGGGAGGCCTTATGGTAGTCTCATTTTTAAAAGCATTGCGAATTGACTTTAAAATATTCCTCTATTTTGATTTTAAAGATAAATAAACTGTTTTGAGTTCTCGCACCAGTCACATGACTGACTTGGAGTTTATTGTTTTCCTTCCTAAACTCTGGGTGCCCACCAATTTCCACACGGGCAGTCAAGAGTTAGGTTTATCAGAATATTCTGGAATTCAGGAGTTGCTGGAGGCAAGATAGATGGCATGGCGTAATACTAGTATAGTATTTCTTTTTCCGCTGTTGTTGTTGTTATTGTACACTCTGATGATATGATGTAATGTAATGTAATAACTGATATAGTTCTTTGTTTAAAGATTATTCATTTATCTATTATATGTTGTTCCGCTGCGAATTGTGAGATTCTGATGTTGTTCTATTTTCTGTTCTGTTCCGTTCTATGATCTATTTTCTGTTTTCTTTTCTCTCTATTTTCTCTCTTCTACCTCTTTCTTTTTTTCTTTTCTTCTTTCTTAAACCCATAACATTTCGGTTTTTGGCCTTCGATTTCTCGACAGTCGATAAAGTGAGTATCGATGTTGAATTTTCGAAAGTCGAAAATTTCCGTTTGTTACAACAAATACCTTTCGAAGGTAAATATTGATAGTCGGTTATTGAACTATCAATGGATATGCACAACATCACCAGATTCCAAATAATTTTCCAAATTATTTATTTCCCAAAATTCATATCTTTACAGGATAAATAATTTTCACACTTCAAAAATAAATCAATATTTATTTTTTAAACAAATTCTCCTTTTCATTTATAAATTCCATAATGAATTTATATTCCAAAATATCTATGAATATACGATATCAATTATTCATTTTCAATTTATCTTCAAAAAGATAAATTCTCAAAACATTCACTTTATATTGGAGAACATTTTCATACTTACTTAATAAGTAATTCTCAAATCCATTTATTTTCTACACTTGGAAAATATTCAAATATACTTAAATCGAGATTTAGTATATATTTCATTCTTTAAGGAAATCATTCTCTTAAACATATTTATTTGGGCCAAAACGAATGTTGCGTAAAACATCGTTACGACAACCCAAAATCACTGGTATAGGGATTCGAAATTAAAATAGATATATAAATCCCAATACTATACAAAACATTTCCTTTCGGAAATCATTTGCTATAACAACAGTGTTATAGTCCACCATTTCCTTCTATTTCTCGAAAACGTCTATTTCAACAACGAATGTTGAAATCTATGGTTACGAATCTCAACACATTTAAAACATCGTTAGATCGTTTTAATTCTATTTAAAACATCACACCCAAACATTTTCTTTAACATATTATTCACTATTCAAAAACATGAACATACTACGTTAACCAATTTCACCATTTCTATACGTTTCATTTTAAAGGATTATTCACTGTCTAAAACGTGAATATAACTCCATTAATAGGTTACAACAATTTACTTATCAAAATAAGTCGTTTGCGGATTTATAAAACAACGTTTATAAATTCCATTTCTATTTATTTTATAACTACTTCCTTTAAAAATCTCCTTTATTAACCTATTCAATTTATAACTCAATTATAAACCAAAGGTTCATATTATAAGTTAAATGCTTATAATTTATTCGTTTGCAAAAATCGTTCCTTTGAACTTCATAATTATAAATCTTATAACTTATAAGATTCAATTATTTATCCAAAAATATTCCTTTGATTACTTTACAAATTTTATAAACCCACTGCTTATAAAATTCCATTTATACTTCACCGTTTATAATTCTGTAAATTTCATTCATTTATGAAATTCATTCACAATTCATTCTAACACTTATAAAAACTCGTTTTATAATTCCAATACTTTAATTTATAAATTAACAATTTATAAATTTCTTATATAAATCAATTTATATTATTATTTCAAAATGTCTTCAAAGTCCTTCATAATTTCACCATTTTGATTTATAAAATAATCAAATTTTATAAATCCTATATTTAAACATTTTATAATAAATTCAAAAATCCCGATTAAACTATTTTATAAAATCATTAGCCCCGTATTTTCAAAAATCAACCTTTAACTATATTTCTCAAAAACCATAATTTTTATAAAATTAAAATTATAACGTTTATTTATTTAAAATGGATCAATTCCAAAAATATTTTATAAAACGTATACTCTTCAAAAATCACATTAAAAATCCTTTTAAAATTCCAAAATTGGTCCAATGATGCTACATACCAAATAGTCAATCACGACAATAACGACATTATATATCAATATGATAATCAATCAAATATCAAAATATCTGAAATCAAATAAATACTGTTGAGTAATCCAGTTGGATCCCTCCAACCTGTTTTCCTGCATCCAAAGATGTTAGCACAATACCAATTCCGTTCCAGAACGAAATTATCGCGGTATATGGGATTTAAAATATTATCCGCTTAATAGACGGCGCAATAGGGTCTCATCCGCCATACAATGCGGGAAATCAATAACTGCAATATATACATATGCTAATATATATATATTGCTATTATATATAATACCAATTTCACTGTTTATGAAATATTCGCGGTATATGTTTTTAATAAATAACATCCGCTTACTAACGACGCAAAATGTCTATTTTAACAATCAATAGATAACAATCAACATTCAAACATGCATTCAAGTATTTTAAATCTAACTATTTAAAATAAAAATCGAAACCAATTCGATTGAGTGAGAAGTTCTCACCTTGATTTCAATTTCGTTTTAGCGATTTATTTCGAATAAAATTAAACGGACGTTTAATTTTACCCGAAATTCTCACTAACTCCAAACGACTCCAATCCAATTCCACAGCGTAGTGCTCGTCCATACGATTCCAACGCAACTAGTTTCGCACGTTTTCGACCTCGTATGAAAAAGTTATGACTTTTACAAGTTTCACGAATTTTTTATAACTAATTTACAACAAAATTTATAATTTATTTAACCAATATTATTTACAGCCGCATGATCCCTGCACCTTGAAATCCAGGCCGTGCGACATCTTCATCTCCCACGCGCGTATCACCCAGATAACAAAAACACGCACAAAACCCATAAAGCTTTGAAACTAGGGTTAGATATCGCCATCTCCACGCTCTACTAAACTTCGATCAGAGACTGCCATTAGCAAGCTTGACTGCTGCTCTACCCACGGCCACAAACCCATGCAACTCGGCCTCACCATTTCTCTCGATTTGCGTGCCCAACTACAGCCGAACGCGGCCAATTTGAGGGCACCACAACACGATCCAGGCGATAATCGCCGTATGGATCGATAGAACTCGCATAGATCTACGCTTTTGCAGTTGATAGTTTTCGATAATATTGAGTGGATTGAAAGAAATTAAGGAAGGAAGCATAGAGCAATTTCGGCCATCCATTGATAACTGGCGGCGGCTAGGGTTTAGGGTTTTTTTTTGTGTGAAGTGGATGGTCTATTTATAGAAGTTCGAACGACACTATTCATTTTGGATTTTCCAAACTTCGGTTCACGCGCCGTAAGTAGAGTTTCTAGGGTTTACTCCGCATTCCGGACACAATGGAAAAGGTTTCGAAAGCTAATTCGGTCATCTGTGCGAGATATGGCAATAAACGTTCAATTTAAATTAAACCGATTTAAACGATTTTCTAGGCGTTTTAGCTTGCACCGGACAAACGGTAAATCCGATTGACACAAAATTTGAAACCTTACAATAATATCACATTACGGATCCGATGAAACGGGTTACGTCGAAATCCGAGACTTTTTAAAAAATGGCTATTTTAACTCACCAATTTAATATTAAAACAATTTCGATGCGTTTCGAGCTGCCACGATCAAACGATAACTCCGATTGCTACGAAAATTGAAATCCGGTAATAACTAACTATTACGGATCCAATGGAACTGGTCTCGTCCAATTCTGAAACTGTTCAAAAATTGACTAATTTCACTAGTCGATTTAAATATTAAAATATTCAATTTTCACAAATTAACTTTTAATTCGATTTTAAAAGTTCTAAAATATCATTCTAACTTCAATATGATAAAATAAAATTTTACAAATCATTTTCAAACATATTTAACCCAATTTTCAATTATTTCTATAATTTCACATATTAAATTATCGATTTAATTATTCAATTAAATCCAATTATTCAAAATAAAATTTATTCGACTTATAAATTTCACTTATTAATATTTAAAATTAATTAAATATTCAAATTTTAAATTAATAAAATTCTGGGTCGTTACATACTTCCCCACTTAAAAGAATTTCGTCCTCGAAATTATTAAGTAAGAAAAGTTATAGAATCTATTAATTTTCCAAAATCCATAGTTAAACTTCTTACAAATCTTTACTAAGTTTTCAAATCATACTTAGTTATTTTTTTCAAAAGCAATTACTATTGTTTAACTTTCAATTCCAAATCAAAGTTAAAGTTTTCAAAACTTTCCAATTTTCTAAAAAATTTCTAACGCCTTAAATTTCCGGAAAAATTCGCCATAGTCTCCTTTGCGCGGCTCTACCCGAAAAAAAATGACAGTATATATATCACAAATATACATCTCATCAAGTAATGAGGCATCCTGTGATGCCCCACCTTTATACCCACGTTAGCAAAGAGTATTGTATAGATAATACCGTCTGCTAACATGGAGAATAAGGCTGGATGGGAGCGACCATGTGTAATCTTACCTTAACTATTCACTAAACACGTCAAAAAGTAGAATCACGAATAGTTCGACGTATTCAATAAATATTTAAAGCAAGACTAAAATGGCTATAGGATCTATCAGAACAGAGTATAACAACTCAAATGTAATATACATCACATAACAGTAAATCATCACATACACATATATAGATACATAACAGAGTATACAAAATGATACATATCAAGTGGTATAGCAAACCACAATATACAGACGAGTTCACAAGAATACATATCAGAGTTACAACATATAAGGACTACGAGAAAGCTAAGACAAAAAGAAACTAGCGGAATAGTCCATGCGGAAGCAAAAGAGGCTAAGTCCAAAGCACCTAACCTGAAACATCTCGGTCTGACCCGAGTATAAAATACCCGGGTCAGTCTAGCTAAACAAATCAGTTAGATAAACTGAACAATAACAAACCTGCAAGGTTACAAGGTATAACAAATATCTCTAAGGAGATAACACAATCATCTAACAAAAGATGAATCATATGATAACAAGCCTCATATCATCGGCAACATATAGAAACAAAGGATAAGGATATCCCAAAGCAAGCCAAAGGCAATAAAAAATACCTATAAGGTATACAAGTTCCACAAGGTAATCGCGACATATCGTGCGGTTCAAAAGACCAACACCGAAGGTCGAAACCTAGGGAATATACATCTCAATTGAAACATCATAAAAATTGCTCGAGCGGTAACGAATGACCAACTCCGAAAGCAATACAATAGGGCAACCTAATATCACCCACATGGCGCATAACGGCCGACATCGGAAGCGATACAATAGCAACCCAGTATCACCCATGTGGCGCATAACGACCAACATCGGAAGCGATACTATAGCAACCCAATATCAATCGAGCGGTGACGAATGACCAACTCCGAAAGCGATACAATGGGACAACAAACCCGAAGGCGACAACCCAAGTATCTCTCGAGCGGTGACGATGGACCAACTCCAAAAGCGATACTATAGGGCGACAAACCGTAGTGGTGAGACCCAGTACTGGACACCACTACTGGCGGAATGTGTCACAACTCTCGAAAAGTAATCCGAAAAGTGTTAACATGCGTCCCATAACCACTCGTTCGCACTAAACGGTTTACTATCCGTCAGTTACTTTCACACTCAAAGCAGTACAAAGTTTATCTCATAACATCGGTAAACTAAACCCGAAGGTCAAAACGATCAATTGAATAGGTTGGGGATTAATCGGAAGGATAAACGCACAGATTCATGGTCCGTGTTTTGCCCAACCATTTAATCTTCCTTCCACTTCGCTCGAAGTGCGAAATCGTGTGTGTACATTATAAATGGAATTTATGGATTGGAGACGGAAGCTTTTAATACGATTTAGAGGGATTATTTATAAAACCCGTGAATGAAATCAAAAATAAGTTATCAAAATCAAAGATGCAATAACAAACACTAAAAACCAACTTGAATCGATAAAATCCGGAAAAATCAATCAAATATGCAAAATAGGTAAAACAGGCAGAACAAAGCAGGTCGGTCGACCGGACTACAGGGCTCGGTCTGCCGGCCAGATGCAGGAAACAAAATATGGCTCGGGGCAGCAGGTCGGTCGACCGGAGCCTGCGCTCGGTCGGCCGAAGGTTGTTTTCCAGCACTTCTTTCCCTTATCAAATGAATTCCAAATCTTTTTCAAATCAAAACAATAGCACATGAATATTTGTTAGAAAATCATACCCAACATCAATGATAGCAAGAGAGGTAGATGTGAGTTAAAAACTCACCTTTTTACACAAAACAAAGAAGATGAAGAAGCACAAATGCAAGGAATCAACCAACTACACTCCACTTCAACACTACAAGCTTCAATCAATGGATTCTCTTTGATTTTGGAGCAAGAATCAAGTTTACAGGAAGAAGCTAGGGCTTGCTAATTTCTATTTCCACTTCCTTTCCCCCATTTCAGTTGGAGCTTGAGTTTAGAAGAGTGGAATGAGAGAATGGAGAGGAGAAGGCTGAGTTAGGGTATTAGTTAAGCTAGTGGGCTGAACCCAAACCCTAAACCAATAGAAAAAGTAGCAAAATTCAACTTACTCCAAACATATCAAAGATTATACTCAAAAAGATCGCAGACGACATTTTGGACTCAATGGAAATGGTTTCGAGTCCCAATTCGGCCATTTGTAGAAAGTAGCTTTTCGGACCATAATCCGACAAACAACGTCATGTTTAAATAAAATATTTAAATATACCACCGATAAATATGCGGGTTGTTACAGACTCCCCTCCTTAAAGAAATTGCGTCCTCGCAATTCTTAAGAAGAAAATAAAGAGTAACAACCAAAACATATCAACATATAAGAATAACAGAATAAGAAGTTCACCCTAAAGTGCACGAAAAGATAAGCCCGAACTTGCTTGCTCAATGAATTCTATGGATTCCTAAGCTCAAAATAATTCGAAACACTGACGTGGTACAAACAATACGTCAAATGATCCAAAGCTCAGCAAAAGAAGTGCAACAAAATGTCCGATGAACTTGGTAAAAAGATCATTCCATTCGGACATCAACAAAGAAACAATCACTTGTTGCTTATAACTAAATGCATTGGCAACACGATTCCCCTTTTCGGGAATAAAAATAATATCAAGATCATAAGATGCAAGGAACTCGAGCCAACACTAAGTTCCTTATGAGAAACTAAACATTCAAAAATTATGATTGGTGAGGAGAACAAAATTCCTTTCCCAAAAATAACGATGCCAAATATAAAGAGCGAAAACAATAGCCGTGAGCACTAGATCATGAGTGGCATACCTAGTCTCTATCGGCTTTAATAATTTAGAAGCACAAGTGATAGCACGTTTTCTTTTGCAAGAGAATGGCATTCAAACCAACACGACTAGTATTGGTAAAAAGATAAAATCTTGGTTCCCCTCCAGGAATCACAAGAATAAGAGTATTAGAAAGAAAGAATTTCTTTTAAATAATCTTCTTTCCTGAAAAGTTAAAACTTTCAAAATTACATTTATCATTATGTAATAATCTTTCTAGAAAAGTTTACTATTTTCAAGTTAATATACTGTGTCTGATTGTCTCATCAAAGCGTTTAGGAAATTCCTATCGATAACGTTGATCAAGCGCATCGACCAAAATTCTTAAAGCACTCAATGGGCAATACAATCACAAAATCATCTTCTATAAGATAAACATGTTTCTAAAAACTTTTAAAAATTCACTTTGTTCATTTAAGAACAAAATCCCATTTATACTTATAAATAACTCTTATGAAAAAGATTTGCAAAAATTTTAAATTGCTAATTTCCATCCAAAACCAATAAAATACTAAAATGGAATCATCGAGATATTCACAGACTACTCGATTCATAAAATGGATGAAATGAGCTAGACAAACTGAATGACATAACAAATCATTTATAAGAATTACAACGAGTGCGGAATGCGGTAACTTCCGCAACTCGTAGTCAAATGAAAACCGGTGGTAAGGTCGAGCTAAAAACACCTTAACACTACAACAAAAGATTGCTTGGGTGATAATCCTAAGACAAGACCAGAAATACCAGAAAATTCTCAAACTACAAGAACGAGAGAAACAACACTTTCCTCGTCATGAGGGATTAAAGAATAAAATGATACCATCAAATTGGAATCGAATCACAAAGAAAATAGAGACCTACCAAAATAGATGGAGACATACCTTATGCTCGAGAAGAACCTCCAAAAGCATCAACTGTATTTAACTTGCCAGCTGGAGAATTATTGGAGCAATGGGACAAGTGGAACTACGATGGCCTTCCTTCTTGCAGTAGCGACAGAAGAGAGGCTTAGGACAAGCTCGAATCATATGATCAGGGGAATTACAATTGAAACACTTTCGAATGGAAGGTGTTCCAGCAGACTGAGACAGGAAATCAGATTCAACGGACTTTTTCTTCTTAGAAGGGAAAAATTCCGGCTCGTCCAATGGAAACTTCTTCTTGTTGGGGTTCTTGCGAATCTCAACTCCATCCCCACAATCACACTCCTTCTCGAAGGCTTCGAGATGAAGTGCCGATTCAACCAACTCCTCAAAGGAAAGCTTAAGCTGGAGCATCAAAGATTTCTTAAGATATTTCTTAAGACCAGAAACAAACTTCAAATTCTTCCTATAGGATATTTTAATGAATTCAAGACCATACATAGATAATGCCTCGAAAGATGCAACATATTCAAAAACGGAAGACTCCCCTTGCTTCAACTCAAGAAAGCGCCGGGACAACAAATCTTTCTCAGATTCAGGAACGAACTTGAGTACGAATCGTTCCCGAAACTGAGTCCAAGAAAGAGCAGACTCATCAATTTCGGCTACAAGAAGCTCGCACCAATCGTGGGCACGCTCTCGCAATAAGCTAGAAGTTACAAGAACTCTATCATGATTAGAAATATCCATTCGAGAGAAAATACGCTTGCACGTGCGAAGCCAAGCTTGGACTTCAAGAACGGATTCAGAGCCTTTAAACGGCTTTCCTCCAAGATGAGAAAAATCACCGCACAGACGTGCAAAGGCAGATTTGCAAGGCGGAGATACATGAGTAGGAGCTGGAGGCTGAGTGCTCCTAAATAACTCCATAAACTGATCAGCTGACATATAAACGCCGTTCGGATGTGAGCCATTGGATTGCCCAACACCCGAGCGTCGTCCTCTGCCTCTTCCAGCCATAATCTGAAAGTTGAAGAAGATAAAGATTAACTACAAGGTAGATATTTCAATAAGGAATACTACGGAATAAAATATATTCCTGGACGTATTCCCCGAATCCTATCTACCCCAAAAACACGGAGGGAATAAAAGCACGATGATTCAAAGATCTGTAACACTTGTTACACTTTGATGTACCATAATATGTGCTTCTGTTCTGTGTTTATCATATTTTGTTCTGAACGCAGCTCTGATACCACGTTGTGACGCCCCACCTCTATACCCACGTTAGCAAAGAGTATTGTATAGATAATACCGCCTGCTAACACGGAGAATAAGGCTGGATAGGGGCGACCATGTGTAATCTTACCTTAACTATTCACTAAACACGTCGAAAAGTAGAATCACAAACAGTTCGACGTATTCAATAAATATTTAAAGCAAGACTACAATGGCTATAGGATCTATCAGAACAGAGTATAACAACTCAAATGTAATATACATCACAGAACAGTAAATCATCACATACACATATATAGATACGTAACAGAGTATACAAAATGATACATATCAAGTGGTATAGCAAACCACAATATACAGACGAGTTCACAAGAATACATATCAGAGTTACAACATATAAGGACTACGAGAAAGCTAAGACAAAAAGAAACTAGCGGAATAGTCCATGCGGAAGCAAAAGAGGCTAAGTCCAAAGCACCTAACCTGAAACATCTCGGTCTGACCCAAGTATAAAATACCCGGGTCAGTCTAGCTAAACAAATCAGTTAGATAAACTGAACAACAATAAACCTGCAAGGTTACAAGGTATAACAAATATCTCTAAGGGAGATAACACAATCATCTAACAAAAGATGAATCATATGATAACAAGCCTCATATCATCGGCAACATATAGAAACAAAGGATAAGGATATCCCAAAGCAAGCCAAAGGCAATAACAAATACCTATAAGGTATACAAGTTCCACAAGGTAATCGCGACATATCGTGCGGTTCAAAAAGACCAACACCGAAGGGCGAAACCTAGGGAATATACATCTTAATTGAAACATCATAAAAATTGCTCGAGCGGTAACGAATGACCAACTCCGAAAGCAATACAATAGGGCAACCTAATATCACCCATGTGGCGCATAACGGCCGACATCGGAAGCGATACAATAGCAACCCAGTATCACCCATGTGGCGCATAACGGCCAACATCGGAAGCGATACTATAGCAACCCAATATCAATCGAGCAGTGACGAATGACCAACTCCGAAAGCGATACAATGGGACAACAAACCCGAAGGCGACAACCCAAGTATCTCTCGAGCGGTGACGATGGACCAACTCCAAAACCGATACTATAAGGCGACAAACCGTAGTGGTGAGACCCAGTACTGGACACCACTAACTGGCGAAATGTGTCACAACTCTCGAAAAGTAATCCGAAAAGTGTTAACATGCGTCCCATAACCACTCGTTCGCACTAAACGGTTTACTATCCGTCAGTTACTTTCACACTCAAAGCAGTACAAAGTTTATCTCATATCATCGGTAAACTAAACCCGAAGGTCAAAACGATCAATTGAATAGGTTGGGGATTAATCGGAAGGATAAACGCACAGATTCATGGTCCGTGTTTTGCCCAACCATTTAATCTTCCTTCCACTTCGCTCGAAGTGCGAAATCGTGTGTGTGCATTATAAATGGAATTTATGGATTGGAGACGGAAGCTTTTAATACGATTTAGAGGGATTATTTATAAAACCCGTGAATGAAATCAAAAATAAGTTATCAAAATCAAAGATGCAATAACAAACACTAAAAACCAACTTGAATCGATAAAATCCGAAAAAATCAATCAAATATGCAAAATAGGCAAAACAGGCAGAACAGAGCAGGTCGGTCGACCGGACTACAGGGTTCGGTCGGCCGGCCAGATGCAGGAAACAAAATATGGCTCGGGGCAGCAGGTCGGTCGACCGGAGCCTGCGCTCGGTCGGCCGAAGGCTGTTTTCCAGCACTTCTTGCCCTTATCAAATGAATTCCAAATCTTTTTAAACTCAAAACAATAGCACATGAATATTTGTTAGGAAATCATACCCAACATCAATGATAGCAAGAGAGGTAGATGTGAGTTAAAAACTCACCTTTTTTACACAAAACAAAGAAGATGAAGAAGCACAAATGCAAGGAATCAACCACCTACACTCCACTTCAACACTACAAGCTTCAATCAATGGATTCTCTTTGATTTTGGAGCAAGAATCAAGTTTACAAGAAGAAGTTAGGGCTTGCTAATTTCTATTTCCACTTCCTTTCCCCCATTTCAGTTGGAGCTTGAGTTTAGAAGAGTGGAATGAGAGAATGAAGAGGAGAGGGCTGAGTTAGGGTATTAGTTAAGCTAGTGGGCTGAACCCAAACCCTAAACCCAATAGAAAAAGTAGCAAAATTCAACTTACTCCAAACATATCAAAGATTATACTCAAAAAGATCGCAAACGACATTTTGGACTCAGTGGAAATGGTTTCGAGTCCCAATTCGGTCGTTTGTAGAAAGTAGCTTTTCGGACCATAATCCAACAAAAGACGTCATATTTAAATAAAATATTTAAATATACCACCGATAAATATGCGGGTTGTTACACATCCCGTAGGGAAAAAAGTATAAAAGTACGATATTTAATCCGAGATATGTACCTTATATTTTATTAGCGAGCATATACGGCTAATATAGCGCGAAAGCGAGCTCCAAATGCGAAGCAAACGCGATCCGCACCTATTAAACACTCAACAAACAACATGAGAACATGCATATATGAAAATAATCTCAATATACATCATATAGCAACATAATAACTATACATGCCAACATAGCAAATGAAACAAAAGCAATATATTCAACCATCAACCAACTAGCATTCATAACCAATAAATATTCATTCATATTCTCATTAATATTCAATGAAATAGGTTTTCAATTTAATCACATTTGATTTATTTACATTGGATTTTACTAACATTCATTTTCAATTAGTTTATATTCACTAATTCATATTCAAGTTGGTTCACTTCCAAATCAAATTCACTTCTATTTAAGATTCACTTAACTTCCAATTGAATTTCAATTACTTTAGTTTTCAATTTCATTAACTCAATTTCATTAACACTTAATGAATTATATACAATCAACTAACAATCATATAACAACCAATGTATATCAATTACAACCAAATTCCTTTGCTTATTATTCATTCAATTTGGTTTAACACCTTCACTTTCAATTGGTTTAATTAAATTGATTTTCATTCAATTATTCAACTTCCAATAACATTAGATTTTTAATGAATTAACACTTATATTCATTATTCCATATCAATTATTCACATTCAATTGATTTACATTCAATTCATTAATTCAATTTAATTTCTAAAGTTGAATTTCATTTATAAAACTCAAGTTCACATTTATCACTTAACTTTATTAATTTACTTTAATACCAATATCAACTTCATTCAACATCTCTTAAGTTATACTTCCATTTTACAAACATCACTTGTTTTTACTTAACTTAAATTCCAACTTATAAATCAATTCAGCTTTCAATTCTAAAGTAAATTCCCATTTAACTTTAAATTCATTTCTTTATTTATAACTCATATTCATAAATATATTCATATAGTTTCACTTCTTATATATATAATTTTTTTTTTCACAATTGTAAATCACTTTAATTATAATTCAATTCTTATAATTCTTTTGCTTATACAATTATTCTTTTATTTAGATTATTCAAACATCTTATTCAACAACCAAACAATCAACTTACATACACTTTAATAATTCTGAAAAATTATTCCTTTATATATAAAATATAATCAAGGTAAAATTATTTCATTTACCCAATTTTAAAACAATATTGTGTCGAATTGTTCTGTACAAGTGTTTAGAGATCCCTATCAACAACGTTAATTACTCGTGTTAACCGAAATCTATATACCACTCAACAAATCAATCATCACAATATAAAACAATTTTATATCCACTAACAAATACGCTCTCATAGCTATTATTACACTCAAACTCATTCTAGAGCACTACTGACTCTATCTCTAATGAGTAACAGCCAACAGAACCATGGTTGTCGCTTAATCATAAGCTCCGATACCACCTGTGATGACCCGTAAATCCGTACTCCTTGAATATACACTAATCTCCATAGATTAAATCAAGATGAACAGAAATACGAATTATCAATGTATAAGAAAAAGAAAGAGAGAGAAGAAGAGGGAAAAAGATAGAGAATAGAGCGGAAAGAAAATAGAAAATACAGAAAACACAACACAACAATATCAGAATCTCACAATTCGCAGCGGAACAACATATAATAAATAAATGAATAATCTTTAAACAAAGAACTATATCAGTTATTACATTACATTACACTACATCATCAGAGTGTACAACAACAAACAACAACAAACAGCAGAAAAGAAATACTATATACTAATAATACGCCATGCCATCCAGCTTGCCTCCAGCAACTCCAGAATATCCTGATAAACCTTAACTCTTGACTGCCCGTGTGAAAATTGGTGGGCACCCAGAGTTTAGGAAGGAAAACAATAAACTCCGAGTCAGTCATGTGACTGGTGTGAGAACTCAAAACAATTTATTTATCTTTAAAATCAAAATAGAGGAATATTTTTAAAATCAATTCGCAATGCTTTTATAAATGAGACTACCATAAGGCCTCCCGCACACTCACACAATGCAAACGCAGAATCGTAGGAGATTTCTCCTTATGATAGTCAAAGATGCTTGATACGCATTAAAAAGAAACATTTGATATTATTACTAGTGCATAGTGTAAAGGAAATCATTTCGAAAATAAAGATATAAATCTTAGCCAACATACGACCATTATCGTATGCCTACTATAGCTACCATCCAAACAGTGGGCCGCCACCATAAGTGAATGATAGGTTCTACAACTAATACCGTACAAGATCGTATCGTTTCTTTGGATTTCCAACGAATGGTCAGGCCAAGGAACTTTCCATTGCCACATGAGAACGCCTTTGGAAGGACGTCCCCGAGAACCAAACCGGATCTCTGCAAACACAAGGTCGGGTTACCCCTAACTGGGTAACTACTGACACGAGTATGCCATCCCCCGGTCCTTTGGGACCTTTAACCGAGCGCTCGTCACCATCATCACACAATCATAAATAAAGTTTTTCAACATGAGTAAGTATCTGGGCTCCATACCATGATACCACCCTTTTCTAGAAGGAAATGCACATACCCTAAAGGGAGCTACCCCTCATAACCTTGCCGCATCTTTCCTGTTTTGACCATTCCGAGGTGTGAGGCTCGACGAAGTCACGTCCACAAAAACACACTTTATACAAAAGCCGTGCTTTGGGTCAACAAATGATCATAGGAATGATCACAAAGATAAACGATCAAATGAATGATCTTATCAGAAACGATCAACACAATGATCATTTCACAGCAACACTCAGCATGTCACATTACCAAATTGGGAATATATCGCTGATAACCTTCAACTACATAACCTCTGAGCTCATACGTCTCAGAGAAGGGTGTTAAGCTAAAAGAATAAATTCTCCGCCGCCAACAAAAATATATTTGAAAGAAATTTGCTTTATATCTCAATTTGTAATGTCAGACATACAATCCATACAAGTCTGTTCCGGGATCGAACAGAACCGAAGGCACTTATAAAGAAGTCCTTACAATCCGGATATCCACAATCCTGATCGGATTCCCCATCACATATAGAGAACTCTATACCGGAGCAACTCGGTGCAGAGTCAATCGACAGGTCATCCTATCGCTCTCGCAAATACCCGGTCTTCAACACCGGTCATCAATGCTATCCATTACGTCGTATCACTATTCAGAATGGGTAATCCGAATAACGAGCGCAATAATTTAAAAATAAGTGTAGCATTCAAATTCAGCAAATCACAACAAATACCTTTCGAAGGTAAATATTGATAGTCGGTTATTGAACTATCAATGGATATGCACAACATCACCAGATTCCAAATAATTTTCCAAATTATTTATTTCCCAAAATTTATATCTTTACAGGATAAATAATTTTCACACTTCAAAAATAAATCAATATTTATTTTTTAAACAAATTCTCCTTTTCATTTATAAATTCCATAATGAATTTATATTCCAAAATATCTATGAATATACGATATCAATTATTCATTTCAATTTATCTTCAAAAAGATAAATTCTCAAAACATTCACTTTATATTGGAGAACATTTTCATACTTACTTAATAAGTAATTCACAAATCCATTTATTTTCTACACTTGGAAAATATTCAAATATACTTAAATCGAGATTTAGTATATATTTCATTCTTTAAGGAAATCATTCTCTTAAACATATTTATTTGGGCCAAAACGAATGTTGCGTAAAACATCGTTACGACAACCCAAAAGCACTAGTATAGGGATTTGAAATTAAAATAGATATATAAATCCCAATACCATACAAAACATTTCCTTTCGGAAATCATTTGCTATAACAACAGTGTTATAGTCCACCATTTCCTTCTATTTCTCAAAAACGTCTATTTCAACAATGAATGTTGAAATCTATGGTTTCGAATCTCAACACATTTAAAACATCGTTAGATCATTTTAATTCTATTTAAAACATCACATCCAAACATTTTCTTTAACATATTATTCACTATTCAAAAACGTGAACATACTACGTTAACCAATTTCACCATTTCTATACGTTTCATTTTAAAGGATTATTCACTGTCTAAAACGTGAATATAACTCCATTAATAGGTTACAACAATTTACTTATCAAAATAAGTCGTTTGCGGATTTATAAAACAACGTTTATAAATTCCATTTCTATTTATTTTATAACTACTTGATTTAAAAATCTCCTTTATTAACCTATTCAATTTATAACTCATTTATAAACCAAAGGTTCATATTATAAGTTAAATGCTTATAATTTATTCGTTTGCAAAAATCGTTCCTTTGAACTTCATAATTATAAATCTTATAACTTATAAGATTCAATTATTTATCCAAAAATATTCCTTTAATTACTTTACAAATTTTATAAACCTACTGCTTATTAAATTCCATTTATACTTCACCGTTTATAATTCTATAAATTTCATTCATTTATGAAATTCATTCACAATTCATTCTAACACTTATAAAAACTCGTTTTATAATTCCAATACTTTAATTTATAAATTAACAATTTATAAATTTCTTATATAAATCAATTTATATTATTATTTCAAAATGTCTTCAAAGTCCTTCATAATTTCACCATTTTGATTTATAAAATAATCAAATTTTATAAATCCTATATTTAAACATTTTATAATAAATTCAAAAATCCCAATTAAACTATTTTATAAAATCATTAGCCCCGTATTTTCAAAAATCAACCTTTAACTATATTTCTCAAAAACATAATTTTTATAACATTAAAATTATAACGTTTATTTATTTAAAATGGATCAATTCCAAAAATATTTCATAAAACGTATACTCTTCAAAAATCACTTTAAAAGTCCTTTTAAAATTCCAAAATTGGTCCAATGATGCTACATACCCAATAGTCAATCACGACAACAACGACATCATATATCAATATGATAATCAATCAAATATCAAAATATCTGAAATAAAATAAATACTGTTGAGGAATCCAGTTGGATCCCTCCAACCTGTTTTCCTGCATCCAAAGATGTTAGCACAATACCAATTCCGTTCCAGTACGAAATTATCGCGGTATATGGGATTTAAAATATTATCCGCTTAATAGACCACGCAATAGGGTCTCATCCGCTATACAATGCGGGAAATCAATAACTGCAATATATACATATGCCAATATATATATTGCTATTATATATAATACCAATTTCACTGTTTATGAAATATTCGCGGTATATGTTTTTAATAAATAACATCCGCTTACTAACGGCGCATAATGTCTATTTTAACAATCAATAGATAACAATCAACATTCAAACATGCATTCAAGTATTTTAAATCTAACTATTTAAAATAAAAATCGAAACCGATTCGATTGAGTGAGAAGTTCTCACCTTGATTTCAATTTCGTTTTAGCGATTTATTTCGAATAAAATTAAACGGACGTTTAATTTTACCCGAAATTCTCACTAACTCCAAACGACTCCAATCCAATTCCACAGCGTAGTGCTCGTCTATACGATTCCAACGCAACTGGTTTCGCGCGTTTTCGACCTCGTATGAAAAAGTTATGATTTTTACTAGTTTCACGAATTTTTTATAACTAATTTACAACAAAATTTATAATTTATTTAACCTATATTATTTACAGCCGCATGATCCCTGCACCTTGAAATCCAGGCCGTGCAACATCTTCATCTCCCACGCGCGTATCACCCAGATAACAAAAACATGCACAAAACCCATAAAGCTTTGAAACTAGGGTTAGATATCGCCATCCCCACGCTCTACTAAACTTCGATCAGAGACTGCCATTAGCAAGCTTGACTCCTGCTCTACCCATGGCCACAAACCCATGCAACTCGGCCTCACCATTTCTCTCGATTTGCGTGCCCAACTGCAGCCGAACGCGGCCAATTTGAGGGCACCACAACACGATCCAGACGATCGTCGCCGTATGGATCGATAGAACTCGCATAGATCTACGCATTTGCAGTTGATAGTTTTCGATAATATTGAGTGGATTGAAAGAAATTAAGGAAGGAAGCATAGAGCAATTTCGGCCATCCATTGATAACTGGCGGCGGCTAGGGTTTAGGGTTTTATTTTTTTTATTTTTTATTTTTTTTGTGAAGAGGATGGTCTATTTATAGAAGTTCGAACGACACTATTCATTTTGGATTTTCCAAACTCCGATTCACGCGCCGTAACCAGCGTTTCTAGGGTTTACCCCGCGTTCCGGACACAATGGAACAGGTTTCGAAAGCTAATTTAGTCATTTGTACGAGATATGGCAATAAACGTTTAATTTAAATTAAACCGATTTAAACGATTTTCTAGGCGTTTTAGCTTGCACCGGACAAACGGTAAATCCGATTGATACGAAATTCGAAACCTTACAATAATATCACATTACGGATCCGATGAAACTAGTTTCGTCGAACTCCGAGACTTTTTGACAAATGGCTATTTTAACTCGCCAATTTAATATTAAAACAATTTCGATGCGTTTCGAGCTGCCACGATCAAACGATAACTCCGATTGCTACGAAAATTGAAATCCGGTAATAACTAACTATTACGGATCCAATGGAACTGGTCTCGTCCAATTCTGAGACTGTTCAAAAATTGACTAATTTCACTAGTCGATTTAAATATTAAAATATTCAATTTTCACAAATTAACTTTTAATTCGATTTTAAAAGTTCTAAAATATCATTCTAACTTCAATATGATAAAATAAAATTTTACAAATCATTTTCAATCACATTTAACCCAATTTTCAATTATTTCTATAATTTCACATATTAAATTATCGATTTAATTATTCAATTAAATCCAATTATTCAAAATAAAATTTATTCGACTTATAAATTTCACTTATTAATATTTAAAATTAATTAAATATTCAAATTTTAAATTAATAAAATTCTTGGTCGTTACATCGCTAATAACCATCAACTACATAACCTCAGAGCTCGTACGTCTCAGAGAAGGGTGTTAAGCTAAGAGAATAAATTCTCCGCCATCAACAAAAATATATTTGAAAGAAATCTGCTTTATATCTCAATTTGTAACGTCAGACATACAATCCATACAAGTCTGTTTCGGGCTCGAACAAAACCGAAGGCCCTTACAAAGAAGACCTTGCAATCCGGATATCCACAATCCCGATCGGATTCCCCATCACATATGGAGAACTCTATACCGGAGCAACTCGGTGCAGAGTCAATCGACAGGTCATCCTATCGCTCTCGCAAATACCCGGTCTTCAACATCGGTCATCAAATGCAATCCATAACGACGTATCACATATTCAGAATGGGTTATACGACCCCAATGTCCTTTCCCGGATAACCCGAATAGTGAGCGCTTATTCAAAAATAAGTGTGGCATTCAAATTCAAACAAATCACAACAAATACCTTTCAAAGGTAAATATTGATAGTCGGTTATTGAACAATCAATGGATATGCACAACATCACCAGATTCCAAATAATTTTCCAAATTATTTATTTCCCAAAAATCATATCTTTACAAGATATATAATTTCAATACCTCAAAAATAAATCAATATTTATTTTTAAACAAATTCCCCTTTCTTTTATAAATTCCATAGTGAATTTATATTTCACAATATCTATGAATACGATTTCAATTATTCATTTTCAATTTATCTTCAAAAAGATAAATTCTCAAAATATTCACTTTATATTGGAAAACATTTCCATACTTACTTATTAAGTAATTCTCAAATCCATTTATTTTCAACACTTGGAAAATATTCAATATACTTAAATCGAGATTAAGTATATATTTCATTCTTTAAGGAAATCATTCTCTTAAATATATTTATTTGGGCCTAAACGAATGTTACGTAAAACATTGTTACGACAACCCAAAATCACTAGTATAGGGATTCGAAATTAAAATAGATATATAAATCCCAATACTATACAAAACATTTCCTTTCGGAAATCACTTACTATAACAACAGTGTTATAGTCCACCATTTCCTTCTATTTCTCGAAAACGTCTATTTCAACAATGAATGTTGAAATCTATGGTTTTGAATCTTAACACATTTTGAAAACATCGTTAGATCGTTTTAATTCTATTTAAAATATCACATCCAAAACATTTTCTTTAACATATTATTCACTATTCAAAAACGTGAATATACTTCGGAACCAATTTTCATCATTTCTATTCATTTTACTTTAAAGGATTATTCACTGTCTAAAACGTGAATATAACTCCATAAATAAGTTATAACAATTTACTTATCAAAATAAGCCGTTTGTGGATTTATAAAACAACGTTTATAAATTCCAATTCTATTTATTTTGTAACTACTTCCTTTATAGATCTCCTTTATTAACCTATTCAATTATAACTCAATTATAAACCAAAGGTTCATATTATAAGTTAAACACTTATAATTTATTTGTTTGCAAAACTCGTTCTTTTAAACTTCCCAAATTATAAATCTTATGACTTATAAGATTCATTTATTCACCCAAATCTATTCTTCAAATATCTTTACAAATTTTATAAACCTACTGCTTATAAAATTCCGTTTATAACTTCACCGTTTATAATTCTACAAATTTCATTCATTTATGAAATTCATTTACAATTCATTCTAACACTTATAAAAACTCGTTTTATAATTCAAATATTTTAATTTATAAATATCCATCTTATAATTCTTTTATATAAATCAATTTATTCTATTATTTTAAAACGTCTTTAAAGTCCTTTATAATTACACCATTCTCTTTGAATTATAAAATAATCAAATTTCATAAATCCTATTTTTTAACTTTTTATAATAAATTCAGAAATCCCAATTTAAGCTATTTTATAAAATCGTTAACCCATATTTTCAAAAATCAACTTTTAACTATATTTCTCAAAAATCATAATTTTTATAACATTAAAATTTATAACGTTTATTTATTTAAAATGGATCAATTCCAAAAATATTGTATATTTTCAAAAATCACTTTAAAAATCCTTCTAAAATTCCAAAATTTGGCCCAATGATGCTACATACCAAATAGTCAATCACGACAACAACGATATCATATATCGATATGATAATCAACGAATATCAAAATATCCATAATCAAATAAATACTGTTGAGGAATCCAGTTGGATCCCTCCAACCTGTTTTCCTACATTCAAAGATGTTAGCACAATACCAATTCCGTTCCAGTACGAAATTATCGCGGTATATGGGATTTAAAATATTATCCGCTTAATAGGCGGCGCAGTAGGGTCTCATCCGCTATATACTGTGGGAAATCAAATCCAAGTACATAAATAATACCAATTTCACTGTTTATGAAATATTCGCGGTATATGTTTTTAATAAATAACATCCGCTTACTAACGACGCATAATGTCTATTTTAACAATCAATAGATAACAATCATCATTCAAACATGCATTCAAGTATTTTAAATCTAACTATTTAAAATTAAAATCGAAACCGATTCGATTGAGTGAGAAGTTCTCACCTTGATTTCAATTTCGTTTTAGCGGTTTATTTCGAATCGTTTAATTTTACCTGAAATTCTGACTAACTCCAAACGACTCCAATCTAATTCCATAGCATAGTTGTCGTCCATACGATTCCAACGCAATTGCTTTCGCGCGTTTTCGACCTCGTATGAAAAAGATATGATTTTTACAAGTTTCATGAATTTATATACATAAATTTACAATTTATTTTTTAAACCTAGATTCATTCAGAGCCGTTGATTCCCTTGCCACTGCATCTCAGCCGCTCCACACTTTTCTTCCTCACGCGCGTAAGCTCCAGGACGTGAACCCATCGCCGCCACTTCCCATTGAATTTCGCACGCCACCATACTCCACTTCGTGACGATCGAGTAGTGCCATTCGACTCGCCACCCCTAGCTCCACCTTCGGCTGAACCACGGTCGAGCTCGGTCGCATCTATCACTCGAAAAACGTGAGTGTATGCCGGCCCTTCAAACCCATTTTCGCGACAATCCAAAGCTCGAATTTTGATCTTGACCGTTGGATTTATCGAGCTCGAGGAGATCTACAATCTTCTAGTTGAAAGTTTTCAGAATTATTGAGTGGATTTGAAGAATTTGAAGAGGGAAGAAGAGAATATTTCGGCCGTTGGTAACGTTAGAGGCAGCGGCTCCAACCTGAAACCCTAGGGGTTGATATATTTTTGCAAAATGAAATGTTTAGGGGGCTTTTATAGAAAATTTTCCAATTTACTATTCACCCGGAATTTCCGAACTCCAAACGAAGCGTGCCGGTTGGCGTTTCTAAGGTTTACCCCGTGTTTCGAACACAATGGAATGTGTTTCGGGAGCTAATTCGGTCATCTGTGCGAGTTATGGCAATAAACGTTCAATTTAAAATTAAACCGATTAAACGATTTTCTAGGCGTTTTAGCTTGCCCCGGACAAACGGTAAATCCGATTGACACGAAATTTTAAACCATACAATAATATCACATTACGGATCCGATGAAATTGGTTTCGTCCAAATCCGAGACTGTTTGAAAAATGGCTATTTTAACTCGCCAAATTAATATTAAAACAATTTCGATGCGTTTCGAGCTGCCACGGTCAAACGAAAACTCCGATTGACACGATAATTGAAATCCGATAATAAAAAACTATTACGGATCCAATGGAACTAGTTTCGTCCAATTCTGAGACTGTTCAAAAATTCGCTATTTTCACTTGTCGATTAAATATTAAAATATTCAATTTTCACAAATTAACTCTTAATTCGATTTTAAAAGTTCTATAACATCATTCTAACTCCAACATGATAAAATAAAATTTTACAAATCATTTTTAATCATATTTAACCCAATTTTCAATTATTTCTGTATTTTCCAACTACTAAATTGTCGATTTAATTATCCAATTAAATCCAATTATTCGAAAAAAAAATTATTCGACTTATAAATTTCACTTATTAATATTTTAAATTAATTAAATATCCAAATTTTAATTAATAAAAATTCTGGGTCGTTACATACTTCCCCCTTAAAAGAATTTCGTCCTCGAAATTACTAAGTAAGAAAAGTTACAGAATCTATTAACTTTTCCAAAATTCATAGTTAAACTTCTTACAATACTTTACTAAGTTTTCAAATCATACTTATTTATCTTTTCAAAAATAACTATTATTGTTTAACTTTCAACTTCTAATTAAATTTATAGTTTTCAAAACTTTCCAATTTTTCTCAAAAATATTCTAACGCCTTAAATTTTCGGAAAAATTTGCCATAGTCTCCTTTGCGCGGCTCGATCCGAAAAAAAAATGACAGTATATATATCACAAATATACATCTCATCAAGTAATGAGGCATCCCGCAGGGAAAAAAGTGTAAAAGTACGATATGTAATCCGAGATATGTACCTTATATTTTATTAGCGAGCCTATACGGCTAATATAGCGCGAAAGCGAGCTCCAAATGCGAAGCAAACGCGATCCGCACCTACTAAACACTCAACAAACAACATGAGAACATGTGTATAGACAATAGTATCGATATACAACATATAACAACATAACAACTATATACGTCAACATAGCAAATGTAGTAGAAGCAATAAATTCAACCATCAACCAACTATCATACAACTAGCATTCAACTAACATCCATAACCAATAAATATTCATTCATATTCTCATAATATTCAATTAAATAGGTTTTCAATTTAATCACATTTGATTCATTAACAGTGGATGTTTTTAATAAAATTCATTTTAAATTAGTTTATATTCACTAATTCATATTCAAGTTGGTTCACTTCCAAATCAGATTCAATTCCATTTAAGATTCACTTAACTTCCAATTGGATTTCAATTACTTTAGCTTTCAATTTCATTAATTCTTAATGAATTATATACAATCAACTAATAATCATATAACAACCAATGTATATTAATTACAACCAAATTTCCTTTGCTTTCAATTGGTTTAATTAAATTGATTTTCATTCAATTATTCAATTTCCAATAACATTAGATTTTAACGAATTTACACCTGCATTCATTATTTCATATCAACTTAATTTACATTCAATTGATTAACATTTAATCCATTAATTCAATTTAATTACAAAAGTTGAATTTCATTTATATAACTCAAGTTCGCATTTATCACTTAACTTTATTAATTTACTTTGATACCAATATCAACTTCATTCAACATCTCTTAAGTTATACTTCATTTTATAAACATCACTTGGTTTTACATAACTTAAATTCCCACTTATAAATCAATTCAGATTCCAATTCTAAAGTAAATTTCCATTTAACTTTAAATTCATTTTTATTTACAACTCATATTCATAAATATATTCATATCGTTTCACTTCTTATATATATAAGTTTATTTCACAATTGTAAATCACTTTAATTATAATTCAATTCTTATAATTCTTTTGCTTATACAATTATTCTTCAATTTAGATTATTCAAACAACTAAACAATCTACTTATATACACTTTAATAATTCTAAAAAATTATTCCTTTATATATAAAATATAATCAAGGTAAAATTATTTCATTTACCCAATTTAAAACAATATTGTGTCGGTTTATCTTATTTAAGAGTTTAGAAACCCCTATCTACGATAGTTAGCTAGACTACATCGACCAGGATCTATAAACAATCAACCGATAAGTCAACACAATACAAAACAATTTTATATTCACTAACAAATACGCTCTCATATCTACTATTACACTCAAACTCATTCTAGAGTACTACTGACTCTATCTCTAATGAGTAATACCCAACAGAGCCATGGTTGTCGCTTAACCATATGCTCTGATACCACCTGTGAGGACCCACAAATCCGTACTCCTTGAATATACACTAATCTCCATATTAACTCAAGATGAACAGAAATATGAATTCTCAATGTTTAAGAAAAAGAAAACGAGGTAGAAGAAAAGAGAAAAGATAGAAAATAGAACGGAACAGAAAACAGCAACACAACATCAGAATCTCACAATCGCAGCGGAACAACATATAATAGATAAATGAATAATCTTTAAACAAAGAACTATATCAGTTATTACATTACATCATATCATCATCAGAGTGTACAACAACAAACAACAACAAACAGCGGAAAAGAAAATACTATATACTAGTAATACGCCATGCCATCCAGCTTGCCTCCAGCAACTCCTGAATTCCAGAATATCCTGATAAACCTTAACTCTTGAGTGCCCGTGTGGAAATTGGTGGGCACCCAGAGTTTAGGAAGGAAAACAATAAACTCCGAGTCAGTCATGTGACTGGTGTGAGAACTCAAAACAGTTTATTTTATCTTCAAAAACAAAATAGAGGAATATTTTTAAAGTCAATTCGCAATGCTTTTAAAAATGAGACTACCATAAGGCCTCCCGCACACACACACAATGCAAACGCAGAATCGGAGGAGATTTCTCCTTATGATAGTCAAATATGCTTGATACGTATTAAAAAGAACATTTGATATTAATACTAGTGCATAGTGTAGGAAAAATTCATTTCGAAAATAAAGATATAAATCTTAGCCAGCATAGGCATTCCGCACTTATGCCTACTATAGCTACCATGTTCAATAGCAGGTTACCGTCACATTCCATGGCAGGTTATACAACTAAAACCGTACAAGATCGTATTGTTTCTTTGGATTTCCAACGAATGGTCAGGCCAAGGAACTTCCCATTGCCACATGAGAATGCCTCTGGAAGGACGTCCCCGAGAACCAAACCGGATCTCTGCCAACACAAGGCCGGGTTACCCCTAACTGGGTAACTACTTACACGAGTATGCCATCCCTCAGTCCTTTGGGACCTTTAACCGAGCGCTCGTAATCAACATCACACCAAATAATAAGTGTTTCGACATGAGTAAGTATCTGGGCTCCATACCATGATACCAACCTTTTCCAGAAGGAAATGCACATACCCTAAAGGGAGCTACCCCTCATAACCTTGCTGCATCTTTCCTGTTTTGACCATTCCGGGGTGTGAGGCTCGACGAAGTCTCGTCCACAAAGCCACGCTTTACACAAAAGCTGTGCTTTGGGTCAACAAATGATCATAGAAATGATCACAAAGATAAATGATCAAACAAATGATCCCATCACAAATGATCAACACAATGATCATTTCACAGCAACACTCAGCATGTCACATTACCAAATTGGGAATATATCGCTAACAACCATCAACTACATAACCTCTGAGCTCGTACGTCTCAGAGAAGGGTGTTAAGCTAAGAGGATAAATTCTCCGCCACCAATAGAAATATATTTGAAAGAAATCTGCTTTATATCTCAATTTGTAACATTAGACATACAATCCATACAAGTCTGTTCCGGGCTCGAACAGAACCGAAGGCACTTACAAAGAAGTCCTTGCAATCCGGATATCCACCATCCTGATCGGATTCCCCATCACATATGGAGAACTCTATACCGGAGCAACTCGGTGCAGGGTCAATCGACAAGTCATCCTATCGCTCTCGCAAATACCCCGTCTTCAACACCGGTCATCAAATGCAATCCATAACGACGTATCACATATTAAGAATGGGTTATACGACCCCAAGGTCCTTTCCCGGATAACCCGAATAGTGAGCGCTTATTCAAAAATAAGTGTGGCATTCAAATTCAAACAAATCACAACAAATACCTTTCAAAGGTAAATATTGATAGTCGGTTATTGAACTATCAATGGATATGCACAACATCACCAGATTCCAAATAATTTTCCAAATTATTTATTTCCAAAAATTCATATCTTTACAAGATATATAATTTCAGTACCTCAAAAATAAATCAATATTTATTTTTAAACAAATTCCCCTTTCTTTTATAAATTCCATAGTGAATTTATATTTCACAATATCTATGAATATACGATTTCAATTATTCATTTTCAATTTATCTTCAAAAAGATAAATTCTCAAAATATTCACTTTATATTGGAAAACATTTCCATACTTACTTATTAAGTAATTCTCAAATCCATTTATTTTCAACACTTGGAAAATATTCAATATACTTAAATCAAGATTAAGTATATATTTCATTCTTTAAGGAAATCATTCTCTTAAATATATTTATTTGGGCCTAAATGAATGTTACGTAAAACATTGTTACGACAACCCAAAATCACTAGTATAGGGATTCAAAATTAAAATAGATATATAAATCCTAATACTATACAAAACATTTCCTTTCGGAAATCACTTACTATAACAACAGCGTTATAGTCCACCATTTCCTTCTATTTCTCGAAAACGTCTATTTCAACAATGAATGTTGAAATCTATGGTTTCGAATCTTAACACATTTTGAAAACATCGTTAGATCGTTTTAATTCTATTTAAAATATCACATCCAAAACATTTTCTTTAACATATTATTCACTATTCAAAAACGTGAATATACTTCGGAACCAATTTTCATCATTTCTATTCATTTTAATTTAAAGGATTATTCACTGTCTAAAACGTGAATATAACTCCATATCAAAATAAGCCGTTTGCGGATTTATAAAACAACGTTTATAAATTCCAATTCTATTTATTTTATAACTACTTCCTTTATAAATCTCCTTTATTAACCTATTCAATTAATAACTCAATTATAAACCAAAGGTTCATATTATAAGTTAAACACTTATAATTTATTTGTTTGCAAAAATCGTTCTTTTAAACTTCCTAAATTATAAATCTTATGACTTATAAGATTCATTTATTTACCTAAATCTATTCATCAAATATCTTTACAAATTTTATAAACCTACTGCTTATAAAATTCCATTTATAACTTCACCGTTTATAATTCTACAAATTTCATTCATTTATGAAATTCATTTACAATAAATTCTAACACTTATAAAAACACGTTTTATAATTCAAATATTTTAATTTATAAATATCCATCTTATAATTCTTTTATATAAATCAATTTATACTATTATTTTAAACGTCTTTAAAGTCCGTTATAATTTCACCATTCTCTTTGATTTATAAAATAATCAAATTTCATAAATCCTATTTTTTAACTTTTTATAATAAATTTAGAAATCCCAATTTAAGCTACTTTATAAAATCATTAACCCATATTTTCAAAAATCAACTTTTAACTATATTTCTCAAAAATCATAATTTTTATAACATTAAAATTTATAACGTTTATTTATTTAAAATGGATCAATTCCAAAAATATTGTATATTTTCAAAAATCACTTTAAAAATCCTTTTAAAATTCCAAAATTTGGCCCAATGATGCTACATACCAAATAGTCAATCACGACAACAACGATATCATATATCGATATGATAATCAACGAATATCAAAATATCCATAATCAATAAATACTGTTGAGGAATCCAGTTGGATCCCTCCAACCTGTTTTCCTGCATCCAAAGATGTTAGCACAATACCAATTCCGTTCCAGTACGAAATTATCGCGGTATATGGGATTTAAAATATTATCCGCTTAATAGGCGGCGCAATAGGGTCTCATCCGCTATATACTGTGGGAAATCAAATCCAAGTACATAAATAATACCAATTTCACTGTTTATGAAATATTCGCGGTATATGTTTTTAATAAATAACATCCGCTTACTAACGGCGCATAATGTCTATTTTAACAATCAATAGATAACAATCATCATTCAAACATGCATTCAAGTATTTTAAATCTAACTATTTAAAATTAAAATCGGAACCGATTCGATTGAGAAGTTCTCACCTTGATTTCAATTTCGTTTTAGCGATTTATTTCGAATAAAATTAAACGGACGTTTAATTTTACCCGAAATTCTCACTAACTCCAAACGACTCCAGTCCAATTCCATAGCGTAGTGCTCGTCCATACAATTCCAACGCAACTAGTTTCGCGCGTTTTCGACCTCGTATGAAAAAGATATGATTTTTACAAGTTTCACGAATTTATATACATAAATTTACAATTTATTTTCTAAACCTAGATTCATTCAGAGCCGTTGATTCCCTTGCCACTGCATCTCAGCCGCTCCACACTTTTCTTCCTCACGCGCGTAAGCTCCAAGACGTGAACCCATCGCCGCCACTTCCCATTGAATTTCGCACGCCACCATACTCCACTTCGTGACGATCGGGTAGTGCCATTCGACTCGCCAACCCTAGCTCCACCTTCGGCTGAACCACTGTCGAGTTCGGTCGCATCTATCACTCGAAAAACGTGAATGTATTCCGGCCCTTCAAACCCATTTTCGCGACAATCCAAAGCTGGAATTTTGATCTTGACCGTTGGATTTATCGAGCTCGAGGAGATCTACAATCTTCTAGTTGAATGTTTTCAGAATTATTGAGTGGATTTGAAGAATTTGAAGAGGGAAGAAGAGAATATTTCGGCCGTTGGTAACGTTAGAGGCGGCGGCTCCAACTTGAAACCCTAGGGGTTGATATATTTTTGCAAAATGAAATGTTTAGGGAGCTTTTATAGAAAATTTTCCAATTTACTATTCACCCGGAATTTCCGAACTCCAAACAAAGCATGCCGGTTGGCGTTTCTAAGGTTTACCCCACGTTCCGAACACAATGGATCGTGTTTTGGGAGCTAATTCGGTCATCTGTGCGAGTTATGGCAATAAACGTTCAATTTAAAATTAAACCGATTAAACGATTTTCTAGGCGTTTTAGCTTGCCCCGGACAAACGGTAAATCCGATTGACACGAAATTTTAAACCATACAATAATATCACATTACAGATCCGATGAAACTGGTTTCGTCGAAATCCAAGACTGTTTGAAAGATGGCTATTTTAACTCGCCAAATTAATATTAAAATAATTTCGATGCGTTTCGGGCTGCCACGGTCAAACGAAAACTCCGATTGACAGGAAAATTGAAATCCTATAATAACAAACTATTACGGATCCAATGGAAGTAGTTTCGTCCAATTCTGAGACTGTTCAAAAATTGGCTATTTTCACTAGTCGATTAAATATTAAAATATTCAATTTTCACAAATTAACTCTTAATTCGATTTTAAAAGTTCTATAACATCATTCTAACTCCAACATGATAAAATAAAATTTTACAAATCATTTTTAATCATATTTAACCCAATTTTCAATTATTTCTGTATTTTTCAACTATTAAATTATCGATTTAATTATCCAATTAAATCCAATTATTCGAAATAAAATTTATTCGACTTATAAATTTCACTTATTAATATTTTAATTTAATTAAATATCCAAATTTTAATTAATAAAAATTCTGTGTCGTTACAGTAAGCTTTCTCAGCCCTGCGAGTTACGCCATGATGACTAGTAGGGTGCAGGATACACAATGGTTACGTCTGGGTTCCCCTGGAAACAATCCGTACCCCTAGGCTGTCTCAGCCAGGCAGTTTCACTACTAATGCGACCTACATAGATTGCAGGATACACAATGGTTACGTTTGGATCCCCCAGGAAACAATCCGTACCCTTAGGCCAGACTCAGCCAGGCAGTTGCGCTATGCAGTCGCGAGAGGAAAAAAACCATGGGTTACGCCACGGTGGGAACACTCGAGTATCACATTCGGAAAACCAAAACTCAGAGAGAATAATATCGATAGAATGAATCCACGATGTGGCCACAAAGCGGATATCAAACAGAAGGCACTTTCCATATCTTTACTTCGAAAATATATATCATATAGTACCTTTTCAAATCACTTTCAAATATCATACTTATATAAAGTCCATTATATATAGGATTCCATTTTCAAATCGAATACTTTCCAAATCAATAATCTCGATTATATCAAATCATTCTTATATAAATTCTGTTACATATAAAATTTATCTCTTCAGATCGTCCAAAATCAACTGTTTCAAAATCACTTGAACTTATACAAAGTCCATCTTATACAAGAATAAAAATTTCCAAAATAAATTTCGCTATATGAAAAGCCATATAGAATTGAATATCTTTGGTTTATAAAAGGTTTTGAATTTAGAATAGTTATGTATTTTTGTATATAAAACGGTTGTGTAAAATAGTTTGTAAAATAGTTTTGTACATAAAATAGTTTTGTGAAATAGTTTATAAAATAGTTTGGTAAATAAAATAGAATAAGATAGTTTGTATAAGAAAAATAAAAGAAATAGTTTTGTAAAAATGGTATTAAATCAATAGTAGTTTTGCATAGAAGAAAATTCCAATTTAAATTATGAAGATATCCAACCCTGCAACTTTCAATTTCATCGCCAAAGCATATCAATAATATTGAACATAAGATGTACGTATGTCATCATTTCGCAAATTCACATTTGATCGCTCGCTCGATCACACAAGTTAGCTTTCGAATTAGTATTGTCCATTCAACTTCCCTAATGCGGACTTCAATATGGTTTCTTGACTAGAAACCATCATTCTCCTTGCATAGCCATATACTATGATAGAGAATTCTATAATCAAACCAAAAATCCATATCAAATATTCGCCATCAAGAATTGAATGAAAAATCTCAACACGAAGTGATGTAATTCACATAGAACTTGTGTACTAAAATCAGGATTAAATTAATTTTGCGAATAAAAAAAATATACATACAACTTATGTAATTATTCCAATTTGTTTCATCACAATTTCATTTCAATTAAATTAATTTTTAATCTCATCGATTAACACAAATATCACTTCATACGTTAGTATTTGTTTCACAGAATTTCTCCATTTAATATAAACATTAATATATCCATTCTCATAATATTGCTTATATTTCTCTTTAATTTAAATTACATTCATTTCACATGTAATATTTCTCATTTAAAACTAATTTATTTGCAAATCATTTCATAAGGAATTTCTTTACGACCAATTTATAAAACTTAATTCCTTTTTATAAGATATTGTTTGAGTTTAAAGTTATCACAACTTTATTTATAACCATTTATTGCAACATCTATTTATTTCATAACAATTTACAAGTCATGGCTTTATTTGAAATCATTTCACTTTTAATTCATATTGTTTATTCCATTTAGTTTCACCTTTACCTTTAAATTTATTTATGACATGTTTCATAAATGTTAATTAAGTTTATAAACATATTTTTCCAATTTAATCATATTTACAACATTTCCTTAATCACAATTTCAATTTAAAGATCCAAAGGCTTAAAGTACACATTTGTATATTATTACATTTTATGCCAAGAATGTATACCCCGATTCCATTCATATACTAAACATAGATATAACAAATTAAACCTTATTTTACTTGCTTTCAAATTAAGGTTATCAATTCAACTATATAATTCAACCTAATTATCAAGTTTCGCTCATATATTAATACAAAAGGGTGTCGATTATCCAAAATATCCAAATATTCCATTTTTCCAATAGGTGAAACTACATGTCAACAAACAAAAAAATTCACATCAACATTTCAATTTCATAAACAAATATCCTAATTATTCATTTTATTCTCTTTGATACACCATTAATAAACTCGTGTTTAGTCCATTAATTCAATCAACAATAATTAACCAATGTTTGTAATTTGATTAAATACAACAAGTCAACAAAATGATAATAATTAAATATTACCATTTCATAAATCAAACAATTACAAATAACTATACTAGTCTTAAAAATTTATTTCTTTATATATATCATATAATATTAGGAAAAATAATTTCATTTCAAAATTTATATAAAACATGTTTATAACACTAACAAATACGTGCTCTCGTATATACACTCAGACAACTCATTCTAGGGTATTACTACCCTATCTCTAATGAGTTAACCCCAAACAGGCTAAGGTATGTCTAAACCTGGCTTTGATACCAACTGTAACGACCCACCCTTTTGGATGGTTCAAATCAACAATAAACCACACATGTCAGAATCAAACCATTCAAAAGGGAGGATTGTTAATGGGGTAAATAAGAAAAAAAAGAGAAAAACAAAATACAGAATCTCGCAGCGTAACAACAAAATATAATAATCAAATAAACAGTTCATGAAGCTGTTTTACAAATAACATTTGATTACACTTTTACAAATTCAAATCAAAGTTATACATATATCATAAATAACCAATAATGTAGTGGAACACAGAATGTAGTGGAATAATAAATAGCAATAATATACTGAATCTTCGTCTTCGTCCACCAGAAATAGTCTTCAATGCTGAAAAACTCAGGCTGACCCGAGCATAAAGGAAGATAATACACTCGAGTCAGAACTAAAATTCTTATGCAAATTAAATCATAAGTATATGAAATAAGGAATGCAGATAACTATATTTTTTGAAGGTTCAAATTTCTGGAAATGTTATTATTTCCATATTCAAAATAAAATGGATTTCACAATAGATCCAATCTAGTAAATTTCAAATTTACAGAATAATTCCCAGCTAAATTTCATAGTTTTAGAGATTTGATTTATAAAAATGTTCCAAAGTTTCAATATTCACTTTTTTGGAGACTTCCCAATGTTTCAAATTTTAATTTTGAAAATTTTGAAGTAAGGTAACGACAGTTTACTTCCCAAAATCATTTTTACGGTTCAAATAGTAAATCTAAACATACTATTTTTCCTCTGATGTAAATACTTGAAATTCATGGGTTTTACATCCTTATTCAGTATGCAAATAATTAATATGAAAATTTAAATAATTACAATAAACTATAGGGTGATAACAAGGATACATCAAATAAATGAATAAATATACATTCAAGCACAATCCATTCAACATTCAAATCAATCAATTCAACAAATCAACCAATTCAATAACATGTCACAGTAATTATTAGTCATCACATATTGGAATTTAGCTGTTCAAATTAAATATTTATAAATATTCCAAACCAACAAACAAAAATTTATCACTATATGACCTGGTTTAACTTGCAACAAAATTTTAGTATTTCGCGAGTGAATTTAAACACCCACCTTTTGGATTTCCCTTGTCTAGTCGGATTTGAATCCGCTACTACTTCCTCCTTTTGATTTATTTCCTTGCTATCTTAATCTTTTTTTTTGGAATGTTTTGGAAGAGACAGAGAAGTTTGTATAGATCTGGATATGAAGAAAAGGATTTGGAAAAAGAAGAATGCTTGGAAAAGAAGAATAAAATTTAAAGAGATGAAGAATTTAAAAAGAAAAGGAAGCTTTGAAAAAGAAGAAGAAGATTTGAAGAAGAATAAATTTAAAAAAAAAGCATAAAAATGAAGCAAAAAAAAGAGAAGAAGGAGATTTTAAAAAAAAGAAAAAAAGAAAAGGGAATGAGGAAGGTGAAGAGCGAAAAGAAATGAGATGAAAATTTTATTTGGGAAAATGAAGCTACAGAAGATGAGATTAGAAATGAGGCTACAGGAATGAAGATGGAAAAAATGAAAAGCTAATAATGTATATATAAACAAACTAGGAATTGAAATAAAGTAAAAATATGAATAGCCCTAAAATGTAGTATTGAAAGATGTAAACTAAAGGAATAAATATATAAATAAAGATAAAAATAAATCTTCCGTTTTAAATATGAAGCTTCAAGAATTGCGAATGAAAGGAAGCTACTAAAACTAATGATGCATAAGCAAAATAAACTTTTGAAACGGAAAATAGTAAATGCCAATTAGAGGGCATGCATATTAATTTGGATGTTCGCATGAAAAACGAAAAAACAGAAAAGGAAAAAATTTCAGGTAAAGCATTTAAAACGAGAAAACGAATAAAGGAGAAACAAATGAAAAGAATGTGTAAATTATTAATTATAAATAAATCAAATGAAGCAACCATTAATTTACAAGAAATGAATGAGTAGTTTAATTATTAAACTGCTTGAAAATGAAAAGAGAGAGATTGCAAGGTGATAATAAATGTGAAGTAAATGAAGGGACCACCTATTTCCTATAAACAAACCTTTTGGGTCCACATTCCAAAACTTGCTCCAGCTAATTTATATCAATAAACCAAAATATACATATATTTACATTATTAAATTCCATGTTAAAACATTCGTTTTATGCTAATATATGTGCACACTACATTAACTCAATCAATCAATTAAAAATCAACCAATCAATTAATCAAACATTCAATATATATTTATTTACGTTACTCAAACAAATTTTATTGATTAATGAATATATATCAACCTATGCACTATAAAAATGATTTACTTTACTTTTTAATTACTATAATGGTCGCATTAATGCAACCCATTTACAAATTTAACCATATATAAAATGGAAAAATGAATATAAACTTATGTAATCAATGTACAACTGTAAAAAGAAAGTAATTTCTAATTGATTCCACGATATTTACACAACCATGAACCCTCTGATATATTTAAAAGTTTGAATATTAATGTGCGTGTGTGTGTATATGTTACTCTAAAATTCAATTTTTTTATCCAAAATCATTCTTGTTCAAAATGAAAGTTTTATTTTTATACGTCTCAAAACATGCAACAATTAATAACAAAAGAAATGAAGGGACCATGTACGTCGCACAGCCTTTTTGAAATTCAATTTGTGAAACGTAACCAAATTGACTTCATTAACTCAAATAATATTCAAATTTGTACGCATTTAATTTTTTTATCTATGCATAATAAATAAAATTACTTACCATAAAAATGAAAACGTTCAATTTGGTTTTCCCAAAATGATCTTTTATTTCCATTAAAACGTCCTTTCTGTTTAACACAAATGATGCGTTTCTTTTATTAAATCTATTAATTGCAGTCAACGTTTTCTTCCCTTCTCATTGAAATATTTCAATTATATTAATTACATTTACCTATAAAGTTAAATTTCAAAACAGACAACTAAAATGGATGAAAAATAGAATAATTGTTTCCTTTAGTCATTTAAGTACATTTATAAATTTGTTGCTTATACAGTAGAGAAATAACTTAAATAAATTATTTTTCCACTCTTGTAATCCATCTATATGCTAAAACACAGTTCAAATATACTTATATTTCTTCCTTTAAATCAATCATTCTATTCTTTATTTTAATAAAATTAAAACTGCACTCACAAATGAAAGATCCATTTTATTTGATAATAAATGTTCTTTTCATTAAACCAACTAATATTTAAAGATTATCCCATTAAAGAGTCACAGAAATAATTCTTCGTACAACTACATCATTTCTTTATCAATTAATTTCATATTATCATTATATTTGTACCAAATTTAAGTGCTTACAATTTGAACGTAATATTTCTCAATGAAATTCTCATTATATTTTTAACATAAAACATATGTTGCACATATCATTAATTAATTACCATTTACTTCTATCTATTAATGGCAAGATATAATTACTATTACTTACAATGATTAAATCTTAAAACATACCCTAATACAGGGAAGATAATTAATCCAATTGTTTCCTTTGAAATCCAGTTTTCTATATTAAACCCAATATCTATATACTAATTTAATTCCATCATTTAATTACAAATGTAATAAAACCTGTTCATTATATATTTAAATTTCAAACAAATCCTTTTATTTTGATTTACATTCTTATTATTAAATCAACTATTCCCTTAAGCAATTGATTGACATAAGTTTTACGCTCACCACTCAACAGTAACGTTTCTTCTTATATCAATTGTAATATTTTAATTACGTTAATTCTCCATTAATTACCAAATAAATTTCTAACCGATTTAATAATAAGAAAATAAATGAAACAATGGTTATACGTTAATAATCTATATCTATTAACTTATTCTTTACAAACAACGGTTAATAAATTTACGTACAAAATAATTGATTTCATACTCCATATTAAAACCAATTGCAATTAATAACATAAGATTACATCAATTTATACATCATTTATTCTATTCCTTATTAACCTTTATTATTTAAATTGATTGAAATTACGTTAACATGGTATATTAGTCAATTGCATTCAATCAATATTAGCCAATTATATGTTTTATCTCATCAAATTATTTGTTTTAAGATTTATCTTAAAGTCAAAATTTCAAATCTAATAAGATTCAATTTAATAAATCATAAATTTTAATTTCTGACAATATTAAAGCCCAAAACCTTATTAAATTTAATATTTTTAACTATCAAAATATGGGTTGTTACAGGCTGGTGGTAACGCGGCAGCCACATACGACCACCTTGGAACGCATTCCCAAAATCATTGTGGCGCCCAAACAACCACAAAAGCAATGGAATGGTATCAAAGAAATGTGTCCGACCAAAGGAGCTACCCCTTTTGGCCCGAGATCACTCTTGTTCTAGCCACCTTATGCCAACTCATGGGAGTTGGGTCCATGTAATATACCTCAAGAATGTCGCCACCATCATACTTCATTCTGTAATCTCCACCGCATACACGGTTAGTCAAAGTGGTTTTCGGTATCGATAGAGAGTATGTCCATATCCGATCTCGGTCTCTTTGCCAACCAATCGTTATTATAACCCGTGGTTATAACTTTAAAATAATATTTTATACTTGAAATATATATATCATTTCAATCCAAATCTTTATCAAAATAAAGATTAAATCATTTCCAAAACCATTTCAATATATCAACCTACCATATCTTTCAAATTCAAATATGTATCAAAATAAATATCAAGTCATTTCTAACCGTTTCAATATATTAAATTATCATATCCTTTCAAAACTTCCTTTCAAATCATTTTAATACATTAAAATATCATAACCTTTCAAAGCTTCTTTTCCAAAATATCATATCTTTCAAAACTTATTTTCAAATCATTTTAATGTCAAAATACCATATCTTTCAAAACTCCAATTCAAAACATTTTAATATATATCAAAATATCATATCTTTCCAAACTTAAATTCAAAACATTTAATATATCAAAATATCATATCATTAAAAACTTAAATTCAAAACATTTAATATATCAAAATATCATATCATTAAAAACTTTAATTCAAAACATTTAATATATCAAAATATCATATCTTTCAAAACTTCAATTTCAAATCATCATAAAATTTCAAATCCAAATATTCAACTTTAAATACCTTTTAAATTCAAAGATATCATTCATTTTTTATCATTCCAAAACACCTTTTAAATAGCTTATATTTTAATTTAATTAATTCATTTAAACCATTTAAAATTTAAGTTTACATACTTTTAAATCAAGTTGTAAGGACCCGCAAATCCGTACTCCTTGAATAGACACTAATCTCCATTGATTAACTCAAGATGAACGGAAATACGAATTCTTAGGGTTAAAAAAAAGAAAAAGATAGAAGAAGAGAGAAAAGATAGAACAGAACAGAGAGAAAACAGCAGAACAATATCAGAATCTCACAATCGCAGCGGAACAACATATAATAGATAAATGAATAATCTTTAAACAAAGAACTATATCAGTTATTACATTACATCACATTAGACTATCGAAGTTTACAACAACAACAACAACAACAACAAACAGCGGAAAAGAAATTCTATATACTAGTGAATACGCCATGCCATCTAGCTTGCCTCCAGCAACTCCTGAATTGCAGAATATCCTGATAAACCTGACTCTTGACTGCCCGTGTGGAAATTGGTGGGCACCCAGAGTTTAGGAAGGAAAACAATAAACTCCGAGTCAGTCATGTGACTGGTGTGAGAACTAAAACAGTTTATTTTTAAAACAAAGTATCGGAAATTTTTAAAATAGATTCGCAATGCTTTTAAAAATGAAACTACCATAAGGCCTCCCGGCACACACACAATGCAAACGCAGACATGGGGGAGATTTCTCCTTATGATAGTCAAAGATGCTTACTACGCAAAATCAAATCATTTTTGATATTATTATTAGTGCATAGTGTAGAAAAAATTTCGAAAGTAGAATATAAATCTTAGCCTGCATAGGTACCATTATATTATGCCTACTATAGCTACCATATTAAATGGCAGGTTCTACAACTAAAACCGTACAAGGCTCTATTGTTTCTTTTGGATTTCCAACAAATGGTCAAGGCAACGAACTTCCCATTGCCACATGGAAACGCCTCTGGAATGACGTCCCGAGAACCAAACCGGATCTCTTCCAACACAAGCTGGGTTACCCCTAACTGGGTAACTACTGACATGAATATGCCATCCCCCGATATTCATTAAACAAATGCTCAACAACACTTAGCATATCACACTACCAAATTGGGAGTATATTACTAATAACCTTCAATTACATAACCTCTGAGCTCGTACGTCTCAGAGAAGGGTGTTAATGCTAAGAGAATAAATTCTCCACCACCAACAGATATGTATTTGAAAGAAATCAGCTTTATATCTCAATTTGTAATGTCAGACATACTATCCATACAAGTTTGTTCCAGGATCGAACGGAACCGAAGGTACTTACAAAAAAGTCCTTGCAATCCGGATATTCATTAATCACGTCCGGACATCCCATCACATATGGAATCTCTATACCGGGGCCATTCGGTGTAGAAACATTTGACGGTAATCCTTCCATTTCCAAAAATATCCGGTCTTCAACACCGGTCTTCAAATGCAATTCATAACGACGTATCACATATTCGGAATGGGTTATACGACCCCAAGGTTCTTTCCCGGCTAACCCGAATAGTAAGCGCTTGTTCAAAAATAAGTGTGGCATTCAAATTCAAGCAAAACACAACAAATACCCATTCAAAGGTAAATATTGATAGTCGGTTATTGAACTATCAATGGATATGCACAACATCACCAGATTCCAAATAATTTTCCAAATTATTTATTTTCCAAAAATATCATTACAAGATATATATTTTCCACACGTTAACCATTTGAAAACAATTTTCAAATCACTTTTCACCTTTACCACTTTTGAAAACAAATTTCAAACATTTTCCTTACGCGGAAATACTTTCATCTCAACATGGTTCATTTCAAACAATTAAATAAATCCTTAATGATTTACTTTATATTTACGTTCCAAACCCGTAAATTTATTCTCACACTTCAAAAATAAATCAACGTTTATTTTTAAACAAATTCCCCTTTCTTTTATAAATTCCATAGTGAATTTATATTTCAAAATACCTATGAATATACGATTTTCAAATCGATTTCTAATATTCATTTCCAATTTATCTTTAAAGATAAAATCTTAAAATATTCACTTAATATTGGAAAAACATTTCTATACTTATTAAAAATAAGTAATTCACAAATCCATTTATTTTCAACAGTTGGAAAATATTCAATATACTTAAATCGAGATTAAGTATACATTTCATTTTTAAGAAAAACATTCTCTTAAAACACATTTATTTGGGCCAAAACGAATGTTGCGTAAAACATCGTTACAACGACCCAAAATCACTAGTATGGGGATTCGAAGTTAAGATAGATACATAAATCCCAATACTATATAAAACATTTTCTTTCGGAAATCATTTACTATAACAACAGTGTTATAGTCCACCATTTCCTTCTATTTCTCGAAAATGTCATTTCAACAATGAATGTCGAAATCTATGGTTTCGAATCTTAACACATTTTAAAAACATCGTTAGATCGTTTTAATTCTATTTAAAACATCACATCCAAAAAAATTTCTTTAACATATTATTCACTATCCAAAAACGTGAATATACTTCGTTAACCAGTTTCATCATTTCTATACATTTTATTTTAAAGGATTATTCACTGTCTAAAACGTGAATATAACTCCATTAATAAGTTATAACAATTTACTTATCAAAATAAGCCGTTTGCGGATTTATAAAACAATGTTTATAAATTCCATTTCTATTTATTTTATAACAACTTCCTTTTATAAATCTCCTTTATTAACCTATTTCAATTTATAACTCAATTATATACCAAAAGTTCATATTATAAGTTAAATACTTATAATTTATTTGTTTACCAAATCGTTCTTTTAAACTTCCCAAATTATAAATCTTATAACTTACAAGATTCGCTTATTTACCCATAACTATTCTTTTAATAACTTTACAAATTTTATAAATCTACTGCTTATAAAATTCCATTTATAACTTCACCGTTTATAATTCTATAAATTTCAATCATTTATGAAGTTCATTTACACTTCATTCTAACACTTATAAAAACTCGTTTTATAATTCAAATATTTTAATTTATAAATATCAAGTTCATAAATCTTTTATATAAATCAATTTATATTATTATTTTAAAAACGTCTTTAAACTCCTTTATAATTTCACCATTTTCTTTGATTCATAAACTAACCAAATCTCATAAATCCTATATTTGAACTTTTTATAATAAATTCAATAATCCCGATTTAAACTATTTTATAAAATCGTTAACCCCATATTTTCAAAAATCAACTTTTAACAATATTTCTCAAAAATCATAATTTTTATAACAATATAACGTTTATTTATTTAATATGAATCAATTCCAAAAATATTTTATAACGTATACTTTCAAAAATCACTTTAAAAATCCTTTTAAAATTCCAAAATTGGCCCAATGATGCTACACACCAAATAGTCAATCACGACAACAACGACATCATATATCTGTATATGATAATCAATAAATATCAAAATATCTGAAATCAAATAAATACTGTTGAGGAATCCAGTTGGATCCCTCCAACCTGTTTCCCTGCATCCAAAGATGTTAGCACAATACCAATTCCGTTCAAAGCGGAATATCGCGGTATATGGGATTTATAAAATATTGTCGCTTAATAGACGGCGCAATAGGATCTCATCCGCTATATAATGCGGGAAATCAACTCCAAGTACATAAATAATACCAATTTTACTGTACTATGAAATATTCGCGGTATTTGTTTTTAATAAATAACCTCCGCTTACTAACGGCGTATAACGTCTATTCTAACAATCAATAGATAACAATCTATTCAAACATACAATCAAGAATTTTAAATATAACTATTTAAAATTAAAATCGAAACCGATTCGATTGAGTGAGAAGTTCTCATCATTATTTCAATTTCGTTTTCAGCTTTTATTTCGAATAAAATTAAACGGACGTTTAATTTTACCCGAAATTTTCGCTAGCTCCAAATGACTCCAATCCAGTTCCATAGCGTAGTATTCGTCCATACGAACCCAACGCAACTTGTTTCGTGCGTTTTCGAGCTCGTATGAAAAAGATATGGATTTTTAAAGTTACACGAATTTAAAACATATAAATTTACAAATTTATTTTATATTTCTATACCTAATTTGCATCACATCCGTCCATCTCACTGCCTGCAAATCTTGGCCGTCCTTTACATCTTCTCCCCTCACGTTCCTCATTCCAGGTCGTGCAAAAGAAAACCCAAGGCAGCCACCCACTTCATGAATTTCGCACCCCACCACAGGCCACTTGAAGGCGATCAGGTTACACCACTCGAATGCTCGTGACAAGAGCTACCTTCGGCCCCCATATCAAGAAGCTCGGCCCCCATCTTGACTCAAAAAACGTGCATGAACTCGTCCCCTTTGCAGCCAATTTGGCGTCGATTTATAGCACTAGAAACGATCATAGCCGTTGGATGTCTAGAACTAAGAGTGCTCTACAACTTTCATGTTGAGAGTTTGTTGTAAATGTTGATGGATGAAGAGATAATTGAGGAAGAAGAAGATGTTGTTTCGGCCATTGATTTTTATATGGAGGTGGCCTGAATTGAAACCCTAGGGTTTGTTTTCATTTTGCAAAAGTGAATTTTAAGAGGCTTTTATAGAAAATTTCCCAAACACTATTCATCCCGGATTTTCCGAACTCCAAACGAAGCGTGCCGGTTGGCGTTTCTAAGGTTTACCCCGCGTTACGAACACAATGGAACGTGTTTCGGGAGCTAATTCGATCATCTGTGCGAGTTATGGCAATAAACGTTCGATTTTAGATTAAATCGGTAAATCAAATTTCTAGGCGTTTTAGCTTGCCCTGGAAAAACGGTAAATCCAATTGACACGAAATTTGAAACCATACAATAATATCACATTACGGATCCGATGAAACTAGTTTCGTCGAAATCCGAGACCGTTTGAAAAATAGCTATTTTAACTCGTCAATTAAATATTAAAATATTCAATTTTCACAAATTAACTCTTAATTCGATTTTAAAAGTTCCATAACATCATTATAACTCCAATATGATTAAATAAAATTTTACAAATCATTTTCGATCATAGTTAACCCAAATTATAATTATTTCTGTATTTCACATATTAAATTATCGATTTAATTATCCAATTAAATCTAATTATTCGAAATAAAATTTATTCGACTTATAAATTTCACTTATTAATATCTAAAATCAATTAAATATACAAATTTTAATTAATAGAAATTCTGGGTCGTTACAAACTTCCCTCCTTAAAAGAATTTCATCCTCGAAATTACCAAGTAAGAAAAGTTACATAATCTATTAACTTTCCATAACAAACCGTTCAATTTAGATTTTTACAAATCTCTTAAGTGTTTAACTTTTCCAAAGTTCATAGTTAAACTCCTTATAATAACTTTACTTAGTTTTCAAATCCAACTTAGTTATCTTTTCAAAAACAACTACTATTGTTTAACTTTCAACTCCAAATCAAAGTTATAGTTTTCAAAATTTTCCAATTTTTTTGCAAAAATATTCTAACGCCTTAAATTTTCAGAAAAATTCGCTAGAGTCTCCTTTGCGCGTCTCGATCCGGAAAAAAAATGACGGTATATATATCACAAATATACATCTCATCAAGTGATGAGGCATCCCACAGGGAAAAAAGTGTAAAAGTACGATATTTAATCCGAGATACGTACCTTATATATTATTAGTGAGCATATACGACTAATATAGCGCGAAAGCGAGCTCCAAATACGAAGCAAACGCAATCCGCACCTGCTAAACAGTGAACAAACAGATGAGAAACATGTATATAGACAATAATATCGATATACAACATATAACAACATAATAACTATATATGCCAACAAAGTAAATGCAGTAAAAGCAATATATTCAACCATCAACCAACTATCATCCAACTAGCATTCAACTAACATTCATAACCAATAAATATTCATTCATATTCTCATTAATATTCAATGAAATGGGTTTTCAATTTAAATCACATTTGATTTGTTAACAGTGGATGTTTTTACTAACATTCATTTTCAATTAGTTTATATTCACTAATTCATATTCAAGTTGGTTTACTTCCAAATCAAATTCAGTTCTATTTAAGATTCACTTAACTTCCTGTAACAACTCTGTATTTTGTGATTTGTTTTTTTGTATATTTTAATTATTTTAATTGAATTTTTGATTTAAAAAGTTATTTTATTTATTTTGAATGATAAACTTTAGTTTTGATATGAATTATCATTCCAAAGCATGACTAAAAACAATATTTTCCAAAAAGTGAATTTTTGGTCAAAATAGTCAAACTTTGACTTTTAATTTAAATTTTTAGAAGTTTTAAAATTTAAATTTTACCTTTTATTATGAATGTACATAAAATTTTAAGAACACTGCTTTTTGTTTCGTTGGACACGGATTTAAATTGTGAAAGTTATGTATATTTCAATCTTGAGTGCAATTTGTTTATTCTGCAATTTTGTTATTTTAAATAGTATAAATTTTATTTTTCTTTTTCATATTTTATTGTATTATGTATTGATATGCTATTTTATGTATGTTTTTGTCTTTTATTATTTTTGAAGTGAGGTAGGCATTTTTCTAGAGCTGGTAGTATTTTTCTTGTAATTTCCATGCTCTGTTTTCAATTTTTAAACATTTTCTTTAGTTCTTTTCCATTTTTCTCCAATTTAATTATTTATTTTATTTTAGAAATGACAAATAAATTATTTTATTTCAAAATTTTGCTTTAGAATATTTTTAAAATGAAGTAGATATTTTTCCAAAGCCATTGATGTTTCAATTGTAATTTTTGAACCCTGTTTTCAATTTTTAAGCAATTTCCTTAATTCTTTTTATATTTTCTTTAAATTTAATTATATATTTTTATATTTTTTCACTTTGTTCGGTTTTTGGATGTACTTGCTGAAGTTTAATTTGTTTTACTTGATTTAAAAGAAAAGGAAGTATGGATGGTTTTAAAAGCTAAGAAACGTAAAGTCGTTTCACTTTTTCTTTTACCATTTCTTTTTCCAATCAATGCATCAATTTATTGTAGCCGTTCCTTTTCTTTTTCTTATTCACATGAAAGTTTCTCATTCCATCAATAATAAACATCTATTTCAGATCTGAGCAAAGAAAAATAAGCAATGGCCTCTCTTCCTCCTCTCATTTTTCTACTTCTTCTTCTTTGTTTTGCTTAATTTTTGCCATGACCTCTCATTGCTTTGTTTGGCCTAACACCTCCAACATCTCCTCCACCGACCACCACCACTTCCTTTCCCACATCATACACGACCAAAACCCTTCCTCCTCTGACCAGCAAGTGCAATGACCATCCCATGATGCGAAATCCACAAAAACTATGTTAAAACTCCTTAAAAAGCATGTCTAGCCACCTAGTCTTCATCACCATCACCTTAGATGACCTTGGCCACCTCCTATTGCACCACCACCACTTGACACACCCCTAACCATCACCTTCATTGTAACGTTTGCGATTTTTCGTTGCCAAAAACTGAAATGTTAGGGTTAAAGAAGAAGAAAAAGGTAGAAGAAGACAGAAAAAAAGATAGAATAAAACAGAAAGAAATAACAGAACAACATCAGAATCTCACAATTCGCAGCGGAATAACATATAATAAATAAATGAATAATCTTTAAACAAAGAACTATATTAGTTATTACATTCCATCATTTTATATTACATTACATCATCAGAGTGTACAACAACAAACAACAACAAACAGCGGAAAAGAAATACTATATACTAGTAATACGCCATGCTATCCAGCTTGCCTCCTGCAACTCCTGAATTCCAGAATATCCTGATAAACCTTACTCCTGACTGCCCGTGTGGAAATTGGTGGGCACCCTGAGTTTAGGAAGGAAAACAATAAACTCCGAGTCAGTCATGTGACTGGTGTGAGAACTAAAACAGTTTATTTATCTTTAAAATAAAAAAAAAGAGGAATATTTTTAAAGTCAATTCGCAATGGTTTTAAAAATGAGACTACCATAAGGCCTCCCGCACACACACACAATGCAAATGCAGAATCGGAGGAGATTTCTCCTTATGGTAGTCAAAGATGCTTGATACGTATTAAAAAGAAATATTTGATATTATTACTAGTGCATAGTGTAGGGAAAATCATTTCGAAAATAAAGATATAAATCTTAACCAGCGTAGGCATTCCGCACTTATGCCTACTATAGCTACCATCCAGAAAGTGGGGCGCCACCATAAGTGAATGATAGGTTCTACAACTAAAACCATACAAGTTCGTATTGTTTCTTTGGATTTCCAACAAATGGTCAGGCCAAGGAACTTCCCATTGCCACATGGGTACGCCTCTGGAAAGACGACCCGAGAACCAAACCGGATCTCTGCCAACACAAGGCCAGGTTACCCCTAACTGGGTAACTACTGACACGAATATGTCATGCCCCGATCGTAACCGATCTATCCGAGGATCCTCGATTTCCAACAACCACATAAGATTAATAACGCAATAACCACATAGGCTAAGTATCTGGGCTCCATTCCATGATACCACCTCTATCCAAAAGGAATGACATACACTAAAGGGGCACTACCCCCTAATAACCTTGCTGCAACCTTCCTGTTTTGACCATTTCCGGGGTGTGAGGTCCGACGAAGTCTCGTCCACAAAGCCACACTTTATACAAAAGCTGTGCTTTGGGTCAAAAATGATCAAAGTAATGATCACCAAGATAAATGATCAAACAAATGATCATATCACAAATGATCAAACAATGATCATTTCACAGCAACACTCAGCATTCCACACTACCAAATTGGGAGTATATCACTAATAACCTTCAACTACATAACCTCTGAGCTCGTACGTCTCAGAGAAGGGTGTTAAGCTAAGAGAATAAATTCTCCGCCACCAACAGAAATATATTTGAAAGAAATCAGCTTTTTATCTCAATTTGTAATGTCGGACATACAATCAATACAAATCTGTTCCGGGCTCGAACAGAACCGAAGACACTTACAAAGAAGTCCTTGCATTCCGGATAATTTCTAATCACGTCCGGACTTCCCGTCACTAAGGGTGATAAAACCTCTATATCGGAGATCAGCCAATGCAGAGTAACTCAACGGTAATCCTTCCGTTTTCAAAAATATCCGGTCTTCAACACCGGTCATCAAATGCAATCCATTACGACGTATCACATATTCGGAATGGGTTATACGATCCCAAGGTCCTTTCTCGGCTAACCCGAATGGTGAGCGCTTATTCAAAAATAGTGTGGCATTCAAATTCAAGCAATTCACAACAAATACCTTTTTAAAGGTAAATATTGATAGTCGGTTATTTAACTATCAATAAAGATGGTCAACATCATCAGATTCCAAATAATTTTCCAAATTATTTATTTCTCAAAAATATTTTTACTAGATATAAACTTCCACACTTCAACCATTTAAAAACAATTTTTCAAATCACTTTTCCTTACTCGGAAATACTTTCATTTCAAAATGGTTCATTTAAACCAATTTAAATAAATCCTTGCCGATTTACTTTATATTTACGTTCCAAATCCGTAAATTAATTCCCACACTTCAAAAATAAATCAACGTTTATTTTTAAACAAATTTCCCTTTTCTTTTATAAATTCCATAGTGAATTTACAATTTCAAAATATCTATGAATATACGATTGTCCAAATCGATTTCTAATATTCATTTTCAATTTATCTTTAAAAGATAAAATCTCAAAATATTCACTTCATATTGGAAAAACATTTCCGTACTTATTTATTAATAAGTAATTCACAAATCCATTTATTTTCAACACTTGGAAAATGTTCAATATACTTAAACTGAAATTAAGTATATGTTTCATTCTTTAAGAAAATCATTCTCATAAACATATTTATTTGGGCCAAAACGAATGTTGCGCAAAACATCGTTACGACAACCCAAAATCACTAGTATAGGGATTCGAAATGAAGATAGATATATAAATCCCAATACTATACAAAAACATTTACTTTCAGAAATCATTTACTATAACAAAAGTGTTATAGTCCACCATTTCCTTCTATTTCTCAAAAACGTCTATTTCAACAATGAATGTTGAAATCTATGGTTTCGATATTTAATGCATTTTAAAATTTCGTTAAAATAACCAACTTCTTTTAATAATATCCATTTTGCCAAATATGACCATTTTATTCAATAATGTATTCACTGTCCAAAATCGTGAATATATTTCCTTTAAAAAACTTCAACATTTAATTTATCAAATTCAATTGATTTCGAATTTATAAAAAAAATGTTTATAAATTCCATTTCTATTTATAAGCTTTGATTTATAAATCTCATTTTTTAACAAATTCCATTTATATCTCATTTAAAAGCCAGAATCCCAATTTAAACCAATTTATTCTTTTAATAACTTAAAAATCGTTATTTAAAGCTTATATATTTCAAAATCATACTTTAGCATTATTTTCCAAAAATCATAACTTTTATGAAAATAAAATTTTAACGTTTATTTATTTTAACAATTCAAAATTTAATAAAACGTATACTTTTGAAAATCACTTTAAAATTCCTTTTAAAACCAAAAATCATTATTTTAAAACTTCAGAAATGGATCCGATGATGCAGCAGCACCAAATAGTCAATCACGACATCCAAATATCATATATCGATATGATAATCAAAAAATATCAAAATATCTGTAAATAAATCAATACAGTTGAGGAATCCAGTTGGATCCCTCCAACCTGTTTCCCTGCATCCACAAATATTAGCACAATACCAATTCCGTTCCAGTGCGGAATTATCGCGGCATATGGGATATATAAAATATTATCCGCTTAATAGACGACACAATAGGGTCTCATCCGCTATATAATGTGGGAAATTAACTCCAAGTACATAAATAATACCAATTTCACTGTACTGTGAAATATTCGCGGTATATGTTTTTAATAAATAACATCTGCTTACTAACGGCGCATAATGTCTATTTTAACAATCAATAGATAACAATTTATCATCCATGCATACAATCAACAATTTTAAATCTAACTATTTAAAATTAAAATCGAAACCGATTCGATTACGTGAGAAGTTATCACCTTGATTTCAATTTCGTTTTAGCGATTTATTTCCGTTTCAGCTTTTATTTCGAATAAATTAAACACGCGTTTAAATTTACCTGAAATTCTCACTAGCTCCAAATGACTCCAATCCAATTCCATAGTGTAGTGCTCGTCCATACGACTCCAACGCAACTGGTTTCGCGCGTTTTCGACCTCGTATGGAAAGATAGGTATTTTTAAAGTTACACGATTTATATACACATGAATTTACAAATTTCTTTTTAATTTTAAACCTACAATGCATCAAAGCCCTTGATCCCATGCTTCCTGCATCCAGGCTGCACGTCTCTTCCCTCCTCTCTCACGTTTCTTCTACAGGAAATACATGCAACCAAGAAACCCATAGCAATAAACTAGGGTTAAAGATTTCGGCCACCACTACGAACGATTCAACGATCAAGTGATGCCATTCGAAAGCCCATCCCCTCCTCTTCACTCGGCTGCCATGGGGTGGAGCTCGGCCTCCATATGACATGGGAAAGCGTGCGTGACCTACAGGCCTTTGAGCCCAAATCCCCGCTGATCCAAAGCTCCAAACACGATCATAGCCGTTGAAGTTGTAGTTCGTGAGGTGCTCTACAGGTTTCATGTTGGAAGTTTCTTGTAAATGTTGATTGATGAAGAGATAATTGAGGAAGAAGAACATGTTGTTTCAGCCATTTATTATATAAGAGGGTGGCGGCCTGAAGATGAAACCCTAGGGGTTGTATTTTTTGCAAAAATAAGAAATAAGGGGGCTTATATAGAAAATTTCACAAACACTATTCATCCTGAATTTTCCGAACTCCAAACGAAGCGTGCTGGTTGGCGTTCCTAAGGTTTACCCCGCGTTTCGAACACAATGAAACGTGTTTCGGGAGCTAATTCGGTTATCTGCGCGAGTTATGGCAATAAACGATCGATTTAAAATTAAACCGATTAAGCGATTTTCTAGGCGTTTTAGCTTGCACCGGACAAACGGTAAATCCAATTGACATGAAATTTGAAACCATACAATAATATAACATTACGGATCCGATGAAACTGGTTCCGTCGAAATCCGAGACTGTTTGAAAAATGGCTATTTTAACTCGCCAAATTAATATTAAAACAATTTCGATGCGTTTCGAGCTGCCACGGTCAAACGAAAACTCCGATTGTTACGAAAATTGAAATCCGGTAATAACTAACTACTATGGATCCAATGGAACTAGTTTCGTCAAATTCTGAGACTGTTCGAAAATTGGCTATTTTTCAATTGATAATTAAATATTAAAATATTCAATTTTCACAAATTAACTGCAAATTCAATTTTAAAAGTTCTATAACGTCACTTTAACTCCAACATGATTAAATAAAATATTCCAAATCATTTTCAATCATATTTAACCCAATTTTCAATTATTTCTGTATTTTAACATATTAAATTATCGATTTAATTATCCAATTAAATCCGATTATTTGAAATAAAAAATTTCGACTTGTAAATTTCACTTATTAATATTTAAAATTAATTAAATATACAATTCTTAATTAATATAAATTCTGGGTCGTTACAGACTTCCCCCCTTAAAAGAATTTCGTCCTCGAAATTACTTAGTAAGAAAAAGTTAAAGAATTCATTAACTTTCCAAAACAAACCATTCAAATTAGATTTTTTTTCAAATCTCTTAAGTGTTTAACTTTCTAAAAATTCATAGTTAAACTTCTTACAAAAACTTTACTAAGTTTCCAAATCCAAACTTTAGTTTTCTTTTCAAAACCAACTACATCGTTTAACTTCCAATTCCAAAATCAAAGTTATAGCTTTTCACAAAATTTCCCAAAATTTTCAAATTTTTTTCCCAACGCCTTAAATTTTCGAAAAAATTCGCCATAGTCTCCTTTGCACAGCTCGATCCGAAAAAAAAATGACAGTATATATATCACAAATATACATCTCATCAAGTGATGAGGCATCCCGCAGGGAAAAAAGTATAAAAGTACGGTATGTAATCCGAGATATGTATCTTATTTATTATTAGTGAGCATATACGGCTAATATAGCATGAAAGCGAGCTCCAAATACGAAGCAACGCCATCCGCACCTACTAAACACTCAACAACGACATGAGAATCTTGCATATATGAAAATAGTATCAATATACAACATATAGCAACATAACAACTACATATGCCAACATAGCAAATACAACAAAACAACAAATGCAAACATCAGCCAACTATCATCCATAACCAAATCAATATTCATTCATATTCTCATTAATATTCAATGAATTGGTTTTCAATTTAAATCACATTTGATTTATTTACATTGGATTTACTAACATTCATGCATATTCAATTTTCAATTAGTTTGCATTCACTAATTTAAATCCAATTCACGTTCAATTCTATTCAAATTTATTTACTTCCAAGTTGGATTCAATTACTTTAGCTTCTAATTTCGCTAATTCAATTTCATTAACACTTAATGAATTTATATACAATCAATCAACAATCAAATAACAACCAATGTTTATTTAATACAACCAAATTTATTCACTTTACATTCAATTTGGTTCAACACATTTAATTCCAATTGGATCATATTTAAATTGACTTCCATTCAATTTATTCAATTTCTAATAACATTAGCTTCTAATGAATTAACACTTACATCCATTATCCCATATCAATTTTATTTACATTCAATTGATTTTCATTCAATTCATTAGTTCAATTCAATTGCTAATTCCTTTAACAATATAATGTTGAATTTCATTCATGTAACTCAAGTTCAAATTCTTAATGACTTCATTTCATTAATTCACTTATTAATTTACTTCAATACCAGAAATCAACTTCATTCAACATCACTTAAGTTATATTCCATTTCAAACCTCTTATCAAATCCAAATCAATTTATTTAACTTTCCTTTTGTTAAATTTCAAATCACATGTCTTTGAGGACAACTCAAATTTATTTCAGCTTGGATTTTATGGATTTACTTATACTTCCTTTAATTTAACTCCATCTTTTAAGTTAAATTTACTCTATAAAAACTCAAATTGTATAAGTTATCAACTCATTTATCATTCCCATATATATTTAAAAATAGGATTCCAGAGTTTTTTTTTCAACCTTTCAAAACCATTTTTGAAATCAATTCAATTATCTTTTGAATTTCAAAACCCAAACTCAAAATTTTCCAAACAACTTTTATTTAAAACAATTTGACAGCAATTTCTCTTTTGGAAACCCGAAAATGAACACCAATGATGTGGCCATCATCATCAGGATTATTTTCCAACGATCGAAAATAGTTTAGAGCTTTAATTTCTCCAAAACAATTTCCAAATTATTAAATCCTTTCAAAACACTTCTCTGGAATTTTATTTTCAGATTATAAATCACATTTACAAACCCTTTTACTTATATAATTTCACTTCTTATATATAAGATTATTTCACAATTGTAAATTACATTAATTATAATTTCACACTTGTAATTTATTTGTTTATACAATTATTCTTTAAAAATTATAGTTTTTATTCAACAACCAAACAATCAATTATATACTTTATTAATTCTGAAAAATTATTCTTTTATATATAAAATATAATCAAGGTAAAATTATTTCATTTACCCAATTTAAAACAATACTGTGTCGAATTGTTCTATTCAAGTGTTTAGAGATCCCTATCAACAACGTTAATTACTCTTGTTGACCAAAATCCATATACCACTCAACAAACCAATCATCATAATATAAAACAATTTATATTCACTAACAAATACGAGCTCGTATCTATTATTACACTCAAACTCATTCTAGAGTACTGCTGACTCTATCTCTAATGAGTAATACCCAACAGAGCCATGGTTGTCGCTTAACCTTAAGCTTTGATACCAAATGTAACGTTTGCGATTTTTCGTTGCCAAAAAACCAAAATGTTAGGGTTAAAGAAGAAGAAAAAGGTAGAAGAAGACAGAAAAAAAGATAGAATAGAACAGAAAGAAATAACAGAACAACATTAGAATCTCATAATTCGCAACGGAACAACATATAATAAATAAATGAATAATCTTTAAACAAAGAACAATACCAGTTATTACATTACATCATTTTATATTACATTACATCATCAGAGTGTACAACAACAAACAACAACAAACAGCGGAAAAGAAATACTATATACTAGTAATACGCCATGCTATCCAGCTTGCCTCCTGCAACTCCTGAATTCCAGAATATCCTGATAAACCATACTCCTGACTGCCCGTGTGGAAATTGGTGGGCACCCAGAGTTTAGGAAGGAAAACAATAAACTCCGAGTCAGTCATGTGACTGGGTGAGAACTAAAACAGTTTATTTATCTTTAAAATAAAAAAAGAGGAATATTTTTAAAGTCAATTCGCAATGCTTTTAAAAATGAGACTACCATAAGGCCTCCCGCACACACACATAATGCAAACGCAGAATCGGAGGAGATTTCTCCTTATGATAGTCAAAGATGCTTGATATGTATTAAAAAGAAACATTTGATATTATTACTAGTGCATAGTGTAGGGAAAATCATTTCGAAAATAAAGATATAAATCTTAGTCAGCATAGGCATTCCGCACTTATGCCTACTATAGCTACCATCCACCAAACAGTGGGGCGCCACCATAAGTGAATGATAGGTTCTACAACTAAAACCGTACAAGATCGTATTGTTACTTTGGATTTCCAACAAATGGTCAGGCCAAGGAACTTCCCATTGCCACATGGGTATGCCTCTGGAAAGACGACCCGAGAACAAAACCGGATCTCTGCCAACACAAGGCCGGGTTACCCCTAACTGGGTAACTACCGACACGAATATGTCATCCCCCGATCGTAACCGATCTATCCGAGGATCCTCGATTTCCAACAACCACATAAGAATAATAATGCAGTAACCACATAGGCTAAGTATCTGGGCTCCATTCCATGATACCACCTCTATCCAGAAGGAATGACATACACTAAAGGGGAGCCACCTCCTAATAACCTTGCTGCATCCTTCCTGTTTTGACCATTTTTGAGGTGTGAGGTCCGTCAAAGTCTCGTCCACAAAGCCACGCTTTATACAAAAGCTGTGCTTTGGGTCAACAAATGATCAAAGTAATGATCACCAAGATAAATGATCAAACAAATGATCATATCACAAATGATCAAACAATGATCATTTCACAACAACACTCAGCATGCCACACTACCAAATTGGGAGTATATCACTAATAACCTTCAACTACATAACCTCTAAGCTCGTACATCTTAGAGAAGGGTGTTAAGCTAAGAGAATAAATTCTCCGCCACCAACAGAAATATATTTGAAAGAAATCAGCTTTATATCTCAATTTGTAATGTCAGACATACAATCCATACAAATCTGTTCCGGGCTCGAACAGAACCGAAGACACTTACAAAGAAGTCCTTGCATTCCGAATAATTTCTAATCACGTCCGGACTTCCCGTCACTAAGGGTGATAAAACCTCTATATCGGAGATCAGCCGATGCAGAGTAACTCAACGGTAATCCTTCCGTTTTCAAAAATATCGGGTCTTCAACACCGGTCATCAAATGCAATCCATTACGACGTATCACATATTCGGAATGGGTCATACGACCCCAAGGTCCTTTCTCGGCTAACCCGAATGGTGAGCGCTTATTCAAAAATAGTGTGGCATTCAAATTCAAGCAATTCACAACAAATACCTTTTTAAAGGTAAATATTGATAGTCGGTTATTTAACTATCAATAAAGATGGTCAACATCATCAGATTCCAAATAATTTTCCAAATTATTTATTTCTCAAAAATATCTTTACTAGATATAAACTTCCACACTTCAACCATTTAAAAACAATTTTTCAAATCACTTTTCCTTACTCGGAAATACTTTCATTTCAAAATGGTTCATTTAAACCAATTTAAATAAATCCTTGCCGATTTACTTTATATTTACGTTCCAAATCCGTAAATTAATTCCCACACTTCAAAAATAAATCAACGTTTATTTTTAAACAAATTTCCCTTTTCTTTTATAAATTCCATAGTGAATTTACAATTTCAAAATATCTATGAATATACGATTGTCCAAATCGATTTCTAATATTCATTTTCAATTTATCTTTAAAAGATAAAATCTCAAAATATTCACTTCATATTGGAAAAACATTTCCGTACATATTTATTAATAAGTAATTCACAAATCCATTTATTTTCAACACTTGGAAAATATTCAATATACTTAAACCGAAATCAAGTATATATTTCATTCTTTAAGGAAATCATTCTCTTAAACATATTTATTTGGGCCAAAACGAATGTTGCGCAAAACATCGTTACGACAACCCAAAATCACTAGTATAGGGATTCGAAATGTAGATAGATATATAAATCCCAATACTATACAAAAACATTTCCTTTCGGAAATCATTTACTATAACAACAGTGTTATAGTCCACCATTTCCTTCTATTTCTTAAAAACATCTATTTCAACAATGAATGTTGAAATCTATGGTTTCGATATTTAATGCATTTTAAAATGTCGTTAAAATAATCAACTTATTTTAATAATATCCATTTTGCCAAATATGACCATTTTATTCAATAATGTATTCACTGTCCAAAATGGTGAATATATTTCCTTTAATAAACTTCACCATTTAATTTGTCAAATTCAATTGATTTCGAATTTACATAAAAAATGTTTATATTCTATTTATAAGCTTTGATTTATAAATCTCATTTTTAACAAATTCCATTTATATCTCATTTAAATGCCAAAATCCCAATTTAAACCAATTTATTCTTTTAATAACTTAAAAATCGTTATTTAAAGCTTATATATTTCAAAATATACTTAAGCATTATTTTCCAAAAATCATAACTTTTATGAAAATAAAATTTTAACGTTTATTTATTTTAACAATTCAAAATTTAATAAAACGTATACTTTTGAAAATCACTTTAAAATTCCTTTTAAAACCAAAAATCATTATTTTAAAACTTCAGAAATGGATCTGATGATGCAGTAGCACCAAATAGTCGATCACGACATCCAAATATCATATATCGATATGATAATCAACAAATATCAAAATATCTGTAAATAAATCAATACAATTGAGGAATCCAGTTGGATCCCTCCAACCTGTTTCCCTGCATCCACAAACATTAGCACAATGCCAATTCCGTTCCAGTGCGGAATTATCGCGGTATATGGGATTTATAAAATATTATCCGCTTAATAGACGACGAAATAGGGTCTCATTCGCTATATAATGCGGGAAATCAACTCCAAGTACATAAATAATACCAATTTCACTGTACTGTGAAATATTCGCGGTATATGTTTTTAATAAATAACATCCGCTTACTAACGGCGCATAATGTCTATTTTAACAATCAATAGATAACAATTTATCATCCATGCATACAATCAACAATTTTAAATCTAACTATCTAAAATTAAAATCGAAACCGATTCGATTAAGTGAGAAGTTATCACCTTGATTTCAATTTCGTTTTAGCGATTTATTTTCGTTTCAGCTTTTATTTCGAATAAAATTAAACGCGCGTTTAATTTTACCCGAAATTCTCACTAGCTCCAAACGACTGCAATCCAATTCCATAGCGTAGTGCTCGTCCATACGATTCCAACGCAACTGGTTTCACGCGTTTTCGACCTCGTATGAAAAGATACTTATTTTTAAAGTTACACGATTTATATACACATGAATTTACAAATTTCTTTTTAATTTTAAACCTACAATGCATCACAGCCCTTGATCCCATGCTTCCTGCATCCAGGCCGCACGTCTCTTCCCTCCTCTCTCACGTTTCTTCTACAGGAAATACACGCAACCAAGAAACCCATAGCAATAAACTAGGGTTAAAGATTTCGGCCACTACGACGAACGATTCAACGGTCAAGTGATGCCATTCGAAAGCCCATCCCTTCCTCTTCACTCGGCTGCCAAGGGGTGGTGCTCGGCCTCCATATGAAATGGGAAAGAGTGCTCGACCTACAGGCCTTTGAGCCCAAATCCCCGTTGATTCAAAGCTCCAAACACGATCATAGCCGTTGAAGTTGTAGTTCGTGAGGTGCTCTACAAGTTTCATGTTGGAAGTTTCTTGTAAATGTTGATGGATGAAGAGATAATTGAGGAAGAAAAACATGTTGTTTCGGCCATTGATTATATAATAGGGTGGCGGCCTGAAGATGAAACCCTAGGGGTTGTATTTTTTTGCAAAAATGAGAAATAAGGGGGCTTATATAGAAAATTTTACGAACACTATTCATCCCGAATTTTCCGAACTCCAAACGAAGCGTGCCTGTTGGCGTTCCTAAGGTTCACCCTGCGTTCCGAACACAATGGAACGTGTTTCGGGAGCTAATTCTGTCATCTGTGCAAGTTATGGCAATAAACGATCGATTTAAAATTAAACCGATTAAACGATTTTCTAGGCGTTTTAGCTTGCACCGGACAAACGGTAAATCCAATTGACATGAAATTTGAAACCATACAATAATATAACATTACGGATCTGATGAAACTGGTTTCATCGAATTCCGAGACTGTTTGAAAAATGGCTATTTTAACTCGCAAAATTAATATTAAAACAATTTCGATGCGTTTCGAGCTGCCACGGTAAAACGAAAACTCCGATTGCTACGAAAATTGAAATCAGGTAATAACTAACTATTACAGATCCAATGGAACTAGTTTCGTCTAATTCTGAGACTGTTCGAAAATTGGCTATTTTTCAACTGATAATTAAATATTAAAATATTCAATTTTCACAAATTAACTCCAAATTCAATTTTAAAAGTTCTATAACATCACTTTAACTCCAACATGATTAAATAAAAAATTTCAAATCATTTTCAATCATATTTAACCCAATTTTCAATTATTTCTGTATTTTAACATATTAAATTATCGATTTAATTATCCAATTAAATCCAATTATTCGAAATAAAATTTTTTCGACTTATAAATTTGACTTATTAATATTTAAAATTAGTTAAATATACAATTTTTAATTAATATAAATTCTGGGTCGTTACATTCATCCTCTGTCCAGATCTGAAACATGCCATAGCCGAGCCATAGATCTATGTAGCCTAGCCCAACATAAACCAAAAACCCACCATTTGCATAAGCCTCTTCATATTCATGCATAGTAACTCCTCCACCACTTCAATACCTTGTAGCCATGCCTTATAGGATCCAAACCTGAACCAAAGTATGTCCAAATCTGAGCCAAAACATTCCCTAAGCCATGCTAGCAAGTGTAGAAGGCAAGACAAAAGACTTTGTATTCGTATCTCTTTTTATTTCAAAGTTATTCCTATTTAATGTTGTATTGAATTGTAATTTTATTTTGTTTTGTTTTTGGTTGTAACACAAGTTCTAAGCTTGGATCTCTTCCCACTTGAGCCCATTGTTGTGTCATCGTGCCTTCTGGAATCCATTGTGTCATTTGTATTACAATCTCCAGCACAAAAAGTGAGTAAAGCTCACACGACATTTATACTTATGCAGTTGTGAAACAACAACAACTGAATGTGGAGAATTAAATATGATGTTATAACTACCATGTGATTATTTATATATGATGCCAAACCTATTAAATTTCATGTCATATCATCTGTTATTATATAAATGTTGTTACTGTTCATTTTTATATATGTTTATCACACTACAAGTTCCCTGTAGATTAGAAATCACTATGGGTTGAAATGATACATACCCGAACGAACTTTAGAATAGGGGAAAATCGTTATGGGCTGAAATGACAGGCCTGAACAATTTTCAACTTATTTTATTTACTTGGGACTGCGGGTTTGAAATGATAAAACCAAGATTTTTATTTGTAAATTACGGGTTGAAATGATATATTACCCGTATCACTTTACCTAACGTAGAAAATTATATACATGCCCGTAGTTAAAATATGTTTTTCTAAAAATTTTAAAATATTTTAGAAATTTAATTATTATAATATTTTTATTTAAAATTAAATAAAAATATAATTTTTGTAAAGTATTATTGATTTTCTGGAAATCTATAAGTTAAATAAATTATGGAAAAGCTAGAAAATCTGAAATGCAAGTTATTTTGGAAATTTTGATTTAATTTTTAATGGAATTTAGATTAACTTTGAAAATATGATAAATTTATAATATTTTGAATTTAAATTAATTTAAAATGATTTTATAACATATTAATGATTTTTGAATAAAGTTAAAATGTTAATGAGTGAATATTGAGTTGAATTTGGAAATATAACTTAAATTGGAATTTATGAATTTGGTTTAAAAGTGAAATTTTAAGTTAAGTTAAATAAAATGGAATTAAGTTATATTTGAAAATTTAAACTTAAGTGTTAAGTTGAAATTAATGCAATGAATTTAAAATTGAAGATTGCAATTTAATAAGTGAATTATTATTAAATCTTGATTTTTGAATGGAAATTTAACTTTATAAAATCATGAACTTGAGAAAAATTAAATGATGTTTATAAATGTGAAAATGTATGATTTTATGAGTTAAAAATGTTTTAAATAAAAAAATATAATTGGTTGAGAAATTATATTGAATATTTGAAGTTAATTGACTGCATTTTTGAAATGCTATTAATTACCATGTAAATGATATTACAGCACTTGTAAATGCTGTAGTTGATGATAATGAACAAAAAAGCTAAATTGAATTAAAAGCTATTATAGCAATTTTTGTAAGTGCTATAATTTTTGAATTTAACTAAGTTTATTTGAAATTTATGTAAACCCTATTACAACATTTTAAATGTTGTCTTTTGTTAAATTGAACTGTTTTGAATGTATCTTTTCGTAGCGTTTTCTAAATGCCACGAAAAGTGAATTTTCACTGTTTTGATAAACTTACGTGAATAAATGAACTTTGGAAGTAGAAAATTTTGAAAATTTAATAATTTAATTATTGAACATAATAACTTCATTTTAATGATTAAAAATGATTTTTTTTTTGAATATAAACTGTTTTGAAATGTGAATTGAAATGGTATTTTAAATTGAATAAAATGAATATGATTTGAAATGAATGTGGTTTTGATATTTTGATATATTAAATGATTGAAATGTGGTTTGAAAAGATATGATATTTTGATATATTAAAATGATTTGAAAATGGAGTTTTGAAAGATATGACATTTTGATATTAAAATAATTTGAAAGGAAGTGCTGAAGGATAAGATATTTTGAACGAAGTTTTAAAAGGTTATGATATTTTGATATATTAAAATGATTTGAAAGGAAGTTTTGAAAGGATATGATAATTTATTATATTGAAATGGTTAGAAATGACTTGACATTTATTTTGATAAATATTTGAATCGAAAGATATGGTATGACGATATATTGAAATGGTTTGGAAATTATTTAATCTTTATTTTGATAAAGATTTGGGTTGAAATGATATTTTATTTTGAAGTATAAAATATTTTTTTTTTAAAGTTATAACTACGGGTTATAATAACGATTGGTTGTTAAAGAGACCGGAATCAGATATGTCTTATAGCCGGCCAATACCGAAACCACTTTAACAACTGTATACGCGGTGGAGATTCCAGAATGAAGTAGTGTAACAACCCGCATATCTATCGGTTTTATATTTTATCGATACTCGGAAGTTAGTCCGAAAAGCTACTTTTTGCATACGGTCGAATTAGGACTCGTGACCAATCCCATTGAGTTCAAAACGCCGTTTGCGATCTTTTTAAGTGTAAATTTTGATATGTTTGGAGTTAGTGGAATTTTGCTACTTTTTCACTTAGGGCTTTGGTTTGGGCTGAGCCCAATAACCCCACTTATGTATTCAGTCCCAACCCCTTCTCCTCTTCATTACTTCATTCCTCATTTCCTAATACTCAAGCTTTTATAACAATGAAGAGTGGAAGAGGAAATTAGAACTCCAAGCCCTAGTTTTATTTTGCAAATCAAACTCTAGCTCCAAACTAATAGAAGAACCCATTGGTAAGCCTTCTCTTCTTCTTCTCCAACTCATTCTCTTATCAATTTCAGAAATTCCTAAACCTAACTTTGGGAATGTTCTTCTTTTAAAGCTTAGAATCAAGCTTCTTGTGTTGGATTTGAAGAGTGGTTAATTCTCCTTTGCTTTCAAGCTTCTTCTTCATTGATTTGGGTTCAAAGGTGAGATTTTTATCTCACATCTTAGCCTATATTTATCTTCGATTGTTAGGTATGAATTCCTAACACTTATTCTTGTGCAATCGCTTTTGGTTTGGATTGATTTGGTGAATATCCTAATTTTTGGTGTTTTGGGTTCAATTCTTTAAAAATCATAATTTTAATGTTTGAACATGTTTTTGGTGGCGGATCGGAGAGCTAATGGAGCTGGGGTATCAATTGGCTAAGGCTCCTTAGGTCCATTGCTCGAACGGTCGGGTTTTGGGGGAATTTACACTTCATTGAAAAAGGGCAGGAACTGCAAAAATTTGCAGTTCGGCCGACCGAGCCCTGTCGCCGGTCGACCGACCTGCTACTAAAAGTGCATGGCACTTCTCTGCCTCAGGTCCGATCGACCAACTACAGAGCTCGGTCGATAGACCTGCTTCTCGAGAATTTTTCAGAACAGGGTCCGGTCGACCGAGCTCTGTAGCCGGCCGACCGACCTGTTGCTATTTTACCTATTTCGCCTGTATTGCGTGGTTTCCCAAATTTAATCGATTCTTGTTATTTCCCTATTTGTTGTTATCATTTGTTATTGACTTTGATGACTTATTTTCTTTGGGAATTCTTGGAATATCCATTTCGATGGATTTGGTATCGATTTCTTTGGATTTTATTCACATCTTCGAATGTGAATTTTAGTGATTGATTGTTCCTACAATCTTCTTTGTGATTTGTCACTTTAAAAATATAAAGGTTTTGAATACTAGTAGTGAATATCAAAATTCTTTCATCAAAACAATTTCAACACTATTTTATCACAAAGCTCGTTTCTTAAACCGTTTTCCAATCTATTAGTATATACAAGCCTTTACCTCACTCGTATGAGAAATCTAATTAAACGGCTTTGTAAAACGAGTGGTATGAAACGCTTGCGTTTACTTCGTCGGTTAATTCTTGGACTTGTTCGATTGAATCTCTTGTGACAATTTTCTAGTGGAGATCTACAGTTTGTTTGTAAATATTTAAGTTAAGCAAGTGGTTATGAGACATGAAGCTAAACTCATATATTTACTAGCTTAGTGTAATTGACACTTCTCGTTGATCATGACGATCATCTTTGTGATTTAGACTAGCAATGTGCGATGTCTCATTGTCTGTGAGGGAGACTAAACCCCTTTTTGTGGAGTTTCGACTCAAATTGGTGGGGTAGCAACCCATGGTCTTCGGGCCGTTTGTGGAGCTTCGGCTCAATTTGTGATGGTTAGCAACCATGGAATTAGCATTCCGTTTGTGATACATGTGTTGTTGAGCTTTATGCTCCCATTTGTGATAGGCCTTCCCCCTTTTTGTGATTTCTGGATTTCTTGAGATGATTTCTAGAATTTGTGTTTCACCAATTTTCGTGATTTTCATTGATAAGTTTTATCAATATTTGTGCATTGGTGAATTTGTGTGTCATTGACTCTTGTGATTGATATTGATATAATCGTCAATATTTATGGTTTGGTGAACGAAATAAAGAGTATGACATTTCTTTTGATCCTTGAGTAGATTTTTGTGATATTGATTAATCTCTTGTTGATTTTCAATTACTTATATATATCACAGCTTGGCATTGTGATTATTATATGTTTAGTCGTACATCTTATTCTATATCGCTTCATCTGATATTTATAGTTAGACTGATCCGTTTATTATTCTTATTAAATAATACTCGGGTCAGACCGAGATGTTACAGGTGCTTCAGCTTGACTTCTCACTTGGAATTTATTTTTCTGACTTTTGGCTAACTACTTAGATTAGTAGTTTATTTTGTTGTATATACTTGAGATATGGACTCATAGTTATATTCTTTTGTAAAGCACGAGTTGCTATTCTTTTGTATTATTGTGGATCTTTTTGACCACTACTCTGATATACACTTTCATGTGTTGGTTGTATATTCATATCTATTTCCGCCTTTGTGATATGAATTATCTATGACTGATTTGTGTTATGTTTATTTCTATAACTGTTTCCGAAGATTATATATAGCCACTGTGTAATAGCTTTGTGTTTGTATCGGTATGTCGGATTTCCTCGTAAGATTAAATGCATGTTATACTATCTGACATATCGGTGCTCGCGCAAAGCAATTACACGGATGGTCGCTCCTCAACAGCCTTATTCTCCGTGCTAATTGACAGCATTACACTGTAGTGTTCTTGGCTAGCGTGGGTATAGAGGTGGGGAGTCAAGCTTGGTATCAAAGACAAACTTCGGAACAATGTAGAATTTTATAACAAGGATCATCGTCCTAAGTCTTTCTTAGGAGTCGTGCTTTAGGATTTAATTCGAGTCTTCTTAACGATTCATCCTATTTTCTTTATGATTCCTTGTTTTATCTATCAAGATTGCTTGATATTTATCTTAAGAATAACTTTTTCCTCTTCTTTCTTTCTTAAAGAAGAGAAATGGTTAGACCTGGTCGTCCCAGAGCTGCACCATCTAGTGCTCCACCCTAGGATGGAGTTTTTATGACTGCCCAGCAACTTCTTGACCTTGTCACGAATGCTCAAGCAGCTGGACCTAATCCGGAACCTACTCACCCATAGTCGGGATTTGCGCGGTTGTGCAGCGATTATACCAATTTGGGTGGGAAGCCATTTAAAGGTTCTGAAACTATTATTGAAGTCCAGGCTTGGTTAAGGACATGTGATCGAATCTTTTCTCGCATGAACCTCATTGATCTTCACCAAGTTCAGGTGGCTTCTAATATGCTCCAAGAAAGAGCATTAGACTGGCACGAGCTTCTGATTTCTGAAATAAATGAAGCGGATCTCATTTGGGAGAAATTCCGAGAGCGCTTCGAGTTAAAATTCGTACCAGAAGGTGACTTTGGCTCGCCGTTTTATTGACCTTGTACAAGGTGAATCTTCCGTGGCAGATTATGTCGCGTCTTTTAAATCTCTCTCTAAATACGGGGTTGTATATATTAACACCCCATTGAAGAAAAATCAGAGATTTGTCTATGGCTTGAACAAGAGTCTCAAGAAGCCATTACTTCTAAAATTAGAAGTTTCTTTCGACCAACTCATTGATATCGCACTTTGTCTTGAAGAGGCGGATAGGGAAAATGATGTTGAAGTGGTAGGTTCCAAACCAAGCTTCAACAAAAACAAGAAAAGGCCCAGTAAATTCAAAGGCCCTTATCCCAATAAGAAAGGGAAGCAAGCAACCCCTGTGGCAAAGACTTCTTCCTTTGGTCGTGGGGAATGCTATAATTGTGGTTTGAAGGACCATTACGCGAACAAGTGCCCAAAGTCTCTCTCTTGTCGCTACTGCAAAGGTCCCGATCATGTTATATCTTCATGCCCCAAGCTTCAGGGAAGGAAGGAGGGAAAGTTAAATGTTGCTCAAGCCCCTGGCAACACATCTCGTGGTCAAGGTATGTCTCATTCTATCCTTGATGGCACCATTATATTTCGTGATCAACCCGTTCGAGTTCTTTTTGATACGGGTGCATCCCATTCTTTTATATGAAAAGAACTTGTTGATACTTTTTCTTTAAGTGTTGTTGCTTTAATGACTTCTTTGAGAATTTCGAATCCAGTTGGCGGATCTGCAACTCTTAGTTTGCTTTGTAAAGATGTCGAGATTATTTTGTGTGATTTTTCTTTCCTAGCCGATTTGCATGTTATGCGTTATTTAGGCTTTGGAATGATTTTGGGAATGGATTGGCTTAACTGTTATGAAGCTCATATCCTATGTCCGGAGTGGACTATTCATCTTCGACATCCTCAATCTGTTAAGCAGATTTCTATTAATCTTAAAGATTCGGACTCCAGCTTGGTTGCATCTTTATATTCTTTAAATCTTCGTGATGACGATAATGATGATGAGGAAGATGTAATTTCTCTTATTCACATTGTTCGTGAATTTTCTGACATATTTGAGGCCGTTTTAGGATTACCGCCTAAGCGAGCAGTTGAGTTCAGAATTAATCTTATCCCTAGAGCTCAACCTATTTGTAACAACCCGCATATTTATCGGGTGTATATTTAAATATTTTATTTAAATATAACGTCGTTTGTCGGATTATAGTCCGAAAAGCTACTTTCTGCAAACGGTCGAATTGGGTCTCCAGACCACTTCCATTGAGTTCAAAACATCGTTTGCGATCATTTTGAGTATAAGCTTTGATATGTTTGAAGTAAGTTGAATTTTGCTACTTTTTCTATTGGGTTTTGGGTTTGGGTTCAGCCCACTAGCTAACTAAATACCCTAAATCAACCCTCTCCCCTTCATTCACTCATTTCAACTCCTCAAACTCAAGCTCCAACTGAAAATGGTGGAGGGGAAGAGGAAATAGAAATTGCAAGCCCTAGTTTCAACTTGCAACTTGAATTCTTGCTCCATAAATCAAAGAGAAGACATAGGTAAGCTCCTCTTCATCTTCTCTATCTCTTTCTCTCTTCAATCTCAGAAATTCCTAAACCTAAACTTAGGAAAATACTTGTTTTATTCTTAGATTGAAGCTAGTTGAGTAGAAGTGAAGATTTGTTGGTCTTCTCCTTGCAAATTGAACTCCTTCTTCTTTGTTTTTGGATTAGACTGTGAGTTTTGAACTCACATCTACTTCTCTTGATTTCATGGATGTTGGGTATGAATTCCTAACAAGTATGCATGTGCCATTGTTTTGGATTTGGAAAGAATTTTCATTTCATTGAAAATAGGGCAGGAAGTGCAAATCATCAGGTTCGGCCGACCGAACTCAGGGTCCGGTCGACCGACCTGCTACCTCGGCACCTCCCCGCCTCTGTTTTGGAAGTGCAGAAATTTGGGCTTCGGTTAACCGACCCAGAGGTCCAGTCGACCGACCTGATGCCCCGAGAACTTCTCTGTTTCTGGCCCAGTCAACCGACAAAGGGGGTCCGGTCGACCGACCTGCTCCTTTTTCGCCAGTTTTGCCTATTTTTGCATATTTTGATTGGTTTTCCAAATTTTATCGATTCAAGTTGCTTTTTAGCAGTTGTTATTGCATCGTTGACTTTGATAACTTATTCTTGACTTCATCCACGGGTTTTTTATAAATAATCTTCTAAATTGCATTAAAAGTTCGTTTCTCCAATTTACAAATTCTATTTAAAACACACACAGTTTCGCACTCCGAGCGAAGTGGGAGGAGAATCAAATGACTAGATAAAGCGCGTGCAATGAACACGTGCGTTCATCTTCTCAGTTAATTCCCAATCTATTCGTTTGAACGTTTTGACGTTTGTGTGTGGTTTACCGATGAGATGAGGTAAACTTTATACTGCTTTGAGTGTGAAATTAACTAACGGATAGTAAACCGTTTAGTGCGAACGGGTGGTTATGGGACTCACGTTACCACTTTTCGGATTCCTTTCTGGGTGTTTGTGACACATGTTGCCTTGGGATAGTGTCTTCGGACTGTCTCCTTCTGGCTTGTTGCCTTTAATATCGCTTTTGGAGTTGGTCCTTTGCCCCGGCTCGAGAGATATTTGGGGTGGTCGGTTACCTTTAGTATTGCTTTCGGAGTGGTTTTTCTTCACCACCGCTCGAGAGATATTGGAGTGGTTTCTTCACCACCGCTCGAGAGATATTGGAGTGGTTTCTTCACCACCGCTTATGAGATATTTGGTTTTGTTGCAATTGGAATTTTCTGATGTTTTCATTGATATGTATATTCCCCGGGTATCGCCTTCGGTGTTGGTCTTTTTGAGCCACACGATATAGCAGTTACCGTGTGGAACTTGTGTTACCTTCATTGGTATTTGTTATTTGCCTTTTTGGCTTGCTTTGGGATATTCCTATCCTTTGTTTCTATATGTTGCCGATGATATGAGGCTTGTTATCATATGATTCATCTTTTGTTAGATGATTGTGTTATCTCCTTTAGGGATATTTGTTATGCTTTGTAACCTTGCAGGTTTATTGTTGTTCAGTTTATCTAACTGATTTGTTTAGCTAGACTGACCCGTGTATTTTATACTCTCGGGTCAGACCGAGATGCTTCAGGTTACGTGCTTTTGGACTTAGCCTATTATGCTTCCGCACGGACTATTCAGCTTGTTCCTTTTTGTCGTAGCTTTTTGTGTAGTCCTATTTTGTTGTAACTCTGATATGTGTATTCTTTTGGCTCGTCTGTATATTGTGGTTTGCTATACCACTTGACGTGTATTATTTTGTATACTCTGTTATGTATCAGTATATGTGTATATGACGATCTACTGTTCTGTGATGTTTATTACATTTGAGTTCTTATATTCTGTTCTGATAGATCCTCCAACCACCTATGGTTTTGTTTTAAGTATTCATTGGATATGTCGATCTACTTGGTATGATTATTGTCGATGTATTCAGTAGATAGTTAGAGCAAGGCTATAGATGGTCGCTCCCAACCAGCCTCATTCTCCGTGTTAGTTGACGGCATTACCCTGTAGTGTCCTTGGTAGCGTGGGTATAGAGGTGGGGCGCCACACTATTACTCGTCCTCCTTATCGTATGTCCAATAAAGAAAATGAGGAGATGCGTAAACAATTGTCCGAATTGGAGACGAAGCAATTTATTCGCTCTAGTTCCTCGCCTTGGGGAGCTTCAGCTATTTTTGTGAAGAAATCCGATGGTACACTTAGGCTTTGCGTTGACTACCGCAAGCTTAATGATCTTACTATCAAAAATAAATATCCTTTACCTCGGATTGATGACATATTCGATCAACTTATTGGTGCTAAAGTCTTTTCACAATTAGACTTAGCTACTGGATTTCATCAGCTTCGTATTGCAGAGGATAACATTCCTTTGACATCGTTACGTACTCGTTATGGATCTTACGAATGGCTTGTTATGCCATTTGGTCTAACGAATGCTCCGGCTTATTTCGTTGACCTTATGAATAGGGTTTTCAAAGACTTCCTCGACCGGTTTTTCCTCATCATTATTGATGATATTCTTGTGTATTCAAAAACCGAGGAGGAGCATGAAAAGCATCTTCGGATTGTGTTGGAAACTCTTAGGGGTAATCAATTAAAGACGAAGTTTTCTAAATGCCACTTTTGGCAATCTCGTGTGAAGTTTCTCGGTCATATTATTTCCGAATCCGGAATTTCCGCGGATCCTTCAAAGATTGAAGCGATTCAAGATTGGAAGAGACCGGAGAGTGTGGCGGAGATTCGAAGTTTTCTTGGATTGGAAGGTTATTACCGCCATTTTATCAAAGACTTTTCTAAGATTGTCGTGCCTCTCACTAGCTTAACGAAGAAAGGTGTTAAATACATTTGGTCGGACAAATGTGAAACCTCTATTCAGAAACTGAAGGAACTTCTTTCTGATGCTCCTATTCTTGTTATTCCCGAGGGGAATCAAGATTTCGTTGTTTATACCGATGCTAGCCGCGTTGGTTTGGGTGCCGTTCTTATGCAAAGAGAACGTGTTATTGCTTATGCTTCTAGGCAATTGAAGCCTGCTGAGACTAGATATGCCACTCATGATTTAGAACTCGCGGCTATTGTTTCTGCTCTTCGGATTTGGCGCCATTATCTTTTAGGAGAGAAATTTGTTCTTTATACCGATCATAAGTCCTTGAAGTATTTATTATCTCAGAAGGAACTTAATTTGCGTCAACAGCGTTGGCTCGAATTTCTTGCTCCATATGATCTTGATATCATTTATACTCCCGGTAAGGGTAATCGTGTCGCCGATGCTCTTAGACGTAAACAACAAGCTGTTGTTTCTATGATGATATCTGAATGGAACGATCTCGAGATTTTATCCACTTGCGAAATTCGAGACCGTGTTTCCGATTTATGTTCATCTCTTGTTTTATGTAGCCTTGAGACTCATCCTTCTCTTTTAGACCGCATTCTTGAAGCTCAAGGGCTAGATCCCGAATAGGCTCTTCTTGGCCAAAATATTAAGGATAAAATTGATATTGAAGGTTTGAAAGACTTTGATATAGATTCTCGTGGCGGCATTCGGAAATTTGGTAGACTTATCGTGCCAAATACTAGTAATCTTCGTAAGGATATATTAGAAGATTCTCATCATTCTAAATTTACCATTCATCCCGGTAGTAGTAAAATGTACGTAGATATGAAGCGGCTTTATTATTGGGAGGGAATGAAATCTGATATTGCTAACTTTGTTAAGTGTTGCATGACTTGCCAACTCATTAAGGCCGAACATCAAAGGCCCGGTGGGTTATTGCAACCTTTAGAAATTCCAATTTGGAAGTGGGATCAAATTTCCATGGATTTTATAGACGGCCTTCCCCGTTCTCGTTCGGGTCATGATAGATTATGGGTGATCGTTGATAGACTTACTTAATCTGCCCATTTTATTCCCGTTCGGTCTAACCGAACCGTACCCCTTTTGGCCAAACTTTTATCAAAGAAATTGTTAAATTGCATGGAGTTCCTACTTCTATAGTTAGTGATCGTGGTCCATTTGTTTACTAGTGGATTTTGGAAGAGTCTTCAAAAAGCTTTAGGAACGAAGCTTAATTTTAGCACCGCTTATCACCCCCAGTCCAATGGACAAACCGAGCGTGTGAATCAAACTCTTGAAGATCTTCTTCGTGCTTGTGTGCTCGATTTTGGTGGAAGTTGGGTAGATCATATTTCACTTGTTGAGTTTTCCTATAATAATAGCTTCCAATCTAGTATTGGTATGGCACCTTTCGAGGCACCCTATGGAAGGCCATGCCGATCTCCTTCTTGTTGGCTTGAGGCCGGTGAGAAGCTGGTTTTAGGTCCAGATTTATTCGTGATTCCACAGAAAAGATTGAACTTATTCGACATAGGATGAAAGAAACCCAGAGTAGAAAAAAATCCTATGCCGATAATCGAAGAAGGAAGTTAGAATTTTCTGTGGGAGAACTTGGGTTCATTCGTATTTCACCTATGAAAGGTGTTGTATGTTTCAGTCGAACGGGAAAGTTAGCGCCTTGATATATTGGGCCATTTCCTATCACTGAACGCATTGGTTCCATGGCTTATCGCCTATCATTACCGGCTCAGTTTTCTCCATGCATGACGTGTTTCACGTTTCTCTATTACGGAAATGTCTTCGAGATTCTGATTCTATTCTTGAGCCCGGTGTTGTGGAAGAAATTGAAGTTTCGCCTAATTTAACTTATGAGCAGCATCCTATTCGAATTATTGCTTCGGAGGTCAAGCGCCTTCGAAATGAAGATGTTCCCCTTGTTAAAGTCCAATGGTCCTCAAATCCTAAGGATTGTTCTTGGGAATCTAGAGAGTTCATCGAGCGAACGCATCCTGACTTACTTTCTCATGCTCTTTAAGGTGAACTTCTTACTTCAAAATTCTTTTGGGTTAATATGCTTTTATGGTTGTTACTCTATATCTTCTTCTTAATTATTGCGAGGACGTAATTTCTTTAAGGAGGGGAGTCTGTAACAACCCGCATATTTATCGGTTTTATATTTTATCGACACTCGGAAGTTAGTCCGAATAGCTACTTTTTGCATACGGTCGAATTAGGACTCGGGACCACTCCCATTGAGTTCAAAACGCCGTTTGCGATCTTTTTAAGTGTAAACTTTGATATGTTTGGAGTTAGTGGAATTTTGCTACTTTTTCACTTAGGGCTTTGGTTTGGGCTGAGCCCAATAACCCCACTTATGTATTCAGTCCCAACCCCTTCTCCTCTTCATTACTTCATTCCTCATTTCCTAATACTCAAGGTTTTATAGCAATGGAGAGTGGAAGAGGAAATTAAAACTCCTAGCCCTAGTTTTCTTTTGCAAATCAAACTTTAGCTCCAAACTAATAAAAGAACCCATTGGTAAGCCTTCTCTTCTTCTTCTCCAACTCATTCTCTTATCAATTTCAGAAATTCCTAAACCTAACTTTGGAAATGTTCTTCTTTTAAAGCTTAGAATCAAGCTTCTTGTGTTGGATTTGAAGAGTGGTTAATTCTCCTTTGCTTTCAAGCTTTTTCTTCATTGATTTGGGTTCAAAGTTGAGACTTTTATCTCACATCTTAGCCTATATTTATCTTCGATTGTTAGGTATGAATTCCTAACACTTATTCTTGTACAATAGCTTTTGGTTTGGATTGATTTGGTGAATATTCTAATTTTTGGTGTTTTGGGTTCAATTCTTTAAAAATCATAACTTTGATGTTTGAACATGTTTTTGGTGGCGGATCGGAGAGCTAATGGAGCGGGGGTATCAATTGGCTAAGGCTCCTTAGGTCCATTGCTCGAACGGCCACGTTTTGGAGGAATTTGCACTTCATTGAAAAAGGGCAGGAACTGCAGAAATTTGCAGTTCGGCCGACCGAGCCCTGTCGCCGGTCGACCGACCTGCTACTAAAAGTGCATGGCACTTCTCTGCCTCAGGTCCGGTCGACCAACTACAGAGCTCGGTCGACCGACCTGCTTCCCGAGAATTTTTCAGAACATGGTCCGGTCGACCGAGCTCTGTAGCCGGCCGACCTACCTGTTGCTGTTTTACCTATTTCGCCTATATTGCGTGGTTTCCCAAATTTAATCGATTCGTGTTATTTCCCTATTTGTTGTTATCATTTGTTATTGAATTTGATGACTTATTTTCTTCGAGAATTCTTGGAATATCCATTTCGATGGATTCAGTATCGATTTCTTTGGATTTTATTCACATCTTCGAATGTGAATTTTAGTGATTGATTGTTCCTACAATCTCCTTTGTGATTTTTCACTTAAAAATAGAAAGGTTTTGAATACTTGTAGTAAATATCAAAATTCTTTCATCAAAAGGATTTCAACACTATTTTATTACAAAGCTCGTTTCTTAAACCGTTTTCCAATCCATTAGTATATACAAGCCTTTACCTCACTCGTATGAGAAATCTAATTAAACGGCTTAGTAAAACGAGTGGTATTAAACGCTTGCGTTTACTTCGTCGGTTATTCTTGGACTTGTTCGATTGAATCTCTTGTGACAATTTTATAGTGGAGATCTACACTTTGTTCGTAAATATTTAAGTTAAGCAAGTGGTTATGGGACATGAAGCTAAACTCATATATTTACTAGCTTAGTGTAATTGACACTTCTCGTTGATCATGACGATCATCTTTGTGATTTAGACTAGCAATGTGCGATGTCTCTTTGTCTGTGAGGAAGACTAAACCCCGTTTTGTGGAGTTTCGAATCAAATTGGTGGGGTAGCAAACCATGGTCTTCGGGCCGTTTGTGGAGCTTCGGCTTAATTTGTGATGGTTGGCAACCATGGAATTAGCGTTCCGTTTGTGATACACGTGTTGGTGAGCTTTATGCTCCCGTTTGTGATAGGCCTTCCCCCTTTTTGTGATCTCTGGATTTCTTGAGATGATTTCTAGAATTTGTGTTTCACCAATTTTCATGATTTTCATTGATAAGTTTTATCAATATTTGTGCATTGGTGAATTTGTGTGTCATTGACTTTTGTGATTGATATTGATATAATCGTCAATATTTATGGTTTGGTGAACTAAATAAAGAGTATGACATTTCTTTTGATCCTTGAGTAGATTTTTGTGATATTGATTAATCTCTTGTTGATTTTCAATTACTTATATATATCATAGCTTGGCATTGTGATTATTATGTGTTTAGTCGTGCCTCTTATTCTATATCGCTTCATCTGATATTTATAGTTAGACTGATCCGTTTATTATTTTCTTATTAAATAATACTCGGGTCAGACCGAGATGTTACAGGTGCTTCAGCTTGACTTCTCACTTGGAATTGGTTTTTCTGACTTTTGGCTAACTACTTAGATTAGTAGTTTATTTTGTTGTATACACTTGACATATGGACTCATAGTTGTAATCTTTTGTATAGCACGAGTTGCTATTCTTTTGTATTATTGTGGATCTTTTTGACCACTACTCTGATATACACTTTCATGTGTTGGTTGTACATTCATATCTATTTCCGCCTTTGTGATATGAATTATCTGCGACTGATTTGTGTTATGTTCATTTCTATATTTGTTTCCGAAGATTATATATAGCCACTGTGTAGTAGCTTTGTGTTTGTATCGGTATGTCGGATTTCCTCGTAAGATAAAATGCATGTTATACTATCTGACATATCGGTGCTCGCGCAAAGAAATTACACGAATGGTCACTCCTCAACAGCCTTATTCTCCGTGCTAGTTGACAGCATTACACTGTAGTGTTCTTGGCTAGCGTGGGTATAAGGGTGGGGCGTCACAAGTAGGATCAAAATATCTGAAATCAAATAAATACTGTTGAGGAATCCAGTTGGATCCCTCCAACCTGTTTCCCTGCATCCAAAGATGTTAGCACAATACCAATTCCGTTCAAAGCGGAATATCGCGGTATATGGGATTTATAAAATATTATCCGCTTAATAGACGGCGCAATAGGATCTCATCCGCTATATAATGCGGGAAATCAACTCCAAGTACATAAATAATACCAATTTCACTGTACTGTGAAATATTCGCGGTATATGTTTTTAATAAATAACCTCCGCTTACTAATGGCGTATAATGTCTATTCTAACAATCAATAGATAACAATCATTATTAAAACATACAATCAAGAATTTTAAGTATAACTATTTAAAATTAAAATCGAAACCGATTCGATTGAGTGAGAAGTTCTCACCTTGATTTCAATTTCGTTTTCAGCTTTTATTTCGAATAAAATTAAACGGACGTTTAATTTTACCCAAAATTTTTGCTAGCTCCAAACGACTCTAATCCAGTTCCATAGCGTAGTTTTCGTCCATACGAACCCAACGCAACTTGTTTCGTGCGTTTTCGACCTCGTATGAAAAAGAAATGAATTTTTAAAGTTACACGAATTTAAAACATATAAATTTACAAATTTATTTTATATTTCTAAACCTAATTTGCATCACAGCCGTCCATCTCACTGCCTGCAAACCTTGGCGGTCCTTTACATCTTCTCCCCTCACGTTCCTCATTCCAGGTCGCACAAAAGTAAACCCATGGCCGCCACCCACTTCATGAATTCCGCTCCCTACCACAGGCCACTTGAAGGCGATCAGGTTACACCACTCGAATGCTCGTGACAAGAGCTACCTTCGGCCCCCATATCAAGAAGCTCGACCCCCATCTTGACTCGAAAAACGTGCATGAACTTGTCCCCTTTGCAGCCAATTTTTCGTCGATTTATAACACTAGAAACGATCATAGCCGTTGGATGTCTAGAACTAAGAGTGCTCTACAACTTTCATGTTGAGAGTTTATTGTAAATGTTGATGGATGAAGAGATAATTGAGTAAGAAGAAGATGTTGTTTCGGCCATTGATTTTTATATGGAGGCGGCCTGAATTGAAACTCTAGGGTTTGTTTTCATTTTGCAAAAGTGAATTTTAAGGGTATTTTATAGGGAATTTCTCAAACACTATTCATCCCGGATTTTCCGAACTCCAAACGAAGCGTGCCGGTTGGCGTTCCTAAGGTTCACCCTACGTTCCGAACACAATGGAACATGTTTCGGGAGCTAATTCGATCATCTGTGCGAGTTATGGTAATAAACGTTCGATTTTAAATTAAATCGGTAAATCAAATTTCTAGGCGTTTTAGCTTGCCCCGGACAAACGGTAAATCCGATTGACACGAAATTTAAAACCACACAATAATCTCACATTATGGATCTGATGAAACTGTTTCGTCGAAATCCGAGACTGTTTGAAAAATAGCTATTTTAACTCGTCAATTAAATATTAAAATATTCAATTTTCACAAATTAACTCTTAATTCGATTTTAAAAGTTCCATAACATCATTATAACTCAAATATGATTAAATAAAATTTTAAAAATCATTTTCAATCATAGTTAACCCAAATTATAATTATTTCTGTATTTTCACATATTAAATTATCGATTTAATTATCCAATTAAATCTAATTATTCGAAATAACATTTATTCGACTTATAAATTTCACTTATTAATGTCTAAAATCAATTAAATATACAAATTTTAATTAATAAAAATTCTGGGTCATTACACAAGTATTCAATTTTCCAAAGTTTTAAACCATTATGAGTTCATTTACTAAATTAAAACAATAAACATTGAAAATTTCAACCTTTCATAGCATTCAGCAAAAGCTGCTGAAATTTATACTTGAAAACTTTTCAATTTAAACCATTTAAACATTATAAAAATCATATTTTAACATTTAATGATGTTCATTAAAATACTCTTTAACTTATGATTTTTATAAAGCAACATTTATAATTAAATCAAATTTCACAAATCCACTTAAAAATTCAAGTGTAAACTTTCCCATTTTTACATTTAACATTTTATTAACATTTACATTTTCAAATTATCATTTCACAAACTAAACTAAATTTCCAATTTATTTAATTAACTTAAACCCTTAATTAAAACCAAATTCACATTTCCAGGTCAATTTCATTTTAAAATTACACTTTTAAGCATTCATTCATTTAACCATTTTAATATATAGAAAAATCAATAATACTTTATTAATTTATTTAAACTCAAAATTAATAAAATCATCATATTTACCATTGTCCACATATAATTAACTTTCCATTTCACTTATATAACTTAAAATTCCCTTTTTAAACCAAAACCCAAATTTCCAGACTTTAAGTTATATTTCAATAATTCAACTTAACCATTCATTTATTTAACATTTTCCACTTGTACAAAAATCATAAATCCTTTATTTAAAACACTTTAAAATCTCTTTAAATCAAATTATCATAAATTTACATTTAAACCACTTAATATTTTATTTATATAAATTAAATGTCATTTCAAAAGCCATAGTCTAAATTTCCAAATTTAAGTTATATTCAAAAATTCACTTTTTACCATTCATTTGAATTACAATTTTAACTTCTAGAAAAATCCAAAATTTCTTTATTTAAACATTAAAATCCAATTTAAATCAAATTTCATAAATTTTTTCACTTTTAAAAATATTTAAAATATTCAAAATACTTCATAAAATATAACCACGGGCATGTATATAGTTTTCAAACCTAGGTCAAGTGATACGAATATATATCATTTCAATCCGCAGTTTAAAAAGAAAAATCCGGGTTTTATCATTTCAAACCCGCAATCCCAAGTCAAAAATAAAATAAATAAAAACTGTTCAGGCCTATTGTTTCAGCCCATAACGATTTTTTCCTGTTCTAAAGTCCGTTCGGGTATGTATCATTTCAACCTATAGTGATTCTAATATACAGGGAACTTGTAGTGTGATAAACTGATATAAATAACAGAATAGCATGGTATAATAGTAAAAGATGATATAACAGGTGTACAAATAGGGTGAACATCATATGATCATAACATAGTCAAGTATAGCATGATAATATAGTTCTACAGATTCATAGGGTGTCAATTTACTAATTGTATAAGTATAAAATGTCTGGTGAGAAATACTCACTTGTTTAAGCAAGAGATGACAACCAAAACACACAACAAAGAAGCTTTGAAGGCATGACAACACGAATATGATCTGAGTGGGAGGGCCAAATAAAAATCTCCTTGGATACATTCAACAAAACAAGTATAACAACACATAAGTTACATAACAAAATACCACTAAACAAAGCTAGAAATGGATGCATAAACAAAGTCAAAGTGTTTGCACTTGCTTCCTACCATCTATGCTTCATCTATAGATCTGAAATGGCATGGCTAAAGCATAGTTTTGATCTGGTTTTGGGTTGGGAAGGGTCGGTCTAACATAGGAAATGATGGTACAAAGGTATGAACACATGAATCCAACACTACAAGGCAACACATGATTTCTATGCAACAACATAGGCTCGGCCTAAGCCAAGGAGGGCACGACCATGGCTCAAGTGGGCTGGGGGTGATGTGGCAGGGTGTGTCAGGTCGAGAATTGGCTGGTGGTGGTGGTGCAAGTGGTGGCAAGGAGGAGTTTGAGGTGGTGGAAGCTAGGCAGGCTCGGCTAGGTGGATTTAGGTGGAGTTTGTTCATTTTTAGTTGGATCTACTTCATCATGGTGCACGGCTATGGAAATGAAATGGGCTGGAGGTGGTGTTGGTCAGAGGGGATGGTGTTGGAGACGGCGAAGATGGTGGAGGAGGGAGAGGAGCCGAGCCTAAAAGGAGAAGAAAGCAAGTGCAAAATCAATAAAAACAAGTAGAAAACAATGAAAAGGAAAGGAATTTTTACCAAATCTTTTACAGGTGATGTAACAACCCGCATATTTATCGATTCTATATTTAAATATTTTATTTAAATATTCCATCGTTCGTCGGATTTTAGTCCGAAAACATTACTTTTAGCAAACTGCCGAATTAGGACTCGGGACCACTACCATTGAGTTTAAAATGCCGTTTGCAACCTTTTTGAGTATAAGCTTCGATATGTTTGGAGTAAGTTGATTTTTGCTACTTTTTCACGTAGGGCTTTGGTTTGGGCTGAACCCTTTAATCAATTACTAACTCAGTCCCAACCCCCTCTCCTCTTCATTACTTCATTCCTCATTTCCTAACACTTCAAGCTAAAGCAAAAATGGGGGAGGGAAGAGGAAATTAAAACTCCAAGCCCTAGTCTTCATTAGAAAATCCAACTTCTAGCTCCAAATTCAAGAGAACCCATTGGTAAGCATCTCCTTCTTCTTCTCCAACTCATTCTCTTTCCAATTTCAGAAATTGCAAAACCTAACTTTGGGAATGTTCTACTTTTTTAGCATAGATTTAAGCTCGTTTGGGTTGTGTTGAAGAGTGATTGATTCTCCCTTTGCTTTCAAGCTTCTTCTTCGTTTTGTTTGGGTTCAAAGGTGAGATTTTTATCTCACATCTTAGTCTATAATTATCTTCGATTGTTAGGTATGAATTCCTAACACTTATTCTTGTGCAATTGATTTTGGTTTGGATTGATTTTGTGTATATTCCAATTTTTGGTGTTTTGGTCTAATTTATGAAAATCCTCTTTATGGACATTTGGACATTGATATTTGAGGCGTATCGAACAGCCGTTAAGGCTGGGTTGTCACTCGACGTAAATCCTTAGTCGTCGTTGCTCGTCCGATCGCTTCCGGTATTCATTTCGGCCATTTTTGGTCTAGGTTCATGGAAAGCCCTGAACCCCAGTTTCAGACATCTGAAACGTAGTGTTCAGACATCTGAATATCATACTGGGAATTTTTACCCCCCAGTATTCAGACGTCTGAATCTATATTTCAGACGTCTGAATTGGTTCATTTGGAACCAGAAAGGAAATAGGCTAAAATGTGCCTATTTCAGACGTTTGAAATCAAAGATTCAGACGTCTGAATTCTGTTTTGGAAAATATTTTATTTTCCAAATTCAGACGTCTGAATCCTTGATTTCAGACGTCTGAATATGCAGTCTTTTTCCTATTTGCCTATTTGCTTGAGAATTCCAACTTTAATCGATTCTGTTGATTCCCTTTTGTTATTATCACTTATTATCGACTTTGACGACATTTTCTTCGTGATTTTTGGGAATATCCATTTGATGGATTCGGTATCGATTTCTTTGGATTTTATCACGTCTTCGAATGTGAATTTTGATGATGGACTGTTTCTACAATCCTTTCTATGATTTGTCACTTTAAAAATATAAAGGTTTTCTATACTAGTAGTAAATATCAAAACTCTTTCTTCAAATGATTTCAATTCTATTTTCAATAACAAAGCTTGTTTTCTCAAACCGATTTCCAATCTATTAGTATATACAAACCTTTACCTCACTCGGATGAGAAATCTAATTAAACGGCTTAATAAAACAAGTGGTACGAAACGCTTGCGTTTACTTCATCGGTTAATTCTTGGATTTGTTCGATTGAAACTCTTGTGACAATTTTCTAGTGAAGATCTACAATTTGTTCGTAAATATTTAAGTTAAGCTAGTGGTTATGGGACATGAAGCTAAGCTCATATATTTACTAGCTTACTGTAATTGACACTTCTTGATGATCATGACGGTCATTTTTATGATTTAGACTAGTAATTGTGCGTTGTCTCTTTGTCTGTGAGGCTAGACTAGACACCATCTGTGTGTTTTTGACTCACACATACCTCTTTGTTTGCAAGGTTAGTCTAGACCTCATCTGTGTGATTTCGACTCACATATGTCTCTTTGTCCATGTGGAGGACTGTACCTCATTTTTATTAAGCTTCGGCTCACCAGGAGGAGCTTCAGCTCAAAGTCCGCAATGGGGGACTATAACCTGTCAGGAGGATCTTCGGCTCAAAGTCCGCAATGGAGGACTGTACCCTGTCAGGAGGAGTTTTGACTCACCAGGAGGAGCTTCGGCTCAAAGTCCGCAATGGGGGACTATACCCTGTCAGGAGGAGTTTTGACTCACCAGGAGGAGCTTCGGCTCAAAGTCCGCAATGGGGGACTATACCCTGTCTGGAGGAGCTCCGGCTCATTTTTCTGCAATTGGCCATCATTTTCTTGTGATTTCTGGATTTCTAATTATTGATTCCTGGAATTTATGTTTCACCAACTTTTACGATTGGCATTGATATGTATGCCATTTACTGTGGCTTGGTGAATGAAATAAAGAATATGATATTCTTTTTGGTGTTATGAGATTCTTGAGATATTTGTATGATTTTCCTTTGTTGATTTTTCTATGTATACTGTCGTAGTATGACATTTTTGGTTATCATACGTTTTTACTACATCTCTTCTTATATCTCATTTTATCTAATAATTATAGCTAGACTGATCCGTTTATTATTTTCTTCTTAAATAATACTCGGGTCAGACAGAGATTTTACAGGTGCTTCTGCTTGCCACCTTATCGGACCATCATATGATCTTTTGGCTAACTATTTTAGTTTGGTAGTTTTTGTTGTATGCATTAGAGAAATAGACTCCTTGATGTATACATATTCTTTTTTTTCTAGCACTTGTATCTATTCTTTTGTGATGTTGTGGATCTTATTAGGCCACTACTCTGATGAACACTTTTATGTGTTATATATATTCATATCTATTTCCGCCTTTGTGATATGAATTATCTGTGACTGATTTGTGTTATGTTTATTTCTATGTTTGTTTCCAAAGACATTATAGCCACTGTTTATGTAACGACCCGTAAAATTTTCGTCAGTTAATTTTGTCATTTTAATAAGATTAGATAATTTAACTTTAGAAAGAAGTAAAGATTTATAATTTATAATGAAGCATATGTTGAAAAGGAAATGAAACCATAGGAATTTAAGATAAGTATTATCGGTTGATATAAAATAAATTGAAATGATGTAAATGGCTATACTAGGCTAAGAAGAGAATATAGGAAAACATAGGGTAAGTTGTGAATTTATTTAATGGATTAATAATATTAGATAGTACATTGAATTAAATCAATGTCCTGTAAAGGTTGGAGTATGGTTAGTAATAAAAGCTTTTTAAGGAAAACCTTTAATTTATAAATGAAAATCAATGCATTAAATTAGGTGTAACTGAATGCATGTAAATAATTTTGTAAGAATAAGTTAATAAACAATTTATTTGCGCATACCCGATTTAATTGAAGTAACAGGAAAGACAAGAACTTGATTTGCCTAGGTATATATATATTATTAACTATAACTAAATAGAAAGTTTGGTAGTAAATAGGATATAAGAAGACAATGGCAACTAGTAAATTAATAAATGAATTCATAATAATAAGTAGTAATTAATGCATATATATTTAGCATTTGTGATAATTTCAAAACTTTACCCATTTATCTAATTTATTTAATTAAATCTAAATCTATGGCAACATTGTTGTAATGATGGTTGTAAGTGAATTTGAATGTAAAAGGGAAACAATTATTTAGGTTAACCATTTTGAGTATGTTAAGTTAAGAATGACAATCGATTGAAATAAGTCTAAATTAATTATTTTGTTGTGGTTAATGTGTTCTAGTTAATAAAGGGGAGTTTATAAGAAATGAAGCATGCACTAATGAAATGTATTATAATTCAAATGTTATTTATACCCATAAAAGTGTCTATTTACTGAATAGTAAGATTTTTAAATCAATAAACAAATTTATTAAGGTTCCAATTAATAATTTATAACATTTAATGTTGACTCAATTATAATTAATTGATTTAGATTGTGCAGTAGCATAGATTTGGTTCGTGATTGAAGAGGGGTAACTTTATAAGACGAAATTTATGCCAATTCTTTTTATAAAAGGACCATTGGTTGGTTTAAAGTATAGAAAGCAGGATTTATAAAATTTAATTAGAGTATCAAATTCAACAATTGCATTTATTGCATAATAAAATGGAATTTAACGGTTAAATATTAAGTTATTGAAATTAAAATGGACTTTGAGAATAATAATGTGAAATCATGAACCAATGTTAGTGGCATCCTTATTTTGGATAAAAGGTGAGAATATAAAAGTTGAAAATCTAATAAATGGGTTTTTGAGGATTTAATTTATAATTCCTAAATATAAGGAAGTGGAGAAATTAACACTGCAATTGATAGACTTATCAACTTTTAATTCACATCTAAACTTGTTAGATCATTGAAATTGATTAAGAAATATATAAGCTATAAAATTTGGTCAATTTTTGAATTTAAATATAGAATTTGATTTTTATAATTTATTTTAATTTATTTAATTAATATAAAAATAGCCATTTTGGCCACGGACTCGGATTTCGACGAAACCAGTTTCATCGGATCCGTATCTGTGAATTATTGTAAGGTTTCAGGGTTCGTATCGATCGGACTTGTCGTTTGATCGTACGGACGCGAAACGCCTTGAAATCGATTTAACTAAATTCAATTTGAAATCAATTTGGAAATTGTGTTTTCGGCATAACTTCTTCATACGATCGAATTTGGACGCGAAACTTTTTCCATCGCGTTCAGAATATTTTAAAATACCTATTTGGATATATGGGTTTAATAGATTTCGTTCCGGAGTCAGAACGGGCTTTTTGGGCCAACTATCGTTTAGCACGTTTATAATTCGTGCCCCACCTATCCAATTACAGTTTGTCTATAAATATGGGTTTAACCCCTAGCCTCCTTTCTATTCTATTCTCTTCTGCTGTACGTTCTTTTCTTCAACTCCTCCTCCTCAAATGGATGCAAACCTAGATCTATTTCAATTCAAAATTTCAAATGAAAATTCAAAGTCTCCAGAAAAATCCCTAAAAATTATATGCGGATGCTCTCGACGAGCGTAATTCAATGGTGTTGTTCATTTTTCGATTGGAGTTATCGTTTGCTCAGAAATTTGCCTTTTATCTTCGGCCGTTCATCAACGCCGCGACAGACTTGGTCGGATCGGGAAACGGTTTCTGGGTTTTGACGAGGGAACGTAGGGGAGTTGATCTGTGGTAACGGTTCGCTGTTTCAATGGTTGGATGTGGCGCAATTTGCGATTAGGGTTCGGGTTTTAAGCGGCGGCTGCTGCGTTTGGGCGTTGATCGTGGGGCCAGGTTGGTCGGAGCTTGGGTCGCGTGGGCTCAGGGAGGGTCGGCAATGATTTAATGGCTGGAGACGAGCTTGGGAGGTGGTCAAACATCTCGGTCAACGACGAGTTCATGCGTTTGGGTTTGAATGGGAGCTGTTGTTCGCATGCGCATATGTTTTCCAGAGAGAGACGTGATGACGTGGCTATGGGGTGAACATGTTCTCCTTTCTATTTTATTTTTATTTACATTCTTTGCTTTTGATTCATCGGATGTACCATTGTACTACATCGATGTCTTTGCTATTTGATTCATCGGATGTACCGTTGTACTACATCGATGTCTTTGCTTTTGATTCATCGGATGTACCGTTTGTACTACATCGATGTCTTTGCTTTTGATTCATCGGATGTACTGTTGTACTACATCGATGTCTTTGCTTTTGATTCATCGGATGTACCGTTTGTACTACATCGATGTCTTTGCTTTTGATTCATCGGATGTACCGTTTGTACTACATCGATGTCTTTCCTTTGGTTCATTGGGCGTACCGTTTTTGTACTACGCTGATGTCCCAAATTGTTTGAGTTTCTAGTTTTTCGGGCGTACCGTTTTTGTACTACGCCGTTGCACCGCCTCAATTTTCTACTATTCTTGACGTTCCTCGCGTCTTTTATCTACGGGAATGCCTTAGGGATTCCAGTTTTCATTCTTGAGCCCGGTGTTATTGTGGAAATTGGAGTTTCACCAGGTTTCTTGCTAACTCTTTCGTGCACTTTATGGTGAGCTTCCTATTTCAAATTTTCTTTTGTGTTGATATGCTTCTATGGTTGTTACTTCATATATTTCCTTCTTACTTATTGCGAGGACGCAATTTCTTTAAGGAGTGGAGTTTGTAACAACCCGCATATTTATCGATTTTATATTTAAATATTTTATTTAAATATTTTATCATTCGTCGGATTTTGGTCCGAAAAGCTACTTTTTGCAAACAGTCGAATTGGGACTTGAGACCACCCCCATTGAGTTCAAAATGCCGTTTGCGACCTTTTTGAGTATAAGCTTCGATATGTTTGGAGAAAGTTGATTTCTGCTACTTTTTACTTTGGGTTTGGTTTTTGGGCTCAACCCTATGTTAACTTATGCTCAAATCTGAGCCACTCTTCCCCCACTCACCCTCATTCTCTTCTCATTTCAGTTTTTAGAGTGTTAATGGTGGGAGAGATTGGAAATTAAAATTCCAAAACCCTAGTTTCTCTTGCAAATCAAATTCTTGCTCCAAACTCAAGAAGAACCCATTGGTAATCTTCTCTTCATCTTCTCCAACTTATTCTCTTCCCAATTTCAGAAATTCCTAAACCTAATTTCGGGAATGTTCTTGTTTTGAGCTTAGATTCAAGCTCATTTGGGTTGTGATTGAAGAGAGGTTGATTCTCCATTTGCTTTCAAGCTTCTTCTTGTTCGATTTTGTGAAAAGGTGAGATTTTTATCTCACATCTATGACTATAATTATCTTTGTTTGTTAGGTATGAATTCCTAACACTTCTTTATGAGAATTTGCTCTTGATTTGGATTGGTTTTGTGAATATTCCAATTTTTGGGTTTTTAAGTCAAATTTGTGTAAAATCCTTTTATGGATGTTTGATCATGCTTTTGGTGATGCATCGAGGAGCATATAGGGCCGGGTTGCCGATTGGCATAAACCCTTAGAGCCAATGTTCGTCCGATTGCAATTTGGAAGAGTTTGCTCTTCATTTGAATAAGGCTGAAAAACAGCCCAGGCATGATTCAGTCGACTGAAATCTCTGTTCAGTCGACTGAACTTGAAACCCGAGAGTTTCCAGGCATGATTCAGTCGACTGAAAAACTCTGCACAGTCGACTGAAACTGGAAACAGAAAGTTTCGTGAACCTGGAAAATTTCCATGTACAGGGTCAGTCGACTGAAAATCTCTGTTCAGTCGACTGAACCTGCTGTTTGAGTCCAATTTGCCTTTTTGGATTGAATTTCCAATTTAAATCGATTCGTGATGATTTATTGTCATCATTTATTATCATCTTTGATGACTTATTTTCTTTGGGAATTTTAGATATATCCACTTCGGTGGATCCTTTATCGATTTCATTGGATTTTATTCACATCTTCGAATGTGATCTTTGTGATTGATTGTTTCTACAATCTTCTTCGTGATTTGTCACTTTAAAAATATAAAGGTTTTCTATACTAGTAGTAAATATCAAAACTCTTTCCTCAAACGATTTCAATACTATTTTAATACCAAATTCGTTTATAAAACCGTTTTCCAATCTATTAGTATATACAAACCTTTACCTCACTCGTATGAGAAATCTAATTAAACGGCTTAGTAAATTGAGCGGTATGAAACGCTTGCGTTTACTTCGTCGGTTAATTCTTGGACTTGTTCGATTGAACCTCTTGTGACAATTTTCTAGTGGAGATCTACAATTTGTTCGTAAATATTTAAGTTAAGCTAGTGGTTATGGGACATGAGGCTAAGCTCATATATTTACTAGCTTATTGTAATTGACACTTCTCTTTGATCATGACGATCATTTTAGGTTTTTGACTAGCATCGTGCTATGTCTTTGTGATTTGGTTCATCGGACGTCCCGCTGTACGACGTCATTGTTCCCTTTGATTGTGATTTGGTTCATCGGATGTCCCGCTGTACGACGTCGTTGATCCTTTCCTTGTGATTTCTGGATCTCGTGTGTTGAATTCTGGAATTTATGTTTCACCAACTTTTACGATGTGCATTGATATATGTGTCATATATTGCGGCTTGGTGAATGAAATTAGGAGTATGACATTCCTTTTTATCTTGAGTAGATTATTGTGATATTGATTAATCCCCTGTTGATTTTCAATTACTATTTTATCACAGCTTGACATTGTGATTATTATATGTTTATGTCATATCTCTTATTATATATCACTTCATCTGATATTTATAGCTAGACTGATCCGTTTATTATTTTCTTATTAAATAATACTCGGGTCAGACCGAGATGTTACAGGTGCGTCGGCTTGACTTCTCTCTTGGGATTGATCCCTCTGACTTTTGGCTAACTAAGATTAGTAGTTTTTGTTGTATACATTTGAGATTTAGACTCCTTGATGTATACTTATTCTTTTGTCTAGCACTTGTATCTATTCCTTTGTATTATTGTGGATCTTTTTAGACCACTACTCTGATGTACACTTTCTAGTGTAATATTCATATCTTATTCCGCCTTTGTGATATGAATTGTCTGTGACTGATTTATGTTATGTTTATTTCTATATTTGTTTCCGAAGAAATTATAGCCACTGTGTAGTAGCTTTGAGTTTGTGTCGGTATGTCGGATTTCCTCTTGAGATGAAAAGTTATATTTTTATCCGGTATATCGGTACTCGCACAAAGCAATTATACAGATGGTCGCTCCTCAACAGCCTTATTCTCCGTGCTAGTTGACAGCATTCACAGTAATGTTCTTGGCTAGCGTGGGTATAGAGGTGGGGCGTCACATGAAGTTATAATAAATCAAATTTGGAAATTTTAGAACTTAAGTCCGGGATTAGGAAAATTTGCTTTCAAAGGATTTATGAAATATAATAATTTTGTTATAAGTATTTTCTTTTATAAATATTTAGTATAATTCGGAAGAATTGTTTTAAAGAAGATTTTGGAGAAAATAAATTATGTACTTTCCTCTCCGTCGTTGGAAAATAATTTCGGTGACGGCGGCCGCATCATCGACTTTCATTTTCGAGTTTCAAAGGGGAAATGCCACTGTAGTAAATTCTACTGCAGATTTATTTTGAAATTATTTAAAATTTTAATTGTTTTAAATATAATTAGAGATATAAAAGTTGTAAGAAATTATTTATCGATTATTTTTAAAATAATTTGAAATTTGGCCCGGTATTTAATTCTTAAATTTCCATTAATTAATTGTTTATATTACTTTGTGAAATAAAAGGTAAGTAATTGATGAATTGAAACCTCTAATTTAGGTAAGAGAATTAATGCTAAGCTATAAAGGAAGTTAAAATTTTAACTTATAAGGAAAAATTTAAAGATTTATTGAACATTAAATTTAGTTATAAGATGAGATAAAACTTGTATAAGTTCTTTCGCATTTTTTTTTTACATAAATAACTTACCAAATATGAAAAGTTGAAATGTTAAATATGAAGATTGGAATAGAATATTATACAAGTAGAAATTTTGGAAATAATGAAGTATTCAATGAATTGCTATTATAAATAAGAATTTAATGGTATAAACTTAAGTTATAATTGAAATTTTACTAAAATTAAAGGTAAGTACTATAATAGGTGATTTTACACTTAAGTAGATAAAATGAAATTCTTAAATAAATAAAGATTGATGTGTAGGGTTATAAAAACTTAAGTATGATATAAATGCTACTAGTTTAATATAATGGAAGGTAGGCAATATAAATAAATGACTGCAAACCATAGTTAATGAATAAATAAAATCCTTTACTTATAAGAATGAATGTTATAAGGTTAAGAATTTAAGTGTAAATCAAAATGATTACTATAATTAAATAATAGAAATGTAAGCATTTAATAAATGATTGAAAGTGAGAAGTTTATTAAATGTAATACAATAGAAGAAGCTTACATGACCTAAATAAATGGAAATGGATAGTTGGAGGTAATAAGTGATAATAAATGAAAATAAAAGGTAAACTGTTATATGAATGAAAAGATCAAACAACTAATGTATGAAATAAAAATTTATAATGAGTTAATTGATTTGTTGGTTGAATTGTTATTGTTTGATTTATGGTTTGGTCGGGTAAGGAAATTTGAAGTAGTTGGATGAATAAATAATCTATTCTGTCCCATCTAACACTGTTGAGTAAATGATGCACTGGATAGTTATTTTTCATTCCGTACCATTTCAAGTTTTGAACCCGAACAACTATTTGCTTGTTTGATTGAATGGTTGTTTTGTTGTGTATGTTGTTTGTTGAAATTTATGATTGTATATTTAGTGTTGTTAGTAGTTGAAACCGTGAAAATATTTCACTTTATATAAATTGTTAAACCTTTGGATGTTTATAAGTGAAATGCAAGTTATGGAAGCAAGTGCTACTGCTTTTCGTTCTGTTAACTACTCTTCATCAGCGACCTAACACGCGACCTAGCAATTTAAGAAAGGGCACGACCTAACTCCATAAAGCAACTATGCGACCTAAAGATTTAAGCACCGTCACGACCTATGATCTATGGAAAGTAGCGACCTAGCGGTTCTCAGCGACCTAAGGAAGGCCGCGACCTAACGGTTCTCAGCGACCTAAGGAAGGCCGCGACCTAACGGTTCACAGCGACCTAAGGAAGGCCGTGACCTAGCGGTTTAAAGACTTCGCAACCTAACGATTTAAGGAGACGCCGCGACCTATAGAGCTCACACAACCTAAGGTAGGTCGCTCACGACCTAAGGACATTGTATTGGAAGGCCGACCTTTCTGTGCCGCTGCTAGTAAGGTCGCGTACGACCTAGAACTTGTAGAAAAAAGGATGCGCTCATTCATAAAAAAGGAAAGCCGGATCTCCTTAGTTCGAAGACGACCTACGACCTATGATAGGTCATCCACGACCCAAGGCTTAGAAAATGATCCCATACTATTAGGTCGTTGTCGACCTACGACCTACTTTAGGTCGAAGACGACCTAACACTTGGAGAATTCTGCCCAGAAAATCACGCCTATAAATAGACAACCACTTCCAACTTCAAGGGGACTTTTGGCACATTCACTTCACACACCGTTACCTTGCTGCATTGAGAACTTCATCAACACTTAGAGCTTCCAAGATTAGAGGAATACATCAAAGAAATTCACGAAGAAACCACACATCTTCAACATGAATCTAAGAACTTTGATCGACATTGAAGCTTAAGACTTGTTCCAAATCACTTGTAACTTGGAGTGTATTGTACTTGAGAAGAATTGTATCAGTTTGTAACGGGATTATTAATAAAAGTACTTAGAGTGGACGTAGGCTATACCCTTAAGCCGAACCACTATAAAATCGCTGTTGTTTACTGCTTTTCTGCTATTACTTGCTTGTAATTCTTTCCCGATCTATCGGGTGGTGCTTTCACAACTACACTTTACACACCGGGGTGTTAGCGTTCACATTTTAGCGTTAACATTTTTGGTGCTTTCACTGAGAATTGAACTCAGGAAAACTGTCATCATTGCTTCACAGAGATTTGAAGAAAGAATTTCCTTAAAAACCAGAAGTATATCTGAGATTATGGCTCCTGGAAGGAAAAGTAGATCTGTCAGATCTGGAAACATTCAAGAGGGAACCTCCGCTTCCCCTGTGCCTAATCAACCCACTCCATCTATTGGAGTTACGAAAGCGGAGCTGGATGCTGTGATTCTAGGGCTAAACCAGCAGATAAACGCCCAAAATGCACAATTAGAGGCTCAAGGTGCCCAGAATGCTCTGATTCTGAATAAGTTGAACGACTTACTTGGGGCAAACAATCAACCGGCTGGTAATGAAAGGAATTATGCTGGCAACGTTCATGATGTTAACGAAAGGAATGCTCCTGAAAGGGCTACTAGTCCCTTTGAGCAGGCAGTACCTGAGGCCGGTGGATCTAGAATTCGGCATGATGAGGAATATCTTCCGGGAATGGTCCGGCAGATCATGAAAGAAAGTATGCAAAGGGTTGAAGATGAGAAGGAATGGGGTTTCGCCCCAAGCAAAACTCCGTTTACTGAAAGAATCTTATAGGCAGAATTTCCAAGGAAGTTTGTACCTCCGACTATCCCAGCTTATAAAGGGACAAGTGACCCGAATGAATTCTTGTATAAATATGATTGGCACATGACAGGTGCCAGAGCCTCGGACGAAATTAAGTGCCGATATTTCCCCGTATACCTGGAAGGTGTGGCTCTACTATGGTTCACCAAGTTGCCAGTCCGATCTATTGATCAGTTTTCAGACTTGACTAGAAAATTCAAGGAGCAGTTTAGACTATATGCTTCGAAGGCCAAGGACATCATGTCACTGTCAAGTTTAGAGCAGAATCCTGGTGAATCTATCAGATCTTTCCTGAACCGCTTTAATATAGCGCTGGCCGAGGTGGACAATGCTGAACCACGAATGATATTGACTTATCTGATGAGAGCTATTGATAAGTCAAGCGAATTTGGGAAATGGTTGAACATGAAAGAGCCAACCTCCCTCGAAAAGTTCTACAAAAAAGCAGATGAATTCATTCGCTTGGAAAGTCGTCCTTTGCCAGTAAAGACAGTGTTGGAGAAAGCAGAAGACAACACTGTTGCTCCACGCAAGAATGAATCGGTGGGGCAAAAAAGGGAGAATAATAATGGGAAGAAACAGGGTAATCTGAAGAAGCCCCGATCCTTCAAGCCATCAGAATATACTCCATTATCACATACGCCGGAGCACATCTACCTTGCCACTAAAGATTTCGTCGATTTCCCTAAACCTATCCCTTTGAGAACCGGGAAAAAAGCCATACAGAGTGGGAAATTCTGCCGCTTCCACAATCAACCCGGTCATGAGACTGATGAATGCCGCCAGTTGAAAAATCTGATTGAAGAGTTGCTAAGAGAAAACAAACTGCAGCAATTTGTGAAGCAGAATAGCAACAATCCTGCATCGTCAAGTCGGGGGCAACAGGTTCCTGTTCATCAGCCTAGGACAGGTGAGAAAGCTACGGGACATGAATCTGGAAGGCCTGTTATCAATGTCATTACAGGAGGGCCTCACCCAGCTGGCAAGAGCTGGGGTGAGATGGAGAGATATTCCAGGGCTTTGAAATATGCTCCAGCCGAAGAAGACGTCTTTGTTTTAGAAGACACTACGCCCCTGAAACAACAGAAAACTTTCAGCGATGATATTGTTTTCAGAGCCAGAGATTCCACAGGTTTAGAAGTTCCTACCCTAGATCCCTTGGTCATCTCGGCTGGTATTGGACCGGCCATTGTCAGAAGAGTCCTCATTGACTGCAGAGCATCGTGTAATATCCTCTTCAAGAAGACATTTGACCAGATGAAAATCCCTATGATCGATGTACAAGCCTCATCACAGAAGATCGCTGGCTTCACTGGGGAGCCAAAACAACCAATTGGGACCATCGATCTGCTTGTAGAACTTGGGGAAGCAGAAAGGAAAGTGGTCCGCAAGCAAACGTTTGTGATTGTCGATGAGTTTTCTGCTTATAACGCTTTTCTTGGCCGTCCAACACTCGCAGCATTTAAAGCTATCCTAGCCCCGTGGTGCCTCACTATTAAATTCCCTACTGACAATGGAGTAGGAGTTATAAAAGGGGATCAAAATGCTGCGCGAGAATGCTATTTGACAGAACTGCGGGAGTCAAGAAAGAGAGAAATGGGAAAGGATGCGGCAACCCCAGTCCGCATCAAGGAACCAGCCTTGTAGCAATTACGGGGCGGACCCTGCACTGGCGAGCACAGCGGGGCACGGAAAGAAATGGATCCCAGAAAAGCCAGTGCAGGGGAGAATAGAGTGGTACCGGTGGAAACGACAGTTCCGGTACCTGTTGACCCGAAGGACCCAAATAAGGTGTTGAATGTGGGTTCACAGCTTAATGCGTCAATTCAGAATATCTTGATATCTTTCCTGAAAGCAAATCTGGATGTCTTTGCTTGGACTCATGCCGATATGTGTGGAATATCTCCAGAAGTTGCAGTACACGCTCTGAATATTGACCCAAAGTTTACGCCAGTTAAACAGAAAAGAAGAACCCAAGGTCCAGAAAGGTCAGCGGCATTAAAAGAAGAAGTTGATCGACTCATGGAAAATAACTTCATCAAAGAATCTACATATCCGAATTGGGTTTCAAATCCAGTGCTGGTCAAGAAAGCTAATGGAAAATGGAGAGTGTGCATCGATTTTTCCGATCTAAACAAGGCTTGCCCCAAAGATTGCTTCCCTTTGCCAAGGATCGACCAACTGGTAGATGGAACAGCGGGGCATGAGTTGTTGTCTTTCATGGATGCCTACTCCGGATACAACCAGATCATGATGCATGAACCTGATCAGGAGGACACGAGCTTTATCACCGATGTTGGTCTTTATTGCTACAAAGTTATGCCCTTCGGATTAAAAAATGCAGGGGCAACCTACCAAAGACTTGTTAATGCTATGTTCAAACCGCAATTGGGCAAAACTATGGAAGTCTACGTCAACGACATGTTAGTGAAGTCTAAGAAAGCAGCGGATCACATTGAACACTTAGCAGAAATGTTCGCAGTCCTCCGGAAATACAGAATGAAGCTTAACCCTCTGAAATGTACATTTGGGGTCGAGTCCGGAAAGTTCTTAGGATTCATTGTTAGTGCTAGGGGCATTGAGGCTAGTCCAGCTCAAATTACTGCCTTGAAAGAAGTTAAAGCTCCCAGAACGAAGAAGGAATTGCAGAGTCTCAACGGAAAGGTCGCCGCCCTGAGTCGGTTCATTTCCAAAGCCACTGATAAATGCATCCCAAGAATTTTGAATGGACTTCCGAATGCCAAAAAGCCTTCGATGAGTTGATCCGTCATATGGAAACGCCTCCAATACTTTCTAGGCCAGGCAATGGTGAGGATCTTCTTATATACTTGGCAGTATCATCTCATGCTCTAAGTGCAGCGCTGATACGGGAAGACAAAGGGATTCAACATCCGGTTTACTATATCAGCAAAAGACTCACTGGGGCAGAGCTGAATTACTCCAAGTTGGAAAAACTCGCATATTGCCTACTAGTTGCATCTAGGAAACTGAGGCAATATTTCCAAGCTCATCCTATCAGAGTACTCACTGATCAACCTCTAAAGCAAGTCCTATTTCGCCCTGAAACTTCGGGTCGCCTTCTAAAATGGAACATTGAACTCAGTCAATATGACATCACTTATCATCCCCGAAAAGCGATCAATGGACAAGCTTTAGCTGATTTCATTGCAGAATTCACAGAGAAAGATAATGGTGAGGAAGAAGCGATCAATGATTCCCCAATCCAGTGGAAGATGTATGTTGATGGCGCAAGAAATGACTACTGTTCTGGAGCCGGAGTGGTACTTGAAACTCCTGAAGGTCGATCATTATGCTATGCACTAAGACTGGAATTTCCTTCAACAAACAATGAAGCAGAATATGAAGCTCTTATTGCAGGTCTGAAAATCGCTAAAGAGCTAAACATTCGAGCATTACAAATCTTCAGTGATTCTCAGCTTATTGTATGCCAAGTCAAGAAGGAATTTCAAACAAAAGGTGGAAACTTGCCTTCCTACTTGTCAAAAGCTTGGGAACTCCTATGTGGACTTGATCATTATTCAATAAGCCATATTCCCCGGGAAGAGAATACGAAGGCAGATTCCCTCGCAAAGTATTCAAGTTCTGGTGAAGCTCAACTATTGGGATTGGTTCCCATAGAAGTCCTCTCAGCACCAAGTATAGACGAGATGGATACAGACTGGATTATGAATGTATCTCAAGAGCAAGAGTCGTGGATGACTCCAATATTAAATTACCAACTCAACGGTTCTCTGCCAGAAAATTCAAGAGAGAGACAGAAGCTACTAAGGAAAGCCTCTCGCTATGTAATTCAGGATGGCCGATTGTACAGACGGGGATTCTCAATGCCTTTACTTCGATGTGTATCCAGGGAAGAGTCCAAAACAATCCTAGCTGAGGTACATGGAGGAGAATGTGGTGATCATTCAGGTGGCCAAACATTAGCAAAGAAAATTCTCCGATACGGATATTTTTGGCCAGAAATTAATCAAGATGCTGCAGATTACTCCCGAAAATGTGACAGATGCCAAAGATTTGCCAAAATTCCTAGAGCACCTTCTACCGAACTCACACAGATGGTCAGTCCATGGCCGTTCGCAATTTGGGGAATGGATCTCATTGGGCCGCTACCAACTGCCAAATCAGGAATTAAATATGCTATTGTTGCGGTTGATTACTTTACTAAATGGGCTGAAGCTGAACCATTGGCTACTATCACCTCTAAGAAAATGATAAGTTTTGTAACCAAGAATATCATTTGCAGATACGGTGTGCCTCAGAAAATAATTACGGACAATGGTACTCAGTTTGAAAGCGAAGAATTCCAGGATTTTTGCAAGCGATTTAAAATTCAGAAAAGCTTTTCAGCAGTGGCTCATCCGCAGGCAAACGGGCAAGTGGAAGCAGTAAACAAGATCATCAAATCAACCATCAAGAAGCAACTTGAAAGAGCAAAAAGTGGTTGGGTCGATAAGCTACCACTTGCACTATGGGCATACAGAACTACCCACAAAACTGCGACTGGGCATACTCCTTTTTCATTAGCATACGGATCGGAAGCAATGATCCCGGTTGAAACTGAGGTCCCTTCACACAGAAGAGTCCATTTCAATCAAGCAGAAAATGAAAAGCTACAACTTGAAGCGCTAGATCTCCTTGATGAAAAAAGGGATGAGGCTAGTCTCAGAATGGCAGCTCATCAGCAAAGGATAGCCAGACATTTCAATTCCAAAGTTCGTCAACGAAGCTTTGAAACCGGAGATCTAATCCTGAAAAGAATTATGACAACGACAGGTGTGTTTGGGCCAAATTGGGAAGGACCATATGTCATAGGTCAGAAGCTTCTTGACGGCACATTCAAACTCACTACTGTTGAAGGAGATCAAATTCCAAGGGCATGGAACAGCAATCACTTGCGTCCATACTTTACTTGAAAACTTTGTTGAAATATTATAAAAAGAATTGTGAATGTATGATTCTTGCAATTGAAAGCAATTGTAAAACTGATGCAAGTGATTAATGAAAGAATATAAAGTGGATGTAGGCCCAAATTCTTGGCCGAACCACTATAAATCTTGTGTTCCTTATTTTTATTACATGTTTGCTTTATTTTCGATATAAAAGTACATAAAATGTATTGCTGAAATGTCGATTTAAATTTTTGCAGACAATGGAAATAAAACTTACGCATAATAAAACCGAGCGATTCTCGCCATCATTCAACAAACAAATTTCAAGTCACAAAGACCCCGAATTCAAATCCTAGATAGGAAATACTTCAATTGAACGGCTAATGATTTCGATAGAAACGAGCCCTTGCTGATAAATTGAGATTGTTTGGACAAACAAACATCCAATTAGGAAGCTAGTGCCCGTTCTCACGAACTTGCCGGACAATGAAGTACACTTCCTTGGATTAAACAAGCTACTTGCAAGAAGAGGGGAATGAAAACTTGAAAAGAGAAAAAAAAGAGGATCGATGAAAAGGCATAAGCAAGAAGACAAGGAAACAACCAAAATCCATCATCGGCAGCACAAGTCCTCTTCAGAGGCACAACTCTTCGGAGGATAAAAGACCTCTAGTGGGTCATATGCCACAAAAAAGAAAGTTCTCTACTCAACAAAAAAGATTGGAGGAGTCATGACCCTCCAACCATGAGAGAGTAACTTCCAGGCAATGAAAACCCTTTCTGAGGCACATTTCACCAGGAGTTGAAGTGAAATAGCCGCTCTTCGGAATTTCACTTCACCAGAGTTGAAATGCAAACAAAATAAAAGCCCTCCTCGGAGGCCCATTTCACCAGGAGTTGAAGTGTTATGACCGCTCTTCGGATTTCACTTCACCAGAGTTGAAATGCAAACAAAATAAAGACCTCTTCGGAGGCATATTTCACCAGGAGTTGAAGTGTAACAGCCGCTCTTCGGAATTTCACTTCACCAGAGTTGAAAAACAAACAAAATAAAGACCTCTTCGGAGGCACAATCAAGAAGAAAGACCTCTTCGGAAGCCCACGTTTCGCCGAGATTGAAATAAAACTTCCAAGTGTTGAAACGTGAAAAGGCTTTCTAAGGCAAAACTCTTTGGAGGTACACGTTTCACCGAGATTGAAATAAAACTTCCGAGTGTTGAAACGTAAAAAATCCCTCCTCAGAGGTACAACTTTCTATATAAAAAAAAATCCTCATCAGGAGCATATTTTAACTTCCGAAGAAGAGAGAAAAAGAGAGAGAGGGAGTTAAAGTACCCTTCAGAGGTCCGCTTTACCGCATAAAAGAATTCACTTGGTAAAAAAAAAAACGTATTAAGCAAAAGAAAGAAGTGATTTCTTCAAAGGTCAAAGCGCAGAAACTTATACGAAGAGGGTTGTACTTTGCAAAAATTTTCTTTAAAGAATAAAATAATTATTCTTTAGCAAATATGAGTGCAAGTCCCCTCGAAATATAGAATATTGCAGCAAACTTATGGAATGGGGGCAATATAGTATAATTACACACAATATGGTATAGCCAAACCAGCAAAAGGTAACGCTCAAGTAACATGCCATAAGCTCGCTGCAATATCGTGTAAATAAACTTGTGCAAAAAATAAATAGTAAATGCATTCTCAAATTCAAACAGAAGTTTGTACAAACGAAGAATCATTTTATTCAACTATAATGCAGATACAGGTTTCAAAATAAAAGCGGGGGCCGGTACCCGCACAACTCTCGGCCGGTTCATACAAAAGACAAAAAGCTAAAGTCTTCACTTCTTTTTACTTCCTTTGGACCCTTTACCCGACCGAATGACCAGCTTTTCAGGTCGGCCAGTGGGTATAAGGGAGGAAGGAGAGGTAGGCGCAGCTGGCCCAACTTCTGGTTCCTCTTCAGTGGCAGTGATTATCTTCCCTCTCCTCCTTGACGCTCCTTGCTTCTTTCTCCTCTTTGAGGAAGACTCACTTCCTGGAGTGACAAGTTTAGCTAGAGTTATGTCGTCAGAAGGAGTCCGCTCCGGAGATATGTCGCCTCCCTCAAGTCCCTCATCTTTCTGCTCTTGCGAAGCAATGGGATCATCCAGGCCATGGAGAGCTTCTATTTGTTCCTCCTGTGATCCAGGCTGCGAAGCAGAAGGAGGAGCCACCTGAAGAGATGGAGGAGGGATTACCGGAGAAGTAGAGATTTGAGCGGTGCTTGATACTTTTTCTACAGAAGAAAAGAGGTTAAAGTCAGTAAAGAGAGGAGATGAAGGTTCACCAATAAAGTCAGTAAAGAGAGGAGATGAAGGCTCATCAAGGTTGAGAAAATAGCCAAGGAGCTCATGAAACTCATGCGAAATAAATGAGTAACCCGCTTGAGCAGAATTGACAGTAGCGAGATTAACAGTGAAGTTACCTGGAGAAGCTGGTTTCCTGATATCGACTTCATAAGCTTGCGCATCAGCGCTCTCGTCACCCTCGTCTCCACCTTGTATGCTTGTAATTTCAGTGGCAACTTTGGTGGGAGATGCAAGATGGGAACTGGAACCAATAATGTCGACTTCAGACGAAGAAGGTGGCCGGACTAGAGTAGTTGAAGTGGCTTTTCCCAGCCGGTCCCTTCCGTCACTTCAGTTCTTAATTTGGCAAGTTGTTCCTTTCCCTTGGCAAGGGCAGCGCGAGCGTCATCATCAAGATAATGCCTTTCCAGGGCTGATTCGTCATAACCAGCACCTTCAGCACCAAGCATCTCAAGGGCGGCCTCCCACACTTCAGCTAAAGTGATTTCATACTTGGGACCAAGAAAAGCGAGGCTTCCACGCCCCAAGACGCTATGCAAGTAGAAGTCGAATAATGTTGAGCCGAAGCTGTTTTTGGTCGCCTCATGAGATTCTTCGGCTGCGATTTTGCCGGCGATAGCCTCATCGCGCTCCCTTTCAGTTTTGGCAAGTTGAAGCTTAAGCATTTGTATTTCCGCCTCCTGGGAGTTGTTTTTCTTTCGGAGCTCAGCAATATCAGTAGCATAGCCTTCACTGATTCTTTTTTGTACTTCGAGCCTGTCTTCGGCATCCCTTTGGCTAGCGTGAGCGTCTCTCACTTGTTTCAGGAGCACTTCTTCTTTTTGAGAATAGGAAGTGGAGGAAGCAGCAAGCTCATGTTTCAATTCCTCGACTTTTGCTTCAAGCTCCTCATTGTAAGAAGCAATGTTCCTCATTTCGGTGTCGTGTTGCTCAACGACCTTTTGCCATTCGGCCTTATCGTTTTCCATGGTAAGCATGGCCTCTATGTTGGCACGGTTAACTCTTTGAAGCTCATCGACAAGCTTCTGCCAGTTTGACATCCTCTCGATATCAAGTTTGACGGCGTCGAGATTTCTTAGCATGGTAGACTTGTCGATGGGGACCAAGTCTAGGTCGAACCTCACTCCCTTAAGGCACCATTGAGGAAACCGGCTCTGCAGAGTGGCAGGACCCGGTCCAACTTGAAATTTGGGCCTGCTAATTATCGTTTGAATGTCTGATTTCCCAAGAGCGGGAGAGTCAGAAGGAATGTCGAGCGAAGCAGGAGTAGTAACTTTCTCAGGAGTAGTAGAGGCCTGCTTTTCACTGTGACGGGCTCGTTTGCTTAAGTCTTCACCCATGTGACCTTTTCCTCGATCGTCATGAGATTTTCTCTTGTGGGAGTCATCGCCTTTTTGCCAAGAATCATGGCGCTCTTCTCTCTCCCTTCTTTCACGACGCTCTTCTTCATCCCTCCTTTCACGAGCCTTTCGAGCAGCCCTCTCTTCGTCAGACTCTCTATAGGAGGTGAAGTAGCGCCCATAATTATATTGACCACGCCCCCCGTAGCGTTGGAAGTCCTGATAATATGATCCACCGCGTGTCATTGAAGGATCTGAAATAAGAAAATACAAGCTTTAGAAATCTTTAAAGTATAAGAAGATAAGTGCATAAATGTGCTGAAAAATCCTTAGTTGTGTGTGAAGTGCAAACTACTCGCGTTGGACTAACGAACCACTCCTCAGTTGGGGGGAAGTGATAGGTTTCACTGTCGGTGACAATTCTTGAGATAAAGGAGTTGGAGTCTGTTGGAGGGCAGATGTCGCTTCAATCATCGGGGGTACAGTTTTGCCGCAGGCAGGGTCATCTTTAAAGAGCTCTTGGGAAGTGACAATTATGTCACTTAAATCCCCAAAGACGTCATCACCATCATGCCCAACCTGATTCCCTCCATCAGCTCCTTTGTCGGCACTCTTCCTGGTTTGGGAAGGGGGCTCCTCTTCTTCTTCATTTATGGGGGCAAGCGCGGGTTTTATTGATGGCCATGTGTCATCTCTTGGAACAGAACACTTTATTAGTGAAGTTTTTATAGAAATTTCTCCTTGTATGTGTTCTTCAGTAGAGACCGGGGCATCAGGAATTGTCACTGGAGAGTCAGGAACTTCCGTCGGAGCTTCATGAGCTTGAATTGAACGAGAAATATGTAGAAGCCCGAACTGATGAAGAAATTCATCCGTTAATAGAAATTTAACGCTCCTCTCTTCAGCCGGGACAGCGCTCAATCTCTCAAACATCGCCTTATGGCTTAGGTCCCTAGATGGAGGAGGAAGTGCTGTAAAGATAAGAAATGGAATCAGCACTTGGCAATACGAAACATGAAAGACTTAGAGTAAAATTGAAGAATGAAGGAAAAAATATCTCACTTCCTACTCTCCAGTCTGCGTAAAATTCTGCGGGGCAACGAATGTAGAAGTATTGATTCAGGAATCCATGTGCACTCTCCGGCAAATCCAAAATAAGTTTGCGGTTCCGCGCACCCCTTACAAGTACAATTGAAGGATGGTCCTTGTTCTTTGCAAAAGTACACAAGTAACAAATCTCCTCGAAACTCGGAAGACGGTCAAGAGTCCTCCTGAACAAAACGCACAATCCCATCAAAATGGCATAGCCATTGGGATGCAACTGGAAAGGAGATATCGTCAATCGGAGAAAGGTTTGTCGAAGAAATTCATTAAAAGGAGGAATTGCTCCACTTAAGCACATTTGGCGATTTATGGCAATAAAACCGTAAGGCGGTCTATCAGCGAAATCATTTGGTCCAGGAAGTAAAACTTCTGCCTCGGCAATGCCAAATTGAACGCATAATTGATTAAGTGTCCGCTGTTTCAGAAGAGTAGGAGTTCTTTCTGGAGAGTTTTCTAATGGAATAGCAATCGGGAAAGTCCCTTCGGCATATTCTATCATCTCTTCTTGTTCTTGTTGAGACGTCATTCTATATAAGCAACTGGATGATTCAGATGAAAAGGTGCACGTTTCCTAAAAAGTGTGAAGTGTTGTGCAAAAAAAAAAAATAATAATAATAATAATAATAAAAACAAGAGAAAGTCAAACATAACTGAAGTTAAACTAGTTGACAATTAGTCGACTATGAGATTCCAGGACTTGTTAATATAAAGCTCAAGAATAGTGTTAATGCAAACGAATCAGCTTTAACTGGATATTTAAAGTTTTGCTTTAGCACTTCACTTGAGTTCATTGGTTCACAACATTTCATTCACACAGTTCATTTAAGTTAATTACTCTTTATCGACTAATCTGTCATTTGATGTGGGCAGTCAATGGCAGTATATTCGTCCCAGTTTTCTGCAAATATTATGTTTAACAGGTTATTAGCGTTAGAGATAATCTACAACAAAGCGCAACAGAATTCGAGATTAAACAATCCAGTTCAATTCAACCAAGTCTTCACAGAGTTTCACAAGTCATAGGTCGTCCAGCGACCTAGCATAGGTCGAAGCCTTCTTAAGTCGTGCTGTGCAAAGTAAAGGATGAGGCATTCCAATACAGTGTTAGCTCGGCCATGACCTAGAGTCTATGTCGCAAGAAAGTTAGGTCGCGCAGGTCCTGGCTAAGTATAGCTCTTAGCTCATGGATAGTCTTAGGTCGTTCAGCGACCTAGTGTAGGTCGAGACTACTCCTTAGGTCGCAGGGGTTCTTAGATCGCGAGTTGTCTTGAATCGCTCACATTCACTGGGTCAATAACTTCCTCTCCACGCAATGCTTCATCGGACCCTATAACCCGCTATCCACTACACTTAAATCCATCATCCTATTCATGAGATTCATCATCTTTCTATACCACTAAACCATTTGAAAACCGACTCAAAATACCTCTGATCTATCATAAATCAAATTCATTATTGTGCGTTCGTGAATCGCTGCAACAACAATAATCACTGACAATCAAAAATCGATCACAACGCGGCTCAAAGTGGAGCATGGCGTACAAAATTGATTTGGGGTTCAGAGGTTAGAGCTTGGGATTCAACGATGATCGTGGAATGGAGAGAAACCGAAGGCACTTATGTAATTTGGTAGCAAGGATGAATCGGTGAATGATTGAACTTGAATTCGCCTTTTGGAGCTCAGAAAATCGTTAGTGGCAGTAGGAGGTCAGAGCAATGAGGTGAAGAAGAATTAAAATGACTTAACATATTTATACGAGGTAAAAATGGGAAGGCAAATAGGCACGCGTGATACAAGTGTTAGGTCGCTCACGACCTAGCTAAGTCGAGTCGAAGCACGCGACCCATGTCATAGGCCCATACTTCGAGGGGCAAATGTTAACTACTCTTCATCAGCGACCTAACACGCGACCTAGCAATTTAAGAAAGGGCACGACCTAACTCCATAAAGCAACTATGCGACCTAAAGATTTAAGCACCGTCACGACCTATGATCTATGGAAAGTAGCGACCTAGCGGTTCTCAGCGACCTAAGGAAGGCCGCGACCTAACGGTTCTCAGCGACCTAAGGAAGGCCGCGACCTAACGGTTCACAGCGACCTAAGGAAGGCCGCGACCTAGCGGTTTAAAGACTTCGCAACCTAACGATTTAAGGAGACGCCGCGACCTATAGAGCTCACACGACCTAAGGTAGGTCGCTCACGACCTAAGGACATTGTATTGGAAGGCCGCCCTTTCTGTGCCGCTGCTAGTAAGGTCGCGTACGACCTAGAACTTGTAGAAAAAAGGATGCGCTCATTCATAAAAAAGGAAAGCCGGATCTCCTTAGTTCGAAGACGACCTACGACCTATGATAGGTCATCCACGACCCAAGGCTTAGAAAATGATCCCATACTATTAGGTCGTTGCCGACCTACGACCTACTTTAGGTCGAAGACGACCTAACACTTGGAGAATTCTGCCCAGAAAATCACGCCTATAAATAGACAACCACTTCCAACTTCAAGGGGACTTTTGGCACATTCACTTCACACACCGTTACCTTGCTGCATTGAGAACTTCATCAACACTTAGAGCTTCCAAGATTAGAGGAATACATCAAAGAAATTCACGAAGAAACCACACATCTTCAACATGAATCTAAGAACTTTGATCGACATTGAAGCTTAAGACTTGTTCCAAATCACTTGTAACTTGGAGTGTATTGTACTTGAGAAGAATTGTATCAGTTTGTAACGGGATTATTAATAAAAGTACTTAGAGTGGACGTAGGCTATACCCTTAAGCCGAACCACTATAAAATCGCTGTTGTTTACTGCTTTTCTGCTATTACTTGCTTGTAATTCTTTCCCGATCTATCGGGTGGTGCTTTCACAACTACACTTTACACACCGGGGTGTTAGCGTTCACATTTTAGCGTTAACACGTTCCATAATAATAAGCGTAATATGCCCGACAAATAGGTATGTTTCGGATAACGACTTATAACGCTATTTATATATTTTTCCCGTATTGGGATATATTATTTTGAATATTATATATGATATTTTGTTATATGTAATATTATATTTTCTTCCGAATCTCTCCGTACAAAGGAGACTCTGCCAAAATTTTCTGCAAATTTTGGACTTAGAATTTTGTTGAAAATGTTTTTCAAACTTTAATTATTTAAGTATAAAAGGATATAATGATTACAAAACGGAAATATTTTATTTAAGACAATAAATTTAGTAAATTATTGTTTACAAGTTAATTTTTGAAATAAGATGTACTGTTATTAAATACTTCCTTCTCTTTTCTTTTTCCTTTTCGGGGACGAAAAGTTTTGAGTGGGGGAGAGTGTAACGACCCGTAAAATTTTCGTCAGTTAATTTTGTCATTTTAATAAGATTAGATAATTTAACTTTAGAAAGAAGTAAAGATTTATAATTTATAATGAAGCATATGTTGAAAAGGAAATGAAACCATAGGAATTTAAGATAATTATTATCGGTTGATATAAAATAAATTTAAATGATGTAAAATGTTATACTAGGCTAAGAAGAGAATATAGGAAAACATAGGGTAAGTTGTGAATTTATTTAATGGATTAATAATATTAGATAGTACATTGAATTAAATCAATGTCCTGTAAAGGTTGGATTATGGTTAGTAATAAAAGCTTTTTAAGGAAAACCTTTAATTTATAAATGAAAATCAATGCATTAAATTAGGTGTAACTGAATGCATGTAAATAATTTTGTAAGAATAAGTTAATAAACAATTTATTTGCGCATACCCGATTTAATTGAAGTAACTGGAAAGACAAGAAGTTGATTTGCCTAGGTATATATATATATTGATAAACTATAACTAAATAGAAAGTTTGGTAGTAAATAGGATATAAGAAGACAATGGAAACTAGTAAATTAATAAATGAATTCATAATAATAAGTAGTAATTAATGCATATATATTTGGCATTTGTGATAATTTCAAAACTTTACCCATTTATCTAATTTATTTAATTAAATCTAAATCTATGGCAACATCGTTGTAATGATGGTTGTAAGTGAATTTGAATGTAAAAGGGTAACAATTATTTAGGTTAACCATTTTGAGTATGTTAAGTTAAGAATGGCGATCGATTGAAATAAGTCTAAATTAATTATTTTGTTGTGGTTAATGTGTTCTAGTTAATAAAGAAGAGTTTATAAGAAATGAAGCATGCACTAATGAAATGTATTATAATTCAAATGTTATTTATACCCATAAAAGTGTCTATTTACTGAATAGTAAGATTTTTAAATCAATAAACAAATTTATTAAGGTTCCAATTAATAATTTATAACATTTAATGTTGACTCAATTACAATTAATTCATTTAGATTGTGCAGTAGCATAGATTTGGTTTGTGATTGAAGATGGGTAACTTTATAAGACGAAATTTATGCTAAATCTTTTTATAAAAGGACCATTGGTTGGTTTAAAGTATAGAAAGCAGGATTTATAAAATTTAATTAGAGTATCAAATTCAACAATTGCATTTATTGCATAATAAAATGGAATTTAACGGTTAAATATTACGTTATTGAAATTAAAATGGACTTTGAGAATAATAATGTGAAATCATGAACCAATGTTAGTGGCATCCTTATTTTGGATAAAAGGTGAGAATATAAAAGTTGAAAATCTAATAAATGGGTTTTTGAGGATTTAATTTATAATTCCTAAATATAAGGAAGTGGAGAAATTAACACTGCAATTGATAGACTTATCAACATTTAATTCACATCTAAACTTGTTAGATCATTTAAATTGATTAAGAAATATATAAGCGATAAAATTTGGTCAATTTTTGAATTTAAATATAGAATTTGATTTTTATAATTTAGTTTAATTTATTTAATTAATATAAAAATAGCCATTTTGGCCACGGACTCGGATTTCGACGAAACCAGTTTCATCGGATCCGTATCTGTGAATTATTGTAGGGTTTCAGGTTTCGTATCGATCGGACCTGTCGTTTGATCGTACGGACGCGAAACGCCTTGAAATCGATTTAACCAAATTTAATTTGAAATCAATTTGGAAATTGTGTTTTCGGCATAACTTCTTCATACGATCGAATTTGGACGCGAAACTTTTTCCATCGCGTTCAGAATATTTTAAAATACCTATTTGGATATATGGGTTTAATAGATTTCGTTCCGGAGTCAGAACGGGCTTTTTGGGCCAACTACCGTTTAGCACGTTTATAATTCGTGCCCCACCTATCCTGTTACAGTTTGTCTATAAATATGCTGTGATAAACCCCTAGCCTCCTTTCTATTCTATTCTCTTCTGCTGTACGTTCTTTTCTTCAACTCCTTCTCCTCCTCAAATGGATGCAAACCTAGATCTATTTCAATTCAAAATTTCAAATGAAATTTCAAAGTCTCCAGAAAAATCCATAAAAGTTATATGTTGATGCTCTCGACGAGCGTAATTCAATGGTGCTGTTCATTTTTCGATTGGAGTTATCGTTTGCTCAGAAATTTGCCTTTTATCTTCGGCCGTTCATCAACGTCGCGACAGACTTGGTCGGATCGGGAAACGGTTTCTGGGGTTTGACGCGGGAACGTAGGGGAGTTGATCTGTGGTAATGGTTCGCTGTTTCAATGGTTGGATGTGGCGCAATTGACGATTAGGGTTCGGGTTTTAAGCGGCGGCCGCTGCGTTTGGGCATTGATCGTGGGGCCAGGTTGGTCGGAGCTTGGGTCGCGTGGGCTCAGGGAGGGTCGGCAATGATTTAATGGCTGGAGACGAGCTTGGGAGGTGGTCAAACATCTCGGTCAACGGCGAGTTCATGCGTTTGGGTTTGAATGGGAGCCGTTGTTCGCGTGCGCATATGTTTTCCAGAGAGAGACGTGATGACGTGGCTATGGGGTGAACATGTTCTCCTTTCTATTTTATTTTTATTTAAATCCAAATCTCAATTTTTGCTATATCTTTCACATACGACATCCGTTTCTCACGAATTTTTTTTCGTTAGGATCGTAATTAAATTTCGGATCTGGCGACGTTGGTTTGGATAAATTTGAAGACCGTCAAATTTTTGGGTTTAAATTGGATTTAAATCCAATTTAAATTCCAAAGGTGAGTGTTTTAACCCACTCACAACTTCTAAAAGTTTTTATGTTTGTTAAATTTATTTTAGATATGAGTAGAAATTTATTTATAACTGTTTAGCATGTTTTGTTCATCATATTTGCTAAATCGCGTTATTTAATTTAACTATTAATTTATTTTATTTATTGCATATTAATTGACAGTTAGAATTTATTTATTTGCGTAGGAACTGCTAGTAAACAGTTATAAAATTTATTACTAAATATAACTGTTAGTTTAATAGTTGATTAAATTTATTTTTGAATATAACCGCCAGTTATTACCTGATATATATTATCAGATATATATTGATATTGAATTATTATTGGATGATGATTGTGATTTGGATGATGGATGATGTTGATGAATGGATGTTTTATTTTATATCATTAAACTACAAGTTATCATGCATTTTTCGTTTCATTCGGGATTGTGGTTTGAAATGATATACAACCGCAAAATTTTATTTTTAAATTGCGGATTGAAATGATAAATATCCGTATCACTTGACCATAGGATAGAAAATTATATACAGGCACCGTGATCTATATATAAATTATTTTAAAGTGATTTCTATGGTTTGGATGGGATACGGTTTATAAAAATTTGATTTTGATATTTTATAAAATATTATTCTTCGATATATATACATATGAAGTTAAAAATTTGAAAATTAAGTTGTGTATAAACCTGTTGAATAAAAAATGAAAAATTGAGAAAATGGAATTTGGAAATTTATCTTATATGTTTAAGTTTGGAAATTTTAAGGTATGATATTTATAACTGGATTTTCCAAGATGAATTAAAAATGAAAATTCTAGTATAAAGTAAATTTGAGAAAATATTTAATTGCTAGAAATTGGAGTTTTATTTATGGAATTTATATGAATATACAAGACTAAATAATAGAATATTAATTGTTGAAAGAAGAAAATCCAACTTTAGTTTTGAAATATTAATACTCCAAATGGATATATATATAGAAATTGAAGGGGTTTTTGGAACTTGAAGTGATATTTAAATTATGGTTTAAACTTTAAATAAAGAAATATATTTGAAAAGCCGTGGAAATTATTTTTCTTTACAAAGTAACTTTAAAGTTAAACCATTTAATTTACATTCGTTGAATATCCAAACCATTCAAGTTTTAGAAGTTATGGTTTTAAAATTTTGAATTTCGAAATATTATGCTTTGAAAGTATATTTCAAATATTTGGTTTCCAGATATTTTAAATTTTAAACCAGCATGATTTTGGAAAAGAATTATATTTGAGATAAAATGATATCATATTGTTTTGGGTTTAAATTGATATCGTATTCACAGTTTTGAAATGGAAATTTTATTCTGGGTTTAAAGTATAAACTATTTTTAAATGACTGCGGTGTTATAATAACGATGGGTTGGCAAAGAGACCGGGATCGGATATGGACATACTCTCTGTCGATACCGAAAACCACTTTGACTAACCGTGTACGCAGTGGAGATTCCAGAATAAAGTAGGTGGTGGCGACGTTTCCTGTAAGGTAAATATATGGACCCGACTCCCGTGAGTTGGCATAAGGTGGCTAAAACAGGAGTGATTCTCGGGCCAATGAGGTCATACCTCTGATCGGACGCTCCTCTTCGATATTATACTTTGACTTTGGATTGATTCAGTGGCCACTTCTATTTTTGATTTTGGGGGAGTTTGCTAGAGGTGGGCGGTAACTGTGGCTACGCGTTTCCACCAGCCCGGATAGCAATTGGTATATCTACCCTGGCATTTCCTAGTTGTGCCGTGTCACCTACCATACCGAGCCTTTACTACGAGTTTTGTTTTGTACCATACCTATGGAGTGCCCTCTGACGACGCCCAGTACGGGGGAGATTACGGTACTGTATAGACTATGGGAATATATTCTGTGTTAAGGGCTATATGGGTAACCCCTTAACGCTATTAAAAAGTAAGTTTATTTTACAATTAGACACTATTATAATAGCGCAATATACTACATAGTAAATAGTTTAACGGATCCTTAGGAGATGTAAATCCCGAGCATCTCTTGAGTTACTGCATTCATATTTACTCCTGTTGATTTAACTCATATAAGATCTTTTAGTTCTGACTCAAGTGTTTTGTCTTTTCAATTCGCTCGGGTCAGTCCGAGCGTTTCAGGATTTGAGGATTTAGCTCTGGAGGTCGAAGACGAAGATTTGTATTACTAGTATCTACTATATTATTCCACTACACCATTTAATTTCGCTGCATTGTTATTGGTATGTGTAACTCTGATATGTAGTATATAAATGTTCTGTAAACAGATTTATAAACTATACATTTTATTATTATATTTTATCCTTCCGCTGCGAGATTCTGTTTTCTTTTATTTCTTTCTCGTTTTTCTTATTTACCCCATAACAATCCGCCCTTCCGTATGGTTGAACTGGCATGTGTGTCGGTTTAAATCGTGCGAAAAGGCGGGACGTTACAGTTTAGTAGCTTTGAGTTTGTGTCAGTATGTCGGGCTTCCTCTTGAAAGAATGCAAATTATATATTTCTATCATATTGGTACTCGCACAAAGCAATTATACAGATGGTCGCTCCTCAACAGCCTTATTCTCCGTGCTAGTTGACGGCATTACACCGTAGTGTCCTTGGCTAGCATGGGTATAGAGGTGGGGCGTCATAGCTTGGTATCAGAGCCAAACTTCGGAACAATGTAGAATAATCTAGCAAGGATCATGTCCTAAGTCTTTCTTAGGAGTCGTGCTTTAGGATTTATTCGAGTCTTCGTACCGTCTAATCCTATCTTCTTTAATGATTCCTTGTTTTAACAATCAAGTTTGATTGAAATTCATTTTGTGAATAACTTTTTTCTTCTTCTTTCTTTCTTTCTTTCTTAAAGAAGAGAAATGGTTAGACCAGGCCGTCCCAGCGCCGGTCAATCTAGTGCTACTCCTCAGGATGGAATATTTATGTCTGCCCAGCAGCTTCTTGATCTAGTAAGGAATGCTCAGGCTGCCAGACCCATTCCAGAGCCTACTCATCCTAGATCTGGTTTTGCATGCTTGTGCAGAGACTACACCGATTTGGGTGGAAGGCCATTCAGGGGATCCGAGAGTATTATAGAAATTCAAGCTTGGCTCAAATCATGCGATCGTATCTTTACTCGCATGAACCTTATTGATCTACATCGAGTCCAAGTGGCTTCTAGTATGCTCCAAGAAAGAGTGTTAGATTGGTATGAGCTCTTGACTTCGGAGATTATCCAAGCGGATCTTACTTGGGAGCAATTCCGGGAACGATTCGAACTAAAGTTTGTGCCGGAGGCTGAAAAAGTAACTATAGCATGGCGTTTTATTGACCTTGTTCAAGGTGGATCTTCTGTGACAGACTTTGTCGCATCTTTCGAATCTCTTTCCAAATACGGGGTTGAATACATTAACACGCCATTGAAGAAAAATCAGAGATTTGTCTATGGCTTGAATAAAAATCTTAAGAAGCCATTACTCCTGAAACTTGAGGTTTCATTTGATCAGCTTATTGATATCGCTCTTCGTCTTGAAGAGGCCGATAGAGAAAGTGAGGTCGAGGTTGGGAGTGCCAAACCGAACTCCAACAACAACAAGAAAAGGCATCCCTTTATTAGGTTCGAAAGTCCTAATCCTAACAAGAGGGCGAAGCAAGAGACTTCTATAGCAAACACTTCCATCCCTAATCGCGCAGAATGCTACAATTGTGGCTCTAGGGACCACTATATAAATAGGTTTCCGAGGCCAATTTCTTGCCGCCATTGCAAAAGTGCGGATCATTATATATCTTCGTGTCCCAAGCGTCAAAGCAAGAGAGAAGGAAAGCTGCAAGCCCCTAGCAACTCTTCTCTTGGTCAAGGTATTTCTCATTCAATCCTTGATGGCATTATTTTATTTCGTGATCTTCTTATTCGAGTTCTTTTTGATATGGGTTTCACCTCATTATTTTTATATCAAAAGAACTTGTGATTCTTTTTGTTTAAACATTTTTGGATTTGTTGACTTCTTTGAGGATTGTGAATCCGGATTAGTGGATCCGCAACACTCAATTTGCTTTCTATTGATGTCGAAATTATTTTATATGATTTTTCTTTCCGAGCCGATTCTTACTTAGGCTTCGGAATTGATTTTTGTAAGGATTGGATTAATCGTTGTGAAGCCCGTATCCTATTTTCCGGGTGGACTATTCATCTTCGACATTTTCTATCTGTTAAGCAGATTTCTATTTTTTCTTGTGATTCCGATTTCAAATTTTTGAAGGCATCTCTTTAAGCCCTCAAGATGAGAAAAGTGTTATTTCTCTTATCTAAATAACTTGTGAAACTTTTACGATATTTTTGAGTTTGTCTTAGGATTATTACCTAAGAAATCTTTTGTGTGGTGTTAAGGTCTTTCTAGTTCGACCTTGCCACCGACTTTCATTTGGTTACGAGTTGCGGGAGTTAGCATTCCACTTACCGCATTCCGCACTCGTTATGATTCTTATGAATGACTTATTTTGTCGTTCAGTTTGTCCAGCTTATTTCATCCATTTTATAAATCGAATATTCTATGAATATTTCGATGAGACCATTCTTGTATTTATTGATTTTGGATGAAAATAGCAATTTAAAAATTTTTGCAAATCTTTTTCATAAGATTTATTTATAAGTATAAATAGGATTTCTGTTTTTAGAACGAACAAATTCAAAAAGTTTTTAGAAACATGTTTATCCTATAAAAGTTGATTTTGTGATTGTATTGCCCATTTAGTGTTTTAAGAATTTTGGCCGATGCGCTTGATCAACGTTATCGATAGGAATTTCCTAAACGCTTTGATGAGACAGTCAGACACGATATATGGACTTGTAAAAATGTAAATTTTTCTAGAAAGATTATTACATAAAGATAAATGTAATTTTGAAAGTTTTAACTTTTCAGGAAAGAAGATTATTTAAAAGAAATTCTTTCTTTTCGATACTCTTATTCTTGTGATTCCCGTTGGGAACCAAGACTTTATCTTTTGTACCAATACTAATCGTATTGGTTTGGATGCCGTTCTCTTGCAAAAGATGACGTGCTATCACTTGTGCTTCTAAATCATTAAAAGCCGATTGAGACTAGGTATGCCACTCATGATCAAGTGCTCGCGGCTATTGTTTTCGCTTTTAGAGTTTGGCATCATCATTTTTGAGGGAGAAATTTGTTCTCCACCTCGATCATAAATCTTTGGAATATTTATTTTCGCATAGGGAACTTCATGTCGACTCGAGTTCCTGGCATCTTATGATCTTGATATTCTGGAAATCGTGTTGCCAACGCGCTTTGTCGTAGGCAACAAGTTGTTGATTCTTTGATGTTGTCTGAATGGAATTATCTTTTTATCAAGTTCATTGTAACGACCCAGAAATTTAAGTAATTAAAATTTGAATATTTAATTAATTTTAAATATTAATAAGTGAATTTATAAGTCGAATAAATTTTATTTCGAATAATTGGATTTAATTGGATAATTAAATCAATAATTTAATATGTTAAATTATGGAAATAATTGAAAATTGAGATAAATATGATTGAAAATGATTTGTAAAATTTTATTTTATCATATTGGAGTTAGAACGATATTATAGAACTTTTAAAACCGAATTAAAAGTTAATTTGTGAAAATTGAATATTTTAATATTTAAATCGACTAGCGAAAATAGTCAATTTTTGAACAGTCTCAGAATTGGACGACACCAGTTTCATTGGATCCGTAATAGTTAGTTATTACCGGATTTCAATTTTTGTGTCAATCAGAGTTACCGTTTGTCCGGTACAATTTAAAACGCCTAGAAAATCGTTTAAATCGGTTTAATTCAAATTGAACGTTTATTGCCATAACTCGCACAGATGTCCGAATTAGCTTTCGAAACCTGTTCCATTGTGTTCGGAACGTGGGGTAAACCCTAGAAACGCTGGTTACGAGGCGTAAATCGGAGTCCGGAAATTCCGGAATGAATAGTGTCGTTCGTTTTCTTATAAATAGCCCCCTCACTCAAATAAAAAAAAAAAAAAAAACCCTAACCCTAAACTTTTGCAGCCGCCACCTCCCTGATGAAAGGCCGAAATTCTCTCAACTTCTTCCCCTCCGATCTCTCAATCCATCAACACTCGTTAGAAACTCTCAACTACAATCTTGAAGAGCTCGATGAGATCTTTAATATCAACGGTCAAGATCGAGAATAGCTTCACGAATCAACGGCAAATCGCCCATGAAGGCTGCGACTTCGAGCATGAATTTCGAGGCATAAACAGAACCGAGCATAAGGGGATTCCGGCCGAGTGTAGTATGGGAGGTGGGCTATCAATTGGCGTTCCCTGATCGGCCTGGAGGTGCTTGTATACGTCGCGTGTATTAGGGTTTAAGGTGGATTATGGGTTCGGCGGCTTCGTGAATGTCCAGGAGAAGAACGTGAGGGAGATGGGGGTGCGGCCCTGATCTTGGGCAAGGAAATCAAAGGCCCAGATCTGTTAGGTTGAAAATAAATAAATAGAATTGTAAATTTTAATTTATTTAAATTTGTACAATGTTTAAAATACAATATCTTTTTCATACGAGGTCGAAAACGCGCGAAACCAGTTGCGTTGGAATCGTATGGACGAGTACTACGCTATGGAATTGGATTGGAGTCGTTTGGAGTTAGTGAAAATTTCGTGTAAAATTAAACGTCCGTTTAGTTTTATTCGAAATAAATCGCTAAAACGAAAATAAAATCAAGGTGAGAACTTCTCACTCAATCGAATCAGTTTCGATTTTATTTTAAGTAGTTATATTTAAAATATTTGAATGCATGTTTGAATGATGATTGTGATCTATTGATTGTTAAAATAGACATTATGCGCCGTTAGTAAGCGGATGTTATTTATTAAAAACATATACCGCGAATATTTCATAAACAGTGAAATTGGTATTATATATAATAGCAATATATATATATTGGCATATGTATATATTGGAGTTATTGATTTCTCGCATTTTTTAGCGGATGAGACCCTATTGCGCCGTCTATTAAGCGGATAATATCTTAAATCCCATATACCGCGATAATTCCGTACTGGAGCGGAATTGGTATTGTGCTAATGTTTTTGGATGCTGGAAAACAGGTTGGGGGATCCAACTGGATTCCTCAACAGTATTTGTTTGATTCTGGATATTTTTATATTCGTTGATTATCATATCGATATATGATATCGTTGTTGTCGTGATTGACTATTTGGTCTGTAGCATCATTGGACCAAATTTTGGAATTTAAAATGATTTTTAAAGTGATTTTTGAAAATATACTATATGTTTGGAATTGATCCATTTTAAATAAATAAACGTATAATTTTAATACTATAAAAATTTTGATTTTGAAGAAATATAGTTAAAAGTTGATTTTTGAAAATATGGGATTAATGATTTTATAAAAGAGTTTAATCGGGATTTTTGAATTTATTATGAAAAGTTGAAAATATAGGATTTATAAAATTTAATTATTTTATGAATCAGAAATGATGAAATTATAAAAGATTTATAAATTGATAATTTATAAATTAAAATATTGGAATTATAAAACGAGTTTTTATAAGTGTTAGAATGAATTGTGAATGAATTTCATAAATGAATGAAATTTATAGAATTATAAACGGTGAAGTTATAAATGGAATTTTATAAGCAGTAGGTTTATAAAATTTATAAAGTTATTAAAAAATGGTTTTGGATAAATAATTGAATCTTATAAGTTATAAGATTTATAATTATGAAGTTCAAAGGAAGGATTTTGATAAACAAATAAATTATAAGTGTTTGACTTATAATATGAACTTTTAGTATATCATTGAGATAAGAAATTGAATAGGTAAATAAAGGAATTTATAAACATTGTTTTATAAATTCGCAAACGACTTATTTTGATAAGAAAATTGTTGAAACCTATTAATGGAGTTATATTCACGTTTTAGACTGTGAATAATCCTTTAAAATAAAATGAAATAAAGGATGAAATTGATTAACGTAGTATATTCACGTTTTTGAATAGTGAATAATATGTTAAACAAAATGTTTAGATTTGGTGTTTTAAATAGAATTAAAACGATCTCACGATGTTTTAAAATGTGTTGAGATTCGAAACCATAGATTTCAACATCTATTGTTGAAATAGACGTTTTCGAGAAATAGAAGGAAATAATGGACTATAACACTGTTGTTATAGTAAATGATTTCCGAAAGGAAATGTTTTGTATAGTATTGGGATTTATATATCTATTTTAATTACGAAACCCTATACTAGCGATTTTGGGTTGTCGTATCGATGTTTTACGCAACATTCGTTTTGGCCCAAATAAATATGGTTAAGAGAATGATTTCCTTAAAGAATGAAATATATACTTAATTTCGATTGAAGTATATTGAATATTTTCCAAGTGTTGAAAATAGATGGTTTTGAGAATTACTTAATAAGTAAGTATGGAAATGTTTTCCAAATATAAAGTGAATATTTTGAGAATTTATCTTTTTGAAGATAAATTGAAATAAATAATTGAAATCGTATATGCATGGATATTTTGGAATATAAATTCACTATGGAATTTATAAAAGAATGGGGAAAATTGTTTAAAAATAAATATTGATTTATTTTTGAAGTGTGAAAATTATATATCTTGTAAAGATATCTTTGGGAAATAAATAATTTGGAAAATTATTTGGAATCTGGTGATGTGTGCATATCCATTGATAGTTCAATAACCGACTATCAATATTTACCTTTGAAAGGTATTTGTTGTGATTTGCTTGAATTTGAATGCACACTTATTTTTAAATTATTGCGCTCGTTATTCGGATTACCCATTCCGAATAGTGATACGACGTAATGGATAGCATTGACGATCGGTGTTGAAGACCCGGTATTTGCGAGAGCGATAGGATGACCTGTCGATTGACTCTGCACCGAGTAGCTACGGTATTGAGTTCTCCATATGTGATGAGAAATCCGATCAGGATTGTGGATATCCGGATTGCAAGGACTTCTTTGTAAGTGCCTTCGGTTCTGTTCGAGCCCGGAACATACTTGTATGGATTGTATGTCTGACGTTACAGATTGAGATATAAAGCAGATTTCTTTCAAATATATTTCTGTTGGTGGCGGAGAATTTATTCTTTTAGCTTAACACCCTTCTCTGAGACGTACGAGCTCAGAGGTTATGTAGTTGAAGGTTATCAGCAATACATTCCCAATTTGGTAATGTGACATGCTGAGTGTTGCTGTTAAATGATCATTGTGTTGATTATTTGTGATAGGATCATTTATTTGATCGTCTATCCTGGTGATCATTTCTATGATCATTTGTTGACCCAAAGCATGGCTTTTGTATAAAGTATGTTTTTGTGGACGTGACTTCGTCGAGCCTCACACCTCGGGAATGGTCAAAACAGGAAAGATGCAGCAAGGTTATGAGGGGTAGCGCCCTTTAGGGTATGTGCATTTCCTTCTGGAAAAGGGTGGTATCATGGTATGGAGCCCAGATACTTACTCATGTTGAAAACACTTTGTTATGATTGTGTGAATTGATTACGAGCGCTCGGTGAAAGGTCCCAAAGGACCGGGGGATGGCATATTCGGTCAGTTGTTACTCAGTTAGGGGTAACCCGGCCTTGTGTTGGTAGAGATCCGGTTTGGTTCTCGGGGATGTCCATCCAGAGGCATTCTCATGTGGCAATGGGAAGTTCCTTGGCCTGATCATTCATTGGAAATCCAAAGAAACAATACGATCTTGTACGGTTTTAGTTGTAGAACCTGCTTCCTCAAGAAGTAGCTATAGTAGGCATAATATAATGGTACCTATGCTGGCTAAGATTTATATTCTACTTTCAAAATTGTTTTCTACACTATGCACTAATAATAATATCAAATGTTTCTTTTAATGCGTATCAAGCATCTTTGACTAACATAAGAAGAAATCTCCTCCAAGTCTGCGTTTGCATTGTGTGTGTGGTGGGAGGTCTTATGGTAGTCTCATTTTTAAAAGCATTGCGAATTGACTTTAAAAATATTCCTCTATTTTGATTTTAAAGACAAATAAACTGTTTTGAGTTCTCACACCAGTCACATGACTGACTCGGAGTTTATTGTTTTCCTTCCTAAACTCTGGGTGCCCACCAATTTCCACACGGGCAGTCAAGAGTTAGGTTTATCAGGATATTCTGGATATTCTGGAGTTGCTGAAGGCAAGCTGGATGGCAAGGCGTATTACTAGTATATAGTATTTCTTTTCCACTGCATTGTTTGTTGTTGTTTGATGTTGTACACTCTGATGTAACGAAATGTAAAGTATAAAATGTAATAACTGATATAGTTCATTGTTTAAAGATTATTCATTTATTATTATATGTTGTTCCGCTGCGAATTGTGAGATTCTGATATTGTTCTGTTGTTTTCTATTCCGTTCTATTTTCTATTTTCTTTCCTCTCTATTTTCTATCTTCTTATCTCTTCTTCTGTCTCTCTTTCTTTTTCTTAAAACCCTAAGTGTTCGGTTTTCCGTCGTTCGATTGCTCGGCAGTCGATAAAGTGAGTATCGATGTTGAATTTTCGAAAGTCGAAGAATCGGGTCCTTACATCTGGTATCAGAGCATATGGTTAAGCGACAACCATGGTTCTGTTGGGTATTACTCATTAGAGATAGAGTCAGCAGTACTCTAGAATGAGTTGAGTGTAATAATAGCTATGAGAGCGTATTTGTTAGTGAATATATAAAATTTGTTTTATATTGTGATGATTGGTTTATTGAGTGGTATATGAACCTTCGTCAACACGGTCTGTACAACTATGCCGAAGGGGTTTATAAACATTTGAATAGAACAATTCGACACAATATTGTTTTAAATTGGGTAAATGAAATAATTTTACCTTGAGTATATTTTGTATATGAAGGAATAATTTTTAAGAATTATTAAAGTGTATATAAGTTGATTGTTTGGTTATTGAATAAGATGTTTGAATAATCTAAGCAAAAGAATTATAAGAATTGAACTATAATTAAAGTGATTTACAATTGTGAAATAAACTTATATATATGAGAAGTGAAACTATATGAATATATTTATGAATATGAGTTGAAATAAAAATGAATTTAAAGTTAAATGAAGTATAACTTAAGAAATATTGAATGAAGTTGATATTAGTATCGAAGTAAATTAATAAAGTTAAGTGATGGATATGAACTTAAGATTATGAAATGAAATTCAACTTTAGAAATTGAATTGGATTGAATGTAAATCAATTGAATGTAAATTAAGTTGATATGAAATAATGAATATAAGTGTTAATTCGTTAAAATCTTATGTTGTTGGAAGTTGAATAATTGAATGAATATAAGCAAAGGAATTTGGTTGTAATTAATATACATTGGTTGATATATGATTGTTAGTTGATTGTATCAAATTCATTAAGTATTAATGAAATTGAGTTAATGAAATTGAAAGCTAAAGTAATTGAAATTCAATTGGAAGTTAAGTGAATCTTAAATAGAATTGAATTTGATTTGGAAGTGAACCAACTTGAATATGAATTAGTGAATATAAACTAATTGAAAATGAATGTTTGTAAAAACATCCACTGTTAATGAATCAAATGTGATTTAAATTGAGAACCTATTTCATTGAATATTAATGAGAATATGAATGAATATTTATTGGTTATGAATGTTAGTTGGATGATAGTTGGTTGATGGTTGAATATATTGCTTTTACTACAATTGCTATGTTGGCATATATAGTTATTATGTTGCTATATGTTGTATATCGATGCTATTTTCATATATACATGCATGATCTCATGTTGTTTGTTGAGTGTTTAGTAGGTGCAGATCGCGTTTGCTTCGCATTTGGAGCTCGCTTTCGCGCTATATTAGCCGTATATGCTCGCTAATAAAATATAAGGTACATATCTCGGATTACATACCGTACTTTTATACTTTTTTCCCTTCGGGATGCCTCATTACTTGATGAGATGTATATTTGTGATATATATACTGTCATTTATTTTTTCGGATCGAGCCACGCAAAGGAGACTATGGCGATTTTTTTCGAAAATTTAAGGCGTTAGAAAAAATTTGAGAAAATTGGAAAATTTTGAAAACTTTAACTTTGATTTGGAATTGAAAGTTAATCAATAGTAGTTGTTTTTGAAAAGATAACTAAGTATGATTTGAAAACTTAGTAAAGTATGGTGAGAAGTTTAAAATTTGTTTTGGGAAAGTTAATAGATTCTGTAACTTTTCTTACTTGTTAATTTCGAGGACGAAATTCTTTTAAGGGGGGAAGATTGTAACGATCCAGAAATTTTAGTAATTAAAATTTGAATATTCAATTAATTTTAAATATTAATAAGTGAATTTATAAGTCGAATAAATTTTATTTCGAATAATTGGATTTAATTGGATAATTAAATCAATAATTTAATATGTTAAATTATGGAAATAATTGAAAATTGAGTTAAATATGATTGAAAATGATTTGTAAAATTTTATTTTATCATATTGGAGTTAGAACGATATTATAGAACTTTTAAAATCGAATTAAAAGTTAATTTGTGAAAATTGAATATTTTAATATTTAAATCGACTAGTGAAAATAGTCAATTTTTGAACAGTCTCAGAATTGGACGACACCAGTTTCATTGGATCCGTAATAGTTAGTTATTACCGGATTTCAATTTTCGTGTCAATCGGAGTTACCGTTTGTCCGATACAATTTAAAACGCCTAGAAAATCTTTTAAATCGGTTTAATTCAAATTGAACGTTTATTGCCATAACTCGCACAGATGTCCAAATTAGCTTTCGAAACCTGTTCCATTGTGTCCAGAACGCGGGGTAAACCCTAGAAACGCTGGTTACGGCGCGTAAATCGGAGTCCGGAAATTCCGGAATGAATAACGTCGTTCGTTTTCTTATAAATAGCCCCCTCATTCAAATAAAAATAAAATAAAATAAAACCCTAACCCTAAACGTTTGCAGCCGCCACCTCCCTGATGAAAGGCCGAAATTCTCTCAACTTCTGCCCCTCCGATCTCTCAATCCATCAACAATCGTCTGAAACTCTCAACTACAATCTTGAAGAGCTCGATGAGATCTTTAATATCAACGGTCAAGATCGCGAATAGCTTCACGAATCAACGGCAAATCGCCCATGAAGGCTGCGACTTCGAGCACGAATTTCGAGGCATAAACAGAACCGAGCATAAGGGGATTCCGGCCGAGTGTAGTATGGGAGGTGGGCTATCGATTGGCGTTCCCTGATCGGCCTGGAGGTGCTTGTATATGTCGCGTGTATTAGGGTTTAAGGTGGATTATGGGTTCGGTGGCTTCGTGAATGTCCAGGAGAAGAACGTGAGGGAGATGGGGGTGCGGCCCTGATCTTGGGCAGGGAAATCAAAGGCCCAGATCTGTTAGGTTGAAAATAAATAAATAGAATTGTAAATTTTAATTTATTTAAATTTGTACAATGTTTAAAATGCAATATCTTTTTCATACGAGGTTGAAAACACGCGAAACCAGTTGCGTTGGAATCGTATGGACGAGTACTACGCTATGGAATTGGATTGGAGTCGTTTGGAGTTAGTGAAAATTTCGTGTAAAATTAAACGTCCGTTTAATTTTATTCGAAATAAATCGCTAAAACGAAAATAAAATCAAGGTGAGAACTTCTCACTCAATCGAATCAGTTTCGATTTTATTTTAAATAGTTATATTTAAAATATTTGAATGCATGTTTGAATGATGATTATTATCTATTGATTGTTAAAATAGACATTATGCGCCGTTAGTAAGCGGATGTTATTTATTAAAAATATATACCGCGAATATTTCATAAACAGTGAAATTGGTATTATATATAATAGCAATATATATATATTGGCATATGTATATATTGGAGCTATTGATTTCCCGCATTTTTTAGCGGATGAGACCCTATTGCGCCGTCTATTAAGCGGATAATATCTTAAATCCCATATACCGCGATAATTCCGTACTGGAGCGGAATTGGTATTGTGCTAATGTTTTTGGATGCAGGAAAACAGGTTGGGGGGATCCAACTGGATTCCTCAACAGTATTTATTTGATTATGGATATTTTGATATTCGTTGATTATCATATCGATATATGATATCGTTGTTGTCGTGATTGACTATTTGGTATGTAGCATCATTGGACCAAATTTTGGAATTTAAAATGATTTTTAAGTGATTTTTGAAAATATACTATATGTTTGGAATTGATCCATTTTAAATAAATAAACGTATAATTTTAATACTATAAAAATTTTGATTTTTAAGAAATATAGTTAAAAGTTGATTTTTGAAAATATGGGATTAATGATTTTATAAAAGAGTTTAATCGGGATTTTTGAATTTATTATGAAAAGTTGAAAATATAGGATTTATAAAATTTAATTATTTTATAAATCAGAAATGATGAAATTATAAAAGATTTATAAATTGATAATTTATAAATTAAAATATTGGAATTATAAAACGAGTTTTTATAAGTGTTAGAATGAATTGTGAATGAATTTCATAAATGAATGAAATTTATAGAATTATAAACGGTGAAGTTATAAATGGAATTTTATAAGTAGTAGGTTTATAAAATTTATAAAGTTATTAAAAGAATGGTTTTGGATAAATAATTGAATCTTATAAGTTATAAGATTTATAATTATGAAGTTCAAAGGAACGATTTTGATAAACAAATAAATTATAAATGTTTGACTTATAATATGAACTTTTAGTATATCATTGAGATAAGAAATTGAATAGGTAAATGAAGGAATTTATAAACATTGTTTTATAAATTCGCAAACGACTTATGTTGATAAGAAAATTGTTGAAACCTATTAATGGAGTTATATTCACGTTTTAGACTGTGAATAATCCTTTAAAATAAAATGAAATAAAGGATGAAATTGATTAACGTAGTATATTCACGTTTTTGAATAGTGAATAATATGTTAAAGAAAATGTTTAGATTTGGTGTTTTAAATAGAATTAAAACGATCTGACGATGTTTTAAAATGTGTTGAGATTTGAAACCATAGATTTCAACATCTATTGTTGAAATAGACGTTTTCGAGAAATAGAAGGAAATAATGGACTATAACACTGTTGTTATAGTAAATGATTTCCGAAAGGAAATGTTTTGTATAGTATTGGGATTTATATATCTATTTTAATTACGAATCCCTATACTAGTGATTTTGGGTTGTCGTAACGATGTTTTACGCAACATTCGTTTTGGCCCAAATAAATATGGTTAAGAGAATGATTTCCTTAAAGAATGAAATATATACTTAATTTCGATTGAAGTATATTGAATATTTTCCAAGTGTTGAAAATAGATGGATTTGAGAATTACTTAATAAGTAAGTATGGAAATGTTTTCCAAATATAAAGTGAATATTTTGAGAATTTATCTTTTTGAAGATAAATTGAAATGAATAATTGAAATCGTATATGCATGGATATTTTGGAATATAAATTCACTATGGAATTTATAAAAGAATGGGGAAATTTGTTTAAAAATAAATATTGATTTATTTTTGAAGTGTGAAAATTATATATCTTGTAAAGATATCTTTGGGAAATAAATAATTTGGAAAATTATTTGGAATCTGGTGATGTGTGCATATCCATTGATAGTTCAATAACCGACTATCAATATTTACCTTTGAAAGGTATTTGTTGTGATTTGCTTGAATTTGAATGCACACTTATTTTTAAATTATTGCGCTCGTTATTCGAATTACCCATTCCGAATAGTGATACGACGTAATGGATAGCATTGAAGATCGGTGTTGAAGACCCGGTATTTGCGAGAGCGATAGGATGACCTGTCGATTGACTCTGCACCGAGTAGCTACGGTATTGAGTTCTCCATATGTGATGGGAAATCCGATCAGGATTGTGGATATCCGGATTGCAAGGACTTCTTTGTAAGTGCATTCGGTTCTGTTCGAGCCCGGAACAGACTTGTATGGATTGTATGTCTGACGTTACAGATTGAGATATAAAGCAGATTTCTTTCAAATATATTTCTGTTGGTGGCGGAGAATTTAATCTTTTAGCTTAACACCCTTCTCTGAGACGTACGAGCTCAGAGGTTATGTAGTTGAAGGTTATCAGCAATATATTCCCAATTTGGTAATGTGACATGCTGAGTGTTGCTGTTAAATGATCATTGTGTTGATTATTTGTGATAGGATCATTTATTTGATCGTCTATCCTGGTGATCATTTCTATGATCATTTGTTGACCCAAAGCATGGCTTTTGTATAAAGTATGTTTTTGTGGACGTGACTTCGTCGAGCCTCACACCTCGGGAATGGTCAAAACAGGAAAGATGCAGCAAGGTTATGAGGGGTAGCGCCCTTTAGGGAATGTGCATTTCCTTCTGGAAAAGGGTGGTATCATGGTATGGAGCCCAGATACTTACTCATGTTGAAAACACTTTGTTATGATTGTGTGAATTGATTACGAGCACTCGGTGAAAGGTCCCAAAGGACCGGGGGATGGCATATTCGGTCAGTTGTTACTCAGTTAGGGGTAACCCAGCCTTGTGTTGGTAGAGATCCGGTTTGGTTCTCGGGGATGTCCATCCAGAGGCATTCTCATGTGGCAATGGGAAGTTTCTTGGCCTGATCATTCGTTGGAAATCTAAAGAAACAATACGATCTTGTACGGTTTTAGTTGTAGAACCTGCTTCCTTAGGAAGTAGCTATAGTAGGCATAATATAATGGCACCTATGCTGGCTAAGATTTATATTCTACTTTCGAAATTGTTTTCTACACTATGCACTAATAATAATATCAAATGTTTCTTTTAATGTGTATCAAGCATCTTTGACTAACATAAGAAGAAATCTCCTCCAAGTCTGCGTTTGCATTGTGTGTGTGGTGGGAGGTCTTATGGTAGTCTCATTTTTAAAAGCATTGCGAATTGACTTTAAAAATATTCCTCTATTTTGATTTTAAAGACAAATAAACTGTTTTGAGTTCTCACACCAGTCACATGACTGACTCGGAGTTTATTGTTTTCCTTCCTAAACTCTGGGTGCCCGCCAATTTCCACACGGGCAGTCAAGAGTTAGGTTTATCAGGATATTCTGGATATTCTGGAGTTGTTGGAGGCAAGCTGGATGGCAAGGCGTATTACTAGTATATAGTATTTCTTTTCCGCTGCATTGTTTGTTGTTGTTTGATGTTGTACACTCTGATGTAATGAAATGTAAAGTATAAAATGTAATAACTGATATAGTTCTTTGTTTAAAGATTATTCATTTATTATTATATGTTGTTCCGCTGCGAATTGTGAGATTTTGATATTGTTCTGTTGTTTTCTATTCCGTTCTATTTTCTATTTTCTTTCCTCTCTATTTTCTATCTTCTTATCTCTTCTTCTGTCTCTCTTTCTTTTTCTTAAAACCCTAAGTGTTCGGTTTTCCGTCGTTCGATTGCTCGGCAGTCGATAAAGTGAGTATCGATGTTGAATTTTCGAAAGTCGAAGAATCGGGTCCTTACATTCATCGGACGTTTTGATATACTTCGTTTTATTGAGCTTTATCTCATTTTTTTTATGGACTAGCGTCCGATGTTCTTTTATGGTGATCGGTTTATCAGATGTACTATTATTATACTACAACGATGTTCCATCTTATCTGGATCAATGGATGTACCATTATTATACTACGTCGTTGTTTCGGTTTATCAGTTCATTGGACGTACCATTTTTGTACTACGTCGGTGTTCCAAATTATTTGAGTTTCTAGTTTCTCGGGCGTACCGTTTTTGTACTACGCTGTTGCACTGGCTCAATTTTCTGCTGTTCTTGATGTTTTCCACGTCTTTTAACTATGGACATGCTTTTAGGTTTCCTATTTTATTCTTGAGCCCGGTGATATTGAGGAAATTGAAGTTTCACCAGATTTGACTTTTAAGCAACATTCTATTCGCATCATTGCTTCGGAGGCTGAGTGCCTTCGAAATAAAGATGTTCTTTTTTGTGAGAGTTCAATGGTTCTCAAATCCTATGGATTGCTCTTGGTAATCCAGAGAATTCATCGTGCGAACCCGGAACGGACTTCATGGATGAATGCTTTTAGAACATTGTCCGGAGGACGATGTTCATTCTAAGTGATATGCTTCTATGGTTGTTACTTCTTATTTTCTTCTTAAGTATTGCGAGGACGCAATTTCTTTAAGGAGGGGAGCCTGTAACAACCCGCATATTTATCGATTCTATATTTCAATATTTTATTTAAATATTTCATCGTTCGTCGGATTTTAGTCCGAAAACCTACTTTTAGCAAACTGTCGAATTAGGACTCGGACCACTGCCATTGAGTTCAAAATGTCGTTTGCAACCTTTTTGAGTATAAGCTTCGATATGTTTGGAGTAAGTTGATTTTTGCTACTTTTTCACGTAGGGCTTTGGTTTGGGCTGAACCCTTCAGTCAATTACTAACTCAGTCCCAACACCCTCTCCTCTTCATTATTTCATTCCTCATTTCCTAACACTTCAAGCTAAAGCAAAAATGGGGGAGGGAAGAGGAAATTAAAACTCCAAGCCCTAGTCTTCATTAGCAAATCCAACTTCTAGTTCCAAATTCAAGAGAACCTATTGGTAAGCATCTCCTTCTTCTTCTCCAACTCATTCTCCTTCCAATTTCAGAAATTGGTAAACCTAACATTGGGAATGTTCTTCTTTTTTAGCATAGATTTAAGCTCGTTTGGGTTGTGTTGAAGAGTGGTTGATTCTCCCTTTGCTTTCAAGCTTCTTCTTCGTTTGTTTGGGTTCAAAGGTGAGATTTTTATCTCACATCTTAGTCTATAATTATCTTCGATTGTTAGATATGAATTCCTAACACTTATTCTTGTGCAATTGATTTTGGTTTGGACTGATTTTGTGTATATTCCAATTTTTGGTGTTTTGGTCTAATTTATAAAAATCCTTTTTATGGCATTTGGACATTGATATTTGAGGCGTATCGAACAGCCGTTAAGGCTGGGTTGTCACTCGACGTAAATCCTTAGTCGTCGTTGCTCGACCGATCGCTTCCGGTATTTATTTCGGCCATTTTTGTTCTAGGTTCAGGGAAAGCCCTGAACCCCAGTTTCAGACGTCTGAAACGTAGTGTTCAGATGTCTGAATATCATACTGGGAATTTTTATCCCCCAGTATTCAGACGTCTGAATCTATATTTCAGACGTCTGAATTGGTTCATTTGGAACCAGAAAGGAAATAGGCTAAAATGTGCCTATTTCAGACGTCTGAAATCAAGGATTCAGACGTCTGAATTCTGTTTTGGAAAATATTTTATTTTTCAAATTCAGACGTCTGAATCCTTGATTTCAGACGTCTGAATATGCAGTCTTTTGCCTATTTTCCTATTTTCTTGAGAATTCCAACTTTAATCGATTCGTGTTGATTCCCTTTTGTTACTATCACTTATTATCGACTTTGATGACATTTTCTTCGTGATTTTTGGAAATATCCATTTGATGGATTCAGTATCGATTTCTTTGGATTTTATTCACGTCTTCGAATGTGAATTTTGATGATGGACTGTTTCTACAATCCTTTCTATGATTTGTCACTTTAAAAATATAAAGGTTTTCTATACTAGTAGTAAATATCAAAACTCTTTCTTCAAACGGTTTCAAATCTATTATCAATAACGAAGCTCGTTTTCTCAAACCGATTTCCAATCTATTAGTATATACAAACCTTTACCTCACTCGGATGAGAAATCTAATTAAACGGCTTAGTAAAACAAGTGGTATGAAACGCTTGCATTTACTTCGTCGGTTAATTCGTGGACTTGTTCGATTGAAACTCTTGTGACAATTTTCTAGTGAAGATCTACAATTTGTTCGTAAATATTTAAGTTAGGCTAGTGGTTATGGTACATGAAGCTAAGCTCATATATTTACTAGCTTACTGTAATTGACACTTCTTGATGATCATGACGGTCATTTTTATGATTTAGACTAGCAATTGTGCGATGTCTCTTTGTCTGTGAGGCTAGACTAGACACCATCTGTGTGATTTCGACTCACACATACCTCTTTGTTTGCAAGGTTAGTCTAGACCTCATCTGTGTGATTTCAACTCACACATGTCTCTTTGTCCACATGGAGGACTGTACCTCATTTTTATTGAGCTTCGGCTCACCAGGAGGAGCTTCGGCTCAAAGTCCGCAATGGGGGACTATACCTGTCAGGAGGGGTTTTGACTCACCAGGAGGAGCTTCGGCTCAAAGTCCGCAATGGGGGACTATACCCTGTCAGGAGGAGTTTTGACTCACCAGGAGGAGCTTCGGCTCAAAGTTCGCAATGGGGGACTATACCCTGTCAGGAGGAGTTTTGACTCACCAGGAGGTGCTTCGGCTCAAAGTCCGCAATGGGGGACTATACCCTGTCTGGAGGAGCTCCGGCTCATTTTTCTGGGATTGGCGATCCTTTTCTTGTGATTTTTGGATTTCTAATTATTGATTTCTGTAATTTATGTTTCACCAACTTTTACGATTGGCATTGATATGTATGTCATTTAATGTGGCTTGGTGAATGAAATAAAGAATATGATATTCTTTTTGGTGCTATGAGATTCTTGAGATATTTGTATAATTTTCCTTTGTTGTTTTTCTATGTATACTTGTCGTTGTATGACATTTTTGGTTATCATACGTTTTTAATACATCTCTTCTTATATCTCATTTTATCTGATAATTATAGCTAGACTGATCCGTTTATTATTTTCTTCTTAAATAATACTCGGGTCAGTCAGAGATTTTACAGATGCTTCTGCTTGCCACCTTATCGGACCATCATATTATCTTTTGGCTAACTACTTTAGTTTAGTAGTTTTTGTTGTATGCATTTGAGAAATAGACTCCTTGATGTATACATATTCTTTTTTTCTAGCACTTGTATCTATTCTTTTGTGATGTTGTGGATCTTATTAGACCACTACTCCGATGAACACTTTTATGGGTTATATATATTCATATCTATTTCAGCCTTTGTGATATGAATTATCTGTGACTGATTTGTGTTATGTTTATTTCTATATTTGTTTCCGAAGACATTATAGCCACTGTGTAGTAGCTTTGAGTTTGTGTCGATATGTCGGACTTCCTCTTGAAAAGAATGCAAGTTATATTTTTCTGTCCTATCGGTACTCGCACAAATCAATTATACAGATGGTCGCTCCTCAACAGCCTTATTCTCCGTGCTAGTTGACGGCATTACACCGTAGTGTCCTTGGCTAGCGTGGGTATAGATGTGGGGCGTCACAGGTGATGATTGCCTAGATTTTTGGTGTTGAGAAATATTTTGATACGTGAAAATGAGGTGAGGAAGTCGGCTAAAAAAAAAAGGAACGGCCAAAGAAATGAATGCAAGAGTTAGGAAATGAAAAGGTGAAAGTAGGTGAAAAGACTTAAGCAACTAATGAGTTACAAACCTTACAAATTTCTCATATATATTTATATACATTTAAATAACTGAAAATACTTATAATTTCAGTTAAAATTCAAAAATATAACAGATAAACAAAATATTAGTAATTAAATATTCATTAGATATGATTAGAATAAGAAAATAGCACAAAAAAAGGAAAATTAGTCTACAAAATTTAAAATTAAATGGAACAAACTTTGAAAAATGTATATGTACATGAAAAATATTTATAAATGAAGATAAGAACATAAAATAAAAATGCATTCACAAAAAATGAATAAATAAATTTTAATAAAATATAATTTAATTGAAGAAAATAGCAGAAAGTTAGAAACTAGCCTTTAAAAATAGAAAATAAATTCAATAAGCTTTTGAAAAATCTTATCATCACTTTAAAAATATTTTAAAAGACAAAAATATATGTAAAATAACATATAACATGAATTAGAATAAGATATGACAAATAAAAATAAAATTTATATAATTTGAAAATTAAGAATATTGTTAAATAATTCAATATACACACAATACTGTAAAGTGTATAACTTTCACAATTTAAATCCAATCTTAAAGAAACGAAAAGCAGTATTCATGATATTAAATCTATTTTCATAATAAAATATAAAATTTAAGAATTCATATTTAAATTTAAAATTTAAAAGTCAAAGTTTGGCCAGTTTTGACCACAAATCCATTTTTCAGGGAAAATATTCAATTTATACCAGTTTGAAATTATAATTCACATAATAATCAAAATTTATATTTTAAAATGAAATGTTTGAAATAAAACAAGTTTAAAATAATTTCAAAATAAAATAAACTCAAATTTAAATTATATGCAAAAAAATCTAGGGTTGTTACACTCTCCCCCACTCAAAACATTTCGTCCCTAAAAAGGAATGAGGTACGTGAAAGCACAAAAAATAGAAATGAAATAAGATTAAGACAAGGTGACAAGAGGATTGAGATTTGTACCTGATAACTGTTGTTATCGATAAGTTTAACAAGGTGGAGATAATCTTCCCAAGATTCTCTAGAATCAGAAACAAAAGCATGAAAAGGGTGGATTCAAAATGAGTACCAAAGATTATAGAAAGATTTCTAAACATAAAGATTATAGAAAGATGCCTATAACAGTCTGAAGCAAGATAAGGAAAATAAGGACAACCAAAAGATAGTTTGAAAAACAAAATAAGATAATAAGCTAGAAACCATGGAAATTTCAACTTAGATAGATAATTAATCTTTACACAAGTTAAATAAATCTTAACTATCTCAAATTTTATTATCTTATCTTCTAATCATCTTAAATTAACAATTTCTAAGATCATGGATTTGAAAAATAATCATTCATTATACTCATAATGTAAATAATAATTTTAATTCTTCTTTATTTCTACTTAAAGTTAAATTTATTCCTCTCAATATATTTATCACTTATGTCGAATATACTTGCACTTATTATCACTGCTTTATTTTATTCTTAGTTCTTTTAACATCATTTTATTGTAAGTTATTCAATTACCCTTTATTATATTTACTTCTATTATTCGTTTTATAACAAAAATTTAAGTGTATAACATTTATTATAAGCACTCAAATTTTATTTGTAAAATCTTTTTATATTGTATATTATCCAATTACATTGTTAACTTTAGAAATTAAGGTAAGTTATATTTGAATGCAATTAGTTAGAACATGTTAATGTAGTTCTACAGATCCACAGGGTGTCAATTTACTACTTATATAAGTACATAATGTCTGGTGAGAAATACTCACATTTTTATGCTGGAGATATTAATTTGAATGACACAACGGATCCAGAAGGCACGGCCTTTGATTTTGAGTGGAGAGAAATAGTCGAGATATCATCTTGTAAACAACCCCAAAACAAGACAATATAACTTATGAATATTCAACCAAAATATATTGAAATAAATTGACACTGAAAGGCAACAAAGACAAGATAACTTGACCTTGCTACAACCATCCAAAAGCTCGACTAAGGGGTTCATTTTCTTAGCCATGATGATGATATGAGTGTGGGAGAGACAAGGCTAATAGCCTTGCAAACATTCAAACAAAACAAACAAATAACATAAGTTTTCAAACCCAAATTCAAAAAAACAATGTTAGAATTAAATGCATAAAACAAAGCCAAAGTTTTTGCACTTGCTTTCTACCGCCTATGCTTCAACTATAGATCTGAAATACATGTCTAAGGAGTGGGTTAGGATGAGGTCTTGGGCTCATTAGGGTCGGCCATAGCTTGGAAGTAATGGTGCAAAGGTGGATGGACATAGGTGCAACAAAACAACAACTACAAGGCAAATTCATCACTTCTATGCTATAAATGGTTTCGGCCATAGGCTCTAGGGGCATGGCCAGTGGGTCCAGGTGGTGGTGGGTGATGTGGAGGGGGGTGGAGGTCAGGTCAGAGGTGGTGGTGGTGGAAGTGGCGGCAAAAGGTGGATGAAGGTGATGGTACCAAAACTAGGTCAGCTTGAGTGCATAGGTGATGGATTTGTGGATTTTGGTGGTGGTGTTTGCCTTGGGGTTGCTTGGCCTACCATGGTGGTGATCTAGGGCGGATGATGATCAAAGAATAAAGTGGTGGAGGTTGGCCTAGATCTGGTTGAAGAGGAGTGGAGCCATGAAGTTGAGAAAAAGTTGCAAAATCACATAGAAAAACTAGAAAACAAGAGAAGAAGATTTTACCAAATTTTTGCAAGCTGGAGGCCATGATTTTTTTTTAGGGTTGAGAAGCTTTGAAAATACGTGAAAAAGATGAGAGAATGCAGTTGAAAAGAATAGAGAAAGGTACGGCCAAAATAAATGGTGTATTGATTGAAAAAGAAACGGTAAAAGAAACGGTGAAACGACTTTACGTTTCTTAGCTTCTAAAACCTTCCATACTTCCTTTTCTTTTAAATCAAGTAAAACAAAATAAACTTCAAAAAATACATCTAAAACCGAAAAAAGCGAAAAAAAATAAAAATATTTAATTAAATTTAAATAAAATTTAAAAAGAATTAAGGAAATTGCTTAAAAATTGAAAACATGGTTCAAAAATTACAATTAAAACATCAATGGCTTTGGAAAATATCTACTTCATTTTAAAATTATTCTAAAGAAAAATTTTGAAATAAAATAATTTATTTATCATTTCTAAAATAAAAAAATAATTAAATTGGAGAATAATAGAAAAGAAATAAAGAAAATGTTTAAAAATTGAAAACAGGACATGGAAATTACAAGAAAAATACTACTAGCTCTAGAAAAATTCCTACCTCACTTCAAAAATATTAAAAGACAAAAACATACATAAAATAACATATCAATACATATTAAAATAAAATATGACAAAGAAAAATAAAATTTATACTATTTAAAATAACAAAATTGTAGAATAAACAAATTACACTCAATATTGAAATATACATAACTTTCACAATTTACATCCGTTTCCAACGAAACAAAAAGCAGTGTTCCTAAAATTTTATGTAGTTTCAAAATAAAAGAAAAAAATTTAAATTGTAAAACTTTTAAAATTTTAAAATAAAATTCAAAGTTTGACTATTTTGACCAAAAATTCACTTTTTGGAAAATATTCTTTTTAGTCATGCTTTGGAATGATAATTCATATCAAAACTAAAGTTTATCATTCCAAATAAATAAAATAAGTTTTTAAATCAAAAATTCAATTAAAATAATTAAAATATACAAAAAAATAAATCACAAAATACAGGGTTGTTATAGTTTTAATTTATTTTATTATTTTCTACTAAATTTAATTACAACTTACTAATTTAACCAAACTAAATCCATGAAATTTACGGGTCGTTACACTCTCCCCCACTCGAAACTTTTCGTCCCCGAAAAGGAAAAGAAGGGAAATGAAGAGTTAAGAAATCAATATACCTTATTCAAACATTAACTTTATAAACAATTAAACTAATAAAATTAATTAATTTATATAAAATATATCAATTTGTAACCATTAATTTTTTTATATATATATACTTAAATTACTAAAGTTTGGAAAAACATTTTCAAAAATATTTCTAAGTTCAAAATTTATGGAAAATTTTGGAAGAGTCTCCTTTGTACGGGGAGGCTGGGGAGAAAATATAATATTAAATATAACAACCTACAACATATATTTTTCAAATTAATGTATCCTTACACGGGAAAATATATAAATAGCGCTATAAACCGTAATCCGAAACGTACCTATTTGTCGGGCAATTTACGCTTAATTTATGAAACCAAAAGCAGTCGCAATTGCTTCCATAACCTGCATTTTTCACTTGTAAAATCCAAAGGCTAACAATTTATGTAAAGTGAAATATTTAAGTGGTTTCAATCGCTAATAACAATTCAATACAACAACAATCAATTTCAACAAACAGCATACACAACAAATGCAAAACAACCATTAAATCAAACAAACAAATAGTTGTTCGGGTTCAAAACTTTTAAATTGTACGGAATGAAGAATAAACTACTAGCGCATCATTTACTCAACAGCCTTAGATAAACTAAATAGATTATATTTTCCATCCAAACAATTTTGAATCTCCTTACCCAAACAACCATAACCAAACAACAACAATTCCAACTAACCAATCAAATAACTCGTTATTAATTTTATTTCATACGTTAGTTGTTTGATTCTTTTCATTCATATATTTGTTGATTAATTTTTCTTTTATTCATACCACATAAATTTTCCTTTTATAATTTACATTTATTTCTAATAAACTTTTAATTTCATTTATTTCTTTCAATTTTTTTTTTCATTTTATTTCTTTCAATTTTTTTTAGAATTAACTTCAACCCTTTTTCTTAAGTTTACAAATTCTCTTTATTATATTACATTCATTTGTTTTCACTTACTACTTACTATTATTCATTTCCATTAACTCAGATCAAGCCAGTTTCCCCCTTTTTTTCCACTATAATTATTCATTCATTTATTATTGCATGACCTCATTTATTTACACTTTAATTTCTTAAGTTTATAATCATCTATTTTTCATACTTACCTTTAATTATATTTACTTGGTAAAATTCAATTATAACTTAAGTTATAACATTAAATTCTCATTTAACAACAATTTTGTTGAATACTTCCATTATTTCAAATTTCTACTTGTATAATGTTCTATTACAATCTCTTATTAACCATTTCAACTTTTAATATTTGGTAAGTTATATATATGTTATTTAAGGGTGAAATCGAAAGTTATACAAGTTTTCTCATTTCTTTTAATTAATTCATTGTTCAATAAATTTTTACCTTTTTGTCTTATAAGTTACAATTTCAACTTCCTTTTTATTTCCTTTATAAATTAGTATTAAATCTCTTACCTAATTTAGAGATTTCAATTATTAATTACTTACCTTTTATTTCACTACAATAATTGAAACAATTAATTGACGGAAATTTAAGAATTTAATACCGGGTTAAATTTTCAATTTATTTTAAAACAATAGATAAATATATTCTTACTACTTATATATCTCTAATTATATTTAAAACAATTCAAAATTTATATATTTTTCAAAATGAATCTGCAGTGGAACTACTAGAGTGGCCTTTCCCCTTCGAAACTCGAAAATGGAAGTCGATGATGCGGCCGTCATCACCGAAATTATTTTCCAACAACAGAGAGGAAAGTACAAAACTTATTTTCTCCAAAATCTTCTTTAAAACAATTTTTTCCAAATTATATTAAATATTTATATCGGAAAATACTTATAAACAACATTATTATATTCCAAAATTATTCGAAAGAAGTTTCAAAACCCCGGAACTTAAGTTCTAACTTTCCAAATTTCATTTATTTTATTTTTCAATCTTATTTCTATTATTATTTACACTTTATTACCTAACAACCAATCTATTGCAGCCAAATACAGATATCATTTGAAAATTTTATTTTATATAGAAAATATAATAGGCAAAATTATTTCATTCACCTATATGAAACAAATATTATGTCGGTCTGTCCTATTAAGTGTTTAGAAATCCCTACTGATGTCACAGCGTTCCATGCACCAACCAGAATTTATAACTACAAAACGGAACAGATTAACGCAATATTAAAACATTTTTATAACACTAACAAATACGCTCTCTCATATATACACACTTAGCGACTCCCATAGGGTATTACAACCCTATTAATAAAGAGTCAAACCCCACAAAGATAAGGTTTATCGCTAAACCAAAGCTCTGATACCAACTGTAACGTCTCGCCTTTTTCGCACGTTTTAAATTGACACACGTGCCAATTCAAACCATACGGAAATGCGGATTGTTATGGGGTAAATAAGAAAAACAAGGAAGAAATAAAACAAAATAGAATCTCACAGCGGAAGGATAAAATATAATAATCAAATGTACAGTTTATAAAGTTGTTTTATAAAATATTCGATTATAATTACAACATTTCTCAGAGTTAACGTACCAATATCAATGCAGCGGAACAATATGAGTGTAGTGGCATATAATAAATAATAATAATAGAAGTCTCCGTCTTCGTCCTCCAGAGCTAAAGTCTTCGATCCTGAAACGCTCGGACTGACCCGAGCGAATCTGAAAAGACAAAAACACTCGAGTCAGAACTAAAAGATCTTATATGAGTTAAATTAACAGAAATAAATATGAGTGCAGTAACTCGAGAGATGCTCAGAATTACATCTCCTAAGGATCCGTTAAACTATTTACTATGTAGTATATTTCGCTATTGTCTAATTGTAAAATAAACTTACTTTTAAATAGCGTTAAGGCTTTACATTTTCCACCTTAACACATTTATATATTCCTATAGTCTATACAGTACCGTAATCTCCCCCGTACTGGGCGTCGTCAGAGGGCATTCCATAGGTATGTTACAAAACCAAAATCGTATAAGGCGCGCTAGTGTAGGTGACACGGCACAACTAGGCAATGCCGGGGTAGATATACCAATTACGCTTCCAGGTCTTTGGTAACGCGCAGCCGCAGCTACCGCCCACCTCGAGCCACACCCCCAAATAAAAAAAATCAAAAGTGGCCACCGAATCAATCCAAGTGTCAAAGTATAATATCGAAGGGATGTGTTCGATCAAAGGTGCTACCTTATTAACCCGTCAATCGCTCCTGTTTTAGCCACCTTATGCCGACTCAAGGGAGTTGGGTCCAAGTATTTACCTTACAAGAAATGTCGCCACCAACCTACTTCATTTTGGAATCTCCACCGCGTACACGGTTGTTAAAGTGGTTTTTGGAGTTGGCAGAGAGTATGACAACTTCCGATCCCGGTCTCTTCAACAACCAAACGTTATTATAACACCGTGGTCTTTTAAAAATAATTTATACTTTAAAACCAGAATAAAATTATCCATTCCAAAACCCATAAATACGATATCATTTTCTTTTAAAACTCAAATCAATATGATATCATTTTATTTCAAATATATTTCTTTTCAAAATCATACCACTTTTAAAATTTATAATACCTCGAAACCAAATATTTGAATTTCAACTTTCAACATAATACTTCGAAATCCATAGTTTTAAAACCATAACTTCAAAACTTAAATGATGTGGATATTCGACAGTATATAAAATAAAACAGTTGAATTTAAAATTTCTTAAAAAATAAATAATTTCCACGCCTTTACAATTGTATTCACTTTAAATTCCGTCTAAACCCATTGTTGGGGATGCGGATTAAGGATCTTAAGGCAGAAATAACACTAGAGGGGGGGGTGAATAGTGTTTTAAAGAATATATGAACTATATGACTAAATTAAAATTTTCAACACAAATCTAAACAGAATTCTAACACAGAATGATCACAGAACATATAACAAATGTAAATAGTAAAGTAAAGCAAGTAAAAGGAAAGAACACACCGGATTTTATACTGGTTCGGAATCCTCCTACATCCAGTCTTGCACTAAGGCAATATCCTTGTACAGATTTTTATAAGCCAATATCCAAATTACAACCCTCAATTTCTAAGGCCTTGAGGAACCCTCCTATCTCCGAGTCTGGGGTAAACTCTCTTGATTTACGGGACACAAGATCACCCTAATACTTCTTAATAACAATCCTTTTGAATGGATAGACTCTATGGACTTTTTGAATACAAATTAATCCTATAACTCTGAATAGCACTTTGATCTTTAGTAGAATGATGGAGAATCAAATAGAGAGAGTATCTAAATGATTTTCTATTGAGAATTTGGCAGAATGATGGCACGATCTTGAAAATATGAAGTTTTATGGATATGGAATGGTGGAGAAGAAAGAGTGAAGAAAATAAGAAAGTAGTTGTTAAAAAAATTCGTTTTGGAAGCCTTTATATAGATGCACAACAGTCATAACCATTAGCGAAAGGTTTTCGAACGAATGGACACTTCTTTTGAAAATTGAATTTTGAATCCAACTGTCACCATGTCGACATGGGGTATCCCCTTATGTCGACATCCCTTAGTTCAAAATTATAGAGATGTTGTTTTGTAAAGACATTTGAATTTAAAACAAGTTGAAAATTCTCTGAAGCAAAGTAAAGTGTTTAAACAATATTTTGAGATAGAGAATGAATATAAAACATTATTTTAAATATATATATATATATATATATAATTGATATAGACCGTCAATTATATAAATAATATTTAAAATCAGAATAAGTTTTGATGTTTTAAAAATAGAAGTTTTTAAAATCCGAATAGAGGAATATTTCAAGGCTAAAACAACGTTTGAAAATATTTCTGAAAACATGATTTTGAAAGCTAAAACATTTTGAAAACAGATTTAAAAACATTTTTAGAAATCTATTCAAACTGAAATTACAAGAACCTTCCTACAGAGCTCCTCCATAGGACTCAAGAACTTGTACAAAGTAGTTTAAATGATTTTGATTTTCGTGGGTTTGTAAGCCACTTGTCGTAGGTTTGTAAGCTACTTGTCGTGGGTTTGTAAGCCACTGGTTTCGATAGAAATTGGGTTCCATCCCAAAATAAAATTGGAAGAAAGATGAGAGTGCTATTATGAAGTTTTAAAAAAACACTAGACACTTATCTTGAGTCTTGAAATCTTGATTCTCTAGAGTCTTGACTCTTGAATCTATAATCTTCATCTTGATGCTTGAGTCTTTATACTAATCAGTATTCGATGATACCTGCATATACTTCCTAGACACACACACACACACACACACACACACACACATATATATGGAAATGTTAGTATATATTTCTTAAAGTAAAGTATAATAACTATATAAGGTTGTTGTCATCAAAACATCATCAAATAAGTTCCTAACAATCTCCCCCTTTTTGATGATGACAACCTTTATTTATAAAATATTCTCACCATACCATAACTCCCCCTTACTCCATGACTTCTTCTTAAAACTACAACTCCCCCTTACTCCATGACTCCCCCTTACACCAAGCACATATATTTTTATAACTTTCTCCCCCTTTGTCATCAACAAAAAGAATTAAAGATTTACCTGTTCTACGATAATCAAGTATATATAGAATAAAAGTGTAAAGTGAACGTGTAAGTGATCAAGTGTGTTAGCATATATATATAAGTGTAACTTGACAATCAAATCAATATCATACATAGCAAACCAATCATGTATAGTATATGAAGTTATATACAAACCAAATCCAAATGAAACTTAAGTAAACAATTCAATCAAATCCTAATCAAATCTAAATCAAATCAAACAAACAAACAAACAAACATACATAATGATCAGACATTCCTTGGGACTTCCACCCATCCATCTTCTCCAAAGATAGGATCGGTTTTGATAACATCCCAATTATCTTTGTCGAGAGTGACCGGTGGATTTGCTTCGGGTTCGTCTTTGCTAAGGCTTGAGATCATCCAACGAAGTGCGTCGAAGTGTTTCTCTTGCTCTTTGATCATCTGCATTTGGCTTAATTCTAAGTGCCTTTGATTTCTAAGTATAAAAGAGAGAATATTCTTGAAAGAAGTAAGAGTTTCTTCAAGATTTTTACTGAAATTCTTAATTGGTGAAGCCATAATTTAATAAATAAGTTGAAATATGAGAGGAGATGAATAAAAATGGAGGTAGAGAAGTTTTTCTGGAAGAAATAGGTATTTATAGGAGTTATTGGCCGTTCAAAATGAATTGTCACTTGGTAGTTACAAGAATTTGAAGTTAGAAATTGTAACTACTTTTTGACTGTTATATGTCGACATGGGGGGATGGGGCATGTCGACATAGTCTAGAAAGAATGACAAAGTTGAGTTATTTTTTATTTCTAAGTTTATTTTTATACTAGTGGACCTATATAAACTTAAAATAAATAACTATCTGAGATATATAAAGATGGAAAACAGAGAATAAGATAGCATTACTTATATTATTTAACATTACATAATATTAACCAAAAAAATAGAAAATACAAAGATAGATAAACGATAACTAGAGAGATAATGGCTTGGATTAGTTTGATGAAGATGATGTTGAGGACAGGCCAAGTTTCCTGCCTATCTTACCATAGAACTTGTCGATCTTGGTAGAGATTTTATCCATTTTCTTGCTAAAAGATTGTTAACCCCGTTCCAGCTCACGAGTCAAAGGAACCAACGAGTTAAGGCCTGGGGTGAGCCACGACTTAAGATGTTTAACAGCTCAGGAAGGCAAACGACTTAGTAACCTCACGACTCATCAAGTCACCGATTCAACTGATTACCGACCTAAGATATGAATCGAATCAACGACCTATCTAGTTACGACTCAACAGGCAAACGACTTAGTAACCTTAGCAGCTTAAGAGAATAGTCCGACTCAACAAGCTACCGACTCAACAAGCTACCGACTCAACAAGCTAACGAGTTAAAACTTAAGGCGACTTAGAGGAGTGGAGCGACTCAAGGGATTAACGGTGTATGGGATAGACCGACTCAAGTTCTCTAACGACTCAGCGACCTAAGTTGTCAAATGACCTAACTGGCTAAAATCCCAAAACAACAAAGGACCGACCTACGACTTATGGTAGGTCGTTCATGACCTAGCTTGAGTCGTCCACGACTTAAAGCTACTATGTAGCAATCCAATGTCGCTTCATTTTGGACCACGACCTTTTAACTCGCAGACGAGTTAGGACTTGCGCTATATACAGAGGACCGGAGACGCTCTGATACGCTGGGCTCAACCAGTTGAGCCGCCCACGACTTACGACTCATCCTGAGTCGGTCACGACTTACGACTCATCTTGAGTCGGTCACGACTCATGACTTGACAATTCCAGCGCCTAGAAATTTGCCTATAAATACGAAACCACCTCCAACGTTCAAGGGACTTTTTGGGCTCATTCTCTTCAAGCGCTGTTACTCCGCTGCATTCCAAACCAATCAAACACTTAAAGCTCTCGAGACACGAAGAACGCTAAAAACAACTTCGAGAAAAGAACACACACATCCAACATGGATTTGAAGACTCTAATCTCCATTGAAGTTTAATCTACTTGTTCTAAGTGACTTGTAATTCAAAGTGTATTGTACTTGGAAAGAATTGTATCAGCTTGTAACGAGATCATCAATAAAAGTACTTAAAGTGGACGTAGGCTATTCCATTAAGCCGAACCACTATAAAATTGTTGTTGTTTACTGCTTTTCCGCTATCATCTGCTTGTAATCTGTTCCCGGGTTATCGGGTGGTGCTTTCACAATTACAACTCATACACCGGGGTGTTAGCGTTCAAATTTTAGCGTTAACATTTTTGGTGCTTTCACTAAGAATTGAACTCAAGAGAGTTATCATCATTGCTTCACAGAGGTTTGTAGAGAGAGTTTCCTTGAAAACCAGAAGTCTATCCGAGATTATGGCTCCTGGAAGGAAGAGTAGATCTGTCAGATCTGGGAATATTCAAGAGGGAACCTCCACTTCCCCTATATCGAATCAAGCCACTCCAGCTGTCGGAGTTACGAAGGCAGAGCTGGATGCTGCAATCTTAGGGCTGAACCAGCAGATAAATGCCCAAAATGCACAATTCGAAGCTTAGAATGCCCAAAATGCCCTAATTCTGAATAGGTTGAACGATTTGCTTGGGGCAAACTGCCAGCCGGCAGATAATGAAAGGAATTTGGCTGGCAACATTCGTGATGCTAAAGAAAGAAATGCTCCTGAAAGAGCTGCTAGCCCCTTTGAACATGCACCTCCAGAGGTTGGTGGATCTAGAACTCGACATGATGAGGAGTATCTTTCTGGAATGGTCCGACAAATTATGAAAGAAAGTATGCAGAGGGTTGAAGACGAGAAAGAATGGGGTTTCGCCCCAAGTAAAACTCCATTTACCGAGAAAATCTTAAAGGCTGAATTCCCAAGGAAGTTTGTCCCACCAACCATTCCAGCTTACAGGGGGACGAGTGATCCGAACGAATTCTTATACAAGTATGATTGGCACATGACTGGTGCCAGAGCCTCTGATGAAATAAAGTGCCGATATTTTCCTGTGTATCTCGAAGGTGTAGCTCTGCTTTGGTTCACCAAGCTTCCAGTCCGATCTATCGATCAGTTTTCTGACTTAACTCGGAAGTTCAAGGAGCAGTTCAGACTATACGCCTCAAAAGCTAAGGATATCATGTCACTGTCAAGTTTGGAACAGAATCCAGGGGAAACTATCAGATCTTTCTTAAACCGCTTTAATATAGCGCTAGCTGAGGTGGACAATGCAGAACCGCGAATGATATTGATTTATCTGATGAAGGGTATTGACAAGTCAAGCGAGTTTGGGAAATGGCTAAACATGAAGGAACCAAATTCCCTTGAAAAATTCTATAAAAAAGCAGATGAATTCATACGCTTAGAAAGCCGTCCCGTACCGGTAAAGGCAGTGTTGGAAAAAGCTGAAGATAACACTGTTGCTCCACGCAAGAATGAATCTGTAGGGCAAAAAAGGGAAAATAACAATGGGAAGAAACAGAGTAATCTGAAGAAGCCCCGATCCTTCAAGCCATCAGAGTATACTCCTTTATCAGATACGCCGAAACGTATCTACCTTGCCATTAAAGATTCTGTTGACTTTCCTAAACCTCCTCCTCTAAGGACCGGGAAAAAGGCTATACAGAGTGGGAAGTTCTGCCGCTTCCATAACCAACCCGGTCACGAGACCGACGAATGCCGCCAGTTGAAAAATCTGATTGAAGAGTTGCTAAGGGAAAACAAACTGCAGCAATTTGTGAAAAAGAATAATAACAATCCTGCTTCATCTAGTCAGTGGCAACAGGCTCCTACTCAACAGCCTAGGACGATTGAGAAGGCTGCAGGGCATGAATCTGGAAGGCCCATTAATAATGTCATTACAGGAGGACCTCACCCAGCAGGCAGGAGCTGGGGTGAGATGGAAAGGTATACCCGAGCTTTAAAGTATGTACCGACCGAGGAAGATGTGTTTGTTTTGGAAGGTGCTACGCCCTTGAAGCAACAAAGAACTTTCGATGATGATATTGTGTTCAGAGCCAGGGATTCCGCAGGTATTGAAGCTCCAACCTTGGATCCTCTAGTCATCTCGGCTGGTATCGGGCCAGCTATTGTCAGAAGAGTTCTCATTGATTGTGGCGCATCCTGCAATATTCTCTTTAAGAAAACATTCGACCAAATGAAGATCCCTATGGCTGATGTGCAAGCCTCATCGCAGAAAATTGCTGGTTTCACTGGGGAACCAAAGCAGCCGGTAGGGACCATTGATTTGTTTATGGAACTTGGAGAAGGAGAGAGAAAAGTGGTCCGCAAGCAAACTTTTGTGATTGTCGACGAATTTTCTGCTTACAATGCTTTCCTTGGTCGTCCAACCCTGGCAGCGTTCAAAGCTGTTCTTGCCCCGTGGTGCCTCACTATTAAATTCCCTACAGACAATGGAGTAGGAGTTATAAAAGGTGATCAAAATGCTGGGCGAGAGTGCTATCTGACAGAACTACGAGAAACCAGAAAAAGAGAAATGGGAAAAAATGCGGCAGCCCCAGTCCGCATCAAAGAACCAGCCTTGTAGCAATTACAGGGCGGACCCTGCACTGGCGAGCACAGCGGAGCAAGGAAAGAAATGGACCCTAGAAAAGTCAGTGCAGGGGAAAATGGAGTGGTACCGGTGGAAACGACAATACCAATACCTGTTGACCCAAAGGACCCAAACAAAGTGTTGAATGTGGGCTCACAACTTAATGCGTCAATTCAGAATATCTTAATATCTTTTTTAAAGGCAAATCTGGATGTTTTTGCTTGGACTCACGCCGATATGTGCGAAATATCCCCAGAAGTTGCAGTGCATGCTCTAAATATTGATCCAAAATTTACACCTGTGAAACAGAAAAGGAGAACTCAAGGTCCGAAAAGGTCAGCGGCATTAAAAGAAGAAGTTGATCGGCTCATGGAGAATAATTTTATCAAAGAATCTACATATCCGAATTGGGTTTCAAATCCAGTGCTGGTTAAGAAAGCCAATGGAAAATGGAGAGTATGCATCGATTTTTCAGATCTAAACAAGGCCTGCCCCAAAGACTGCTTCCCATTACCCAGAATCGATCAACTGGTAGACGGAACAGCGGGACACGAATTGTTATCTTTTATGGATGCTTACTCCGGATATAACCAGATCATGATGCATGAGCCAGATCAGGAGGACACGAGCTTTATCACCGACACCGGTCTTTACTGCTACAGAGTTATGCCTTTCGGATTGAAGAATGCAGGGGCAACATACCAAAGACTCGTTAATGCTATGTTCAAACCGCAGCTGGGCAAGACTATGGAAGTCTACGTCGATGACATGTTAGTAAAGTCTAAGAAAGCACTGCATCACATAGAACACTTAGCAGACATGTTCGCTGTCCTCCGAAAATACGGAATGAAGCTCAATCCTTTAAAATGTTCATTTGGAGTGGAATCCGGCAAGTTTTTAGGTTTCATCGTGAGCGCTAGGGGCATTGAGGCCAGTCCAGCTCAAATTACTGCATTGAAAAAGTCAAAGCTCCTAGAACAAAGAAGGAATTGCAAAGTCTCAATGGAAAAGTCGCCGCCTTGAGTCGGTTCATTTCCAAAGCCACAGATAAATGCATCCCATTCTTTGACGCCCTAAAGAAAGGAAAGAAAAACTTCGATTGGACTCCCGAATGCCAAAAAGCCTTTGATGAATTGATTCGCCATATGGAGACGCCTCCAATACTTTCTAGGCCTGGCGATGGCGAGGATCTTCTTATATACTTGGCAGTATCATCTCATGCTTTAAGTGCAGCGCTGATACGGGAAGACAAAAGGATTCAACATCCAGTTTACTATATCAGCAAAAGACTCACTGGGGCAGAGATGAATTACTCTAAGTTGGAAAAACTCGCCTATTGCTTACTAATTGCGTCTAGAAAGTTGAGGCAATATTTTCAAGCTCATCCTATCAAAGTCCTCACTGATCAACCTTTAAAGCAAGTCCTGTTTCGCCCTGAAACTTCGGGTCGTCTTCTAAAGTGGAATATTGAACTCAGTCAGTATGATATCACTTATCATCCCCGAAAAGCAATCAATGGACAAGCTTTAGCAGATTTCATTGCAGAATTCACAGATAAGGGTAACAGTGAGGAGGAAACAGTCGACGATTCCCCCATTCAATGGAAGTTATATGTCGATGGTGCGAAAAACGACTACTGTTCTGGAGCCGGAGTCGTACTTGAGGCCCCAGAGGGCCGATCATTATGCTATGCACTAAGATTGGAATTTCCTTCAACAAACAACGAAGCAGAATACGAAGCCCTTATCGCTGGTTTAAGGATTGCTAAAGAATTAAACATCCGAGCGTTACAGATATTCAGTGATTCTCAGCTTATCGTATGCCAAGTCAAAAAGGAATTCCAAGCAAAAGGGGGGAATCTGCCCACCTACTTGTCAAAGGCTTGGGAGCTCCTGGGTGATTTCAATCATTACATGATAAGTCACATTCCTCGAGAGGAAAACACGAAAGCAGATTCTCTCGCAAAGTATTCTAGCACAGGTGAAGCTCAATTTCTGGGGCTAACTCCAGTGGAGGTCCTGTCGACTCCTAGCATTGATGAGATGGACATTGATTGGATCATGAGCATGTCTCAGGAGCAAAAATCATGGATGGCTCCGATAACAGAATATCTGCTCAATGGATCCTTACCAGGGAACTCAAAAGAACGACAAAAGCTACTGAGAAAAGCCTCTCGATACATAATACAGGATGGCCGATTATACAGACGGGGATTCTCAATGCCATTACTTCGATGCGTATCCAGGGAAGAGTCTAAAGCAATCCTAGCAGAGGTACACGGAGGAGAATGTGGTGATCATTCAGGTGGCCAAACATTAGCAAAGAAAATTCTCCGATACGGATATTTTTGGCCAGAAATTAATCGAGATGCAGCAGAGTATTCCCGAAAATGTGACAGATGTCAAAGATTCGCCAAAATTCCTAGAGCTCCTTCCACTGAACTCACACAGATGATCAGTCCATGGCCGTTTGCAATATGGGGAATAGACCTTGTAGGACCGTTGCCAACTGCCAACTCTGGAATTAAATACGCCATTGTTGCTGTAGATTATTTTACTAAGTGGGCAGAAGCTGAACCACTGGCTACTATCACCTCAAAAAAGATGATAAGTTTTGTGACTAAAAACATCATTTGCAGATACGGTGTGCCTCAAAAAATAATTACAGACAACGGAACTCAGTTTGAAAGTGAAGAATTCCAAGATTTTTGCAAGCGATTCAAAATCCGGAAAAGCTTTTCAGCAGTGGCTCATCCGCAGGCAAACGGGCAAGTGGAAGCCGTGAACAAGATTATTAAGTCAACCATCAAGAAGCAACTTGAAAGAGCAAAAGGTGGTTGGGTCGATAAGCTACCACTGGCACTATGGGCATACAGAACCACTCACAAAACTGCGACTGGGCACACCCCGTTTTCATTGGCATACGGGTCAGAGGCAATGATTCCGGTAGAAATAGAGGTCCCTTCACACAGAAGAATCCATTTCAATCAAGCAGAAAATGAAAAGCTACAGCTTGAAGCGCTGGATCTCCTTGATGAAAAAAGAGATGAGGCTAATCTCAGAATTGCAGCTCATCAGCAAAGGATAGCCAGACATTTCAATTCCAAAGTTCGCCAACGCAGTTTTGAGATTGGAGACCTAGTCCTGAAGAGAATTATGACAGCGACAGGTGTGTTTGGGCCAAATTGGGAAGGACCATATGTCATAGGTCAGAAGCTTCTTGACGGCACATTCAAACTCACCACTGTCGAAGGAGATCAAATTCCAAGGGCATGGAACAGCAACCATTTGCGTCCATACTATACTTGAAAATTTTGTTGAAATATTGTAAAAAGAATTATGAATGTATGATTCTTGTAATTGAAGGCAATTGTAAAACTGATGCAAGTAAATAATGAAAGAATATAAAGTGGATGTAGGCCCAATTTCCTGGCCGAACCACTATAAATCTTGTGTTCCTTATTATTATTACATGTTTGCTTTATTTTCGATATAAAAAGTACATAGAATGTATTACTGAAATGTCGATTTAAATTTTTGCAGACAATGGAAGTGAAACTTGCACATAAAAAGACCAAGTGATCCTCGCCAAATTTCAAAAAAAAAAGCCTCGAATTCAAATCCAAGATAGGAAGTACTTCAATTGAACGGCCTATAATTTCGACAGAAACGGGACTTTGCTAATAAATTGAGATCGTTTGAACAAACAAACATCCAATTAAGAAGCTAATGCTCGTTCTCACGAAATTGCCTGACAATGAAGCACACTTCCTTGGATTAAACAAGTTACTTGTGAGGAAAGGGAATGAAAGTAAAAAAAAAAAAAAAAGCAGAGGATCATTGAAAAAGGCATTAGCAAGTGGATAGAGGAACAACCAAAGCCATCATCGGTAGCACAAGTCCTCTTCGGAGGCACAACTCTTCGGAAAATAAAGACCTCTAATGGGTCATATGCCACAAAAAAGAAAGTTCTCTACTCAACAAAAAAGATTGGAGGAGTCATGACCCTCCAACCATGAGAGAGTAACTTCCAGGCGATGAGAACCCTCTCTGAGGCACATTTCACCAGGAGTTGAAGTGTAACGACCGCTCTTCGGAATTTCACTTCACCAGAGTTGAAATGCAAACAAAATAAAGACCTCTTCGGAGGCACATTTCGCCAGGAGTTGAAGTGTAACAACCGCTCTTCGGAATTTCACTTCACCAGAGTTGAAATGCAAACAAAATAAAGACCTCTTCGGAGGCACATTTCGCCAGGAGTTGAAGTGTAACAGCCGCTCTTCGGAATTTCACTTCACCAGAGTTGAAATGCAAACAAAATAAAGACCTCTTCAGAGGCACATTTCGCCAGGAGTTGAAGTGTAACAACCGCTCTTCGGAATTTCACTTCACCAAAGTTGAAATGCACAATTAAAATAAAGACCTTCCTGGAAGCCCACGTTTCACCGAGATTGAAATAAAACTTCCAAGTGTTGAAACGTGAAAAGGCTTTCTCCGAAGGCACAACTCTTTGGAGGTACACGTTTCACCGAGATTGAAATAAAACTTCCAAGTGTTGAAACGTGAAAAATCCCTCCTTAGAGGTACAACCCCCTCCCGGGGACACAATTAAAATAAAGACCTTCCTGGAAGCCCACGTTTCACCGAGATTGAAATAAAACTTCCAAGTGTTGAAACGTGAAAAGGCTTTCTTCGAAGGCACAACTCTTTGGAGGTACACGTTTCACCGAGATTGAAATAAAACTTTCAAGTGTTGAAACGTGAAAAATCCCTCCTTAGAGGTACATCCCCCTCCCGGGGACATAATTAAAAGGAAAAGACCTCTTCAGAAGCCCACGTTTCACCGAGATTGAAATAAAACTTCCAAGTGTTGAAACGTGAAAAGGCTTTCTTCGAAGGCACAACTCTTTGGAGGTACACGTTTCACCGAGATTGAAATAAAACTTTCAAGTGTTGAAACGTGAAAAAAATCCCTCCTCAGAGGCACAAATTTTTATTTAAAAAAAAAAATCCTCATCAAGGGCATACTTTAACTTTCAAAGGAAGAATTAAAGTTAAAGTACCCTTCAGAGGCCCGCTTCACCACATAGAAGAATTCACTTGGCAAGATGTATGCATACGCAAAAGGAAAAAGTGATTTCTTCGAAGGACAAAGCGTAAAAACTTATATGAAGGAAGTTGCATTCTACGAAAATTCTCTTCGAGAATGAAGAAATTATTCTTCAAAAAATGAGAGTGCAAGTCCCCTCAAAGTATACGATATTGCAGTAAGCTCATGGTATGGGGGCAACACGGTATAATTACATACAAAATACCACAAGCTCACCGCAATATCATATAAATAAACTTGTGCAAAAATGAATAATAAATGCATTCTCAAATTCAAACAAGAGTCTGTGCAAATAAAGGATCATTTTATTCAATTGCAGATACAGGTTTCAAAATAAAAAAAAAGCAGGGGCCGGTGCCTGCACAACATCCGACCATTACACAAAAAAGGAGTCAAAAAAGCCCGAAGTCCGACTCTTCACTTCTTCTTTCCACCTTTGGACCCTTTGCCTGGCCGAATGATTAATTTTTCAGGTCTACCTATAGGCATAAGAGAAGAAGGAGAGGGAGGTGCAACCGGTGCAACTTCCGGTTCCTCTTCAGTAGTGATGATTTTCTTCCCCCTCCTCTTCGATGTTCCGTGCTTCTTTCTTCTCTTCGAAGAAGACTCACTCCCTGGAGTAACAAGAGCGGACAAAACTACGTCATCAGAGGGAGTCCGCTCCGGAGAGATCTCGCCTCCTTCAAGTCCCTCGTCCTTCTGCTCTTGCGAAGCAATAGGGTCATCCAAGCCATGAAGAGCCTCAATCTGTTCCTCTTGTGACCCGGGTTGTGAAGCAGAAGGAGGAGTCACCTGAAGAGACGGAGGAGGGATAACCGGAGGAAGTGAAGTCTGCACAACACTTGGCGTTTCAACTGCAGAAGAAAAGAAATTAAAAATATTAGTATCTCCCCGAGAGAAGGGAGATATGGGTTCGTCGAGATTCAAGAAGTAATTGAGAAGCTCATCAAACTTTTGAGGAGTAAACAAGCGATCCACCGGAATCGGACCAATATCAAAATTACCTGAAGATGCTTGCTTCGTAAGTTCAATCTCATAATTCTGAGCCCCGATATCTTCCAAAGCCTCATCATCAGTAGGGGTGATTACCCCGGTTCTTATAGGAGGCGGCGAATGAGCACTAGAGCCTGTAATGTCCACTTCGGAAGAAACTAAAGGGCGTTCAGAAGAGGTAGGCGGTATTTCTTTCTCAGAATGTTCCCCTTCCGCCATTCTGGCCCGTACCTTGGCGAGTTGCTCTTTTCCCTTGGCAAGAGCGGCGCGGGCATCATCATCAAAATAATGCTCTTCAAGAGCTGTCTCAGCATAGCCAGCACCTTTACCACCTAGCATATCAAGTGCTGCCTCCCAGACTTCAGCTAATGTAATTTCGTATTTAGGGCCAAGAAAGGCAAGGCTGCCACGCCCCAAAATGCTGTGCAGATAAAAATCAAATAATGTGGAGCTAATGTCAGCTTTGGTTGCTTGATCGGCCTCTTCGGCCGCAAGTTTACCAGCAACAGCCTCATCACGCTCCTTTTCGGCCATAGCAAGTCGAGTTTTTAACAACTCTATCTCCAAGCTTTGAGAGCCGGTCTGTTCTCGCAGCTGTACAGTTTCAGCACGATATTCTTCTATGACCTTTTCCTTGTGTGCAAGCTTATCTTCGACTGCCCTTTGACTGGCATGCGCATCTCGTACTTGTTGCTGAAGCATGCTCTCCTTTTGAGAATAGGAAGTTGATGAAGTAACTAATTCTTCCTTAAGCTTTTCCACTTCCGCTTCCAGCTTTTCATTATAGAAAGCAATACTTCTCATTTCAGCGTCATGCTGTTCGAGAGTCTTCTGCCACTCAGCCTTATCGTTCTCCATTGTGAGCATGGCCTCGAGATTGGCTCGGTTAACTCTCTGAAGCTCGTCGACAAGTTTTTGCCAGTTCGACATTCTTTCAATATCGGTCCTGACAGTATCAAGATTTCGCAGCATAGCCGATTTGTCGAGAGGAACCAAGTCGAGATCAAACCGAACCCCTCTCAGGCACCACTGAGGGAATCGACTTTGAAGAGTGGGAGGACCTTGCCCAACTTGGTATGCTGGCCGTTTGATGATTGCCTGAATGTCGGAGCGAACGGGAGCAGGAGACTGAGCAGGAACATGTTTCGAAGCTGTCGGCATTGTTTCTTCGGTAAGTCTAGCCCGCTTGCTAGAAGAATCGTCTATGTGACCTTTACCTCTCTCATCGTGAGCTTTTCTCTTTTGAGTATCATCATCTTTGCGGGGAGGGTCATGTCTTTCTTGTTCTCTTCGGTGACGTTCTTCATATGCTCGTCTCTCGTCGGCTTTCCTGATGGCCCTCTCTTCATCCGATTCTCTGTAAGAAGGGAGGTAACGCCTGTAATCATACTGGCTACGCCTCCCGTAGCGCTGGAAATCATCATAATATGAGCCGCTGTGCCCCATGGGAGAACCTGGAATAAAAATAATAAGCTTTAGAAATCTTTAAAGTACAAGAAGATAAACGCGTAGAAGTGATGAAAAATCCTAAGTGTTGTGTAACGTGTAAACTACGCGCATCAAGTTACAGACCACTCTGTGGAATAGATGCAGTGATAACTTGAGTCGGAGGAGGTTACATTTGTTGTAGAGAAGATGTCGCCTCAATTACAGAAGAAACAGTTTTGGAAACATCATCTTTGAAAAGTTCTTGAGAAGTCACAATTAAATCGCTCAACCCCTCGAAAACATCATCACCATCATGTTTTTTGGGACTGGCTTTTTCAACCCCTTCGTCGGCAGATCTTCCGGAGGATCGTGGAGTTTCTTCCTCTTCGATAACTGGGGCAAGTGCAGACTTATCAGACGGCCCCGCAACGTCCTTCGGAATTGAACATCTCACTAGTGGAGTTTCTATAGAGGTTCCTCCCTGAATATGCTCTTTAATAGGGACCGGGGCATCAGGAGTTTCCGTCGGAGAATCAGGACAGTTGGGACTTCACGAGACTGAGTGAAGCGAGAAGGATGAAGAAGCCCATATTGATGTAAAAATCCATCATTTAACAAGAACTTTATACTCCTCTCTTCTGCCGCCACGGCGTTCAATCTCTCAAAAATTTGTTTATAGCATGGATCTCTAGAGGGAGGAGGAAGTGCTAAAACAGGGAAAAGAAGCAAAGTTAGCATTCAGCAACTCAAATTTTGAAAAAATCCAAGATTGGAGAAATAAAAACAGGAAAATCTTACTTCCTACTCTCCAGATGGCATAAAACCCTGGAGGGCAACGAACAAAGAAATACTGATTTAGAAATCCATGAACGCTATCAGAAAGATCGGTGATGAGTTTTCGGTTTCGAGCACTCCTTATGATTACGATAGAGGGATGGTCTTTAATCTTTGTGAATGAGCAGAGGTAGCAGATTTCCTCAAAGCTCGGTAATCTGTCCAGAACTTTACTAAAAAGCACACATAACCCCATCAGAATGGCATCGCAATTGGGGTGCAATTAGAATGGAGAGATAGATAATCGAAGCAGGAACTGCCGAAGGAAGTCATTAAAAGGTGGTATGGCACCGCTCAAGCACATTTGGCGGTTGACAGCAATAAAGCCAGAAGGAGGCCTATCTGCAGTATCATTTGGCCCCGGCAGTAAGGCATCGGCTTCGGCAATGCCAAACTGGGTGAGCAATTGAGTAAACACCCGCTGATTCAGAGTGGTGGGAGTTCTATCCGGAGGATTATTCAACAAGTTGGCTACTGGGAAGACATCTTCAGCCTGGCCCATCGGTTGAGATGTCATTCTACACAAGCAACTGGGTGTTCAAATGCGAAGGTGCACGTTTCCTAAAAGTGTGAAGTGTTGTGCAGAGCTAATAAAAATAACAAGTAAATATAACTGGAATTAAACTGGTTGACGATTGATCGACTATGGTAATTTCAGAACTTGTTAATTTAGAGTTCAAGCATAATATTAGTGCAGACTGGTCAGTTTCAATTGATCGTTTCAGTGTTGCTTTAATATTCTACTTGAAATCGATAGCACTTCGTTCACACGATTTGTTTAAGTTAATTATCTGTTATTAACTAATCTGTCATTTGATATGGGCAATCAATGACAGTATATTCGTCCCAGTTTTCTGTGAATGTTGTATTGAACAGGTTGTTAGCCTGCAAGTCAAAATAACCTGTGAATGAATGCAATAAAATTCAACAGTTCAAAGTTAGTGCAATGGTCCAAAGTTCAAACAGAATTCACACAAGTCATAACTCGTCAACGGTTCAAAAAGTTCTGAGTCGGCAGTACCCTAAGCCTTGAGTCGTAGAAATAAGGAGATTATCTCCAAGTCTTATCTCGGCCATGACTCAAGGTTCAGGTCATGGAGTATGATAAAGAAGCTCTGGTTCAAAATAATAAGAAAATCTCCAAGTCTTATCTCGGCCACGACTCAAGAGTCTTATCTCGGCCACGACTCAAGAGTCTCATCTCGGCCACGACTCAAGGGTTTATCTCGGTCACGATTCAAGGGTTTTATCTCGGCCACGACTCAAGGCTTAGGTCGTGAAGCATGTTGAGTCGTATCAGGGTTAAATCACAAAGGTCGCTGGATCGTACAAAGATAGCCGATTCAAACCTACGGCAATATTCGAATCAATCTGACCCATTAACCATCTAACTCCTAACCCATTAACCATCTAATCCATAACCCGATAACCCAATAACCTCGCAATGGTTAACCCCAGTTCCATCACACCACTAGGTCGCCTCAAATCTCAAATCGTCGCAAGTAAGATCAAACCGCCTGCCTTTAATCCATCAATGTCCGATGTAATAATATTCGCAAGGATCAAGGGGGAAAAACAGAGGCGGAGATCGGCAATCACCAGCAATTGAAAAAAGATGCAAAATCTCTTACATGGTGTGATGCTAAAGATGATCGAAGAAAAATCAGGTTGGAATCGCCTTTGAGAGCTTGAAAATGCGTTAATGGCAGACACGGTTCAAAGGATAAGAAATAAAAAGTGGGAGATAGGAGGAACGAGTCAAGCGCTTTATACCTGAAAGAGCTGGAACTTGAATCGGCTCGCCCGAGTTATGATAAGTCGAAGCACACGACTTACGACTTAAGCGTGCGCTTCGAGGGGCAAGTGTTAACCCCGTTCCAGCTCACGAGTCAAAGGAACCAACGAGTTAAGGCCTGGGGTGAGCCACGACTTAAGATGTTTAACGGCTTAGGAAGGCAAACGACTTAGTAACCTCACGACTCATCAAGTCACCGACTCAACTGATTACCGACCTAAGATATGAACCGAATCAACGACCTATCTAGTTACGACTCAACAGGCAAACGACTTAGTAACCTTAGCAGCTTAAGAGAATAGTCCGACTCAACAAGCTACCGACTCAACAAGCTACCGACTCAACAAGCTAACGAGTTAAAACTTAAGGCGACTTAGAGGAGTGGAGCGACTCAAGGGATTAACGGTGTATGGGATAGACCGACTCAAGTTCTCTAACGACTCAGCGACCTAAGGTGTCAAATGACCTAACTGGCTAAAATCCCAAAACAACAAAGGACCGACCTACGACTTATGGTAGGTCGTTCACGACCTAGCTTGAGTCGTCCACGACTTAAAGCTACTATGTAGCAATCCAATGCCGCTTCATTTTGGACCATGACCTTTTAACTCGCAGACGAGTTAGGACTTGCGCTATATACAGAGGACCGGAGACGCTCTGATACGCTGGGCTCAACCAGTTGAGCCGCCCACGACTTAGGACTCATCCTGAGTCGGTCACGACTTACGACTCATCTTGAGTCGGTCACGACTCATGACTTGACAATTCCAGCGCCTAGAAATTTGCCTATAAATACGCAACCACCTCCAACGTTCAAGGGACTTTTTGGGCTCATTCTCTTCAAGCGTTGTTACTCCGCTGCATTCCAAACCAATCAAACACTTAAAGCTCTCGAGACACGAAGAACGCTAAAAACAACTTCGAGAAAAGATCACAGACATCCAACATGGATTTGAAGACTCTAATCTCCATTGAAGTTTAATCTACTTGTTCTAAGTGACTTGTAATTCAAAGTGTATTGTACTTGGAAAGAATTGTATCAGCTTGTAACGAGATCATCAATAAAAGTACTTAAAGTGGACGTAGGCTATTCCATTAAGCCGAACCACTATAAAATTGTTGTTTTTTACTGCTTTTCCGCTATCATCTGCTTGTAATCTGTTCCCGAGTTATCGGGTGGTGCTTTCACAATTACAACTCATACACCGGGGTGTTAGCGTTCAAATTTTAGCGTTAACAAAGATCTCTTAAGAACCTTTTGGTTTTGAGCAAGTATCTTTTGGTTCTTGAGTATGGTTTTGTTGGACGGATTGGCGGGTGTATGTGGATACTCTATACTTTCCAAAGAGGTTTCTTCATCTTCCTCTTCTTCTTCAATTTCCATTCCTTCCCCTTCTTCTTCCTCTTCCTCTCCCTCTTCTTCCATCTCTTCATGAGCAAGTTTCTCTTCCTTTTCAGTAAGTGTTTCATACGGTTGAAACATAAGTGGGATTTTCATAAGAGAAATGTTCCCATGATTGAACACTTTCCTACTTACAAACTCTTCCTTTTTAACATCCACACCAAAAAATTGAAAATCCGAGTAAGATAAATTCCATGATAAAGAGTGTTTTCTCCCATAGTAAAATTTTTGGGTCTTAACTCATCCAAAATAGTTTATGCCCAATTAATATCATATTTTCCAAATATAGCAAAAAGACCTTTACACACTTTTGAGGTGGGATTATTGTAGTTTCCCGACCTAGGAATAATGGTGTGTTGAATAAGAAGGTTGACAATTCTTGCTTTTGGGCGGAAAAAGCGATTCTTAAAATCCATGTGGTCATCGCTTTCAAAAATGTGATGAAAAGTCTTTCGGTCGGTTTCATTGATTTGAAATTGCGAGAGATTCATACCGGTAGATTTGCAATCCAAAATAGTACCCAAAATATCGGAATTCGAAACAATAAGTGTTCCTTTAACACTACTCCAAATTTGATCTTCATTTCCGTTATAAAATTCACGGTTTAGGTTTGCATAAAACATTTTGACAAGGTTTGGATAACAAACGAAATCATTTTGCTTGTTATCAATCAAGCTAAGAATGGAGTTTTCTTCAAAAAGTTGATCGATTTCATAAGAAGGAAAATCATCAAAAATAGCAAATTTTCCCGTATTGACTTTACCATAGTTTACATAATTTATGTAAGCTTTGATAGCCACCGGGTCATTAAAAAGATCTTTTTTGATGGATTTGGTCGGCCTCATAGTTGATGGGGTACTTGGGGAAGCCATTGATGAGTGTTTGAGAGAAGTAGAAGATAATGAAGAAAGTTTGAATTATGAGAATAAAGTGAAAAGAGATGATAAGAGAAGTATATTAAATAGATTCTCTAAAGTCATGTTCTCTGGTCAAGAGGTATCTTTTTAGAATTTTGAAGTAAGTGAAAAGGTGAAGGAAAATTCAAAAGTTTGAATTCAATTTTGAAATCAAATTTCTGAGAGACATGTCGACATGGGGTATCCTGGCATGTCGACATGTGCCTGTTGAATTTGAAAAGAGGTGTCTATTCCTAAAATCTAAGAAATTCCTAAAATCTTAAGAAAGCTAATCTATAATCTATATCTTTATATAATTCCAGTAATAATATTAAATATAATAATATTAACATATTTTAATATTTAAAATATTATTAAAATAATATTATTTTGAATTTAAAAATTCAAATTTCAAAGGGTGATTTTGAATTTAAAAATTCAAGGAATTGCAAACAAAATCAAAACAAACAAGCATCCAATAAAATTAAAATAAATGTGTACCTATTTTTAGATCCAAACTCCGATCGTCTTCCAATTCGAGAATAGCAGTGAAGCACAGATTTGAATTATTAGTTTTCTTCTCATCATCACTGGATGAATCTGAATCGTCAAGAGTTGCTGCATATGCCTTCTTTCTTTTCCATAGTTGCTCGTTGTTTGGTTGAAATGTCTGCTTGTCTGGATATGGACAATCTATCTTGTAGTGCCCTGTTTTGTTGCAGTTGTAGCATCTATCACCATTGTTGTTGTTGTAATTGTTGTTGTTCTCCAAAGTATTTCTGGAATTCCTTTGATCATTTCTTTTAAAGTTATTCATCTTTCTATACTTCAGAAACTTTCTGAAATTTCTGGTCATGAAAGCAATTTCTTCATCACTATCTTGTTCTAAATCTCCAGTTGTTGCTTTGAATGCGATCGATTTCTTTTCCGTTGCCTTAGATTCTTTTCTCCCTTGTAGTTGAACTTCATAAGACATTAGATTACCGATTAACTCTTCGATCTTCATTTGACTAACATCATTTGCCTCTTCAATAGTAAGTGTCTTTTGATCCCATTCTGAAGTGAGTGAATTGAGTATCTTTCTGACTTGATCTTCTTCTGAGAAACCCTTTTCTAAAGCAATTAATGAATGTACAATATCTTGAAATCGACAATACATGTCGGAAATGGACTCATTTTCATGCATTTTAAACAATTGAAACTGGTTAGTTAATATGGGAATTTTAGTCTGTTTTACTTTGCTTGTTCCTTCATGAATTACTTGCAAAGTTTTCCAGATTTCAAATGCAGACTTACAAACAGAGACTCTATTAAACTCATTCCTATCTAGTGAACAAAATAGTGTATTCATAGCCTTAGAATTGTTTTGTGCAACCGTCTTTTGCTCGGTAGTCCACTGGACAAAATTAGTAGTCGGTTCAACATATTCAGTTTGTGTCATATTCCGAGTATCTAAACTTATGGATTGTAAATAAATTTTCATCCTACATGCCTAATATGCATAATTACTGCCATTAAAAAGTGGTGGTCTGACAGTAGACCGACCTTCTACAAATGAACTAGTGTTAGTACTTGTGTTGGCAGAAGTAGTGATGACAGGAGTGACATTATTAGTGTGTTGTGCCATTAAAACTTTTCAAAAATTTAGATTATGAAAATAATTAAAACCTCGCTCTGATACCAATTGTTGGGGATGCCGATTAAGGATCTTAAGGCAGAAATGACACTAGGGGGGGTGAATAGTGTTTTAAAGAATATATGAACTATATGACTAAATTAAAACTTTCAACACAAACCTAAACAGAATTCTAACACAGAATGATCACAGAACATATAACAAATGCAAAAGGTAAAGTAAAGCAAGTAAAAGGAAAGAACACACCGGATTTTATACTGGTTCGGAATCCTCCTACATCCAGTCCTACACCAAGGCAATATCCTTGTACAGATTTTTATATGCCAATATCCAAATTACAACCCTCAGTTTCTAAGGCCTTGAGGAACCCTCCTTTCTCCGAGTCTGGGGTAAACTCTCTTGATTTACGGGACACAAAATCACCCTAATACTTCTTAATAACAATCCTTTTGAATGGATAGACTCTATGGACTTTTTGAATACAAATTAATCCTATAACTCTGAATAGCACTTTGATCTTTAGTAGAATGATGGAGAATCAAATAGAGAGAGTATCTAAATGATTTCCTATTGAGAATTTGGTAGAATGATGGCACGATCTTGAAAATATGAAGTTTTATGGATATGGAATGGTGGAGAAGAAAGAGTGAAGAAAATAAGAAAGTAGTTATTAAAAAAATTCGTTTTGGAAGCCTTTATATAGATGCACAACAGTCATAACCATTGGCGAAAGGTTTTCGAAAGAATGGACACTTCTTTTGAAAATTGAATTTTGAATCCAACTGTCACCATGTCGACATGGGGTATCCCTTATGTCGACATCCCTTAGTTCAAAATTATAGAGATGTTGTTTTGTAAAGACAATTGAATTTAAAACAAGTTGAAACTTCTCTGAAGCAAAGTAAAGTGTTTAAACAATATTTTTAGATAGAGAATGAATATAAAACATTATTTTAAATATATATATATATATATAATTGATAGACCGTCAATTATATAAGTAATATTTAAAATCAGAATAAGTTCTGATATTTTAAAGATAGAAGTTTTTAAAATCAGAATAGAGGAATATTTCAAGGCTAAAACAACGTTTGAAAATATTTTTGAAAACATGATTTTGAAAGCTAAAACATTTTCAAAACAGATTTAAAAACATTTTGAAAAATCTATTCAAACTGAAATTGCAAGAACCTTCCTACAGAGCTCCTCCATAGGACTCGAGAACTTGTACAAAGTAGTTTAAATGATTTTAATTTTCAAGGGTTTGTAAGCCACTTGTCGTAGGTTTGTAAGCTACTTGTCGTGGGTTTGTAAGCCACTGGTTTCGAGGGTTCCATCCCAAAATAAAATTGGAAGAAAGATGAGAGTGCTATTATGAAGTTTTAACAAAATACTAGACACTTATCTTGAGATCTTGAAATCTTGATTCTCTAGAGTCTTGAATCTTGAATCTCTAATCTTCATCTTGATGATTGAGTCTTTATACTGATCAGTCTTCGATGATACCTGCATATACTTCCTATATACATATATATATATATACATATATATATATATACATATATATATATATCTATATGGAAATGTTAGTATATATTTTATAAAGTAAAGTATAATAACTATATAAGGTTGTTGTCATCAAAACATCATCAACTCAGTTCCTAACACCCATAACTTTTAAATTCACTTTCATTAAATAAACCACTTCAAATTAAATATATTTCTAACTTTGAGTATTTAAAAATTTCAAACTTAAGGTTGGGAATTTCTATTCAACAATTCATTGTCCTATTATTTAGTTTTGAATGTTTACGTAATAGATCCATAACCATTTAAAATAAACTCAGTTTATTAACGCTAATTATTTCCTCCCATTTATTTATACTAGAATTATTTATTAAATCCAGTTACAAATATCATATCTTTAAAATTTCCAATTTTAATAAGTTTACATCAACTATGGAGTTAAATTTTCAAATAAGCTCAATTCCAATTAAATTTCCAATTTATCTTTCAATCCTAATTGATTTAAATCATTGAAACTCCATTATCCAACTTATTTAGTTTATTTAACAAATTTATACATAGCTTAAATTCAACAATTTAACTATATATGTATAAAAAAATACTTATAAAATATCAAAATTAAATATTTATTAAACCATATCCTACCCAAACCATAGAAATTATTTCAAAAAATAATTGTATATATATGTATACCACGGTGCCTGTATAAAATTTTCTATCCTATAGTCAAGTGATATGGATATTTATCATTTCAATCCGCAATTTAAAAATAAAAATTTGCGGTTATATATCATTTCAAACCGCAATCCTGAATGAAATGAAATGCATAATAACTTGCAGATTATATAATATAAAACACATCAACCATTCATCAAACATCAATCATCAACCATTTATTACAATCATCATCAATTTAAACAAACATCAATAGAGCATATAAAATATAACATGTATCAATGAATAGTATATATTCAAAAAAACTAAATAAATAAATAAATAGCTGTTTAATTATTAGTTTATATACAAATAAATAAATCTTAACTGTCAATTTATATGCAATAATAAAATTAATTAACAGTTAAATTAAATAAATGCGATTTAACTGTTGATGATGAATAAATTATGCAAAACAGTCATAAATAAATTTCTACTCATATCTTAAATCAATTTAACAAACATAAGAAAACTTAGAAGTTGTGAGTGAGTTAAAACACTCAACTTTTGAATTTAAATCGAATTTAAATCCGATTAAACCCAAAAATTGGACAATCTCCAAATTTTTCCAAACCAGCGTCATTAAATCCGGAATTTCAATACGATCCTAACAAAAAAATCTTGCGTGAAACAGATAACATATGTGAAAGTTACATCGATTCAAATTGTTTGAAATAAAAATTTAATTAAAACAAAAACTTACATAAATAATTTGCCACGTCACCTCCCCCCAAAGTTTCTTCCTCACCCAGAAAACACGACTACAGTGGAAACCGAACCCAAAAAATAATGCCCTTGACCGAGCTTTGACCAACGTTCGAACGCGCCACCGGCTACCTGCCTACCGCCGAACACCACCGTCGAACGCCGCTCGGCCAGCCGCACCCATAGACCTAGGTCCGGTCCTCCCCCTTCGCCGCCGGCCGCCACTCGATTTATAACCCTAATCGAACCTTGTGCTAAATCGAACCGTTAAAATACCAAACCAATGACACCGATTCGAAGCGTACGAGCCTCTCCACAATACCTAGAAAGGGTTTGACGATCTGACCCCGTTCATCGACGATCAACGAACGGTCGTGAATGTTTGCTCGATTTATGGCCACGTCGAACCTCGAATTGAAAAAGGAATTTTAGATCCGAGTTACGCTCTTCGAGAGCTTCAACATATATTTTTTCGGAAATTTTCCGAGGAATTTGAATTTCTGACTTTTTATTTGACTTGAAATTGGATCTAGGGTTTGCACCCATTGAGGAAGAGGAAGAACTGATGAAATTTATGCATAGACAAATGAGAATAGGCGGAGGCTATGGTTTAGTAGGGTATTTATAGATAAAGTTGAAAAATAGATGGATCGGGTTGGATATACATGTTAACGCTTACGTGGCCCAAAAAGCCCGTTCTGACCCCGGAACGAAATTGAGTAAACCCATATATCGAAATAGGTGTTTTAAAATATTCTGAACGCGATGGAAAAAGTTTCATGTCCAAATTCGATCGTATGAAAAAGTTATGCTGAAATCAATATTCTCAAATTGATTTCAAATTGATTTCAATTAAATCGATTTCAAGGCGTTTCGCGTTCGTACGATCAAAGGACAAGTCCGATCGCTACGAAACTTGAAACCCTACAATAATTCGCCGATATGGATCCAATGAAACTGGTTTCGTCAAAATCCGAGTCCGTGACCAAAATGGATATTTTTATATTAATTAAATAAATTAAGAATTAGTAAAAAAATCCAATTTTTATATTTCAGTTTCAGAATTGGAAAATTTTATCACTTATGATTACTCAATCATTTACAATGATTTTAAACAAATTTAAAAATGTAAATTTAGATGATTCATTTATAAATTTCAATATAAATTCTCAATTTCATTAAATTCAAAATTCAAAATTAACTTTCTAATAATTCTATTAAATTAATGAATCCATGATTATTCCATTCATATATTTTCAAATAGGAGGGTTTACCATTGGATTTAAAATTATTACATAAATTTCCCAATTTTCAACTTAATTTTTAATTTAACGTAATAATTAAAATTTGATTTCATTTATTTCAATAAGTCCGACTATTATAAATTAAAAAATTAACTCACTATTAAAGATTCAAATTCAATAATTCATAAACTTCATCATCTTGATTTACTTATTAATTCATAATTCTTTAAACCTAATTCCCTTATCAATTTTAGAGTAACTTAATTTACCAATCATAGTATTTATTTCAACCTCTTAAAATAACCCCTTCATTATAAATTGAATCCAATTTATTATAATAAGTTTCCAATTTAAGGGATTAGATTCAATTTTAACTTTTATCTTAATCTTAAGTTTAGGTCATAATCAATTCATAACGTATTTCTTTCTTAGTTATTACTTTACATACTTCTCGTATAAATTTCACAATTAAACATAAATTTTAAAGTAACGCTTATAATAATTACGACGCTATAATTACTTAACATTTAAACGAACGTTATTTCATTTTCAATTAGTGTAACATTCATTTATTTTATTATCACTTTTTACAGATTCTAATTCCATTAACAAATAAGCAGGTAATTTATAATATATGTTACAAATCTTAAATTAATCACTATTCATTATTATTGACTTTAATTTAGCATTAATTACCTTGTATTACATTGTTACTTAAAATCCCTATCCAATTTCAATTTATATTCTAATGAGTACATTTACACTTTCCGTTATGTTATAAATTATCAACAAAGAAACATTTATTAGTTTAACAACATTGTAATTTACTAATTACCTACATTGATTGTATACGTTTTCCATTATTATCATTTATTAGAATTCTATTCAACTTTCCATCTTATGTGTTGGGCGCATTTCTAAACAATGCCGAACCATACCATCTCCAAGCATTGCCGGTCCAAGCTCCCTCTCCATCCACCACACGCTACCGGACCAACCTACCTCGCCTACCACCGAATCACCTACCATCGAACCAAAACCCCACCGGTCCATTCATCTCCTACCACCGAACCATCCTAACTGGACCACCAATCCAACCTACACCGAACCAACATTGCCAGGCCAGATCGTTTCAGCCTAGGCCCGCCAGCAGCTATATACATCCGGAGCCCCTGCCCCCAGCTTGACTCTACAAATAGAGGGGCATGGGTACAACAATGGCAGACAAGTTTGAGAGCTCAAGCACGGAAGAAACTTTCAAACAACATTCATATACTTGTATACAAAGTTTTGTACTTATACTTGTACTTGTAATCTGAAAGAAAAAGGAGAATAACATATAAAGTGGACGTAGGCACGTTCTGGCCGAACCACTATAAATCTGTTTGTCTTTTACAGTTTAGTCCATCTATTTTATATACTTGCGTAAGTCACCCAAATCGTTAGAAACAACATTAAATCAACTAATTCATACGACTTGGAGGTGTTTGCCTATTTTTTGTGCAAACATTTTTGGTGCTTTCCCTGAGAGAAGAAGGAGCTCGAAGCTTCAGCTTCTCCCACTCAACCCTTTTCCTATCAACACTGTTCATTGCTTGGAAAATATGGATCCCGGACGGAAGAAGGATACTAAAAAAGGAAAGAATGTTGCAACTGGCAGTATCCCAGATCCAGTGATCAGGGACCAAGACAATCATCAGGTTCCAACGGCAAATTTAAATCAGGCAAATCCGACAGCCCCCGCTACGGAACAACCAATTACAAGGGCGGATCTGGACAGGATTATGGCTGAAGTAACTAACCGCTTCGCATCTCAACAATAAGCCTTGGTGGACCAACTCATGTCACGCTTAAGGGATGCTGAAGAATCCAACCGTAACACCGAATCATGGGGTGAGTCCCAGTCTGGAGGATCTAAGAGACGACAAGGGTCTTTCTTCTTCGAAGAGGCCAACAAAAGAAACAGCCATGGTAGGAGCCGAGCCCGGACTCAGCCCGAATTCCGACCCGAGGAAACACTTGGAACCGAACCCAACGGAGGAGGTGCCAGGCAGGAGTCGGATGTGGCTGAGCCTGTCATGCTACCTAACCATGAAAACACCAGTAGACGGGGCCGAACTGGAGTCCGGCCCGAAGTTGGACCCGAGGAAGTGCTGAGAACAGAACCCAGTAGGGGAAGATCAAGGCAAGGGCCAATTGTGGCTGACCCCAGCATGCCCCCAGAAGACCAGAGGCAGCCATTGGAGAATGTTATGAGTGACAGACGATACCATCCCTATAAGCCGTCTGGACGGAATCAGTCCCGCAGGGAAGAACCAAACTCATTTCTATCCGCTCCAATTTCCGATGAAAGGATGGCGCGATTGTTCAGAGAGTGCGTCCAACGGGAGCAAAGGGATCGGGGGATAGGTGCTAGGGTAACCAGCCCCTTCACCCACAATATCGAAACCGCCATCACCCCCCGGGAATGGAAAATGCCAACAATGGAACCTTACAAGGGAACCTCTGACCCCATAGTACACTTACAGAGATACAACCAGCATATGCTCATGAGCGGAGCAACGGAGGGAGTATTGTGTAAATGCTTCCCACTTTTCTTGGCAGATCTAGCTACCTCCTGGTTCTGCCACCTACCCCAAAGGTCCATCAGCTCATGGGAAATGTTGAAAGAAAAGTTTATCAGCCAGTTCCGCATTCATGTGGAACAACCCAAGGACGCTTATTCCTTATCTAATATCAAACAGAAACCCGGAGAGACAGTGCAACAATATCTAACCCGATTCAACGCCGCTGCGGCTGCAGTCCAAGATGCCGACGAGAAACTTATCCTAATGGCTCTCTGCAGTGGAGTACATCTGGATACTAAATTTGCTAGGAGACTAACCAAGGAAAAGCAAGCTACTTTACATGATTTCTTCCATGAAGCTGGAAAATATATGAGACTTGAAGACGCTGCCACTGAGAGGCAGTCAGGGCAACAGGCTAAAACAGCTACAGACAGGGTTCCCGCTGCAACAAAGGATGTTCGGAGAAATGACTCTAGAGACAATGCTGGGGGCAAGAAGGAGGAAAGCGCCTATATCGACCGGGACCAAGATTTGACTCTTACACTCCTTTGAATGAAACAATCGAAAACATCTTCCTAGCTACTCAAGACGAAGTTAGATACATGCGCCCCCCGCAGAAGAAGGAGTCAGATAACGCACTCAAAACAGGAAAGTTCTGCCTCTTCCACGAATCCCATGGACATGACACCAATGAATGCCACCATCTCCGGGACTTGATTGTAGAACACATCAGAAGGAAGAAACTGGAACGCTATGTTAAAAACCAGAACAGGACTTCGACTCCTGCCAATGAGAATCCTGGGCTACCCCTCCCAGAAGTAGGCGGAGGAAATTGCAACACCAACGGCTCTAGTCAAGAGAAGATAGTGGTCCATACCGTATCAGGAGGACCACACATCGCCGACAGAAGCTGGGCAGAGATGGAAAGATACGGTAAGTCACTTAGAAACGATGAAGGCTACGTTAACTCTGTTATGGAAGAACGCCACCCGAAACGGAAAGAGAATGACGACATCACATTCAGTAGGCGTGATTTAGAGGGAAGACAGTACCCACACATGGATCCTATGGTCATCTCTGCCTGGTTCGGTCCAGCCAAAGTTTTTCGAATTTTAGTAGACACTAGAAGCTCGGTAAATATCCTATTCAAGCATGCTTTCGACAAAATGAAGCTGTCAATGAATGATGTGTCTCCCTGCAACAAACCACTACATGTTTTCACTGGAGATGCGAAGATGCCCCTTGGGCAACTGGACCTTTTTGTTGAAACAGGAAGTCATCCCCGCTCCGTTGTGCGAAAACAAATGTTTGTACTAATAGAGAACCACTCGGCCTACAATGCCTTTTTGGGAAGACCAGCCTTGTCTGACTTCCAAATTGTCCTAGCCCTGTGGTGCCTGAAGATGAAATTTCCAACCGATAACGGAATTGGAGAAATGGAGGGGGATCAAGACGCTGCTCGAGACTGCTATGTAACTGAACTTCGCAATAACCGCAGAAAAGATAAAGGGAAAAATGCAGAGACTACTCTCTGCATGAAAAACTTGGAAGCATAGCAACTAAAGGAAGCCCCTCCTCTTCGATATACCAGTGACCCTTTCAATGAATTAGACCCCATGGACAAAGAGGAGGAGGCCACCGCCGAGCCTGCAGAGGCTATGGAATTCGTAGCTGTAGACAAACATGACTCAAGTAGACTATTGAAAATCGGATCTCAACTAAAAGAAGAATTAAAGCAACAACTCATTGATTTTCTTCGCCACAATATGGATGTATTTGCATGGACGCACGCTGATATGACAATAATCTCCCCATATGTAGCATGCCACGTACTGAACATCGATCCCACCAAGGTGCCAGTAAAGAAGAAAAAGAGAAGCATGGGGGCAGAACGATCAGCGGCCCTAGAGGAAGAAGTGAAGAACCTACTTGCCAATAACTTCATACGAGAAGCCATCTACCCAGAATGGATCGCCAACCCGGTACTGGTAAAGAAAGCTAATGGGAAGTGGCGAACATGCATCGACTTCTCCAACTTAAATGACGTTTGTCCGAAGGACTGCTTCCCGCTTCCCCGAATCGATCAGCTCGTGGACAACACAGCCGGACACGAACTCTTATCCTTTATGGACGCATACTCAGGATATAACCAGATCCCTATGCACGCCCCTGATCAAGACCACACTAGCTTCATCACTGACCGAGGATTTTACTGCTACAGGGTAATGCCTTTTGGACTTAAAAACGCCGGAGCTACTTATCAACGCCTCGTCAACAAGATGTTTGCAGAACTAGTAGGACGAACTATGGAAGTTTATGTGGATGACATGCTGGTAAAAACGAGGAAAGCCAACGACCATATAAACCACCTGGACGAGATGTTTCAAGTACTTCGCCAATATGGAATGAAGCTGAACCCTCTAAAGTGCTCCTTCGGAGTATCGTTGAGAAAGTTCTTGGGATTCATCGCCCATGCCAGGGGGATTGAAGCAAACCCCGAACAAGTTCGATCTTTGCAAGATATCAAGATACCATCCACTCGAAGAGAGATGCAAAGCCTAAACGGAAAAGTGGCCGCCCTAAGCAGGTTCATATTTAAAGCAACCGACAAATGCATCCCTTTCTTTGAAGCTCTAAAGAAAGACAAAGGAAAGTTCGAGTGGACTGACGAATGTTCGATGGCCTTCCTTAACTTAATCGAACACCTCCAGAGACCACCAGTACTCTCAACTCCGAATGAAGGCGAAGAACTATACCTATACCTTGTTGTATCGTCCCACGCTTTAAGCGCCGCTTTGGTTAGAGAAGACAACCACGTACAGCGACCCGCATACTTTGTGAGCAAGAGATTTACAGGGGCAGAAGCCAGATACCCTAAACTTTAAAAGCTAGCATACTGTTTGCTAATCACGTCACGGAAACTGCGACACTATTTCCAATCTCACTCCATCAGAGTCTTGACCGATCAACCGTTAAGGCAAGTACTCCATCGCCCCGACACTTCTGGGCGACTACTTAAGTGGTGCATTGAACTCAGTCAATATGATATCACCTACCATCCTCGCACCGCTATCAAGGGGCAAGCCATAACCGATTTCATTGCCGAATTCACTACTAACGAAGGTAAGGAGCAATCTGAAATAGCAGAAGATATCATGTGGAATCTCTTCGTAGATGGGGCATCAAATGAACAGGGCTCGGTGGCAGGTGTTGTGATAATCGCCCCAGGGGAAGGAAGCTGCACTACGCCCTAAGGTTGGAATTCACTGCCACCAACAATGACGCAGAATACGAAGCAGTGATAGCCGGATTAGAACTTTCCCTGGAGATTGGAGTCGGTTCTTTATGTCTCCATAGTGATTCTCAACTTCTTGTAAATCAAATACTGGGAGAATTCCAGACTCGAGGAGAACGACTCACAGCATATCTAAAGAAGGCCAAGTTGTTGCTCAATCAGTTGGATCACTACTTAATCAAACACATTCCTCGAGAAGAGAATCAGGAGGCCGACGAACTAGCAAAGCAAGCTAGCATGAAGGACAGCGCCGCTTCCCGAACAATAACCATCTCACAACAACTGGCCCCGAGTTACGAGACAACGAACATGATAGCTGCAATCGAAGAGGAAACTTGGATGACTTCTGTCTGGAAATATTTACAAGATGGCACACTACCGACGAGCGTAACGAAGCCAACAAAATCTTGAGGAAAGCTTCCCGCTACACGATACAAGAAGGCATCCTCTATCGACATGGCTTCTCTAATCCCTTGTTAAGGTGTGTTGCTGGAAGGGAAGCCAAGGAGATCTTATCCAACATACATCGAGGAAGTTGCGGAGATCACACTGGGGGGCAGACTCTGGCAAAGAAGATACTTCGATATGGATATTACTGGCCCACCTTAAACAAAGACGCCCTAGACTTCGTCAAAAGATGTGACAGATGTCAGAAATTTGCTAAGATTTCTCGACTACCAACAAATGAAATTACTCAGATGACCAGCCCTTGGCCCTTTGCAATATGGGGAATTGACTTGATTGGCGAACTGCCAATAGGCCGAGGCGGAGCTAAATATGCCATAGTGGCAATTGACTATTTCACCAAATGGGTGGAAGCGGAACCTCTAAATAAAATATCTTCGGCAAAAGTTATTAACTTCTTGATCAAAAATGTTTTATGCAGGTACAGGGTTCCACTCAAAATCATATCGAACAATGGACTTCAATTTGACAGCGAGGAATTCGTCAACTGGTGCCAAGAGAACGGAATTCACAAAAGCTTCTCATTTGTGGCTTACCCCCAGGCAAACGGACAAGTCGAAGCTGTCAACAAAATCCTCAAAACCTTAATCAAGAAGAAATTTGAAAAGTCAAAAGGCGCTTGGGTGGATGAACTTCCTACGGCACTTTGGGCCTACCGCACATCTTACAGAACATCAACAGGGCATACTCCTTTCTCTTTGGCATACAGATCGGAGGCCATGCTCCCAGTTGAAACTGTAGTGCCTTCCCACCGCAGGATCCACTACAACCCAGAAGAGAACGAAGAACTCCTCCACATGTCTTTGGATCTAATTGAAGAAAGAAGAAACGATGCAGCACTCAAAGCAGCAGCTCATAAGCAAAAAGTTGCAGCACAATACAACTCCAAAGTCAAGCACCGCAGCTTACAAGAATGAGATCTTATCCTCAAGCGGATCTTCCCACGCCCCGGAGCGCTAGATCCAATCTGGGAAGGACCCTATGTAATTCATAAAGATCTCCGCAATAGAGCCTATATTTTGTCAACAGTGGACGGAGAGGTGTTCCAGAGGGCATGGAACATCCGACACCTCCGTCAATACTTTTCTTAACTTGTACTGCCTATATGAAGTGAATTAACAAAGAGAATCAGTGGATGTAGGCATTTTCGTGCCGAACAGCTTTAAAAATCTTGTCTCTTTTTAACTTGTTCCTTTATATCTTGGCTGCTTGTTAAGCTTTATCCTTTTCTGTTGAACAAATCTTGTATAACGACATTTCCATACTGGAACTTCACGGCGCAACCTCACCTGGACAAGACCCAACAGGTACTATGCGATTCTATGCACTCGCCAATGAGACACTTTTGCTCCAACATCCCTCTACTGCGGGTTTACTCATTGCTCGCGACTGCCCTCAAAGCCAACTATAATGAGCCGATTATAAGCCATCAAGAAGGCCGACTGTAGCCGATGGCAGCTCATTACGGCGATCGGCTCCCCGACAACTGTGAACCTACTTTAAGCACCAACATAAGGTATGGCCAACCAGGGGTAGTTCACGGTTGACGATCGGCATCCACGCTAGCCGGCCACAGTAAATCGAATAATACCCACGATTACGGGCCATAATGGCTCGGGTAATTACTGTGCGCGATCTCGGCTCTGATATGTCTTAAGTGCGGCTGTGGTAAAAAAGATAAACTCCCCGCGGAGGCGTAAGATGGGTGACAAATGTCTCCAAGACCCATAGCTAGGGAAAGTGACTACAAAACTCGTTTGCCACGAACTTAAGCATATCGACGGCCTTCCGTGATTGGAAGTTTTACTGTTTCTCATATTTCCATTTCATTCAAAAACTTTTCTCCTATTCTATATAACAATCCTTAAAGTACAGGTCACAAAATAGGCGAACTCTCGCTTGTGGAAATATGAACTCCCATCCGGATGACGGAACACTCAGCTACATTCCATACTCAGTCACGCAAGACATTCAAAGCAACCCTCTACAACTAAAACACGAAGGGCGGTACTATCTTCTCTTGTATACAAATATGTAGCTTTAATTTATTCACACATCATATTGGCATTACAAGACATGAAACAATATTGTGAGCAGAAACTTAGCATCAAATGCGATTAAGTCACATGCATAAACACGCAGCTATATTTCTTATGCAACATATCAAAATAACAACCACATTTGAGCATAACAGAATCAGCTTATGTTATAAAATTACAGAAGGTCATTCTTTATAAATAATATAATTACAAGTTACATTAATGTTTCGAACTAACATATACGGCAACCAAAATATGTACAAGTCAAGTCAAGGAATCGAAGCTTCGCCTCCATCCCGCTAGCCCTCCGGATCTACTTAACTACAGGGTCAGAACCCCCCGCATGTATTCCAGTGGTCCCGCCTGCCCAATTCAAAAGAGAATCCATCAATAATCATGAAAGATAAGCAATCAAATCATAAAAATGTTAAAAGGAAAGACTTACCAGCGTCTGCTTCCTGATCATCATCTAGCTGCATGCCTACCTCATCCGCAGCAAGCAGCCGCATGCCCTCCTTAACCGCCACCTTCTCTTCCTTAGTGAATTGGGCCGTAACCACATCCACCCTGAAAGCCGCACCACCTTCCTTATCTGCATCGGCCTTAGCTTCTTCCAAAGCCCGGAGATATATCGTAGCCATAACCCGGGGATAATCGTCCATCCAGGACAAGTTGCCCTGCCTCCAAGTACGGAAATACATGTCCTGGAGCATCTCGTTCATCATCCCCTCATTCTCCTCAAACTCTTTCATCCGGGCCTTAGAAGCCGACAGTCGTGCGACAGCAACATCTCTCTCCAATCGGTATCTCGAGCAGTCAGCCTGAAGGGACTTCCACATCACTTCCATCTCCTCCTTCAGCTTGGCCTGAGCAAGCTCTACGGCCTCAAACCTCCCAGATAACTCTTCTACCTGCTCAAGATCCGCTCTTCGAACCTCGTCCACCGTTGCGATGGCCATGTCAATCCGTTCCTTGCAGGCAGCCTCCATCTTTCGTAGTTCTGCCTTACTAGCCACTTCCATAGTCTTCTTCAACCGCCTGGAGGCTGCCTCATGCTGAGAAATCTGAATGGCTTGATCGGCAAGCTGTTTGGCCTGATCAGCAACCTTTAGCCACAACCGAATGTTGGCACTTCCGATTTCCTCCCCAGCCTTGGCCAGTCGAGCGTGATGCTCCATTAGCCTCTTGGTCTCTTCAGCCACCCGATCGATGTTTGCCTTGGCTTCATTCCCCATGGCCACAATCCGTGTAGTATGCAAATCGAGGTCTAAAGACTTAGCCTCATCAAGCACCCGTACCATGGGATTACGGGGAAGAAGATGCTCGCCCGTGGCCTCGTCAAAAGAGATGTCCTGAAAACTCGGGTCCAGATCCGGGTGGCCGGCAAATGGGTTGCGAACCAAACCAGAATGGTCTATCGGAGTGACGGTTGGATTTTCGGACGGATGTGGGGAAGGCATAAGCTCAGTATCCTCCTCGGTAATATCATGGATATGCTGGACTGGAGGCTGAGGGCCAGGTGAAGGTTCAAACGAAGATCGGCCCCTCTTTCTCTTTTGCATATCTTCTTCAATAACTCCGAGAAGAGGGCGATATCTAACCGCACCACTAGGACGGCTAGCTGACGGCTTTAGTTTGGCAGAAGCTTTGAGTAGCTTGTACTGTTCAAGACGGTGCCGAATATCTGATGTCTTGGCCACCTTACCTGTTCCTGGAATAAAAACCAGGTGTTACAAGCATGCATGAAACTATGATCCAAGAAATATGTTAAGTAGGAAAACACGCTTATTTTACAATCCCTGAGGGGGTGAGGGATACTGCAATAAGTCCTGAATTTCATTTCAGGACAGGAGCTGGCTGTAAAATATTCCTAAGTCCTTATAATAAAGGGAGTCTGCAGAAATCAAGAATTCACCTTGAGTAACACTAGCTGGAGGACCCTTAGAAGATGAATCGGCACCAGTCTCAGCCTTGTCAGCCTTCTTCACCTTCTCCACCGAGGCTGATCCTTCCTCCAACCCCTCAAAAGCCTGGCGAAAGGCATCATCCGTCCACTCCTGGATCTCCCCTGCCTGCTCAGAAGACAAAGGCCCGGCACCACTACCACCCTGTCCTTCACCTTCTCCATCTCCTCCGCTCTCCTCCTCGCCTCTCTCCTCCTCTCCACCTTCCTCCTCCGGAATATCTGGGCATGTGCTAGGGGAGGGTCCGTCAGACTTCTTAAGCTTCTTTCCCCCGACGACTGGGGGTACCGAGAAAGGTCTCCTCTTGCTACTCTTCGCAGTGGCCCCATCTTTAGCTTTAGCAGTCCTCTCCTCGGCTGTATCTCTCTGCTTAACCACAGATTGACGTGGCAAAATCAAGTTGTGCTCCAGGAGAGTGGCATTTTGGATCAGGTAAGAAGCCGATCTATCCCTTCCTGAGATAGCCTCTACCTCCACAGCCATCTAAACAAGGTGATCGTTCTCCACGACCGCAAAGCCACCTGTCGCTAGCAAGAAATAAAAGCTCGTAAGAAGAAGCATTGTAGTCGGGACAAAGAAATTACGAATGGAATTCAACTTACAGCCAGAAGTGAAAAGGCGAAAAGAAACGGAGTCGTCCTTGACGAAGAACCATTCCTTCGTAAACTTGGTAAACTTCGAGTATAAGTCCAAGACCGGCTTGAAGGACATGGCCGACTCTAAACTAATGTACGGAGACCCCTTCTTGTAGCCCCTCAGATTATATAGGTATCGGATTTCCCGGTTAGAAGGGGGCGCCCATCTTTCCTCTGAAAAATGATGAACAAACACACCAGGATAGCATAAGAGTTGGGCTGAAGCTGGAAAGGAGCCACTTTCAGATAAGTAATTGTGACGTCCTGCCTTTCTCAACCCCAGAAAGACGTTTCATCATTAAGAAAGAAAGGGATAGAAATAGAAAAGAATAGAAAGAAAGAACAACAACATCAGAATCTCACAGCGGAATGGAACAAAATATAATACATCACATATCTATTACATAGTTATACATACATCAGAGTCGTACAATATCATATAACAGGACTGTCATATACATACATGACCATACATACATCCAAAATACAGCATCACTAACTACACAGCAGAACTACATATATAGATACATACGTCTGGTCTTCTCCCAAAATAGCTCCTCCAGAAAAGCAACACTTCTAGATACCTATCACTTGGCTACTCGTAAAAAATTTGAGTACCCAAGAGTTTATGAAAACACAAAATATAAACTCCGGGTCAGACATGGGTCTGGTATGAGTAAACAGGTTAAAATTGCTTAACTTTGAAAATCATTTGAAAATAAAGGTATCACGTAAGACTCCCCACAAATAAGTACGGGTAAGTTTTTACCTTACGCTAACCAAAACATCTTATAGGAAATTCTGTGATATTATAATAGTGTCTAGGGTTTTCAAGTAAATAGAAAATAGCCGAAATTGTTACATTCATTAAATTCCAGCTACTAGCCACGAAAGTGGGTAATACAAATCAAAACCGTAGGGTCTCGTAGGGTAAATGGATTTCCAACAATGGCAGGGCTACTGGGGTACCGCCCGTCACAGTACGGGGCCTAGATCACCGTACCGAGGATTACTCCCTTCATCCCCTGCAACACAAGGCCGGAACCATTCCTTACTGAACAGTCCCGAACAAGATAACCCCGCAGTTGTGGCCAACAACTGCCCACTAAGCCCAAATAAAAAGGGACATCTAGACAGGGGAAAATCTTGTCCTGCTTGGGCATGACCCACCTAACCTTGCTGCATCTCCCCTGTTTTAGCCATTCTCGGTCGATGAGGCTTGAGGCTACGATTACCTTTAAAGAATATATCACTTAGAATGCTCATCGTCCGCCTGAAGATGTGTTGAAAGCATTCGATCCATACAAGTTCGTTCCGGGTTCGAACGAAACCGAAGGCATTATCTCGTTACACTCATTTTGGAATCACCCTCAGAGTTAACGACGATAACCCTTGCATTCTGAAACTCCATCTCGATCTCCATTTGATAAGTTACGACCTAACGTTTAATTTGGATCGATGTGGTTTTCGGAGAATCAAAATTGATTCTTCCGATCCCGGTCTCATCGGATCCAAACGCCATTTTAAGGGCCAAGTTGTCTATTTAACTTAACAGTTTAATTAAAAATCAGAAATTAACATAACAGATATATCAGATAAATCATATACAGTTATCATAGATATCCATAATATATCATAACATATCACAGGAATATCATCAACAGATATCACAGTGAACCAAACAGAGTTATCAATGCATATCAAACAATTTGGTTTTACTTAACTAAATTATCTGCTTAAGAATAAACTATTTTATTCTGTAAATTAATTATTGATTAATTAGCTGATTAATGATCAATTAATTAATTAGCTATTCATTAATTAGTAATTTATAAATTATCTAACCTTTATTTAATTATTTAATTAATTAACTTCTATTCATTAACTATTACCCAATTACTCAAATAATTAGTTGATTCTTAATTATTAATTATTAAAATGAATTAATTATTTAATTATTACAAATTACTTTAATTATTAATTTAATTAAAATGTAATATCTTTAATTAATCTTGTATGTTAACTTTCATTCACTAATTAACTTTTTTAATGATAAACTTATGTTCATTAGATTTGGATTGATTAAATCTTTATTTCAAAATCAGCTTAAAGTTATTAATTTAAAATTCAAGTATAAATTTTCATCAACATTCCAACACTTACTGACAAACTTCTTCCTTTATATATATTTACTTAAATCAAGTCTTTAATTAAAACATTAGCTTAATTAATTATCAAATATTATTGATCCAGTTATAAACCTGTACAAAATCAGTGCATGCCCATTTTAAAGCACCGAGACAACATCGTGCCTTACTCGAGAAAAAACCCGAGTTTTCCACGTCTCACTCGTGCTCTCCCCTTCCCTTCTTCTCTCCAGTTCTTCTCTTCTTCTTCTTCTTTTTTTTTTAAAGTTGAAACGCTAACTGCTGAAGCTTCTCTAGCATGCGACTCGAAGGAAACTCAAAAATTACTCAAAGCGACCTCACCACTGTCTCGAGCAACCCCACGCGATAACCCAGAACCCACAAACAGACGCGACACTGATCACCAAACTCCACTTCGCCACCGTGCACGTGCACGGTGGCTCACCTTGCCTGCGGCGACTCCCTACAGTCCCCACACACCACAAAACACCCACTTAAGTGAATTCGAAGCCCAAAATCCAAATACGAGTCGAAATGAAGAATTCGACCTGCAGCTCCAACAATCGAAAACATCGCTAATGAACCAAACACGCGCGCAGCCACCACACATCACCAGAGTGATGAAAATTCACCAAGACGTCGCCCACACCACCTAGCTCCTCCAAACGTCGCGGCCAACTCGATTTGTTATTTGAGCTGAAATCACATTTTTACAGAGCTTCAAAAAAGGTTGGGCTTAAACCCTACTTGTGATTTAAACACAAAACACTTACATTTGAAAAATAATTCAACATTTTTCTGTTGTTGATATCTCTTTAATCTTGCTTCATGCCAGATTTCAGGAATTACAATTTACTCTATTACCCACAATTTACAAAAACCCATTTTTATTTTATTTCGAAACTGCTCTTCATACCTTTGCATAAAAATCATAAATTATATGTTAAAAATCATAATTTCTTGTATGAAATCTAAATATGTTATTGAATTTTCAAATTGAAATATTTGAATTTTAATCTTTGATTTCTTGTTTACCTATAGTTGGATATACAGTATTAGTATCATACTGTTAAATCTTAGACATATTTGCAGGCTTGTTTCATATAAACAAACTTGAATTCATTCAATACAAAACTTAAATAGATATATGACTAAGATCTGTAAATTTATTTGCTTCACTTTGTAACAACTTGAAATATTCATCAAGAACAGCTATAAGAGTTTCCAGATCAAACCAACATACACGAAGCAGTAAATTAAACTATATAAAGCACATATCTAAACAAAAATACAAACTAAAGTTGAAATTAGTTTGTTTACTCACCAAATCAAATTTGAGCAGAAGATGTTGAAGAAGTTACTGCAAAAGAAGCTTTCCTGAAACTCCCCTCTACTCTTCTTTTCTGTTTCTATTTCTTTGCTTGCAGTTTTTACTTCTTCTTTTCTTTAACAGTTTAAGTTATTCAGTGTTCGTATGTAAACTGAAGGTTATAAGTGATATATATATAAACTGATGATATATAAGTAGATTCATATAGAAGCTTAATAAAGGTTGTAGCTGGCCAGTTATTATTTGCAAGTCACTCTTTGTTTTTATTGGTTAAGAGTTAATAACCTGCAGAAGAAAATTATGCTCAGGATCTCGGCTGTGTACTAATTGAACAATATGTTATGCTAATAAATGTTATGTTATTAATTATGACATCAAGTTATTAATGGTTACTGACAGTTTCTATTTATTACAAAGACATTTATGTGTTTTCTCACTTTGTTGTATAAGGTATTATCATTTTGGCCAGTAAGTTTTACAGCTACAGATTTAAATTTTATTTTTTTTTTATTATCTTTGAGTTGAAAAACTGGTTTTACATTGAAGTTGACTCTGATTTCTTAGGCCTGTATGTTTTTATTTGTTAAGTAACTTATCTTGTTTCTTTGCTTCATTCCATTTGCATATGCAGGTTATATGTTTTACAAACTTCCTGATATGATTATATTGTTAACATGTTTTTTTTTTGTTTACTTATTTTTGTTAGTTATATCCTATATGAAATTTCATACTTGCTCAAATGATGTTTTTAACAGTTTATTTAAGGTTGTTGTGTTGTGGATGTTGAAGATCATTGTTTGCCTAAAAATACTTGTTTTTATATATTTCAAATTATAATTTATATGTTGTATTTTTATGTTACTTTGATTACAAATATAATATATGATTGTGTTTTACATTAACTTTGCATGTTTACACTTATATTGTTTTGCACTTCCATATTTTATGTTAAATAATTTCATGTTTGTTTATTTTAAAACTTATCATATTATAAACTAAAATTGTATTCATATGTATTTTATCAGATATCAAATATTGAAACTTTGATTTAATTTTATTGAATAAGTCAGATTTTGTTTTTAAATAGTTTTGAAGTATTTAAATTTTAAATTACAAATCAAAATTTCCTATTATAAACATATATAACTGTTAAACATTTAATATCTCATCAATTTAAATATTGACAAGCTTATATTTGATTTAATTTAGATTAAATATTTATTAAAATATGCTGTCAAAATTCCGGGTCGTTACATTCCTCCCCCCTTAAAAGAATTTCGTCCCCGAAATTTAAACAACAGTAAATTCAAAAGCTTTTATATTAACAATCCAAACATACATATCATTCATACAATAGCAAACAAACAAACAGTCTATGCTAATAAACAACACTAGTTATCCGAACATAAATCCGGATAAGCACTCCTAAAACTATCGAGAGTTTCCCAGGTACAATCTCTGGGATCCTCACTCCATTGCACCTTAACGAGTTTCACCACTTTGTTTCCGAGTTGCTTCTCATCTCTATCGACAATATGAACTGGATTTCTGACCACAGTTAAATTTGGTTCCACTTCCAAATCTTCTTGAATTACCGGTTCTACAACCAGTGAGGGATCATGAACAAATTTCCTCAAATGCGATACATGAAACACATTGTGAATCCCAGACATTCGCTCTGGTAATTCAATCCTGTAGGCCACAGTTCCAATTCTCTCTAACACTCGGAACGGTCCAATGTATCTCGGAGCAAGTTTTCCCGTCTTTCCGAATCTTATAGCACCTTTAATTGGGTAAACTTTAACAAAAACCAAGTCTCCGATCTCAAATTCCAATGGCCTTCGTCTTCTATCTGCATATTTCTGCTGACGATCTTGAGCAGCTTTCATCCTTTTCTTGATAAGCTCAACCTTCGCAGAAGCTTCACGAATAAGATCGGGTCCGAGCACAAGATGATCCTTCGATTCAATCCAACAAGATGGAGATCTACATGGCCTTTCATATAAAGCTTCATAAGGAGCCATCTTAATACTTGCTTGATAACTGTTATTATAAGAAAATTCCACTAAATGAAGATGGTCCTCCCAAGATTCTCCAAAATCTAAAACACAAGCCCGTAGCATATCCTCAAGAATACGATTTAGCCTCTCTGTCTGTCCGTCCGTTTGAGGATGATAGGCTGTACTTAATCTCCAATCTGTTCCCATTGCTGATTGCAGAGCTTCCCAAAATTTGCTAGTAAAAATAGGATCACGATCACTTACTATGCTGACTGGGACACCACGCAATCAAACTATCTCCTTCAAGAATATTTCTTCCAAAGAAACTGCAGTACGGGTTGCCTTCACTGGTATAAAATGGGCACTCTTAGTTAAACGATCTACAATAACCCATATACCGTCATTTCCTTTCCTGGTTCTAGTCAAACCATCAATAAAATCCATCGAGATCATTTCCCATTTCCAATTCGGAATTTCCAGAGGTTGCAATAACCCGACAGATTTCTGTTGATCACCTTTCACTTGCTGACAAATGGCACAACTGTTCACAAATCTAGCAATATCCTTCTTCATACCCGGCCACCAGAAAGCTCTCCTCATGTCCTTATACATCTTCGAGATTCCAGGATGAATATTCAATTTGGAGCAATGACTTTCTGCTAAAACTTCCTACTTCAAATCCTTGTCGTTTGGAACACAGATTCTCCCATTGATCCTTAGTGTTCCTTGGTCATCAATTTCAAAACTGGGACAGTGACCCTTCCTGACTCTCTTGATGATTCTCCTCAACTTCTTATCAGATTCTTGCTTGCTTGAGATCCTTTCAATAAGAGATGGAACCACTTCCAGAAGAGATAAAACCGCATTCCTACTGAGAGCATCAGCTACGACATTCGCTTTCCCCGGAGTGCACAGAATATCCAGATCATAGGATGCAAGAAATTCAACCCACCGCTGCTGTCTCAGATTAAGGTCTTTTTGAGAGAATAGATATTTCAACGGTTTGTGATCCGTGAACAATTCGAATTTCTCTCCTAAAAGATAATGTCTCCAAATCTTCAGAGCAAAAACAATGGCAAGCAATTCAAGATCATGCGGAGCATAGTTTTTCTCATGAGGCTTCAACTGTCGACTAGCATACGCAATAACCCTTCCGTTCTGCATCAGAACTGCTCCCAAACCAACAATACAAGCATCAGTGTAAACCTCGAATTTGCTCTTCCCATCCGGAACAGCAAGTACTGGTGCACTAGTGAGCCTTATCTTCAATTCCTGAAAAGCTTCTTCACACTGAGGCGTCCATTTGAATTTCGCTCCTTTTCTGATCAGCTTAGTCAAATGCGAAGAAATCTTGGAATAATCTCTAATAAATCTCCTGTAGTAACCAGCCAATCCTAGAAAACTGCGAACTTCCGTCGGTGTCTCTGGCTGTTTCCACTCCAGAATAGTTTCAACTTTCGCTGGGTCTACAGAAATGCCTTCACCCGAAACAATGTGCCCTAGAAATTTAACTTCCGATTTCCAGAAGTGACACTTTGAAAACTTCGCCTTCAGCACATTCTTTCTCAGAGTCTCCAATACAATCCTCAAATGTTCCCTGTGCTCTTCTTCGGATTTGGAATAGACCAAGATATCATCAATGAATACCAGCACAAACTTATTCAATACATCTCTAAAGACTCGATTCATGAGGTCAACGAAATAAGCAGGAGCGTTGGTTAATCCGAACGGCATAACCAACCACTCATAGAAACAATTCGGTCCCCTAAATGCAGTCAAGGGAATACTGTCTTCAGCTACCCTCAACTGGTGGAAACCTGAAGCTAGATCCAATTGAGAAAAGATAGAAGCACCATGCAACTGGTCAAAAAGATCATCGATGCAAGGAAGAGGATATTTATTATGGATAGTCACTTTGTTCAATTCTCTATAATCCACACAGAACCTCAGTGATCCATCCGATTTGGTCACAAACACCGCCGCTGAACCCCAACAAGAAAAACTAGGTCTAATCAATCCCTTCTCTAAAAGATCCTGCGTCTGCTTAACCAACTCTTCTCTTTCCCTGGGAGCCATTCTCCTACTGGGCTGAATTACTGGCACAGCTCCTGGAATCAAATCAATACGGAACTCTATCTCTCGATGTGGTGGCAAACACTTAACTTCTTTAAAAACATCAGCAAAATCCTGAACCACATCAATAACTTCAACACTCTCTACAGATGTCTCCATTCCACGCAGAAGACTGCTCAAGTGAATTCCAGAATTATCACACGACACTCTGGCAATTCTACCCAGATCAGTTTCCAACGAAACTGTTCTCTCATCACAATTTAAGACGGCTTTATACTTATCCAGCCAATCCATACCCAAAATAAGATCAAATCCCGTAAAATTCAACACATGCGGGTCACAAGAGAAACTGTGGGATAGATAAGAAATTTTCAAGTCCTTACAAATAGAGTCTAATTTGGTCACCCCTCCTATAGGATTAGACACCAAGATAGACTATCTACTGAACTAGGGGTAAGAGAAAACTTTTCAACAGAGTTCAAAGAAATAAAACTCAAGGAAGCACCCGAATCAAACAAAACTCTAATATATTTTCCATTTAGAAGTAAAGTACCTTCTAATACTCCTTTGCCCATCGAAGAAGAAGATGGTCCGGCTTCCAAAGAAAAAACTTTATTCTGAGGTGCTCTCTGTAGAAGTGGACAGTTCTTGATCATGTGCCCTGGCTGATGACAATTAAAGCACAATGATTTCTGAACCATAGCTGATCCTGGGCCACTCTGGTGCGGTTGCTGTTGTTGCTGCTGGAATCCTTTCCTAGGACACTTATTTGCCAAATGCCCTTCCTGATGACAAATGTAGCACTTTCGAGGTCCGTTGTTATTCCCAGATTTCTTCTTATTCGGCTTCCTCCATTTGGGATCGAACTTTCGCTTATTCAGATTAGTGAAATTCCCACTTGAAGTTGCATCTGAAGCCCCTGGTTTCTTACTCATCAAACTTTCATACCTCAATGCCATATCAATCAAATCAACAAAAGATCCCTTCAGAAGCACTGTCAATTTCCCATGGAATTCAGGTCTCAATCCTTGCACAAATTTCTCATTCTTTTTCAGAGGAGTATCGATGAGTCCTGATCCATAACAAGAGAGTTCGTTGAATCTAGTTTCATACTCCGAAATAGACATACTATCTTGCTTCAAATGCAGAAAATCCTAATACAGCTGGGTTCTCCCTGCCATCGGCACATACTTCTCTTCAAACAACTCCTTGAATCTATCCCAAGATATATCATCCTCAGAAATATTTGCAATAGTTGAATCCCACCATGCTGCTGCACCACCTTGCAACTGCCACGATGCCATATGCCTCTTACGCTCATCAGACAATCCCATACTCTTGAAAATACGTTCACAAGAGCGTAGCCATTCCTGAACTTCAATTATTGACTCCGAACCCTTGAATGGTTGGCCTCCAAGATGTTTAAAATCCTTGCATAAGGCTGCAAAGCTAACTTGAGATGGAACTGGATTGACAGCCTCACTAACATTCTGACTCCGTCCATTATCTGTAGAAGTACTGGCCCTAACTCTGCCTCTTCTTCCTGAACTCATGTCGGTCACCTGAACAGGTAACTCAACAAATTTAGATATGCATATATATATATATATATATATATATATATATTAAAAATACAAATACGCACTCTTAAGAGAAATATACACAAGAGCCTAGGTACTCGCTTTACCTAGCGCTCTGATACCAACTGTGACGTCCCGCCTTTCTCAACCCCAGAAAGACGTTTCATCATTAAGAAAGAAAGGGATAGAAATAGAAAAGAATAGAAAGAAAGAACAACAACATCAGAATCTCACAGCGGAATGGAACAAAATATAATACATCACATATCTATTACATAGTTATACATACATCAGAGTCGTACAATATCATATAACAGGACAGTCATATACATACATGACCATACATACATCCAAAATACAGCATCACTAACTACACAGCGGAACTGCATATATAGATACATACGTCTGGTCTTCTCCCAAAATAGCTCGTCCAGAAAAGCAACACTTCTAGATACCCATCACTTGGCTACTCGTAAAATATTTGAGTACCCAAGAGTTTATGAAAACACAAAATACAAACTCCGGGTCAGACATGGGTCTGGTATGAGTAAACAGGTTAAAATTGCTTAACTTTGAAAATCATATGAAAATGAAGGTATCACGTAAGACTCCCCACAAATAAATACGGGTAAGTTTTTACCTTACGCTAACCAAAACATTTTATAGGAAATTCTGTGATATTATAATAGTGTCTAGGGTTTTCAAGTAAATAGAAAATAGCCGAAATTGTTACATTCATTAAATTCCAGCTACTAGCCACGAAAGTGGGTAATACAAATCAAAACCGTAGGGTCTCGTAGGGTAAATGGATTTCCAACAATGGCAGGGCTACTGGGGTACCGCCCGTCACAGTATGGGGCCTAGGTCACCGTACCGAGGATTGCTCCCTTCATCCCCAGCAACACAAGGTCGGAACCATTCCTTACTGAACAGTCCCGAACAAGATAACCCCACAGTTGTGGCCAACAACTGCCGACTAAGCCGAAATAAAAAGGGACATCTAGACAGGGGAAAATCTTGTCCTGCTTGGGCATGACCCACCTAACCTAGCCGCATCTCCCCTGTTTTAGCCATTCCCGGTTGATGAGGCTTGAGGCTACGATTACCTTTAAAGAATATATCACTTAGAATGATCATCGTCCGCCTGACGATGTGTTGAAAGCATTCGATCCATACAAGTTCGTTTCGGGTTCGAACGAAACCGAAGGCATTATCTCGTTACACTCATTTTGGAATCACCCTCAGAGTTAACGACGATAACCCTTGCATTCTGAAACTCCATCTCGATCTCCATTTGATAAGTTACGACCTATCGTTTAATTTGGATCGATGTGGTTTTCGGAGAATCAAAATTGATTCTTCCGATCCCGGTCTCATCGGATCCAAACGCCATTTTAAGGGCCAAGTTATCTGTTTAACTTAACAGTTTAATTAAAAATCAGAAATTAACATAACAGATATATCAGATAAATCATATACAGTTATCACAGATATCCATAATATATCATAACATATCACAGGAATATCATCAACAGATATCACAGTCAACCAAACAGAGTTATCAATGCATATCAAACAATTTGGTTTTACTTAACTAAATTATCTGCTTAAGAATAAACTATTTTATTCTGTAAATTAATTACTGATTAATTAGCTGATTAATGATCAATTAATTAATTAGCTATTCATTAATTAGTAATTTATAAATTATCTAACCTTTATTTAATTATTTAATTAGTTAACTTCTATTCATTAACTATTACCCAATTACTCAAATAATTAGTTGATTCTTAATTATTAATTATTAAAATGAATTAATTATTTAATTATTACAAATTACTTTAATTATTAATTTAATTAAAATGTAATATCTTTAATTAATCTCGTATGTTAACTTTCATTCACTAATTAACTTTTTTAATGATAAACTTATGTTCATTAGATTTGGACTGATTAAATCTTTATTTCAAAATCAGCTTAAAGTTATTAATTTAAAATTCAAGTATAAATTTTCATCAACATTCCAACACTTACTGACAAACTTCTTCCTTTATATATATTTACTTAAATCAAGTCTTTAATTAAAACATTAGCTTAATTAATTATCAAATATTATTGATCCAGTTATAAACCTGTACAAAATCAGTGCATGCCAATTTTAAAGCACCGAGACAACATCGTGCCTTACTCGAGAAAAAACCCGAGTTTCCCACGTCTCACTCGTGCTCTCCCCTTCCCTTCTTCTCTCCAGTTCTTCTCTTCTTTTTTTTTTTTTAAAGTTGAAACGCTAACTGCTGAAGCTTCTTTAGCACGCGACTCGGAGGAAACTCAAAAATTACTCGAAGCGACCTCACCACTGTCTCGAGCAACCCCACGCGATAACCCAGAACCCACAAACAGACGCGACACTAATCACCAAACTCCACTTCGCCACCGTGCACGTGCACGGTGGCTCACCTTGCCTGCGGCGACTCCCTACAGTCCCCACACACCACAAAACACCCACTTAAGTGAATTCGAAGCCCAAAATCCAAATACGAGTCGAAATGAAGAATTCGACCTGCCGCTCCAACAATCGAAAACATCACTGATGAACCAAACACGCGCGCAGCCACCACACATCACCAGAGGTGATGAAAATTCACCAAGACGTCGCCTACACCACCACCTAGCCCCTCCAAACGTCGCGGCCAACTCGATTTGTTATTTGAGCTAAAATCACATTTTTACAGAGCTTCAAAAAAGATTGGGCTTAAACCCTACTTGTGATTCAAACACAAAACACTTACATTTGAAAAATAATTCAACATTTTTCTGTTGTTGATATCTCTTTAATCTTGCTTCATGCCAGATTTCAGGAATTACAATTTACTCTATTACCCACAATTTACAAAAACCCATTTTTATTTTATTTCGAAACTGCTCTTCATACCTTTGCATAAAAATCATAAATTATATGTTAAAAATCATAATTTCTTGTATGAAATCTGAATATGTTATTGAATTTTCAAATTGAAACATTTGAATTTTAATCTTTGATTTCTTGTTTACCTGTAGTTGGATATACAGTATTAGTATCATACTGTTAAATCTTAAACATATTTGCAGGCTTGTTTCATATAAACAAACTTGAATTCATTCAATACAAAATTTAAATGGATATATGACTAAGATCTGTAAATTTATTTGCTTCACTTTGTAACAACTTGAAATATTCATCAAGAACAGCTATAAGAGTTTCCAGATCAAACCAACATACACAGAGCAGTAAATTAAACTATATAAAGCACATATCATAAACAAATTACAAACTAAAGTTGAAATTAGTTTGTTTACTCACCCAATCAAATTTGAGCAAAAGATGTTGAAGAAGTTACTGCAAAAGAAGCTTTCCTGAAACTCCCCTCTACTCTTCTTTTCTGTTTCTATTTCTTTGCTTGTAGTTTTTACTTTTTTTTTAACAGTTTAAGTTATTCAGTGTTCATATGTAAACTGAAGGTTATAAGTGATATATATATATATATATATATATATATATATATATAAACTGATGATATATAAGTAGATTCATATAGAAGCTTAATACAGGTTGTAGCTGGCCAGTTATTATTTGCAAGTCACTCTTTCTTTTTATTGGTTAAGAGTTAATAACCTGCAGAAGAAAATTATGCTCAGGATCTCGGCTGTGTACTAATTGAACAATATGTTATGCTAATAAATGTTATGTTATTAATTATGACAGCAAGTTATTAATGGTTACTGACAGTTTCTATTTATTACAAAGATATTTATGTGTTTTCTTACTTTGTTGTATAAGGTATTATCATTTCGGCCAGTAAGTTTTACAGCTACAGATTTAAATTTTATTTTTTTTTTATTATCTTTGAGTTGACAAATGGTTTTACATTGAAGTTGACTCTGATTTCTTAGGCCTGAATGTTTTTATTTGTTAAGTAACTTATCTTGTTTCTTTGCTTCATTCCATTTGCATATGCAGGTTATATGTTTTACAAACTTCCTGATATGATTATATTGTTAACATGTTTTTTTTTGTTTACTTATTTTTGTTAGTTATATTCTCTATGAAATTTCATACTTGTTCAAATGATGTTTTTAACAGTTTATTTAAGGTTGTTGTGTTGTGGATGTTGACGATCATTGTTTGTTTAAAAATACTTGTTTTTATATATTTCAAATAATAATTTATATGTTGTATTTTTATGTTACTTTGATTACAAATATAATATATGATTGTGTTTTATACTAACTTTGTATGTTTACACTTATATTGTTTTGCACTTCCATATTTTATGTTAAATAATTTCATGTTTGTCTATTTTAAAACTTATCATATTAAAAACTAAAATTGTATTCATATGTATTTTATCAGATATCAAATAATGAAACATTGATTTAATTTTATTGAATAAGTCAGATTTTGTTTTTAAATAGTTTTGAATTATTTAAATTTTAAATTACGAATCAAAATTTCCTATTATAAACATATATAACTGTTAAACATTTAATATCTCATCAATTTAAATATTGACAAGCTTATATTTGATTTAATTTAGATTAAATATTTATTAAAATATGCTGTCAAAATTCCGGGTCGTTACAGTAATGAAGCTGACTATCCACGCATTAATCGGAGGGATGGCCCCGCACATGAAATGGTATTGGCTATACGTGAAGTATCCTTCAGGGGGATTATATGGCATGACCCCCTCCCCTGGCAACAGCATGCATTCTCTATCAATCCCAAAGGAGCGGGAGATAACGTCAAGTTGCTCCTCTCTGAGAGAGCTCGGAAAGCAATCAGGAGGAGAGTTCAGAAGCTCTTGGGGACCATACCCGTCTACCAGCGACCTCGGGAAGGGCCCACGACGTTCCGGTACTGGCTGGGCCGGGGGCACAACGGGGGACTCTCGACTATCCGCAGATTTTCTCTTTTCTGATCGAGTTTCTACTTTGAGAGACATTTATCTGTACCGAAAAAACATATTGTTAGAGCAGAGGAAATAAACAAGCAAGTGTATATAGTCTGAAATTTCACCCATAAATCAAAACGCTCAAGCCCCCTGGGTCATTCGGTAAAGAAATGTAAAATTTCATTCGGTATTCAAGGTCTCAGGTTCATCCGGTGGCTCAAATACATGTTCATTCGGCATTTCCCCTTCTCATTCGGCAGTTCAAACCCACAAGGTTCATTCGGTACTCAGAATCCACGAGTCCATTCGATGATTCAAGTATATAAGATCGTTCGGCAAAAGAATGTCTCACCTGGTTCGGCAATCAAGAATTGATTTGGCACTTCAAATAGTTCGGCGAACAAGACTGGTTCGGCACTTGGTTGACTCGGCACTTGATTGATCCGGTATTCAAAATGATTCGGCTATCTCAAAACGACAAAGGGATAACGAAGGCCTGGCACCCTATTTATAAACGAGCACAGGACGACCGGACCATATGGTTCGGCACACAAGACCGGACGAAAATCACCTAAGCTGAAGCAAAGCACGACATATGATGGCATACGCCCCACTTTGGGGGGTAAGTGTTGGGCGCATTTCTAAAAAATGCCGAACCATACCATCTCCAAGCATTGCCGGTCCAAGCTCCCTCTCCATCCACCACACGATACAGGACCAACCTACCTCGCCTACCACCGAATCACCTACCACCGAACCAAAGCCCCACCGGTCCATTCATCTTCTACCACCGAACCAAAGCCCCACCGGTCCATTCATCTCCTACCACCGAACCAAAGCCCCACCGGTCCATTCATCTCCTACCACCGAACCATCCTAACTGGACCACCTATCCAACCTACACCGAACCAACATTGCCAGGCCAGATCGTTTCAGCCCAGGCCCGCCAGCAGCTATATACATCCGGAGCCCCTGCCCCCAGTCTGACTCTATAAATAGAGGGGCAGGGGTACAACAATGGCAGACAAGTTTGAGAGCTCAAGCACGGAAGGAACTTTCAAACAACTTTCATATACTTGTATACAAAGTTTTGTACTTATACTTGTACTTGTAATCTGAAAGAAAAAGGAGAATAACATATAAAGTGGACGTAGGCACGTTCTGGCCGAACCACTATAAATCTGTGTGTCTTTTACAGTTTAGTCCATCTATTTTATATACTTGCGTAAGTCACCCAAATCGTTAAAAACAACATAAAATCAACTAATTCATACGACTTGGAGGTGTTTGCCCATTTTTTGTGCAAACATTATGCATATAGTTAACCTTTCTATTGATTTTACCTTCAAAATTTTCAGTTATTTTCTTAACTTACAAAAAGGCAATGATTAATTACATTTAATCGCTATTAATTAAATGTATTGGTAACGAACAATAGTTGTCACCATTATACAATTTATAACATTTGTAATTTATTATCTACAACAATTATTACCTATCAATATTATTTCACCCCTAAATACAAAACTTGCAATTGTTCTTATTATCATATTCCATTTACTGTTAACAATATTTATTACATTAAATCAATTTAATACTTTCCTTAAATTTCTCATATTCAATTTATATACAGGTAAAATTCTTTTCACCACTTAAAATCATTTGAATTAACTTCGAATTACTATAAGTAGGTTTTAATTTATTTTATTTTTTTCTACTAAATTTAATTACAACCTATTAATTTAACTAAATTAAATCCATGAAATTTACGGGTTATTACACAAAAAATTTCTTATCTTACCTTTATTTCAAAACCAGCCTCCCATTTCTAAATCAATTTAAATTTCAACTTCCATATTTCACTAATTTAACTATTTAAGTCAAAGAAACTTAATCTTTATTAATTTGCTTTATATTCATGTAACGACCTGTAAATTTTAGTAAATAAATTTGTTAATTTAATTAAGATTTTGTAATTTAAATTTAGAGAAGAAAATAAAAACTTTATAATTTATATTAGAGCAGTAGAAATTGTAATTAAAATTAACAATTTGAATTTTATATGGCAATTTATTGAAGTAAAGTAAATTGTCATACTTGGCTTTAAGTTTAATATAGGAAACAAAGGGGAATGTTGAATTAGTGAATGATTTTTTTTTTAACTAGAATGGAATTCAAATTAATATGAAAATGGAAGTTGTAAATTGTATGCATTAAGTTATAATGGGATATAAGGGTTTATACCTGGATATAAAGCGAATATGTTAAATTAGAGGTAAGTATTGAAAAGATTAATGTGCTAAAACATGGTTAACAATAATTGGATGTAAATTTAGGAAATACGTTTTTGCAAGTTAATAATTAATGAACATTTCCAATGTAATACAATCATTCAATTGTTATGACTTATTTTAAATGGAGCATAGTATAAACAAATGCAATCAATGTATTATTGTGTGGAATAATATATTTATTTATTTGTTACTAAATGTAAATTAATGCAATTATATTAATGTATGTTAATAAATAATTAATCTTGCGCAACCCCAAATTTATTGAAATAACTGAAAGGTCAAAAATTGATTGCATTAAATAAATTGGGAATTTAATTTCATTAAAGGTAATTTAATATTATCTTAATGTAATAGATAAATTTTGGAATTAAATGCTAACTCCATTCAGAATATGACAAATGGGTGTAATATTTGGATTGTAAGTATATATTATAAGTTAACTGTTTAATTGGTTGATAGAATTAGAACTTGAAATAATTGTTAATACAATAAATAAAAGTTACATTAATATGAGAAGTAATACCATGTTTAGAAGTTGTTAATTTAGAGTATATTAAGATTTATAAATTGAATTTTTAATCAATTGGAATAAAAAAAAATTTACGATAATATTAATTAAGGGATATTTGAAAATAACGTTAACGGTATTCATAATAGAACTAGTTGTTGAATTTGAGGAATGGAAGAATAGATTTATTAATGTATACTTGATAAATGGAAAGGAAAGATCTGGGGAATTATTGAAATTTGTTATAATTGATTTTGAGTTTGAAATGTAAGAAACAAATGGGAACTTTGATTTTGAGAAATTAAAGCGTATTAATGTGACTAAAGCTTAGAGTAACAATTATTGTATGTTGCCAATTTTGGTAACTTTTTAATTTACAATTTTGAAATCGGTTACAATAATTATAATTGAGTATTGAGTTAATGTTAATTAAAGTAGTATTTGAAACAATGTGAAGACTTTTCATATTGGATAGTTTGTTATAATATAAGACTTGGAAATAAAGTTATTAACGTATTGGAAACGATTACATTTAGATGAAATTAATTGTCTCAAATGTGGGTGAGAACTGTAAATGAAAGGTATAAAGGTGATGAGCAACGGAAATGCATATTTATTTCATAAGTTAATATAAAAGAATGAAACATATTTAATGAATTAATTGAGTTTCTAATTTTAGCACATGTATATAGTTGGGTTGGAATAACAACTTCAATATATTTGGAAATAATAATTTATACAAAGGGAAGCTGGAAATTTGAATATATATGGAATGAAATGTGAGACAAGTGTTAACTGCGTTACAGAATAATGATAGGCTCAATTAAAGGGTTGGAATTGAATCTAATCAGTTTAATTGGAAACTTATTAAAATAAATTTGGATTGGGTGATTTATTTCCAATTAAATCAATTCACGTTTCAAAATATAATGTTATTTTATTGCATATGTATTTATACCTAAATTTAAACTTATGTTTAGATCCAATCAGATCATTAAAAAGAAAGGATTATTTATAATATGAAGATAGGCTAGTTTAAGGTTTGTAATTAATGGGTGGAATGAAATGGGTTTAATGTAAATGTTATATTAAGCTGTAAATCAATTTGTGATAAATATTTATTTAATTGGAAGGTAATCGATAATTTATGAATTTGATGGTAAGTAATTAGGATCAAATTCTATACTAATTGAAACTAGATGTAATTTAATAAGGTTAATTCAATACCATTTAATTTAAATTATAAGGTTGAAATTGATTGGGATTCAATTTATAATAAATATAATTTTTGTAGCAATTGAAATTTTATGTTTTGCAATTAAACGTAATTAAAAAAAACTATATTAATATGAATTTAGTTGATAACTGTAAAGAAATTGAGGTAATTGGATATATACTAATGTTAAATATATACATAAGATGATGATTGTTGATTTAATAAAGTGAATTGAATACGAATGGTATAAAATTTCATTGAAATAAGATTTTATAATTTATTGAATATACTTTAATTAAAGGTAAACACTAAAATTTTTGCAATAAATCCTTATTTTATATGGAGGTTTGGTTAATAAATTTGAAGCTAATTGCAATCTGAAATGATAGAAATGGTAAGTTGACCATTTATTCGTAATAAGATCTAAAAATCAAATAAATGGATTTTTGGAATTTAAATTGACAAATTGTGAATTCATTTAAATTCGGATCCATCTGTCTATTCCAACTTCATCTATAAATACCCCGCTAAACCCTAACCTCCGCCTACTCTCATTTGTCTGCGCGTAAAATTTCTTCATCTCCTCCTCCTCGGTGGCAGACAAAATTTCAGATCCACATCCAATTCAAAATCAGAGTCAAAAAGTCAAAGTCGTCAGTAAAATCTCAAAATAATATATGTTGAAGCTCTCGACGAGCGTAATTCAATGGTGTAATTCATTTTTCAATTCGATGCATCGTTTGACGAGAAATCGCGGTCAAAATTGATTTAGGCGTTTTTGACTGGTGCGTCTGATCGGAAAATCCCTTCTGGGTTATGTAGAGGGGCTAGCACGTTGTTCATCGGCGAAGTTTTGCGGCGAATTGATGGTCGAATTGGTGGTTAGGCGTGGTCAAAGATCGACCAAACGGAGGGTTGTTGGGTTCCACTTGCTGTGCGCGCGTTTATGAAAAAAGGGAGTGAGGTTGATGTGGCATGTTGCAAGGTGAATTGTGTTCTTTTTTTTTGTTATTTTATTTTTGAAATCCAAGCGCAATTTTCGCTATATTTTTCACGTACGAACTCCGTTTCATGCGCGGTTTTTTTTGTTAGGATCGTTATAAAATTCCGGTCGCTATGACGTAGGTTCGGACAGATTTGGAGACCGTCGAATTTTTGGGTTTAAATCGGATTTAAATTTGATTTAAATTCAAACGGTGAGTGTTTTAACCCACTCACAACTTCTAAGTTTTCTTATGTTTGTTAAATTGACTTAAGATATGAGTAGAAATTTAGTTATGATTGTTTGGCACGTTTTATTCATCATCTCAGTTAAATCACATTTATTTAATTTAACTATTAATAAATTTTATTATTGCATATAATTTGACAGTTAAAAATTTATTTATTTGCATAAAAATTGCTAGTTAAACAGTTATTAAATTTATTATTGAATACAAACTGGTAGTTAATACATGTTATTTATTACATGTTATATTTTATACGCTCTATATTGTTGATTGGTTAAATGGATGATGATTGCAATAAATTGGTTGATGAATGATATTGGGAGAATGGATGATGTGTTCTATATTATATAAACTGCAAGTTATTATGCATTTTCATTTCATTGGGATTGCGGTTTGAAATGATATATAACCGTAATTTTTATTTTTAAATTGCGGATTGAAATGATAAATATCCGTATCACTTGACCATAGGATAGAAAATTATATACAGGCACCGCGGTATATATATATATATATAATTATTTTTGAAATAATTTTTCTATGGTTTGGATAAGATACGGTTTAATAAATATTAATTTTGACCTTATATAAAATCTTATTTTATGTACATATATAGTTAAATTATTAAATTTAAGCTATGTATAAATTTGTTAAATAAACTAAATAAGTTGAATAATGGAGTTCTAATGATTTAAATCAATCTAGACTGGAAGGTAAATTAAAATTTAATTTGAATTGAGCGTATTTAAGAATTAAACTCTATAAGTGATGTAACTTATTTAAACTTGGAAATTTTAAAGGTATGATATTTATAACTGGATTTTATTCAAGATAAATTAAATGAATATTTCTAGTATAAATAAATTGAAGGAAATATTTAATTGTTATAAATTTTGAGTTTTATTTTATGGATTTATTTTATGAATATTTCAAAACTAAATAATAGGACAATAAATTGTTGAATATAATTTCTAACCTTAAGTTTTGAAAATGTTAAATACTCAAAGTTAGGAATATATTGAAATTGAAGTGGTTTATTTAACTGGAAGTGAATTTGAAATTTATGGATTTAGACTAAATTTTAAATGAATAAATTTGTAAAGCCATGAAGATTATTTACTTTATTAAGTAATTTTAAACTCAACTATTTTATTTTATATACCGTTTCAATATCCAAACCAATCAAGTTTTAGAAGTTATGGTTTTAAAGCTATGAATTTTGAAGTATTATGTTTTGAATGTTATAATTCAAATGTTCAGTTTCCAGATATTAAATTTTTTAAAGCAGTATGATTTTGGAAAAGAAAATAATATTGAAATAAAATGATATTATTGATTTCGATTTTATAAAAATAATATCAAAATGAATTGTTTGGAAATGGAAATGATATTATATTTATGGGTTTTGAAATGGATAATTATATTCTGGTTTTAAAGTATATACTATTTTTAAGACCGCGGTGTTATAATAATGTTTGGTTGTTAAAGAGACCGAGATCGGAAGTTGTCATACTCTCTGCCAACTACGAAAACCACTTTAACAATCGCGTACGCGGTGGAGATTCCAAAATGAAGTAGGTTGGTGGCGGCGTTTCTTATGAGGTAAATACATGGACCCGACTCCCGTGAGTTGGCATAAGGTTGCTAAAACAGGAGCGATTCTCGGGCCAATGAGGTCATTCCTCTGATCAAACGCACTCCTTCGTTATTATACTCTGACTTTTGGATTGATTCGGTGGCCACTTTTGATTTTTGATTTGGGGTTGTTGTTCGAGGTGGGTGGTAGCTGCGCGCTGCGTGTTTCCACCAGCCCGGATAGCAATTGGTATATCTACCCTGGCATTGCCTAGTTGTGCCGTGTCACCTACCCTATCGCACCTTGTACGAGTTTGGATTTCTCACGTAGCCCGTGTGGTATCCTCTGGTGGCTTCTCGATCAGGAGGGACTATGATATTGGATGGACTACTGGGACTATTACGTGTTAAGGGCTATATGGGTAACCCCTTAATGCTAAGAAAAATGTAAGTTTATTTTACAATTAGACACTATTATAATAGAGCAATATACTACATAGTAAATAGTTTAACGGATCCTTAGGAGATGTAAATCCCGAGCATCTCTTGAGTTTTTGCACTCATATTTATTTCTGTTGATTTAACTTACATAAGATCTTTTAGTTCTGACTCGAGTGTTTTGTTTTTCAATTCGCTCGGGTTAGTCCGAGCGTTTTCAGGATTTGAAGTTTTAGCTCTGGAGGACGAAGACGAAGATTTGTATTACTATCTACTGTATTATTCCACTACACTATTTAATTCCGCTGCATTGATATTATTGGTATGTGAACTCTAGTATTTATTGTATAAAGAAGAATCAAATGTTTTGTAAACAGTTTTATGAACTGTATATTTATTATTTTATTTTATCCTTCCGCTGTGAGATTCTGTTTTGTTTTATTTCTTTCTCATTTTTCTTATTTACCCCATAACAATCCGCCCTTCCGTATGGTTTGAATTGGCACGTGTGTCGATTTGAACCGTGTGAAGAGGCGGGACGTTACACCTGGTATCAGAGCTTTGGTTTAGCGATAAACCGTAGCTTTGTGGGGTTTGACTCTTTACTAATAGGGTAGTAATACCCTATTGGAGTCGCTGAGTGTATATATGAGAGAGCGTATTTGTTAGTGTTATAAAAAGGTTTTAATATTGTGTTAATCTGTTTCGTTTTGTATTTATAAATTCTGGTTGGTGCATGGGACGCTGTGCCATCAATAGGAATTTCTAAACACTTAATAGGACAGACCGACATAATATTTGTTTTTGATATAGGTGAATGAAATAACTTTGCCTATTATATTTTCTATATATAAAAATATTTTATAAAGACATATATTTTTTTGCTATAGATTGGGTGTTAGGTAATAAAATATAAATAATAGTTGAAACTAAGTTGAAAATAAAATAAATGAAAAGTGGAAACTTAGAACTTAAGTTCTGGGGTTTTTGAAGATTTCTTTCGATGGATTTTGGAATAGAATAATAATATTGTTAGAAGTATTTTCTGATATAAATATTTCATTAGAATTTGAAAGAAATATTTTAAAAGAAATAAGTTGTACTCCTCTCTCTGTCGTTGGAAAATAATTTCGGTGATGGCGGCCGCATCATCGACATTCATTTTCGAGTTTCAAAGTGGGAACCCCACTGTAGTAGTTTTACTACAAGAATATTTTGGTAGACAAATAAATATTTTTAAATTGTTTTAATTATAATTGGATATATAAATTTTAAGTATATATTTATCTATTATTTTAAAATGATTTGAAATTTAACCCGGTACTTAATTCTTAAGTTCTGTTAATTAATAGTTTCAATTAAGTATAGTAAATTGGAATATTACTAATTTATAATTGGAACTTTTACTAAAAATAAGTGATTAAATGCATGGGTATAAATGAAGTTTAAAAGAAACTTGGAATTATAACCTATGAAACAAATAATGTAAATATTTAACCATTAATCAATTAGAGGAATTGAGAAAAATTTGTATAACTGTTATGCCAAGTAACTATAATTGAACAAAAATATTATTAATAAATGAATAAATAAAATCTAGTAAATGAAATTGAGAAATGAATGAGTGTAACGCAAATAAAGAAATAAATGAGAATTAAAAGAAATCATTATATGAGTAAAAAGGGAAATCAAACAACAATGTATGATATGAAATTAATAAGAATGAACTTAATTTATTAATTGAAATTGTTGTTTGTTTTGTTTGTTTTGTGGTTGTTGGGTAAGGATACCTTAAAGTTGTTGGATGAATAAATAATCTACTTAGTTTCATCAAAGACTGTTGAGTAAAAGGTGCACTAAATAGTTTATTTTCCATTCTGTGCAATTTAAAGTTCAAACCCGAACAACTATTGTCTGTTTGATATGAATGAATGATTGATTTTAAGGTTGTATGCCTTGTTGCAAGTGTTTGTTGTATTGATTGTTTTTGTGGTTGAAACAACCTTAAATATTTCATCTTATATAAATTGTTAACCCTTTTAGATTATATTAGTGAAATGCAGGTTATGGAAGCAATTGCTACTGGTTTTGGTTCCATAAATAAGCGTTAATTGCCCGACAAATAGGTACGTTTTCGGATTACGGTTTATAGCGCTACTATATTGTTTTCCCGTGTTGGGATATATATTATTTTGGAAAATATATGTTATATATTATTATATTTTATGTTATATTTTCTCCCGAGCCTCTACGTACAAAGGAGACTCTGCCAAAATTTTCCGTAAATTTTGGACTTAGAAAATATTATGAAAATGTTTCCAAACTTTATTAAATCTGAGTATAAAAAGATTTAATTGGTATATATTGTTATATTTTAATTTAATTAATTAATTTGGTAAATTATTGTTTTATAAAGTTGATATTTTGAATAAGATATATTGTCTATTTAATTCTTTCTTTTTCCTTCTTTTCCTTTTCGGCGACGAAAAGATTTGGGTGGGGGAGAGTGTAATGACTCGTAAATTTTGGTAAATAAATTTGTTAATTTATTTAAGATTTTGTAATTTAAATTTAGAGAAGAAAATAAAAAATTTATAATTTATATTAGAGCTGTAGAAATTGTAATTAAAATTAACAATTTAAATTTTATATGGCAATTTATTGAAGTAACGTAAATTGTCATACTTGGCTTTAAGTTTAATATAGGAAACAAAGGGGAATGTTGAATTAGTGAATGAATTTTTTTTTTTAACTAGAATGGAATTCAAATTAATATGAAAATGGAAGTTGTAAATTGTATGCATTAAGTTATAATGGGATATAATGGTTTATACCTGGATATAAAGCGAATATGTGAAATTAGAGGTAAGTATTGAAAAGATTAATGTGCTAAAACATGGTTAACAATAATTGGATGTAAATTTAGGAAATACGCTTTTGCAAGTTAATAATTAATGAACATTTCCAATGTAATACAATCATTCAATTGTTATGACTTAGTTTTAAATGGAGCATAGTATAAACAAATGCAATTAGTGTATTATTGTATGGAATAATATATTTATTTATTTGTTACTAAATGTAAATTAATGCAATTATGGTAATGTATGTTAATAAATAATCAATCTTGCGCAACCCCAAATTTATTGAAATAACTGAAAGGTCAAAAATTGATTGCATTAAATAAATTGGGAATTTAATTTCATTAAAGGTAATTTAATATTATCTTAATGTAAAATTTAGATAAATTTTGGAATTAAATGCTTACTCCATTCAGAATATGACAAATGGGTGTAATATTTGGATTGTAAGCATATATTATAAGTTAACTGTTTAATTGGTTGATAGAATTAGAACTTGAAATAAATGTTAATACAATAAATAAAAGTTACATTAATATGAGAAGTAATACCATGTTTAGAAGTTGTTAATTTATAGTATATTAAGACTTAGAAATTGAATTTTTAATCAATTGGAATAAAAATAAGTAAATTTTTACGATAATATTAATTAAGGGATAGTTGGAAATAACGTTCACGGTATTCATAATAGAACTAGTTGTTGAATTTGAGGAACGGAAGAAAAGATTTATTAATGTAAACTTGATAAATGGATAAATGGAAAGGAAAAGTTTGGGGAATTATTGAAATTTGTTATAATTGATTTTGAGTTTGAAATGTAAGAAACAAATGGAGACTTTGATTTTGAGAAATTAAAGCATATTAATATGACTAAAGGTTAGAGTAACGATTATTGTATGTTGCTTATTTTGGTAACTTGTTAATTTACAATTTTGAAATCAGTTACAATAATTTTAATTGAGTATTGCGTTAATGTTAATTAAAGTAGTATTCGTAACAATGTTAAGACTTTTCGTATTGGATAGTTTGTTGTAATATAAGACTTGGAAATAAAGTTATTAACGTATTGGAAACGATTACATTTAGATGAAATTAATTGTCTCATTTATGTGGGTGAGAACTGTAATTGAAAGGTATAAAGGTGATGAACAACGGAAATGCATATTTATTTCATAAGTTAATATAAAAGAATGAAACCAATTTAATGAATTAATTGAGTTTCTAATTTTAGCACATGTATATAGTTGGGTTGGAATAATAATTTGGAATAACAACTTCAATATATTTGGAAATAATAATTTATACAAAGGGAAGCTAGAAATTTGAATATATATGGAATGAAATGTGAGACAAGTGTTAACTGCGTTACAGAGTAATGATAGGCTCAATTAAAGGGTTGGAATTGAATCTAATCAGTTTAATTGGAAACTTATTAAAATAAATTTGGATTGGGTGATTTATTTCCTATTAAATCAGTTCACGTTTCAAAATATAATGCTATTTTATTGCATATATGTTTATACCTAAATTTAAACTTATGTTTAGATCCAATCAGATCGTTAAAAAGAAAGGATTATTGATAATATGAAGATAGGCTAATTTAAGGTTAGTAATTAATGGGTGGAATGAAATGGGTTTAATGTAAATGTTATATTAGGCTGTAAATCAATTTGTAATAAAAATTTATTTAATTGGAAGGTAATCGATAATTTATGAATTTGATGGTAAGTAATTAGGATCAAATTCTATACTAATTGAAACTGGATGTAATTTAATAAGGCTAGTGCAGTACCATTTAATTTAAATTATAAGGTTGAAATTGATTGGGATTCAATTTATAATAAATATAATTTTTGTAGCAATTGAAATTTTATGTTTTGCAATTAAACGTAATTAAAAAAAACTACGTTAATATGAATTTAGTTGATAACTTGCAAGAAATTGGGGTAATTAGATATGTACTAATGTTAAATATATACATAACATGATGATGGTTGTTGATTTAATAAAGAGAATTGAATACGAATGGTATAAAATTTCATTGAAATAAGATTTTATAATTTATTGAATTTACTTTAATTAAAGGTAAACACTAATTTTTTTGCAATAAATCCTTATTTGATATGGAGGTTTGGTTAATAAATTTGAAGCTAATTGCAATCAGAAATGATAGAAATGGTAAGTTGACCATTTATTCATAATAAGATCTAAAAATCAAATAAATGGATTTTTGGAATTTAAATTGACAAATGGAGAATTCATTTAAATTCGGATCCATCTGTCTATTCCAACTTCATCTATAAATACCCCGCTAAACCCTAGCCTCCGCCTACTCTCATTTGTCTGTGCGTAAAATTTCTTCAGCTTCTTCTCCTCCTCAATGGCAGACAAAATTTCAGATCCAGATCCGTTTCAAAATCAGAGTCAAAAAGTCGAAGTCGTCAGAAAAATCTCAAAATAATATATGTTGAATCTCTCGATGAGCGTAATTCAATGGTGTAATTCATCTTTCAATTCGATGCATCGTTTGACCAGAAATCGCGATCAAAATTGATTTGGGCGTTTTTGACTTGTGCGTCTGATCGGGAAATCCCTTTTGGGTTATGTAGAGAGGCTAACACGTTGTTCATCGGCGAAGTTTTGCGGCGAATTGACGGTCGAATTGGTGGCTAGGCGTGGTCAAAGATCGGTCAAACGGAGGTGTGTTGGGTTCCACTTGCTGTGTGTGTGTTTATGAAAGAGGGGAGTGAGGTTGACGTTGCAAGGTGAATTGTGTTCTATTTTTATATTTTATTTTTGAAATTCAAGCGCAATTTTCACTATATTTTTCACATACGAACTCCATTTCACGCGCGGTTTTTTTGTTAGGATCGTAATAAAATTCCGGACGCTTTGACCCTGGTTTGGACAGATTTGAAGACCGTCGAATTTTTGTGTTTAAATCGGATTTAAATTTGGTTTAAATTCAAAAGGTGAGTGTTTTAACCCACTCACAACTTCTGAGTTTTCTTATGTTTGTTAAATTGACTTAAGATATGAGTAGAAATTTATTTATGACTAATTGACATATTTTATTCATCATCTCAGTTAAATCGCATTTATTTAATTTAACTGTTAATAAATTTTATTATTGCATATAATTTGAGTGTAAAAAGTTTATTTATTTGCATAAAACTGCTAGTTAAACAGTTATTAAATTTATTATTGAATACAAACTGGTAGTTAATGCCTGTTATTTATTACCTGTTATATTTTATACGCTCTATATTTTTGATTGGTTAAATTGATGATGATTGCAATAAATTGGTTGATGATTGATATTGGGTGAATGGATGGTGTGTTCTATATTATATAAACTGCAAGCTATTATGCATTTTCATTTCATTCGGGATTGCGGTTTGAAATGATATATAACCGTAAGTTTTATTTTTAAATTGCGGATTGAAATGATAAATATCCGTATCACTTGACCATAGGATAGAAAATTATATACAGGCACCGCGGTATATATATATAATTATTTTTGAAATAATTTTTCTATGGTTTGGATAAGATACGGTTTAATAAATATTAATTTTGACCTTATATAAAATCTTATTTTATGTACATATTAGTTAAATTATTAAATTTAAGCTATGTATAAATTTGTTAAATAAACTAAATAAGTTGAATAATGGAGTTCTAATGATTTAAATCAATCTAGACTGGAAGGTAAATTAAAATTTAATTGGAATATTTAAGAATTAAATTCTATAAGTGATGTAACTTATTTAAACTTGGAAATTTTAAAGGTATGATATTTATAACTGGATTTTATTCAAGATAAATTAAATGAATATTTCTAGTATAAATAAATTGAAGCAAATATTTAATTGTTATAAATTTTGAGTTTTATTTTATGGATTTGTTTAATGAATTTCAAAACTAAATAATAGGACAATAAATTGTTGAATAGAATTTCCAACCTTATGTTTTGAAATTGTTAAATACTCAAAGTTTGGAATATATTGAAATTGAAGTAGTTTATTTAACTGGAAGTGAATTTAATTTTTTTGGATTTAGACTAAATTTTAAATGAATGAATTTGTAAAGCCGTGAAGATTATTTACTTTATAAAGTAATTTTAAACTCAACTATTTTATTTTATATACCGTTTCAATATCCAAACCATTCAAGTTTTAGAAGTTATGGTTTTAAAGCTATGAATTTTGAAGTATTATGTTTTGAAAGTTATAATTCAAATGTTCAGTTTCCAGATATTAAATTTTTTAAAGCAGTATGATTTTGGAAAAGAAAATAATATTGAAATAAAATGATATTATTGATTTGGGTTTTATAAAAATAATATCAAAATGAATTGTTTTGAAATGGAAATGATATCGTATTTATGGGTTTTGAAATGTATAATTATATTCTGCTTTTAAAGTATATACTATTTTAAGACCACGGTGTTATAATAACGTTTGGTTGTTAAAGAGACCGGGATCGGAAGTTGTCATACTCTCTGCCAACTCCGAAAACCTCTTTAACAACCGTGTACGCGGTGGAGATTCCAGAATGAAGTAGGTTGGTAGCGGCGTTTCCTATGAGGTAAATACGTGGACCCGACTCCCATGGGTTGGCATAAGGTGGCTAAAACAGGAGCGATTCTCGATGAGGTCATTCCTCTGATCAAACGCACTCCTTCGTTAGTATACTCTGACTTTTGGATTGATTCAGTGGCCACTTTTGATTTTTTGATTTGGGGATGTTGTTCGAGGTGGGCGGTAGCTGCGCGCTGCGCGTTTCCACCAGCCCGGATATCAATTGGTATATCTTCCCTGGTATTGCCTAGTTGCGCCGTGTCACCTACCCTATCGCGCCTTGTACGAGTTTGGATTTCTCCCGTAGCCCATGTGGTATCCTCTGGTGGCTTCCCGATCAGGAGGGATTATGATATTGGATGGACTACTGGGACTATTACGTGTTAAAGGCTATATGGATAACCCCTTAATGCTAAGAAAAAAGTAAGTTTACTTTACAATTAGACACTATTATAATAGCGCAATATACAACATAGTAAATAGTTTAACGGATCCTTAGGAGATGTAAATCCCGATGTAACGACCCAGAATTTCTATTAATTAAAATTTGAATATTTAATTAATTTTAAATATTAATAAGTGAAATTTATAAGTCGAATGAATTTTATTTCGAATAATTTGATATAATTGGATAATTAAACCGATAATTTAATATGTGAAAATACATAAAAAATTGAAAATCGAGTTTAATATGATTGAAAATGATTTGTAAAATTTTATTTTATCATATTGGAGTTAGAACGATGTTATAGAACTTTTAAAATCAAATTAAGAGTTTATTTGTGAAAATTGAATATTTTAATATTTAATCGACTAGTGAAATTAGCCATTTTTCGAACAGTCTTAGAATTGGACGAAACTAGTTCCATTAGATCCGTAATTGTTTGTTATTACCGGATTTCAATTTTCGTAGCAATCAGAGTTTTCGTTTGATCTTGGTAGCCCGAAACGCATCGAAATTGTTTTTAATATTTTTTTTGGCGAGTTAAAATAGCCATTTTTCACACAGTCTCGGATTTCGACGAAATCAGTTTCATCGGATCCGTAATGTGATATTATTGTATGGTTTCAAATTTCGTTTCAATCGGATTTACCGTTTGTCCGGTGCAAGCTAAAACGCCTAGAAATTTGATTTGCCGATTTAATTTTAAATTGATCGTTTATTGCCATAACTCGCACAGATGACCGAATTAGCGCCTGAAACACGTTCCATTGTGTTCGGAACGCGGGGTAAACCTTAGGAACGCTAACCGGCACGCTTTGTTTGGAGTTCGGAAAATCCGAGATGAATAGTGTCGTTGGAATTTTCTATATAAGGACTTGTAAATTTCATTTTGCAACAAAAATAAAAACCCTAGTTCTAAGCTCAGGCCGCCACCTCCATTATATACGAATGGTCGAAAATCCCCTATCTTCCTCCCTCAATTTCTTCGAATCCAAGCAACGATTCACAAAACTTCCAACTAGCAAATTGTAGATCTCGGAGTGAACTAGATATCCAACGGTTAAGATTTCAAATGGTGGAGTAGATCAACGGCAATTTGCAGTCAAAGGGGGTGCGTTCGAGCTCGTTTTTCGAGAAAAAGGGTGAACGGAGTGCGTGCGGTCTGGGGGTATTGGTGCGGCACGTCCCGAGCTTCGAAGTGGGGAAGCCCGATGGTCTTCAAGTTGTGTATATTGGCCGCGAAAATTCGAGGCAAAACGGCGGCCTTGGGTTCAAAATCACGTTCGAATTCCTGATGTTGGGGAAGAAGATAGGAAACACGGCCCAGATTTCTTTCTGAAGCAATGAAGGGTTGGATGCAAATCTAGGTTGAAATTAAAATATAAAGTTGTAAATTATTTATATAAACATTTTATTAACTTATAAATGCCATAACTTGGTCATACGAGGTCGGATTGTGACGAAACCAGTTGCGTTGGAATCGTATGGACGAGCACTGCGCTATGGAATTAGATTGGAGTCGTTTGGAGTTGAGAATTTCGGGTAAAATTAAACGCATGTTTAATTTTATTCGAAATAAATCGCTAAAACGAAATTGAAATCAAGGCGAGAACTTCTCACTCAATCGAATCGGTTTCGATTTTAATTTTAAATAGTTAGATTTAAAATTCTTGATAGTATGTTTGAATGATGATTGTTATCTATTGATTGTTAAAATAGACATTATGCGCCGTTAGTAAGCGGATATTATTTATTAAAAACATATACCGCGAATATTTCATAAACAGTGAAATTGGTATTATTTATGTACTTGGAATTGATTTCCCGCATTATATAGCGGATGAGACCCTATTGCGCCGTCTATTAAGCGGATAATATTTTAAATCCCATATACCGTGATAATTTCGTACTGGAACGGAATTGGTATTGTGCTAATGTTTGTGGATGCAGGGAAACAGGTTGGAGGGATCCAACTGGATTCCTCAACTGTATTGATTCATTTACAGATATTGTGATATTTGTTGATTATCATATCGATATATGATATTTGGATGTCGTGATTGACTATTTGGTGCTGTTGCATCATCGGATCCATTTTTCAAGTTTTAAAGTAACGATTTTGATTTTTAAAAGGGTTTTAAAGTGATTTTTCAAAGTATATGTTTTTATTAAATTTTGAATTGATTCATTTTAAATAAATAAACATTATAATATTTAAAGTTATAAAAGTTATGATTTTTGAGAAATATAACCGAAAAATATTTTCGAAATAAATAGTGATTAATTTATAAAATGGTTTAATTTGGAATTTTGAATCATTATAAAAGATTTTTAAATTGATATTTATAAGTTAAAAATATTGGAATTATAAAACGAGCTTTTATAAGTGTTAAAATAAAGTTTGTACCTAGATTTATAAGTAAATAAGAATTTAGATTTATAAATTGATGTTGATATTAATGAATGAAATTTATAGAATTATAAACGGTGAAGTTATAAATGGAATTTTATAAGCAGTAGGTTTATAAAATTTGTAAAGTTATTAAAGGAATAGATTTGGGTAAATAAATGAATCTTATAAGTTATAAGATTTATAATTTGGGAAGTTAAAGGAACGATTTTGCAAACAAATAAGTTGTAAATATTTAACTAACATTATGGACTTTTGGTTTATAATTGAGTTATAAATTGAATAGGTTAATAAAGGAGATTTATAAAAGGAAGTTGTTATAAAACAAATAGAAATGGAATTTATAAACGTTGTTTTATAAATTTGCAAACGACTTATTTATAAGTAAATTGTATAACTTATTAATGGAGTTATATTCACGTTTTAGACAGTGAATAATCCTTTAAAATAAAATGTATAGAAATGATGAAATTAGTTAACGAAGTATATTCACGTTTTGGATAGTGAATATTATGTTAAAGAAAATGTTTTGGATGTGATATTTTAAATAGAATTAAACGATCTAACGATGTTTTCAAAATGTGTTGAGATTCGAAACCATAGATTTCAACATTCATTGTTGAAATAGACGTTTTCGAGAAATAGAAGGAAATGGTGGACTATAACACAGTTGTTATAGTAAATGATTTCCGAAAGGAAATGTTTTGTATAGTATTGGGATTTATATATCTATTTTAATTTTGAATCCCTATACTAGTGATTTGGGGTTGTCGTAACGATGTTTTACGCAACATCCGTTTTGGCCCAAATAAATATGGTTAAGAGAATGATTTCCTTAAAGAATGAAATATATACTTAATTTCGATTTAAGTATATTGAATATTTTCCAAGTGTAGAAAATAAAAAGATTTGTGAATTACTTATTAAATAAGTATGGAAATGTTTTCCAATATAAAGTGAATATTTTGAGAATTTATCTTTTTGAAGATAAATTGAAAATGAATAATTGAAATCGTATATTCGTAGATATTTTGGAATGTAAATTCACTATGGAATTTATAAAAGAAAGTGGAATTTGTTTTAAAATAAATATTGATTTATTTTTGAGGTATTGAAATTTTATATCTTGTAAAGACATTTTTGAGAAATAAATAATTTGGAAAATTATTTGGAATCTGGTGATGTTGTGCATATCCATTGATAGTTCAATAACCGACTATCAATATTTACCTTTGAATGGGTATTTGTTGTGATTTGTTTGAATTTGAATGCCACACTTATTTTTGAATAAGCGCTCACTATTCGGGTTAGCCGGGAAAGGACCTTGGGGTCGTATAACCCATTTCGAATATGTGATTCGACATTATGGATAGCATTTGAGGACCGGTGTTGAAGACCGGGTATTTGCGAGAGCGATAGGATGACCTATCGATTGACTCTGCACCGAGTTGCTCCGGTATAGAGTTCTCCATATGTGATGGGGAATCCGATCAGGATTGTGGATATTCGGATTGCAAGGACTTCTTTGTAAGTGCCTTCGGCTCTGTTCGAGCCCGGAACAGATTTGTATGGATGGTATGTCTGACATTACAAATTGAGATATAAAGCTGATTTCTTTCAAATATATTTCTGTTGGTGGCGGAGAATTTATTCTCTTAGCTTAATACCCTTCTCTGAGACGTACGAGCTCAGAGGTTATGTAGTTGAAGGTTATCAGCGATATATTCCCAATCTGGTAATGTGACATGCTGAGTGTTGCTGTTAAATGATCATTGTTTGATCGTTTGTGATATGATCATTTGTTTGATCACTTATCTTTGTGATCATTTCTTTGATCATTTGTTGACCCAAAGCATGGCTTTGTACCAAAGCGTGGCTTTGTGGACGAGACTTCGTCGAACCTCACACCCCGGAATGGTCAAAACATGAAAGATGCAGCAAGTTTACTGGGGGTAGCGCCCCTTAGGGTATGTGCATTTCCTTCTGGAAAAGGGTGGTATCATGGTATGGAGCCCAGATACTTACTCATGTTGAAACACTTTATTTATTACGTTGTGATGTTGGTTACGAGCGCTCGGATAAAGGTCCCAAAGGACCGGGGGATGGCATACTCGTGTCAGTTGTTACCTAGTTTGAAAGGTAACCCGGCCTTGTGTTGGCAGAGATCCGGTTAGGTTCTCGGGGACGTCCTTCCAGAGGCGTTCTCATGTGGCAATGGGAAGTTCCTTGGCCTGACCATTTGTTGGAAATCCAAAGAAACAATACGATCTTGTACGGTTTTAGTTGTATAACCTGCCATGGAATGTGGCGGTAACCTGCTATTGAACATGGTAGCTATAGTAGGCATAAGTGCGGAATGCCTATGCTGGCTAAGATTTATATCTTTACTTTCGAAATGATTTTTCCTACACTGTGCACTAGTAATTATATCAAATGTTCTTTTTAATGCGTATCAAGCATCTTTGACTATCATAAGGAGAAATCTCCTCTGATTCTGCGTTTGCATTGTGTGTGCGTGCGGGAGGCCTTATGGTAGTCTCATTTTTAAAAGCATTGCGAATTGACTTTAAAAATATTCCTCTATTTTGATTTTAAAGATAAATAAACTATTTTGAGTTCTCACACCAGTCACATGACTGACTTGGAGTTTATTGTTTTCCTTCCTAAACTATGGGTGCCCACCAATTTCCACACGGGCAGTCAAGAGTTAAGGTTTACCTGGATATTCTGGAATTCAGGAGTTGCTGGAGGCAAGTCGGAGGGCATGGCGTATTCACTTGTATATAGTATTTCTTTTCCGTTGTTTGTTGTTGTTGTTGTACACTCTGATGATATGATGTAATGTAATGAAATGTAATGTAATAACTGATATAGTTCTTTGTTTAAAGATTATTCATTTATCTTTTATATGTTGTTCCGCTACGAATTGTGAGATTCTGATGTTGTTCTGTTATTTCTTTCTGTTCTGTTCTATCTTTTTTCTCTCTTCTTCTACTTTTTCTTCTTCTTTAACCATAACGGTACGAATTTCCGGCCTTCGATTGCTCGACAGTGGATACAGTGGACGTATTGATGTCGGCGTTCGTGGACGAAAAATCGCCAGACATTACACCCGAGCATCTCTTGAGTTACTGCACTCATATTTATTTCTGTTGATTTAACTTACATAAGATCTTTTAGTTCTGACTCGAGTGTTTTGTTTTTCAATTTGCTCGGGTCAGTCCGAGCGTTTTCAGGATTTGAAGTTTTAGCTCTGGAGGACGAAGACGAAGATTTGTATTACTATCTACTATATTATTCCACTACACTATTTAATTCCACTGTGTTGAAATTATTGGTACGTGAACTCTAATATTTATTGTATAAAGAAGAATCAAGTGTTTTGTAAACAGTTTTATGAACTGTATATTTATTATTATATTTTATCCTCCCGTTGTGAGATTCTGTTTTGTTTTATTTCTTTCTCGTTTTTCTTATTTACCCATAACAATCCTCCCTTCCGTATGGTTTGAATTGGCACGTGTGTCGATTTGAACCGTGTGAAAAGGCGGGACGTTACAATTCAAGTTATACCAAATTTCATATTTTATTCCTTAACTTAAATCCCATTTGTTTTACAAATCCAAATTTTCAAGATAAACTTATACTTTAAATTTCTAACATTATTTACATATTTAACTAGTATAATATCAATAATAAAAATCATTTAAATCCAAAAATTTGCATTTAATAATTCAAAAAATACATACATACATATATATATATATAACCAAGGGTTGGTATAATATTTTCTAATCTAGGTCAAGTGATACGAATACTATATCATTTCAATCCGTAAATTACAAAGAAAATTGGGTTCTATCATTTCAAACCCGCAATCCCAAGTTAAATAAATAACTAAATAAATATCGTTTAGGCCTATCATTTCAGCCCGAAACAATTCAATTCTACAGGGAACTTGCAGTGTGATTTAAACAGTGCATAATAAATAAATAGTGTAACATTATAAATAAATGGTATATAATATAACTGATGATGTATAGGTTTAATAACGGGAATTTTTATTTACATCATCAATTTATATCATAGTCAAATAAAATGGAATAATATTTATTCTACAATCACACTTGTTATCAATTTACAGATATATAAGTACGTTTGTCAGGTGAGAATACTCACCTTTACGAAGCTGAAGATTTTGAGTCGAAACTACGGTAACCACAACAGAACAGCGTACATAAGGCACGATCAATGATTGGAGGATGAGCCAATCCGATTTAGATCTTGAACAAGATAAATGAATAACTAATTACGCGAAATTCAAAACGATCAAAATTTTAAATAACAATTGGAACGAGATCAAAATAAAAGGATGATTGCCATAATTTCTCGACCACTCCACCCAAGACTTGACCCCATTCTCAAAGCTCGGCCCAAATTTCTATTTGAATTATATGAATGCTAAAGAGTGAACAGTGGGAAATTTGGTTATAAAGTCTGTGATCAAAAAGTGGTGCACGTACACTTATTTTTTCCAACAATGCAAAAGGTGATGAAACTTTGGTTTAAAATTTTGAACACGCAACTACTATTCTCGGCCATTTATGCACGTTATTATTATTTTTCTTTCTTAAATTAAAACCAAATATTATAACGTGCCAGATAAAAAAAAGAAAAATAAGCTAAACTTAGCTGGCTCATGCCTATATCCTATTCACTTGCAACGTATGCACGTTGAAAATTTACGAAATCCAGCCTATAACCCACCTACATTTTCACCATGCTTCTGCAAATTGATTTCCTTTTTTTATTTTGATTTTTATATGAACGCGAGTTCACACAGTAAGATACTGTTAGGCATAAAGTTTGCAAAAGGTGGAGAATGAAAATGGAATTTCAAAGCTTCAGGTAGAGCAGCTGAGTGAAGTAAAAGAAATCAAAGAAAAAGAAAAAGAAAATAAAAGGAAGAAGAAAGAAAATAACTGCCATTACTTGAAGCTCTACACAAGCTAGGAGACGAAGTCCAAAAGATGAGGTAAAGAAAAAGTGTTCGTGACTGGTATTTATCAATGAGCTATGCGTTGATTTAGGCAAGAAATAAAGTTTTGGGCAAGAAGAATATAAATATTTTAAAAAGGGCCATGAGTTGATTAAGCACAGATTTATTCCTTGTTATACACAGCCACTTGGTTCTATTCCTATTATAAGCAATAGGTAGGAAATCTATTGTGTGATGGAATTATGCCATGTGTTTCATAATTAAGGAGAACATAAAACGGAAAGCAATCAATTTGCTTTAAAACGGAAATGGAAAATTGACCAAAACAAGTAAATATTAAAGAGAATATCTTGCGTTGATTTTTAGGTAACCATGGCAAGAATAAAATATGAACGGTTATGGAATTTGAACAATTTGCGAACATGCTTGATAATGAGAAGAAACTAGCGTTGATATCGGAGGAAACGACAAAAATATTAGATTTGAACGTTACTTTATTCAAAGATTTTATACTGAATAAAAATTGTTGCAGCAAAAAGGGAAGTGGGATATCTTTAAAAAGGTAAATGTCCAGTCACGGTCAAATGAAAAATTTAAACGGATATGCTTCTCTCCTACTCGAAAATGCACGTTTACTGATTTATTTAACCATTTTCAGTTAAGGTATATATTTTTGGAATGCGCAATATAGACGCAATAACCAACTCAAAAATTACGCTCATATTTTTAACAAAAATAATGCTTAAATTTTTATACATTTTAAGAATATTTAATAGAAATACGTATCATTTATGTCAACCAAATTTTATCAAAACGGATATAGACATACAACTTAAAGTTGTAATTAAATAGATTATTCACCCCATAAATCTTTTTATTACTTAATTTACCTTTGATTTATTTACCATTTATTAAGAACTAATGTATGTGCATAAAATTATATTTCTTTCACCCAATATAAATTACTTATATTAAAGGTATATAACCAAATTTTGAAAGGACAAAAGTGAAGTTATAGAATGCTTGTTACAAATATATTAAAAGAATTGGAAATTAGAGTTTAAAAGATAAAAATTCCAATTAGAGTTAATCTTTAACTAAAGGAAAAATTTTAGAAATCTTATCTTTTATTCAAAAATTTGGGCAATGATTTGATAAATTTAAAATTTAAATTTTTATATAATAAATCCCAAAGTTCTAAAAATAAAATGAAAAATACTTGTTAAATTTGGGCTGTTACACTCTCCCCCACTCAGAACTTTTCGTCCTCGAAAAGGAACGAAGGAAGGAAAACAATGGAAGATAAAATAAAAGGGTAAAGTACATTAAACGAATCAGATTCAAAACACGAATGCTCACCTCCGTCTTCCAGGTGCAATCCCGTTCATTAGTGCTCCATTGCACTTTGACCAGGCGGACAGACTTTCTTCTTAGCTGTTTCTTATCTCGATCGACGATACGAAGCTTTTCCTTTCAATAGTTAGGTCAGGCTCAATGTCCAAACTATCAAGAGCAGAAGGCTGGATAATAAGAGATGGATCATATAGACAGCGACGAAGGTGGGATACATGGAATACATTATGTATTCCAGCGAATTTCTCAGGCAACTCCAATCGATAAGCAAGAGCCCCAATCCTTTCCAAGATGCGGAATGGACCAATGAAACTAGGAGTAAGCTTCCCTCTACGCCCAAACCGAACCACACTCTTAAGGGAGAGACCTTAAGAAAAACCAAATCTTCGACTGCGAACTCCAAGCTTCTTCTACGACGATCCGCGTACTTCTTCTGCCTATCCTGAGCAATCCTTAACCTTCTCTTAATCTCTTCAACTTTCTCCGAAGCTTCCAAAATATATCGGGCCCTAGAACTAAGCGATTACCGGATTCAATCCAGCAGGATAGAGATCTACAGGGTCGCCCGTAAAGAGCAGCAAAAGGGGACATCTTAAGATTAGCCTGAACAAAAGATATAATGAGATGAATAGGGGATTAAGATAAGATACGAACAGAGGATTGGAATTTATACCTAATAACTATTGTTATAGGTGAATTCCACAAGATGGATTCCTAAGATCCTCCATAATCCAAAATGCAAGCACGGAGAAGATCCTCTAGAATCTGATTCACCCTTTCTGTTTGACCGTCAGTCTGTGGGTGGTAAGCGGTGCTCAGATTCATATGAGTACCCAAGGATTCCTAGAAGGCTTTCCAAAACTGACTAGTGAAAATAGGGTCTCGATAGCAAACAATGCTGAGGGGAACACCATGGAGGCGAACAATCTCCCTCATATAAACCTCAAATAAGCTTGAAGTCGTACGGGTAGACTTGACCAGAATAAAATGAGCGGACTTGGTCAGTCTATCCACGATAACCCTGATACTCTCATTTCCCTTCCTAGATCTTGGTAAACCATCAATGAAATCCATAGAAATTTGCTCCCACTTCCAGTTGGGAATCTCCAGAGGCTGCAACAAACCCGATGTCTTCTGATGATCCGCTTTGACTTGTTGACAAGTTGCACACTTATTGACCAAGATAGAGACGTCGCGCTTCATACCCTTCCACCAATAAAGTTTCTTCAAATCCTGATACATCTTCGCTACACCAGGATGAATGGAAAGTCTGGATTGATGATGTTCTCGAAGTCACTCTTATCTTAAACCACCTACATTCGGGACACAAATCCGATTATTAATCGTTAAAATCCCTTCATCATCAATCTGAGCTCTACTACCATCAAGACTACTATTCCTACCAACTCTGCTATGGACACTTCCCTTCATACGCCTAAGCATCTCGTCTTCATCTTGCTTAGCCTTAATACGATCCACAAGAGGAGAAGAAACAATAAGCTGGCACAATAAAGATTTCTTCCTACTCAACGCATCCTCCATTTCATTTGCTTTCCCAGGGGTATAGTTGATGTCAAGATCATAAGAAGAAAGAAACTCGAGCACTGAACCTGTCTCTGATTCAAATCGTTCTGGGTGAAGATATATTTCAAAGACTGATGATCGGTGAAGATGTCAAACTTAGCCCTCAAGAGATGATGTCTCCAAAGCTTCAATGCAAATACAACGGCCAGCAATTCTAAATCATGAGCAGCATAATTAGCCTCATGAGTCTTCAACTAACGACTAGCATATGCAATTACCTTCCCATCGTGCATTAATACTGCTCCCAAAGCTTCTCAACAAGCATCGGTGAATACCGTTAATCTCTCATTTCCATTTGGAACGGTAAGCACTTGTGCGGAGGTAAGCTTGTCCTTCAAATCTTTGAATCCTGCTTTACACTTATCGCTCCATATAAACTTAGCATTCTTTCGAGTCAGAGCAGTCATAGATGCAGAAATCCGAGCAAAGTTCTCAATGAACCTTCGATAGTAACCGGCAAGGCCCAGAAAACTGGGAATATCAGTTGGAGTATTAGGTTCTTCCCAATCATTGATCGCTGCAGTCTTGACTAGATCAACAGAAACTCCTTCACTAGAGACAATATGTCCGAGGAATCGGACTTCCTCTTCCCAGAAATGGCATTTTGAGAATTTGGCTTTTAATTGGTGACTCCTAAGGGTCCCCAACACAAAGATCATGTGGGATTTATGCTCTTCCTCAGACTTGGACAACACAAGGATATCGTCAATAAAAACTAGAACAAATTTATTGAGCACATCGCGAAAGACATGATCCATCATGTCGGAAAAGAAGGCAGAAGCGTTAGTCAAACCAAAAGGCATAACTAGCCATTCAAAGAACCTGATTATATAAGATGAAGAAAAGGAAAGAACTAGCTGGAAAAATTTATTTTTCAAAACAGGAAAGTTTTTATAACAAATTACTTCTTTGAAAAACCCTTTAAAAATCATTTTATACTTTAAAGTACGTTCTCCCACAAGGAAAGGATTCTAAGATATGACTTCACTCATTCTTCTACCCTATCTCTAATGAGTTTTGCTCCTCAGTGTAACATCCTAGAAATTGTTAAATTAAATTAGTGACCTATTTGAACTTTCAAAATTAAATTTTTGCAATTTCAAGAGAAATAGAAATGTTATTTATATTAATATTACAAATTCGTATGGAATTTATAGATATATGATAATAAATAAATAAATAAATCTAACAAGCAAGAAAAATTGTTTAAACAATAAAATATAATATGTGGTGAATTAAATGTTCATAATTAAAAGAAATACTTTCATTCAGCAAAAGTAAATGAGAAAACAAAGTAACAAGCAAGGGAAGTAAAACAAGACCAAGATTTGATCACATAAGAAAAGACATACATTTGAAAGTAAGTTGTAACAAAAATATATGGTTATAGAAATGACCTAGTATAAACCTCTATGAAATTTTTAATAAACAAGAAACTTAAGTTTGCAAGTGGAACTATAAACTAGGAAATAATCAACAGCAAATACAAGAGTAAAATAAGAAAAGTGTATACATAATGTACTTGCAAGGATAAAAATAAGATGGCTGTTACATTGAAGCATGAAGCATTTAATGCTTTCAAACCAGCCCATAATACAAGATCCCATCAGCCAAGTAAAAGCATGGTTTTAGTCTTCTTTTTATAATATCAACCTGTACTTGCCTATACTCACCCTACACAAACTATTCTTCTATATTTACACCATACTCCTTCAGCCGTTCCAACTATATTTTACAGACCTAAACAAAGAAAATAAAATAGCAAAGTCAGGAAAGAAAAAAGATAGAAGTAAAACATCACCTTGTTTACAGACCTAAGCTAATCATTCTGGGCAAGACAACATCTTCATTCTCTGTTTTTATAAACTGAAGTTAACAAATTAAAATTCAAGCTAAGAAGAAAAAGAAAAGAGAGTCCAGATTTTTGATTTTCAGACAGGAAACTGTCACAGGCAAACAGGTGAGTAAACATACACTTTCAAGTTTAAGTTTTGATCACAACAGTATAGGCTATTCATTTGAAAATATGTGTTGTTTGTGATTTATCTTTGAAAATAATCCTGTGTATATGTATATATAGAATGTTCTACATACTTTACTGCCCTGTTTATTGATTGCAGGGCCAAATATTTATTCAAATTCGAATTCATTTCATCAATCATTATAAAGCTTTAATTTTTTTTTGACAAAGCAAGATGTTCAAACCCAAGTCAGGAGTTTTAAAATTTGTTTTAAAACAAAATAGTGAACTATGCTCTGGGATTAAGTTTACAGGCAAACAAGAATTTTTTTTATGATAAATTTGATTTTTGTAAAAGGCTAATTCAGATGTATAACTTGAATCCTTACTGAAAGATAAGATTTTTAAAACAAGAATGGGAATTTTTAGTGATGTATGCTTTGAGCAGTTCATAAATGAATAGGATAGGCTTTTTGATCAATTTCTAGTAATCAAATGAATTTTGGATGTTGTAATTTGGGTTGAAGCAGGTTTGAACATCATGGAGTTTAGGAAAATTGTAAAAAGAAATTATCTGTTGCAAAAATTTAGGGGACGAGAGCAAATTAGGGTTTAAAGGTTCATTTTAGACGAGGAAGCAAATGAGGTCGCGGCGACGTCATCATAGCATCGAGCGCTACGGGGTCTTGGGAGATGGTAGAGGGGATCATGACGAGTAGTTGGTCGAAGTTATGGCGTCGCTGGTGGTCGAGGATGCCGAGGCGAAGCAATTGAAGACCGGTGATGAAGTTCCAGGGTTCGAACGAAAAGCTAAAATTTGATTCAGTATGGTTGGCTTTGAATTTAACTTGGATTTCGAGTGCTGCAATGATTTGCGACTTGTCGAGGAATTTGGAGCTCGCCGTAGCGGCGGCGCGACGTCATGCACGTGCACGACGTCAATCTTGTGTCAGGCAATTTTGGGCCTGGGAGATACTCGAGTGAATGCTCGAGTGAAATGGTTGACTCGGGTAACAGATTGATTTGTTTCGAGTTGGATTGGGCGCGTTATTTTGTTATTCTGTATAAAGTTTTTAAAAAAAATTAAACTTAGCTGAAGTTAAGGAAAAAAAACAAAAGAAGAAGAAGAAAGGAACGAGAGAGGGAAGTGGAAGAACTCGAGTGGCACCTGGGTTTTTTTTTTGGGTTTGTTTTAAAATGGGTCCAAGCCCAAAATAAATTTCAAGCTATAATATTAAAGAAGTGAATTAGTACTTTAATGAGAGTTAAGGGTTAAGGTCAATTAAAACTTTTTATACTGTAATAAATTGATTTCAAAGTAAGGAATTTTTTTTAAATGTTATTAAAGTAAATAATCACTATTAATTAATTGTGTTGAAAATTTTTAAGTATGATTTATAATAATTTCTGATTGGTTAAATAACAATAAAGCGTCAAAATTATTTATAATTGAGAGTTGTTAATTAGATAAGTTAATCAATTTATAATCAGTAGTTAATTAAAATATTTAATTAAGGAATAATAAATAAATCAAGTTGAAAAAAAAAATTAATTAATAATTTTTTTTCAAATTTAATCATTGGTTAAAATAGTCAATACAAATAATTATGTGGTTAATAAATCACACTCACATTGATTGAAAATACGTAACCATTGTTGTGCACTGAATCGATATTTCTGTTGTGCTTGTAACACTGCGTGATCTGAATTATTCTGCGCTGAATTGTGATTTGATTTTGTATTGAAGTGAAAACCCTGTTGCCCGTAAAACGGCTTTTGGAATTTCAATGCGATAGGGAGTCAGATTTCAGTTGACTATGTGAAACCCACATCGAATGAGTGAGTCTTTGTGAATGACATCCACATGTTTTAAAATTGACACTCACTATTCGAATTAGCCGGGAGAGGACCCTTGTGTCATATAACCCACTTCGAATATGTGATTCGACGTTATGGATAGCATTTGAAGACCGGTGATGAAGACCGGGTATTTGCGAGAACGATAGGATGACCTATCGATTGTCTCTGCACTGAGTTGCTCCGGTATAGAGATTCCCTAAGTGATGGGAAGTTCGATCGAGATTGTGAATACCCGGATTGCAAGGACTTCTTCGTAAGTGCCTTCGGTTCTTTTCGAACCCGGAATAGACTTGTATGGTTGTATGTCGGGCACTACAAATTGAGATGTAAAGCTGATTTCTTTCAAATACATATCTGTTGGTGGCGGAGAATTTATTCTTTTAGCTTAACACCCTTCTCTGAGACGTACGAGCTCAGAGGTTATGTAGTTGAAGGTTATTATTGATATATTCCCAATCTGGTAGTGTGACATGCCGAGTGCTGCCGATCATTTGTTGATCGAAGCATGGCTTTGTGAAAAGCGTAGCTTTGTGGACAAGACTTCGTCGAACCTCACAACCCGGTTATGGTCCAAAGAGGAATCGTGGCAGCAAGGTTATTTGGGGATAGCTTCCCCTAAGGGTATGTCCATTTTCTTCTGGATTATGAGTGGTATCATGGTATGGAGCCCATATACTTACTTCGTGGTTGCTGCAAATTTATTACTTTGTGGTTGTTGGTTGAGAAGCGCTTCAAATAAAGGTTGGTAACGACCGGGAAGTGGCATACTCGTGTCAGTTGTTACCTAGACATAAAGGTAACCCGGCCTTGTGTAGCAGAGATCCGGTTATGATCCGGGAACGTCATTCCAGAGGCGTTCCATTTTATATGGGAAGTTCCTTTGCCCGACCATTGTTGGAAATCCAAACAAAACAATACGAGTCCTGTACAGTTTTAGTTGTAGAACCTGCCATTTAACATGGCAGCTATAGTAGGCATACCATCATGGTAGGTATGCTGGCTAAGATTAATATTTTCATTTTCGAAACGCTTTCTACACTACGCACTAGTAATAATAACAAGAAAATTTCCCCGTAGCAAGCATATTTGATTATCATAAGAAGAAATCTCCTCCAATTCTGCGTTTGCATTGTGTGTATGGCGGGAGGTCTTATAGTAGTTTCATTTTTTAAAAGCATACCGAAAAATTCTTTTATAAATCTAGTTTCTTTAAAAGCAACTGTTTTGTTTACTCATACCAGTCCCATGACTGATTCGGAGTTTATTTTTCCTTTCTTAAACTCTGGATGCCCATAATTTTCCACACGGGCAGTCTAGAAGCAGGTTATCCGTGTTTTGGAGCTAGCTTAGATTTGAAGTCTTCTGAAAGCTTTGGATTTTGGAAATCTTTTGAAGTATTGGAGTTTGAAGACCTTGTCGAAGTTGAAGTATGTTGAAGTTTCTATTGTCACATTATTGTTGTATCATATTTGTATCACTCTGATATTTGGGATCGATGTTGTATTGGATATTATATCATGTTGTATCTATGTTGATATATGACATTCATTTTGTTTCCGATGTTTTATATTCATCTATTGTTGTTATAAGCTCCATCCGAACTAGAATTTGACGTTCGAATCTCCGGTGGTCGAATACAAGTGAGGTATTTGGCATCGATTTTTGAACGCTGGATTTTGGGTCGTGACAAAAATGGTATCGGAGCTTTTGGTTGAGTAATAACTTTAGCTATGGAGAATAACACATTAGATGACTCATTAGAAATAGAGTGAAGTGTACTCTAGAATGAGTATAAACCAAAATACTGGAACCCAAATTTTCTTGGTCTATTCCTTTTAAATTGTTGATGTTTCTTAAGATATGTTGTCTGTATGCTTAAATCAAGTTTTCTTGCTATTTACAGATAGTAAGAATGAGTGGAAAAAGAGGACAAGGTAGGGAATGGGGAAATACTGCCGCAACTGGTCAAGTCCCTGTAACTGCAACTGTGTCTACTCAATCTCAGCCAAATCTGACTGATCTATATAAAAATTTCTCGAGACTTGGTGGAAAGCTGTTTACTAGCAAGGAATCTGTTGTAGAAGCCCAAGCTTGGATCCGATCTTGTGAAAGAATTTAAAGGATTGAAGTTGGAAGATGATCAAAAGCGACTAATAGCTTCTTGGCAACTCCAAGAAGAAGCATCAGCTTGGTGGGAGACAGTTACTACGGATGAGTCAGAAGTTAAATTTACTTGGGAACGATTTAAAGAAGCGTTTGAGCAGCGATATATTCCATCTGCTGGTATCTCTCGAATGTACCAAAAATTTCTAGATTTGAAGCAAGGAAGACTATCATTTGAAGAGTACTTGAATAAATTCAATGAATTGTCTCGATTTGGTCTGGAACTTGTAAGTTCGCCTTTGATGAAGAATGAAAGATTCATTCGGGGAATGAATAAGGAGTATCACGAGAGAATGACAACCCACATTAAAGAATCTTTTTCAGACTTGATTGATATGGGTTATCGATATGCTACTCTAGATATGCAGGAAGTTCCGAAAGAGAAGGGGAGTTCAAGTAGTTCGAATAGGAAGAAAAGAAAATTCGAAGGAAAGAAACTTGTTCGAAGTAAGAAGAAAAAGAAGAGGAGTACTCAAGAAAATTCGGCTTGAAAGGTTGTTTGTTTTATTTATCAGGAGAAAGGCCAACTTAATAAATGACTGTGAGAAGCCAAAGCAACCAATTAAGAAGAATCAACTTGTAAAGGCAAGTCGAAGATCCAAGGAATGCTATTGTTGTCACCGGCCAGGTCATGGAGTTAAGAATTGCCCGAAAAAGAGACAAGCACAAATAGCGAAAGTGTGCGCAATAAATGATAACGCCTCAACTTCTAAGGCGAATGAAGGACAAGGAGTTTTGGAGGGTAACCTTATTATCGGTGAAAGAATTATTAGAGTTTTATTCGACACGGGAGATTCACATAGCTTTATCTCCCAGCAGCTCGTGGATGAATTAAAACTTAAACTTAGATTTGTCGTTGAGCCTATTTGTGTGAAGAATCCAGTGGGTGGTCCGACAAATCTTTGTCTATATTGTAGGACAGTGCCTATCTCTTATTATGGCCATCGCTTTCCTATTAACCTTTATGTTCTCGACTTCAATGAATTTGAAATCATACTCGGGATGAATTGGTTATCGAAATACGAAGCCAAGTTAGATTGCAGCAATCGAATGATTCTAATCCAAACTAAAATTGGAGATTCCATTGAAATTTCTTGTGAAGACCCTAGTCCGAAAAGAGATAAACTGATGTATATGTTGGGGTATGCAGAACCTAATCTGGAGTCCATTCCTATTGTCCAATATTTTCCCGATGTATTCAAAGAAGTGGAGTCTTTGCCTCCACGTAGAGAGATTGAATTCAGAATTGACTTAATTCCGAATGCTCCTCCCGTCGTTCACGCAAGTCGTAGGATAGCACCCAGGGAAAAGATTGAATTGGTTCAACAAACTGATGATCTACGAGCAAAGGGATTAATTCATCCTAGTGTCTCTGAATGGGGCTCAGCGGTAGTATTTGTGGCTAAATCTGATGGGTCTTTGAGATTGTGTGTTGACTATCGCGATCTCAATAAGCAAACTCTTAAGAATAAGTTTCCTTTACCTAGGATCGACGATTTATTCGATCAACTTCAAGGTGCACGGTTCTTTTCGAAGATGGATCTAGCTCAGGGATTCCATCAGTTGCGAATTGCCGAAGATTGTGTTCACCTAACTGCTTTTAGAGGTCCGGATATGTTCTACGAATGGTTAGTCATGCCTTTCGGACTAACTAACGCTCCTGCGTACTTCGTAGATCTGATGACCCGTGTGTTTCGGGAGGTGCTGAATAAATTTGTTCTTGTATTTATCGATGATATCTTAATCTACTCCAAAATTGAAGAAGAGCATGCTGAACATCTTAGAATCGTTTTGGAAATTTTGAGAAGGAATGTTTTATTCGCTAAATTTTCTAAATGTCACTTTTGGGTCAAAGAAGTCAGATTCCTTGGCCACGTTGTTAATGAGGAAGGGATTTCTGTTGATCCGAGCAAAATTTCCGCTATTCTTGACTGGAAGCAACCCACTACTCCGAAAGAAGTTCGAAGTTTTCTTGGTTTATTAGGCTAATACCGGAAGTTTGTTCAGGACTTTTCTAAAATTGCTAGCCCACTAACCAAGCTAACCATGAAGGATACCATGCTCAATTGGACCCCAAAATGTGATGAAGCTTTTCAAGAATTAAAAAGGAGATTGACTACTGCTCCTGTTCTCACTATTATTAACGGGAACCAAGGCTTATCCGTCTATACTGACGCTTGTGGTGATGGGGTAGGTGCAGTGTTAATGCAAAATGGAAAGGTGATTGCCTACGTGGGTAGACAATTACGTCCGCACGAGAGAAACTACCCAGCACATGATTTGGAGCTTTTGGCTTTTGTTTTCGCCTTAAAAATCTGGCGACATTATCTTCTGGGTAAGAATCTCCTTCAGCTTTTCTAAAAGAAAATTTTAAAGTTCAACTTGACTTAATATATACTAAATAAATTTTTCTCGTTTAGGTGAAAAATTTGAATTATTCACCGACCATAAATCCTTGAAATATCTCTTCACCCAGAAAGATTTGAATCTATGACAACAACGTTGGTTGGAATTTTTGGCATCCTATGACTTAGATATTCTGTATACACCAGGGAAAGCCAATGTAGATGCCGATGCTTTAAGTAGGAGACATGCTGTTCTTGCCTATCTTGTTATCACTCCTACTCTCCTTGAAAAGATTGCCAACAAGCAAAAAGAGGACAATTTTCTTCAGGAAATATATGGGAGAATTCGGCGAGGTGAGGATTCTAGTTTTGTGATTGATGATAATGGGGTCATAAGGATGAAAGGCAGGATTTGTGTTCTAGACTTCTCTGATCTGAAACGTGAAGTTTTAGACGAATGCCACAAGTCCAAATTCAGTATCCATCCAGGAGTCAACAAAATGTATCGTGATATTAAAAGAACTTTCTGGTGGAAGACGATGAAGAGGGACATTTCTATTTATGTGAGTCGCCGTGCTACTTGTCAACAAATTAAAAGCGATCAAAAGAAAGTAGCCGGTTTACTTCAGCCTTTAGAAGTACCGAAGTGGAAATGGGATCAGGTTTCGATGGATTTTATCGACGGATTGCCACGTACCAGAAAGGGAAATGAAGCAATTTGGCTTATAGTGGACCGTCTAACCAAAACTGGTCACTTTATTCCAGTAAAATCCACTCGGACTGCAGCAAGCTTAGCAGAATTATATGTAAAAGAGATTGTTCGTCTCCACGGTATTCCGAGCAGTATAGTGAGTGATCATGATCTGATCTTCACTAGCAGATTTTGGGAGGCATTCCAAGCTGCGTTGGGAACAAAGCTGAACTTTAGTACTGCTTATCATCCACAATCTGATGGACAGACAGAAAGGGTTAACCGAATTCTAGAAGATCTATTGCGTGCTTGCATTCTTGACTTTGGTGGTTCTTGGGAGGACCATTTACATCTGGTTGAGTTTTCATATAACAATAGTTATCAAGCCAGTATTGAAATGGCTACTTTTGAAGCTTTATATGGTCGTCCGTGTCGATCACCTGCATGCTGGATTGAATCAGGTGATAGACTCGTCATAGGACCAGATATGATTAAAGAAGCCACAGAGAAGGTAGATTTCATTCGAAAGAAGTTATTAACTGCCCAAAGTCGTCAAAAAAGCTATTATGACCGCCGACGAAGAGATTTGGAGTTTCAAGTTGGGGATTCTGTATTTCTGAAAGTGTCTCTGATGCAGGGAGTATTGAGGTTTGGGAAAACTGGAAAGCTAGCACCGCGTTATATTGGTCCTTTTCCTATTCTGGAAAAGATTGGTCCCCTAGCATATCGAGTGCAGCTACCCAGCTGGTTGTCTGGTGTGCATGATGTGTTTCATGTTTCTAGTCTTCGGAAATATGTGCACGACCCAGATAGTATTATTGAGGAGGCATCTCAACAGGATCTTGAGATCATTCCTAACTTGGCAGTAGAAAGAGAGCCAATAAAGATTGTAGATCATGATGAGAAGCGATTGAGAAACAAAGTTGTGAAGCTGGTCAAAGTTCAATGGAGTGGTGATCCAAAGGACTATACTTGGGAGACCGAAGTTAATATGAAGAAATCATATCCGAATTGCAGAGTAGATATTTCGGCTTAAAACTGTATGTCATTTCCTTGTTTTCTGAATTTGTATATTCTTTGTTTGCGTTTTTCTCTCTTTCAAATTTCGAGGACGAAATTTTCTTAAGGAGGGGATATTGTAACATCCTAGAAATTGTTAAATTAAATTAGTGACTTATTTGAACTTTTAAAATTAAATTTTTGCAATTTCAAGAGAAATATAAATGTTATTTATATTAATATTACAAAGTCGTATGGAATTTATAGATATATGATAATAAATAAAAAAATAAAAAATCTAACAAGCAAGAAAAATTGTTTAAACAATAAAATATAATATGTGGTGAATTAAATGTTCATAATTAAAAGAAATACTTTCATTCAGCAAAAATAAATGAGAAAACAAAGTAACAAGCAAAGGAAGTAAAACAAGACCAAGATTTGATCACATTAGAAAAGACATACATTTGAAAGTAAGTTGTAACAAAAATATATGGTTATAGAAATGACCTAGTATAAACCTTTATGAAATTTTTAATAAACAAGAAACTTAAGTTTGCAAGTGGAACTATAAACCAGGAAATAATCAACAGCAAATACCAGAGTAAAATAAGAAAAGTGTATACATAATGTACTTGCAAGGATAAAAATAAGATGGCTATTACATTGAAGCATGAAGCATTTAATGCTTTCAAACCAGCCCATAATACAAGATCCCATCAGCCAAGTAAAGGCATGGTTTTAGTCTTCTTTTTATAATATCAACCTGTACTTGCCTATACTCACCCTGTACAAACTATTCTTCTATATTTACACCATACTCCTTCAGCCGTTCCAACTATATTTTACAGACCTAAACAAAGAAAATAAAATAGCAAAGTCAGGAAAGAAAAAAGATAGAAGTAAAACATCACCTTGTTTACAGACCTAAGCTAATCATTCCGGGCAAGACAACATCTTCATTCTCTGTTTTTATAAACTGAAGTTAACAAATTTAAAATCAAGCTAAGAAGAAAAAGAAAAGAGAGTCCAGATTTTTGATTTTCAGATAGGAAACTGTCACAGGCAAACAGGTGAGTAAACATACACTTTCAAGTTTAAGTTTTGTTCACAACCGTATAGGCTATTCATTTGAAAATATGTGTTGTTTGCGATTTATCTTTGAAAATAATCCTGTGTATATTTATATATAGAATGTTCTGCATACTTTACTGCCCTGTTTATTGATTGCAGGGTTAAATATTTATTCAGATTCGAATTCATTTCATCAATCATTATAAAGCTTTAATTTTTTTTCAACAAAGCAAGATGTTCAAACCCAAGTCAGGACTTTTAAAATTTGTTTTAAAACAAAATAGTGAACTATGCTCTGGGATTAAGTTTACAGGCAAACAAGAATTTTTTTTATGATAAATTTGATTTTTGTAAAAGGCTAATTCAGATGTATAACTTGAATCCTAACTAAAAGATAAGATTTTTAAAACAAGAATGGGAATTTTTAGTGATGTATGCTTTGAGCAGTTCATAAATGAATAGGATAGGCTTTTTGATCAATTTTTAGTAATCAAATGAATTTTGGATGTTGTAATTTGGGTTGAGCAGGTTTGAACATCATGGAGTTTAGGAAAATTGTCAAAAAAAAATTATCTGTTGCAAAAATTTACGAGGCGAGAGCAAATTAGGGTTTAAAGGTCCATTTTAGACGAGGAAGCAAATGAGGTCGCGGCGACGTCATCATAGCATCGAGCGCTACGGGGTCTAGGGAGATGGTAGAGGGGATCATGACGAGTAATTGGCCGAAGTTATGGCATCGCTGGTGGTCGAGGATGCCGAGGCGAAGCAATTGAAGACCGGTGATGAAGTTCCAGGGTTCGAACGAAAAGCTAAAATTTGATTCAGTATGGTTGGCTTTGAATTTAACTTGGATTTCGAGTGCTGCAATGATTTGCGACTTGTCGAGGAGTTTGGAGCTCGCCGTAGCGGCGGCGCGATGTCGTGCACGTGCACGACGCCGATCTTGTGTCAGGCAATTTTGGGCCTGGGAGATACTCGAGTGAATGCTCGAGTGAATTGGGTTGACTCGGGTAACAGATTGATTTGTTTCGAGTTGGATTGGGCGCGTGATTTTGTTATTTTGTATAAAGTTTAAAAAAAATTAAACTTAGCTGAAGTTAAAGGAAAAAAAGAAGAAGAAGAAAGGAACAAGAGAGGGAAGTGGAAGAACTCGAGTGGCACCTGGGTTTTTTTTTTCGGGTTTGTTTTAAAATGGGTTCAAGCCCAAAATAAATTTCAAGCTATAATATTAAAGAAGTGAATTAGTACTTTAATGTGAGTTAAGGGTTAAGGTCAATTAAAACATTTTATACTGTGATAAATTGATTTCAAAGTAAGGAATTTTTTTTAAATGTTAATTAAAGTAAATAATCACTATTAATTAATTGTGTTGAAAATTTTTAAGTATGATTTATAATAATTTCTGATTGGTTAAATAACAATTAAGCGTCAAAATTATTTATAATTGAGAGTTGTTAATTAGATATGTTAATCAATTTATAATCAGTAGTTAATTAAAATATTTAATTAAGGAATAATAAATAAATCAAGTTGAAAAAAAAAATTAATTAATAATTTTTTTTCAAATTTAATCATTGGTAAAAATAGTCAATACAAATAATTATGTGGTTAATTAAATCACACTCACATTGATTGAAAATAAGTAACCATTGTTGTGCACTGAATCGATATTTCTGTTGTGCTTGTAACACTGCGTGATGTGAATTATTCTGCGCTGAACTGTGATTTGTGATTTGATTCTATATTGAAGTGAAAACCCTGTTGCCCGTAAAACGGCTTTTGGAATTTCAATGCGATAGGGAGTCAGATTTCAGTTGACTATCTGAAACCCACATCGAATGAGTGAGTCTTTGTGAATGACATCCACATGTTTTAAAATTGACACTCACTATTTGAATTAGCCGGGAGAGGACCCTTGTGTCGTATAACCCACTTCGAATATGTGATTCGACTTTATGGATAGCATTTGAAGACCGGTGATGGAGACCGGGTATTTGCGAGAACGATAGGATGACCTATCGATTGTCTCGGCACCGAGTTGCTCCGGTATAAAGATTCCCTTAAGTGATGGGAAGTCTGATCGAGATTGTGAATACCCGGATTGCAAGGACTTCTTCAGAAGTGCCTTTGGTTCTGTTCAAACACGGAATAGACTTGTATGGTTGTATGTCGGACACTACAAATTGAGATGTAAAGCTGATTTCTTTCAAATACATATCTGTTGGTGGCGGAGAATTTATTCTTTTAGCTTAACACCCTTCTCTGAGACGTACGAGCTCAGAGGTTATGTAGTTCAAGGTTATTATTGATATATTCCCAATCTGGTAGTGTGACATGCTGAGGGTTGCTGATCATTTGTTGATCGAAGCATGGCTTTGTGAAAGGCGTAGCTTTGTGGACGAGACTTCGTCGAACCTCACAACCCGGTTATGGTCGAAACAGGAATCGTGGAAGCAAGGTTATTCGGGGATAGCTTCCCCTGAGGGTATGTCCATTTTCTTCTGGATTATGAGTGGTATCATGGAATGGAGCCCAGATACTTACTTTGTGGTTGCTGCAAATCTATTATTTATGGTTGTTGGTTGAGAAGCGCTTCGAATAAAGGTTGGTGACGACCGGGAAGTGGCATACTCGTGTCAGTTGTTACCTAGACATAAAGGTAACCCGGCGTTGTGTAGGAGAGACCGGTTAGGATCCGGGAACGTCATTCCAGAGGCGCTCCATTTTATATTGGAAGTTCCTCTGTCCGACCATTGTTGGAAATCCAAACAAAACAATACAAGCCCTGTACGGTTTTAGTTGTAGAACCTGCCATTTAACATGGTAGCTATAGTAGGCATACCATCATGGTACGTATGCTGGCTAAGATTAATATTTTTATTTTCGAAATGCTTTCTACACTATGCACTAGTAATAATAACAAGAAAATTTCCCCGTAGCAAGCATATTTGACTATCATAAGAAGAAATCTCCTCCAATTCTACGTTTGCATTGTGTGTGTGGCGGGAGGTTTTATGGTAGTTTCATTTTTTAAAAGCATACCGAAAAATTCTTTTATAAATCTAGTTTCTTTAAAAGCAACTGTTTTGTTTACTCATACCAGTCCCATGACTGATCGGAGTTAATTTTTCCTTTCCTAAACTCTAGATGCCCATAATTTTCCACACGGGCAGTCTAGAAGCAGGTTATCCGTGTTTTGGAGCTAGCTTAGATTTGAAGTCTTCTGAAAGCTTTGGATTTTGGAAATCTTTTGAAGTATTGGAGTTTGAAGACCTTGTCGAAGTTGAAGTATGTTGAAGTTTCTGTTGTCACATTATTGTTGTATCATATTTGTATCACTCTGATATTTGGGATCGATGTTGTATTGGACATTGTATCATGTTGTATCTATGTTGATATATGACATTCATTTTGTTTCCGCTGTTTTATATTCATCTATTGTTGTTATAAGCTCCATCCGAACTAGAATTTGACGTTCGAATCTCCGGTGGTCGAATACAAGTGAGGTATTTGGCATTGATTTTTGAACGCTGGATTTTGGGTCGTGACAATCAGGCTATGGTTAAACCTAATCTCTGATGCCAACTGTAACGACGCATTATTTTGTACCATTCAAATTCGACAATAAATTAAAATAAGTCAAGCTTGAATAGTTCAAAACAATAGATTGTAAATAAAATTAGGAGCAAATGAAATCAAATCATAGAATCGCAGACATAGAAATCAGAATACTCGTAGCGGAATTTAACATAAATTAGTGGTTTCATGAAGTCGCTTTCACAAAGTCTCAAATAAATAAAATTTACATTGTCTTTAAAACCAAATATAGTTCAAGTCAATAATAGAACAATCAAAATTTATTTGTTTCCATGCATAAACTAAGGTAAAAACTGAAAGGAAATTGACATCAGCTTGAAGGGTGATCAGCAGAAGCCCTAGCTCCGAAGGTGAAGTCTAAACTGAAATTCAGGCTGACCCGAGCGTAAAATAAAACATAAACACTCGAGTCAGGACATACGTAGTTATACAGTGTAAGCTAATTCAAATGAATTGTAATAAAGTACAAGTAACTTAAAGGATGCTTGGGACCGCCTATCATCTAAGGATCCGTTAAACTATTTACCGTGTAGTAATATTTCACTTTTATAATAGTGTCTATTAGTAAAATAAACTTACTTTTAAATAGCGTTAAGGGGTTACCCATATAGCCCTTAACACATAATATATTAGCATAGTCTATACAGTACCGTAATCTCCCCCGTACTGGGCGTCGTCAGAGGGCACTCCATAGGTATGGTACAAAACCAAAATCGTATAAGGCTCCCTATGGTAGGTGACACGGCACAACTAGGCAATGCCAGGGTAGATATACCAATTGCTATCCGGACTGGTGGTAACGCATAGCTCCTACTATCACCCAACTCGAACAACACTCCCAAATCAAAGGTGCGCACCAAAACAATCACAAAAGTAATAGAATGGCATACGAAGAAGTGCGTCCGATTAGAGGTGCTACCTCATTAATCTGAGAATCGCTCCTGTTTTAGCCACCTTATGCCAACTCACGGGAGTCGGGTCCACGTATTTACCTCAAAGGAAACGTCACCCCATCCTACTTCATTCTGGAATTTCCACCGCGTACACGGTTGTCAAAGTGGTTTTCGGTACCGACAGAGAGTATGCCCATATCTGATCCCGGTCTCTTTAACAACCCATGTTATTATTACCCGTGGTTATAAATTCAAAAATAGCTATATTAAAATCAAATACTATATTCAAATTACATCCCAAAGGTTATACCTTAGTTCATTTGAGAAACTTAATATTTCATCTTCAATATGGTTTCAACAATAATTAAACAGATAATTTATGTAATCATATTTCCACCCTTTAAATAGTCATTTAAATTGCTCAATAAATTATGATTCTTATAAAGTATATTTTACAAATATATATCTAACTTCTTTATATTTTACTTAATAAAATCAAGTGCAAAATTTTCTATAAATTTACTTAAAATTAAGTTAAATTCCTATATCCAAAATAAACTAATTTCCAATTAATTTCTTATCTTACCTTTATTTCAAAACCAGCCTCCCATTTCTAAATCAAGTTAAATTTCAACTTCCATATTTCACTAATTTAACTATTTAATTCATAGAAACTTAATCTTTTTAATTCACTTTATATTCAAGTTATACCAAATTTCATATTTTATTCCTTAACTTAAATCACATTTGTTTTACAAATCAAAATTTTCAAGATAAACTTATACTTTAAATTTCTAACATTATTTACATATTTAACGAGTATAATATCAATAATAAAATCATTTAAATCCAAAAATTTGCATTTAATAATTCCAAAAATGCATACACACACACACACACACAAACACACACACACATATATATATATATATAATATATATATATATATAACCACAGGTCGGTATAATATTTTCCAATCTAGGTCAAGTGATACGGATACTATATCATTTCAACCGTAAATTACAAAGAAAATCAGGTTCTATCATTTCAAACCCGCAATCCCAAGTTAAATAAATAACTAAATAAATAAATAAATATCGTTCAAGTCTATTATTTCAGCCCGAAACGATTCCATTCTGCAGGGAACTTGTAGTGTGATTTAAACAGTGCATAATAAATAAATAGTGTAGCGGCATAAATAAACGATATATAATATAACTGACGATGTATAGGTTTAACAACGGGAATTTTTTTACATCATCAATTTATATCATAGTCAAATAAAATGAAATAATAATTATTCTACAATCACACTTGTTATCAATTTACAGATATATAAGTACGTTTGTCAGGTGAGAATACTCAACTTTACGAAGCTGAAGATTTTGATTCGAAACTACGGTAACCACAACAGAACAGCGTACATAAGGCACGATCAATGATTGGAGGATGAGCCAATCCGATTTAGATCTTGAACAAGATAAATGAATAACTAATTACGCGAAATTCAAAACGATCAAAATTTTAAATAACAACTAGAACGAGATTAAAATAAAAGGATGATTGCCACAATTTCTCGACCACTCCACCCAAGACTTGACCCCATTCTCAAAGCTCGGCCTAAATTTCTATTTGAATTATATGAATGCTAAAGAGTGGACAGTGGGAAATTTAGTTATAAAGTCTATGACCAAAAAGTTGTGCACGCACACTTATTTTTCCAACAATGCAAAAGGTGATGAAACTTTGGTTTAAAATTTTAACACGCAACTACTATTCTCGGCCATTTATGCACGTTATTATTATTTTTCTTTCTTAAATTAAAACCAAATATTATAACATGCTAGATAAAAAAAGAAACAATAAGCTAAACTTAGGTGGCTCTGCCTATATCCTATTCACATGCAACGTATTCATGTTGAAAATTTATGAAATCCATCTTATAACCCACCTACATTTTCACCGTGCTTATGCAAATTGATTTCCTTTTTTTTATATGCACGGGAGTTCACACAGTAAGATACTGTAAGGCATAAAGTTTGCAAAAGGTGGAGAATGAAAATGGAATTTCAAAGCTTCAAGTGGAGCAACCGAGTGAAGTAAAAGAAAACAAAGAAAAAGAAAAAGAAAAGAAAAGGAAGAAGAAAGAAAATAACTGCCATTACCAGAATCTCCACACAAGCTAGGAGACGAAGTCCAAAAGATGAGGTGAAGAAAAAGTGTTCGTGACTGGTATTTATCAGTGAGCTATGCGTTGGTTTAGGCAAGAAATAAATTCTGGGCAAGAAGAATATAAATATTTTAAAAAGGGCCATGAGTTGATTGAGCACAGATTTATTCCTTGTTATACACGGCCACTTGGTTCTATTCCTATTATAAGCAATAGGTAAGAAATCGATTGTGTGATGGAATTATGCCACGTGTTTCGTAAATAAGGAGAACATAAAACGGAAAGCAATCAATTTGCTTCAAAACGGAAATGGAAAATTGACCAAAACAATAATTTGTGTGAACGTGTAAATATTAAAGAGAATATCTTGCGTTGATTTTTAGGTAACCATGGAAAGAATAAAATATGAACGGTTATGGAATTTGAACAATTTGCGAACGTGCTTGATAATGAGAAGAAACTAGCGTTGATATTGGAGGAAACAACAAAAATATTAGATTTGAACGTTACTTTATTCAAAGATTTTATACTAAATAAAAATAGTTGCAGCAAAAAGGGAAGTGGGATATTTTTAAAAAGTTAAATGTCCAGTCGTGGTCAAAGGAAAAATTGAAACGGATATGCTTCTCTCCTACTCGAAAATGCATGTTTGCTGATTTATTTAACCATTTTCAGTTACGGTATATATTTTTGGAATGCACACTATAGACGCAATAACCAACTCAAAAATTACGCTCATATTTTTAACAAAAATAACGCTTAGATTTTTATACGTTTTAAGACTATTTAATATAAATACATATCATTTATGTCAACCAAATTTTATCAAAGAGGATATAAACATACAACTTAAAGGTGTAATTAAATAGATTATTTACCCCATAAATTTTTATGTTACTTAATTGACCTTTGATTTATTTACCATTTATTAAGAACTAATGTATATGTGTAAAATTATATTTCTTTCACCCAATATAAATTACTTATATTAAAGGTATATAACCAAATTTTAAAAAGGACAAAAGTGAAGTTATGGAATGCTTGTTATAAATATATTAAAAGAATTGGAAATTAGAGTTTAAAAGATAAAAATTCTAATTAGAGTTAATCTTTAACGAAAGGCAAAATTTTAAAAATCTTATCTTTTATTTAAAAATTTGGGCAATGATTTGATAAATTTAAAATTTAAATTTTTATATAATAAATCCCAAAGTTCTAAAAATAAAATGAAAAATACTTGTTAAATTTGGGCTGTTACGGCAGGGAATGTTCCAAAATTCAAATGAAATTCGAATTAAAGAGGAAAGATTCAAACTCGAACTAAAGTGATTCTGTTACTAATTTACCTTATATTCTAAGTTTTGCCTCAAAGCCAAAGCTTTGATACCAAATGTAACAGGTCGTACCAGTGGGGTAACGCCCACCATAGCATACATTGGTACCTGTGTTCTGCCTTTACGACCAGCCTCTCGACTGCACCACCAATCCCCATGGGGACATGTAGGAGTAAGAGCCAACCATTTGCTACCAAACCAGGAAGCGAGAACCCCCTATCATGCTGCACCCTCCAACTGCAATGGCGGACACACATGTCGGACTTGAATTGCTCAAAATATCGCATTGTAAATAAAATTTGGCAAATCTCAGAATACACAGTAAATGAAATCTCAGATCACAGACACTGAGTGTGAGGATTACAATTTTTAACTCCCGAAAATCGACATTAATACGTCCACTGTATCAACTGCCGAACAATCGAATGTCGGAAAACCTTACCCTTAAGGTTTAAGAAGAAGAAAAAGATAGAAGAAGTAAGAAAGAAAAAGAAACAGAATAATATCAGAATCTCACAATCGCAGCGGAACAACATATAATAGATAAATGAATAATCTTTAAATCAAAGAATTATATCGGTTATTACATTACATCACATGACATTACATTATAAGACTTTACAAGAACAAAACAGCGGAAAAGAAATACTATATACTAGTTAATACGCCACGCCATCCAGCTCGCCTCTTTAGCTCCATAACAACTCCTGTATTCCAGAATTACCTGATAACCTGAGTCTAGACTGCCCGTGTGGAATTTGGTGGGCACCCAGAGTTTAGGAAGGGAACAACAAACTCCAGGTCAGTCATGTGACTGGCATGAAAACTTAAAACAGTTATTTATCTTTAAAACAATAAAGAAATATTTTAAAATAGATCCGCAATGCTTTTAGAAAATGAAACTACCATAAGGCCTCCCGCACACGCACACAATGCAAACGCGGAATCGGAGGAGATTTCTCCTTATGATAGTCAAACATGCTTGATACGCAGAAAAATCTCTTCGATATTATTACTATAAGTGCACAGTGGAAAACCTTTCGAAAGTATAATATAAATCTTAGCCAACATAGATATTTCGTACTATGCCTACTGTAGCTACCATCTAAACAGTGGTGACCACCATAAGTAAATGGCAGGTTCTACAACTAAAACTGTACAAGGTGCGTATTGGAGTTTGGATTTCCAACAAATGGTCAGGGCAAGGAACTTCCCATTGCCACATGGGTACGCCTCTGCCAAGAAGCCCCGAGAACCTTACCGGATCTCTGCCAACATAAGGCCGGGTTACCTCTGCAAAAGTAGGTAACTACTGACACGAGTATGTCATCCCTCGGTTGTAAACAACCTTTATCCGAGGATCCTCAACCAACAACAATCACAAAGTCATATATATTTGCAACATTCACATAAGTTAAGTATCTGGGCTCCATACCATGATACCACTTCTATACAAAAGGAAATGCACATACCCTAATGGGCGCCACTCCCTATAACCATGCTGCATTTTTCCTGTTTTGACTATTACGGGTTGTGAGGTCCAACGAAGTCTCGTCCACAAAGCTACACTTTTCACAAAAGGTATGCTTTGATCAACAAATGATCAGTAGCACTTCGTATGCCACATTACCAAATTGGGAATGTATCACTAGTAATCATCAACTACATAACCTCTGAGCTCGTACGTCTCAGAGAAGGGTGTTAAGCTAAGGGAATAAATTCTCCGCCACCAACAGAAATGTATTTGATAGAAACCAGCTTTACATCTCAAATTGTAACGTCAGACACACATCCATACAAGTCCGTTCCGGGATCGAACGGAACCGAAGGCACTTCCAAAGAAGCCCTTGCAATCCGGATATTCACTAATCACGTCCGGAATTCCCATCACAAAGGGTATAAAATCTCTATATTGGGGATCAGCCGATGCAGAGACATTCGATGGTAATCCTTCCGTTTTCGAAAATATCCAGTCTTCATCACCGGTCTTCAAATGCTATCCATTACGACGTATCACTATTCGAAATGGGATTCATGACCCAAAGGTCCTCTCCCGGCTAAACCGAGCGCTTACTTTTAAAATAAGTGTAGCATTCAAATTCAAGCAAATCACAACAAATACTCATTTAAAGTTAAATATTGATAGTCGGTTATTTAACTATCAATAGATATGCACAACATCACCAGATTCAAATAATTTCCCAAATTATTCATTTTCCAAAAATATCTACACAAGATATATTTTTCCACACTTCAACCATTTGAAAAAAAAATTCAAATCACTTTTCACCTTTACAACTTTTGAAAACAAATTTCAAATCATTTAACTTGCACGAAAACACTTCCAAAATATTTATTAGTTTTCACTGGAAATCTGCCGACTTCAAATACTTTAAAATAATTTATAACACTTATCCAAAATATATTGGGAAAACGCTTTGAAATAAAACTATTTTTCTTTAAACACTTTACTTAAAGTATCAGTTATAAAAATATTATACCAATATTACATATGACTTAAGTCCAAACTAATTTTCAAAATAAAAATAGTAGATAGAGTATAACTATTTAAATAACTATTTTATCTTAGAAAAAATCTTTTCTATATCAACTTAATAAATCTTTACTTAACGTATTAATACAATTTAAGAAGTTGAATTCTCCAAAGTATCCTTTTCAAAACCAAATCTAGAATTTTATATATATATATATATATATATATATATATATATATATATATATATATATATATATATTTCAAAGCTATTCAGAAATTTTATTCGGCTTTCCAGGGAGAATACACTTTCATTTCAAAATGGTTCATTTAAACCAATTAAATAAATCCTTACTGGTTTAATTTAATTTACGTTCCAAATCCGTAAATTTATTTCCACACTTCAAAAATAAATCAAAGTTTATTTTTAAACAAATTTCCCTTTCCTTTATAACCTCCATGGAGAATTTAAATTTCCAAATATCCACTGATATATGATTTTCAGATCGATTTCAAATATTCACTTTCGATTTATCTTTAAAAGATATAATCTCAAAATATTTCACTTCATATTCGAAAACATTTCCATACTTAATAAGTAATTCACAAATCTATTTATTTTCAACATTTGGGAAATATTCAATATACTTAAATCACAATTAAATATATATTTTATTCTTTAAGGAAAACATTCTCTTAAACACATTCATTTGAGTCAAAACGAATGTTGCGTAAAGCATCGTTACGACAACCCAAAATCACAAATATAGGGATTCAAAATTAAGATAGATATATAAGTCCCAATACTATATAAAACATTTCCTTTCGAAAATCATTTACTATAACAACAGTGTTATAGTCCACTTTTTCCCTTTTATTTCTCGAAAACGTCTATTTCAACAATGAATGTTGAAATCTATGGTTTTGGTACTTAATACATTTTAAAACACCTTTAAATCGTTTTAATTCTATTTAAAATATCACTTCCCCAAAACATTTCTTTAATATATTATTCACTGTCCAAAATCGTAAATATACTTCGTTAACCAAATTCAACATTTCTACACATCTTATTTTAAAGGATTATCCACTGTCGAAAATCGTGGATATATCTCCTTTGATATAATAATTAACTTGTCAAAAATAATTCGATTTCGCATTTATAAAATAATGTTTATAAATTCCATTTATATTTTATAACAACTTCAACTTATAAAATCACTTTATTAACAAATTCAATCCATATCCCATTTACACGCCAAAACCCAAATTATAAGCAAATTACTTATAATTCTTTTATTTTTCAAACGCTTTAAAAACCGTATTCTGGATAAATTCTTCAACCTTTTAATAATATTACCCGAAATCCATTTATTAAAGCTTTTCCCATATTTTGAAATTTTATTCAATAAGATTAAAAATAAAACTTTATTATTTTAGAATTCCTTCTATTAAATTTATCCAATTCTCAAAAATAAATTTTAATATAACTTTCAACCTTAATTTTCAAACATCAAATCTTTACCTATTTCCGGTATGTAATGATACCAAAATTATATTCATTTAAATTTTAGCCTTCAACGATTTCAATCACAAAGATAATCACATAGAGATTATAAATAATCAACACACAGCATTGAAACAAATTCAATTATTTGAGGAATCCAGTTGGATCCCTCCAACCTGTTTTCCTGCATCCACAGATGTTAGCACAATACCAATTCCACTTCGAGGTGGAATATCGCGGTTTATGGAATTTATAAAATATTATCCGCTATTATGCGGCGCAATAGGGTCTCATTCGCTATATAATGTGGGAAATCAACTCCAAGTACATATATAATACCAATTCCACTTCAAGGTGAAATATCGCGGTATATGTGTTTAATATAATAACCTCCGCTTAATATGCGGCGTATATGGTCTATTTCAATACAACAGATAACAACCATCATTCAATCACAAAATCAAGCAATTTTAAATCTAACTATTTAAAATTTAAATCGAAACCAAATCGATTGAGTGAGAAGTTCTCACCTTGCTTCCAATACCAGCTGCAGTGTTTTATTCCGAATAAAATTAAACATGCCTTTAAATTTAACCCAAAATTCCATTAGCCCAAATAAATTCCAATCCAGCTCCATTGCGTAGTGCTTGACAATACGATTCCAATGCAAGTTGTTTCGTCAAATCCCGACCTCGTATGAACAAGTTATGACGTTTTAAAGTTTATACGAATTTATAATATAGTAGTTTCAATTTCTATTTTTTTTAATAACCTTTTTTATCACGGCCGTTCTTTTCTGCTAAACAAGATCTTGGCCATGCATTCATTCTTCTTCCACCCAGTTGAAACACGAACGTAAGCAAACCCATATACGCGGCCATATTTTGAACGACGCGACCACGTCTTGAAGTTTGAAGATGATCGGCATACTTCATTTGAATGGCCATCACTTGCACTACCACCGGCTCGAATATTGGCGAACTCGGTCGTCCATCGACCATGAAAACTCGCTCGAACATATGGCATTCATAGGTCAATTTCTTCTTGATCGTTACATCATATACGATCATCGCCATATATATTCGAAGGTCTCGCGATGCTCTATAGTTTATTAGTTGGAAGTTTTTGAAAATTGTCGATGGATTTAGAGAGATTAAGGGAAGAAGGAACGAACGTTTTCGTCCATTAAAACATTTGCTGGCGGCTAAGGTTAAATGTAACATCCCGATATTTTCAACCATTCGCATCCATTATAAGTGTATAGGTAGACACTCATGCCGGAATTGAATTGCTCAAAATACCGCGTTGTAAATAAAAATTGAAAGCAGGGCATGGAAATTACAAGAAAAATACTACTAACTCTAGAAAAATTCCCACCTCACTTTAAAATATTAAAAGACAAAATATACATAAAATAACATATTAAAATAAAATATGACAAATAAAATATAATTTATACAATTTAAATTAACAAAATTGCAGAATAAACAAATTGCACTCAATATTGAAATATACATAACTTTTACTGTTTAACTCCATTTTCAACGAAATGAAAAGCAGTTTTCAAGTTATTACATCTATTTTCATAATAAAAAAAATTTAAGATTTCAAATAATTTAAATTTGAAGTTTAAAAGTCAAAGTTTGACAAGTTTGAACAGAAATTCACTTTTCAGTAGAATATTCAATTTATACAAGTTTGAAATTATAATTCACATAAAAATCAACATTTATATTTAAAATAACATAACTTATTCATTTTAATAAATAAAATAAAAATCTTAAAAAAAATTCAAATAGAATAATCAAAATAAACAAACAAAAAAATCACAAAATTCAGGGTGTTTACACTCTTCCCCACTCAAAACTTTTCGTCCCCGAAAAGGAATGAGGTACGGGAAAGCATAGAAAAAGATAGAGTGAAATAGGATTAAGATAAGATGACATGAAGATTGAAATTATACCTGATAACTGTTGTTATTGGCAAGTTTAACAAGGTGGAAATGATCTTTCCAAGAGATTCTCCAAAATCAAGAACACAAGCACGCAAAAATAGATTCAAAATGAGTACCAAAGATTATCAAAGATTATAGGAAGATTTCTAAATAGAAAGATTATAGAAAGATGCCTATACCAGTATATAGCAAGATAAGGATGATAAGGACAACCAAAAAATAGTTTCAAAAACAAAATAAGGAAATAAATTTGAAAGCATGGAAATTTCAACTTAAATAGAGAATAAATCTTTACACAAGTTAAATAAATCTTAACTATCTCAAATTTCATTATCTTATTATCCAATCATCTTAAATTAAAAGTTTTTTTTAAAACCCTGGGTTTGAAAAAATAATCATTTATTACACTCACAATGTGTAATATCCGGGAATTTTGGGCAATTTAAATTTAATAATCTGGGTTTAAATTTAAATTGAATTGATAAGTTTTGTTAATAACTTTGATTTGATTTAATTATTTTCTTCATTTAAATATTTAATTTGTGAATTTATTTTTAATAAACTAATAAATTGTGTTCTATTTAATAATGTATATGTATTTATATATATTTTAAATAGATAAGTTGTTAAATTAGTATAGCATGATTTTAATAATTTGAAATTAGGAATTGTGATTTATTTTTAAATTAAAGTTTTCAAAAATATTTAATAAAATACTATATGATTTTAAATATGTAAAATAAATGTTTTATTGGTTTAAAAATTCATTTTTAACTTAAAGTTTGTATATTAAAAAAATGTTACAAAATATTTGTGGTATTCTTTTTAAAATATTGATTGATAAAATGTGATTTGTCAACTTAATTTGAAATTTAAAATACAATTTAAAATATTAACATGCATTCATTAAGTTTAATTTTCTTTAACACTTAATTTAAATAACAAAAACATTTATTAACACTTAAATAACAAGACATTTACAAATACATGTGTAAACTTATCATCAATTTAAAATGGCAAATGTAATAGCTCAAGCCATGTGTCATTGTTTGAGTTTGTTTTCCTTTAATTTTAATTTAAATCAAACATTGTTATTTAAACTTGCATATATTCATTTCTTTAGCTCTTTCTCATTTTTTTCATTCTAAAAAGAAATCTGAAATTTGGTTCAAACTGCATTTCTCAAAATCTGTAAACAACTTGCATCAACTCCTCTTTTTTTTCAAACATTCAAAAACCTGCAAAAATCAAAAATCATAACCTGTAACTCCTCAAACCCAAAATACAAAACCTGCAAGCAACAAACTACAGCCTGCATTTATGAATCTGGGAAGAAAAAAAAAACTACTGCATGCATTTTTTTTCAAACTTGGAGACATGCAAGTTTATCAACATCATCCAACATTCAAGTTTAAAGCTTCCTGCAAGATAATGGCATTTTAAATCAAGTTTTAAAAGCATTTTCAAACAAGTTTTCTACAAGCATTCAGGCAATTGAATCTGGGTCTGCATTTATTCCAGGTGAGTAACTCATTCTTTTAAAATTTGTTAATAGGTAATATTGTACATGCTTTTTACTTTAGGAATGAATTTATATGAAACTGCTATGAATCTTTTACCTATAAATATATGTATGTATACTCGAGGTTAACTGCACCATGTTTGTGTTTCAAAACCCCAAGCTTCTGATTGATTTCTTGAATTCTTTCCCTTAACTTATGGATGTTATGTCTTAAACAATTGAAATAAATCTGTTTGTTTAGAATAGAGTAAATACAAATTTTATATGATTTAAGATTTAATTATCTGTAACCTGAGATATCAAGTTACACAAAGCAAATTAGCATAAAGAAAAATTCAAACTATATGATTTATTGTTGCAGATTTATAAATTGAAACATCAAGTGAATTCAAGAATTTTAAAAAAAAAAATTCAATTTGTAGTGCTGAGTATATAGTGCAGTTTCAAACATATTGCATATTACATTTTCGTCAAGTTCAGTAGGAACTTGCATTAGATTTGTGTGAATTTGATTATAGAGATAGTTTAGCTATCAAATTTTATTACATTTTCTTCAGATTTTTTTACTCGGTTTTGATGGACAAATTGGAATAAATAGATTGATATATATGAGAATGGAGCTTACATATTAGTATAGTTAGTACAGTGTGAACATTGTTTTGTTCTGTACAAAAGGTGTGGTTGAGTTGCTTGTGTTATGGGCTGACATGATTTTAGAGGTATGGAAGATCTTTGTTTATTCTTATATCTTGCCTTCTTTAACTCGGCTGATAGCATTTTGCTTTTGAATGATTTTCTTCTTTTGGCTATTACTTACTTCTTTTATTTGTCTGTACTGACTCTTTGTACTTAGATATATTTTTTTTCTTTCTTTTGTAAGCTACATACTTGTATGTATTTTTTTTGTTTTGTTTAGCAATACTTTGTTTATGTTTTACACCGCAACATACTTGTTGTATGCATACATTTTTTTATTCTTTTGCCTGGTTATTATTATTTCTTGTTTTGTTTACATTATTTGTTTTGTTTTATTTGTTTGTTTGAATCTTAACTAATTTGTTTAAATGTGTTTCATTTTATGTTTTATTTCTTTTCCTTTTCTACATATATTTATTTTTATTATTTTTGTTTGTATGTATACATATCATTTAAAAGACAATGGTTTGAAATTTAATACATATCAAAGGAATTACATATATGTATTTACTAAATTTGATCAATTTACATTTTTTTTTAATTCAAAAATTAATTTAATTATCAATTTAAAATTAATAAAAATTCGGGATCGTTACAGACTTCCCCCCTTAAAAGGAATTTCGTCCTCGAAATTCGTCAGAGAGATAACGAAGATAGATGAAAGATAAAGAAATATCTTTTCAGATCAAACTGGTTATCAGTTCTGTATTTGACTCACCAAATCAGAATATCAACAACAGATACAAGAAATTACAATAGAGTTCCAAATTCGGTTTTTAAACGAAATCATTTTATCGATACAATTCGATTTAGCTTCATCTTTTATTAATCAATTTTAACTCAATTTAAAATTTCTAATTTATTCAAAATTTCTAATTTATTCAAAATTTCTAATTTCTAATTCATTTATTAGAGTTTAAATCGAAAAGCCGATAAGAAATCGATAAAGATACGAAGTAAAAATTACTTACAACGATTCGTAGGCCACAATCGTATCGAAACTTCTTTCTGGAGCTGCCACGAAGCAAATCAAAAGAAATTTGGAAACGAATCAAAGAAATTTGATAAGAAAGTTATTTCCACTGTTGCAGGGTATTGACCATTTATAGTCGTATCCCCCTGTCCCCTATCTCGTTTTCTTCTTGCACTCATACTCACTATCAGTGGATAGTAAGAGAATTTACTGAGGCATTCAAACAGATATCTTAGGGATGTACTCATTCTAGGGATACTTCACCCTATCTCTAATGAGCTACTTAACGTGTTACACTCCTGAGCTAAAGTTTTAACCCTTAGCTCTGATACCAAATGTAACGTTTCGAATTTTGCCCGCTCAAAAATCGACATCCATACTTCAAATCGTATTCGAATGCCATACATTCGACCGTTCAAATCCGATTCGCCGGAGCTTATAACAACATTAAGTAAATAACACAGCGGAATAAAAGAATAATACATTGATATACAGCTTTGATACAATATCTGATACAACAGATGATCCAATAGGTATCAATATACATCAGAGATATGATACAATAAATAGCAGCGGAAAAGAAAATGATAACATCTAGCAGCGGAACAATATAACTCTAAGATAGTCTTCAAAAGAGAACTCCGAGACCTGCAACTCCATTTCCAAGAATCAATCCAGCAATAGCTCGAATTCCCAATAACGATGCACAAAGATAAGCAAGTGCGGTGTGATCCAAAGACTGAACTAACTCCAGATAATTCACTGAACCTAACTATCTGTAAAACCCAACTCTAGACTGCTCGTGTAGAAAATAATGAGCACCCAGAGTTTAGGAAAGAAAACAATAAACTCTGGATCAGTCGTAGGACTGGTGTGAGCAACAAAAACAGTTTATCTTTTAAAACATTCAACAAAAGATTTTCAAAGTCAATTCGCAATGCTTTTTAAAAATGAGACTATCATAAGACCTCCCGCCACACACACAATGCAAACGCAGACTTGGAGGAGATTTCTTCTTATGTTAGTCAAAGATGCTTGATACGCATTAAAAAGAAACATTTGATATTATTACTAGTGCATAGTGTAGAACAAATCATTTCGAAAGTAGAATATAAATCTTAGCCAGCATAGGTACCATTATATTATGCCTGCTATAGCTACCTCCTGAGGAAGCAGGTTCTACAACTAAAACCGTACAAGATCGTATTGTTTCTTTGGATTTCCAACGAATGATCAGGCCAAGAACTTCCCATTGCCAGATGAGAATGCCTCTGGATGGACATCCCCGAGAACCAAACCGGATCTCTACCAACACAAGGCCGGGTTACCCCTAACTGAGTAACAACTGACCGAATATGCCATCCCCCGGTCCTTTGGGACCTATCACCGAGCGCTCGCAATCAATTCACACAATCATAAAGTGTTTTCAACATGAGTAAGTATTTGGGCTCCATACCATGATACCACCCTTTTCCAGAAGGAAATGCACATACCCTAAATGGCGCTACCCCTCATAACCTTGCCGCATCTTTCCTGTTTTGACCATTCCGGGGTGTGAGGCTCGACGAAGTCACGTCCACAAAAACATACTTTATACAAAAGCCATGCTTTGGGTCAACAAATGATCATAGAAATGATCACCAGGATAGACGATCAAATAAATGATCCTATCACAAATAATCAACACAACAATCATTTCACAGCAACACTCAGCATGTCACATTACCAAATTGGGAATATATCGCTGATAACATTCAACTACATAACCTCTAAGCTCGTACGTCTCAGAGAAGGGTGTTAAGCAAAGAGAATAAATTCTCCGCCACCAACAGAAATATATTTGAAAGAAATCGGCTTTACATCTCAATTTGTAATGTCAGACATACAATCCATACAAGTCTGTTCCGGGCTCGAACAGAACCGAAGGCACTTACAAAGAAGTCCTTGCAATCCGGACATTCACAATCCCGATCGGATTTCCCATCACTTAGCGAGTCTCTATACTGTTGCAACTCAGTGCAGAGACAATCGATAGGTCATACTATCGTTCTTGCAAATACCCGGTCTTCAACACCGGTCTTCAAATGCTATCCATAACGACGTATCACATATTCGGAATGGGTTATACGACCCAAAGGTCCTTTCCCGGCTAACCCGAATAGTAAGCGCAACATTTAAAACATATGGATAAGGAATTTCAATTAAGTCACAACTTAATAATCCAAAACTTTTCTTTCAAATGGTTTAAACAAATTACCATTTCAAATCTTTTTAACAAAAGATTAATTTCACAAAATTCCATTTACGGATTTCAAAACAATTTCCATTTCAATTGGATTAACTCATTAAATCTTTAAATCAAAGATTTAACTCATAGCTTTCAAAATTCGATTAACTTGTTGAACCTTTAAATCAAAGATTCAACTTATAGCTTTCAAAATAATTTCCAAAGATTCATTCATAGCCTTTCAAAAACAATTTCAATTCAAGTTGGATTAACTCATTCGGTCATTGAATCAAAGATTTATTTCTTAGCTTTCAAAACATTTCAATTCTATTTCAGCTTGAAAACTTTTCAACATAATTGGGAGATCCTTTCTTTAAAATGAAAGCTATTATTATTTGAAAACAAGTAGTTTTCGTTTCGAAGAAATTCGATCTTATTTATACAAGTTAAATCTTTTGGGTTAATTCAAATTCCCAAAAACAACACTTCATAAATGGTTTAAAACCCATATAAACTTGTATACCGTTTAATATCATAAATACTGAATATAGAATTCAATTTCAGATATTGAACTCCAATTTTAATCAAATTATTCAAATTTCAAACTTAATCAAGTTGTTCCAAATAACTTTCATGTTTGAAATTTCATTTCAAAAGCTTTTCACTTTAATCTCAATGCATTTCCAAAACATTTGAATTCAAATATTCAATTTTATAAATCATTTCAAAATCTGTGACTTAATCGATTTCCTCGTGAAATCCATATTTGTGTGTGTATAAGTGTGGTTCAGGGGTTTAACACAATAGTGCAACATCATTCAATCACCATAGATCAGAACACAGAAATATACAAATATAAATCAATGAATGAATCATACACAGCTCAATCCACAGTACAAAATATCACAAATCAGTTAGGGCAGTCAATTCAAAGTATCTTATACAATACAATCATTCATAAGTAAGGTCAAGCATTTAATAATCATTTATAAACTGGATTAATTTATTATTTAAACCCTAAATTAATTCAATTTAATTTCCAATTATATCAATTACTTATGAATTAATTATCCAATCCTGATTAATAAATCACAAATCGTTTGATATAAATCAATTTATCAAACACATAAATAAATTAATTATTCTTAGTTCATCATATTAATTAAATCAACATTTTAAACCAATTTCCTAATTAATTAACTTTAATTAATTATTTAAAGAAATTAAATCTTTTTAACTTCTTACCATTAAGCAATCATCTCATACAAATAAATCATTAATCACCAGTTAACCTTTAACAATAAATTGATCAAAATATCCAATTTGAAATTACACTTCGTAATTAACCTCTTAATTACTTTCATTAAGTAATTAACAATTTGCATTTGATTATCTTAATTTATAAATCCAATTAATTATCAAAATTAACCACATTAATTTAATTACTTAATAATCTCTAGTTAATTATCTTCATTAACTAATAACATTTCCTTAATTACTTTCTTAAGAAATTACCTTAATTAATCATTATTAATCATCTTTAATTATACATTTATCTAAATCATTATTTTAAAATCAAATAATTAAGTCATTCCTTAATTCTTTTATAAATTAAATTCTTTTATTATCTTAATTATTTTCTTTAATTCACATTACATTTTTATTTTACTTACAACCTTAATTTATAAAGGAATTTTATCAAAAGTCAAGTTTTAAATATTTGTTTGAAAACAAAGTTACTTTTAAATGCTATTTTAATTTAAAGTTGTTTTTAAAACATTCTGATTCAAGAACTGATTTGAATTTCTAGATTTGGATTCAAAATAAACTTGAATCCATTATTTTAAACATTTGATTTTAAACTTTGTTTTCAAACCCTTAGTTTTAAATCTTGATTTAGAATCCAAATTTTCATTTTAAAATTTCAAGATTTAAAAGTTTATTTGAATCTAAGCTTCAAACTGGATTTAAACTTTATCTAACTCTAACTCATAAATTTAAATAAAATTTAAATTTGTTTAAATTCAAGTTACAGTCAGGTTTACAAAAACCTGTAACCAGACTAAACTAACCCGTGGGAAACAATATATATCTTCGAGCTCCACACCCTAAAACTCCGAGTAAATCACGAGATAACTCGAGTAATACCCGAGAGAAAAAAACTCACGTACACCCTTGCAACCACCCAGGCAAAGCAACTCCAGGTTCCAAAGCAAAGTGCTCGTGCACGTGCACGTCGCCTATGTCAACTCCGGTCGTTTGCAGATCATCGAGTCAAGTCGCCGATCCTCCACGAGTCACTTTCCTGACCACTCAATCTCCTCATCATCTCAAAAACGAAATCAAGATAAAAGTCGAAACCTAGAACACGAAAGCCACTTCCATCTCATACCTGTCAACGACTCGTCCACACGACTCCGGCTACCAGAAAATCCCATACTCCGGCCATCACTTCGTCGCCTCAGCCTCTACCACCACCCAACAGCCCATAGCACTCGATCATCTACAAATGCCAAAATGACCGATTCTATCTAACCAGTAAAACTAGGGTTCCAGAAGGAAACCCACTACCGCAACCTCCATGGTGAATTGCATCACCATCTACCATTTTTCTCAAATGCTATGATCACTCCTCCATCATCAAGCAGAACCCCGACCCCCTTCAGTCACGAAGATCATCAGAGAAACCCAATTTTTATATTTCATTCAAACCAAAAATGCTCATTCAATACTTAACTAAAAAAATGTGATTTTAGTTTTAAAAATTTAATTTTGGTATTAGCATTTGATACATATACCTGAATCAAAGAATCTTGACATTTTATTTTTGACTTAATTTAAGTCTGCTGTGTTGATTTGTTATATCCAGAGACAAATGCAATTTGTTTATAACTTAAACAAATTTTAAATTAAAACCGATGACATAACAAATATATTTGGTTCGACACTTAAATCATAACATAGATTGGATTATTAGCAAATGTTTTTTTTTTCTTTTTTTTTCTTTTTTTTTCTTTTGAACCTGGAACTAAAGCCAAAGACCAGAAATTCAAACACACAGCATTTCACACACCAACATATCTATATATACACAGAATTTTCAAATATATTCACAAGCATATTATACTTCAAAGATAAGCAGGCAACCTAATTATATACTTAACAATTTAAAATGGTGATGTTACTCACAGATAAGTATTCAACAGTTTTACTTTTGAGTTTAAAACAAAAGTTACTCACCTTGAAATATGGGTAAACAGAGACTCTGGTTTTGAGAATAATTGCAGTTTTGATCTTCTTTTCCTTTTTCCTTTTTTCTCAGCAAATTGTTTTTAAGCTTGTGTATAAAGTGATGTTTGTTTTTCTCTTTTTTTTTCTGATCTTTGCTAAGTTGTTTTTAAATTGAAGCTTTTTATTTAAGTCTGTGATGAGATTTTCTTCAGATTTTTTTACTCAGTTTTGATGGACAAATTGGAATAAATAGATTGATATATATGAGAATGGAGCTTACTTATTAGTATAGTTAGTACAGTGTGAACATTGTTTTGTTCTATACAAAAGGTATGGTTGAGTTGCTTGTGTTATGGGCTGACATGATTTTAGAGGTATGGAAGATCTTTGTTTATTCTTGTATCTTGCCTTCTTTAACTCGGCTGATAGCATCTTGCTTTTGAATGATTTTCTTCTTTTGGCTATTACTTAATTCTTTTATTTGTCTGTACTGACTCTTTGTACTTAGATATATTTTTTTCTTTCTTTTGCAAGCTACATACTTGTATGTATTTTTTTTGTTTTGTTTAGCAATACTATGTTTATGTTTTACACCGCAACATACTTGTTGTATGCATACATTTTTTTATTCTTTTGCCTGGTTATTATTATTTCTTGTTTTGTTTACTTTATTTGTTTTGTTTTATTTGTTTGTTTGAATCTTAACTAATTTGTTTAAATGTGTTTCATTTTATGTTTTATTTCTTTTCCTTTTCTACATATATTTATTTTTATTATTTTTGTTTGTATGTATACATATCATTTAAAAGACAATGGTTTGAAATTTAATACATATCAAAGGAATTACATATATGTATTTACTAAATTTGATCAATTTACATTTTTTTTAATTCAAAAATTAATTTAATTATCAATTTAAAATTAATAAAAATTCGGGATCGTTACAGTTTGAATAACTGGAAGTCAGTGTGTTTGACGTATCTCTGAGAGAGTACGTGTTTGATATTTCTGGGTTGTTACAAAATTCAGGGTTGTTACATTAAAGGTATTAGGGTTTGTGATAAATTGAAGAAAACAAGGCCTTTTATAGAAAATTTACACGCACTATTCATTCGAAAATTTTTCGAACTCGAAACGAAGCGTGCCACCTGGCGTTTATAATGTTTTACCCCTATTCCAAACGCAATGGAATATATATCGAGAGCCAATTCGATCGTATTTGGAAGATAGGTTTTCAAATTGACTATTTAAATTTAAAATTCACTTAAACCGATTTCAGTGCGTTTGAGCTTGCCCCGGACAAACCGTAAACCCGCTTGACACGAAATTTGAAATCTTAAAATAATATAACATTATGGACCTTATGAAATTGGTTTCGTCGAAATCCGAGACTGTTTAAAAAATGACTATTTTTACTCGTCAATTAAATATTAAAATATTCAATTTCCATAAATTAACATTTAAATCAATTTTAAAAGTTCTATAACATCATTCTAACTCCAATATGATTTAATACAATTTTACAAATAAAATTTAATCATATTATACCCAATTTCCAATTATTTCTGTAATTTCAAATATTAAATTATCGATTTAATTATCCAATTAAATCTAGATATTCAAAAAAAATATTCGACTTACAAATTTTTACTTGTTAATATTTAAAATCAATTAAATATACAAATTTCAAATGACAGAAATTCTGGGTCGTTACAAACTTCCCCCCTAAAAGAATTTCGTCCTCGAAATTACCAAGTCAGAAAAAATTACAAGATCCATTAATTTTTCAGAACCATTTATTCAAATTAAATTTCAAATTCATTTAAACATTTTAACTTATCCAAAATCCATAGTTAAACATATTACAATAAATTTACTAAGTTTTCAAATCATACTTAGTTA